>JARDWD010000517.1:0-1200000 GCA_029034505.1 Ornithoptera priamus | reverse complement strand
TCTGGTGAGACAGATTCCTATCTGACAGAAGATATATAGTATTTATCTATACTGTTACATAACTATGATGGTTTTTTTTTAGAAATATCAAAGGAAATGATGGAAAGTAATATCCTTGGCAAAAGAAAGAGGATCCTGTAGTTTAATTACTTTCATTTACTTTTGTAGTAACATTCGTGTACTTCTCCAGATGCAGCCTTTCATGGAGAACACCCAGAAGTTTGCAGATTCTTTCGACTGCATCGGCTTTACCTCCGGCCCAATATGGTAAATTTATTTTTAATCTATAGCGGTTCATTAC
This sequence comes from Ornithoptera priamus, assembly GCA_029034505.1. Lineage (NCBI taxonomy): Eukaryota > Metazoa > Arthropoda > Insecta > Lepidoptera > Papilionidae > Ornithoptera > Ornithoptera priamus. The sequence continues at coordinate 1,199,699 of JARDWD010000517.1, read as the reverse complement.
ATACTTATGAAATTTAAGATGGTTAAACAGCTGATAATTTTTTTTTAAATTGGAAGATAATTGAATTTTTTTTTTTTTTTAGCTCGGGCCTGATCACGTCCACGATATCGTTGATAGGCCTGGCCCTATCTACCTATATGATCTTGAACATCAAGGGCATGGAATACTTGGAGAACAGCCGGGCCAAGCCACTACCTATAACCGTCAGTGAATAAGCGGAGAAGCTGGATAGGACTTTGATTATTTATGTTTTAATTATCTATGGGTCTGTTTGCACTATACCCTCGCATAGTATTGGTTTTGTAGCCGGACGTCAGTATAGTATGCTATAGTATATTGTATATAGTATATTGTATATTGTATATTTTAACTATGTTACGATATGCACAATATGGCAACACAAATTCGCATCGGTTATGTATTTTTGTATTTCTTTTTGTTTAACGAAGCGACGCGACTAGTCGGGCGTTCACCTGATGGTAAGTGAAACAACTACCCGTAACAGTAGCAGTTGTTAAGACGGTATGCACTGCTCCGGTAAATTCACCAACTACAACGCCCTCCAAACCGGAACACAGTAACGTTTGCACAGTACTGTTCGTCGGCTGCAATAAGAGCTGCAGTGGTACTTACCTAGACGGTCTCCGGCAACAGAGAGCTACCAGTAAACTTGGCGGCTTGGAGAGGCAATTGGAGGGCCGTGTGGCAACGGCTTTAGAATATTGCCACCCCATGTCTTCCCGTGGGTGTCGTAAGAGGCGACTAAGGGAGCTCGGGGCTGTTCCATCTCATGGGGTTTGTTTGTGTCGGCGGAGTGCGGGGTGCGGACGGCGCCCCCGCACCGATCCCCGCATATGACGATCACGGTGTGCCGGCGGAGTGTAGAGGGGGCGTTATGCGTTTAAGGATAACGTTTTCTTGCATTTTGCCAACGCCGTGACTCTGATATGCGGGTAGCGAGACGGGGACAGTCATCCCTACCGTTCACTTCGCCAACACAAACTTGCCCCATGATGCCCCAATCCCGCGCTGTTCAGGGATTTCAAAAGAATGCAACAGCTGCCTCTCATCCTGGCATGTCGTAGGAAGCGACTAAGGGATATATAAGGGCTGAAGACCGGCAGTGGGACCGACGGGCTCCTCTTACTGTCCAGGTTTTTAAACCATCCAGGCCCTTATTAGGTTAAGTTTTAGGTAAGGTCATTTAGGTTAAGCGAGATTCAGTCCTGGAAGACCGTGCCTTCCGGGACTGGGTCTATTTCAAAGAGAATATTACGTATTGCACCATGCTGCTAACATGGTGTTGTGGCGTTTGCGGGGATTTGCAGTAGTGTGTGTTAATTCTCTCACGAATCGGAGCTTTTACGAAACGCCGCCGGCGCTGCGGCTGCGCGCGCGCCGGGCTCCGGGCCGACGGGCCCCCACTCCTTCGCTCGGCGGCATTTTGTCCGGTTCGTGCGAAAGTGAATTAAATCCTCCGAGCGACACCACGCCCTTGTGCATAATAACTTTAAGTTTTTTTTTCCCTGATAAAATATTATAATGAAAATACTAAGACAATTGTAAATAGCGGTGAACGAATAAATGTTAAATAATGAAATTGGTTAATTAATGAAACACCCAAACTCCAGCATCCTTGAAACTTTGGATAGCACGTGGCTTACATTCAGATACAGAGGAGCGGCGTACTCCATATCTGCCAGTAAGGAAATTACTGAACATTCGAGAGACAGGAAAACTGTAAATACCCTTCTTCTTCCTGCTGCCCTTTTTCCCAATGTAGTTTGATAGGTAATGGCTCAAATTCCCCAATATGAACCCTTATAAACGCTAGCCCTTGGTCCTCGATGATACCAGAGACCATGCTGACTGTGGTGGACGTTGGGAAGGTGCCATCACATTAATCATGGACCGATCGATGTGTAGATCTGTGAGGAGGCCTATGACAAGCAGTAGCCTTTACACGCTAATTATCAAAGTGATTAATTTTCCCGGATAACAGTAAGAAATACTTAGTTACTTTACTTAGTCGTAGTTAGCAGTGTCACAGGAACATAAACTTTGTACTTTATCCCCTTTTAATGAAGGGTCGGCCTAACTTGTCTTCTTCACTACCATAAACCACCAAAACAACCACTCATTTTACTCCGTATCCATCGATCTCTCCTTTGATCTCCTTTTACTCTTCCCACCATCTGTGAAATGTTCCCATGTATGCAATAATCTTGTATCGATTGCTTTAGAACCGTTGGTTAAGGGTTTTGAAGAATCTTATATCCAGTAGTTGATAAATGATGATGATCACTACATTATGAAGAATAGTGACAATGGTAATTGATATGGTGAATCATCAATAACTGTGCCTCAGATGGTATATATTGAGGGTCTTATGAAACCTATGAGAGTGATAAGTGAGAATCATACAGTTGATGAATCCTGTGCAAATTCTGACAAGGATCCTATCACTTACTAATTGTGTATTAGTATTTATCTCTGTGGACATCATTTTAAAGCCCATAATATATTATGCCTATATAATTATGTTAATCTTAATCATCATTATCAGCCGATAGACGTCCACTTCCGGACATAGGATTCCCCCAAAGATACCTGCGTTTATATTATATTTATATTCATGTTGGAAGGATTTAGGTCATTTGCTCCACGCTGGTTCAATGCGGGTTGGCGGGAGCCAGAGCCTCGTTTGTTGATTAGCAGTATGCACCACGAGCAGGTGAGATTGGCTTGGATCCCGTGAGATGTTGTACGGGGCCTCTCACATTCCCATGTATATATTATGTTAATATACATACATTATTATATTTTTACCTATTAACAGATTTATAGACAACGGATTAAAAAAGGATTCGGTACAATGGTACTTAAAGAATTATGGTATGAATCTAGTAAAAACTAAGGCAGGATACAAAAGAATAATGAGGCTGGTCGCGACCGCAGCAATCAGAAGCGGACGTCATGTAGCCGTGAAGTATTGTCTATAGGTACCACTGCAGCGCCTAATTCCGGTTTCGGTTCGAAAGACACTGCAGCTAGTGAAATTACTAGAGCAATGGGACCTAGCATCTATCTTAGATGAGCATAATGTGGTGTAGTGTATATCATCCCAATGCCACTTTGTTATAGGCAGGCGTCTCACTTATCATCAGGTGAACGTCTCGCTCGTCTCGACGCTACGTAGAATAAAAAAATAGTACGTACGCGCAAGGAAGTTTGCCTGCTGCAGGATTCTTAACACGCGTGTGGCACAAGTGAGATACTGAGAGATCTCTCACATCTAAACAATAAAGGAAAAAGGGCATGTATATATCTGTATATATATATCTGTATAAATATATATATATATATATATATTTATATATATATATATATATATATATATATATATATATATATATTTTAATATTGAAAACATGTACTGTACTACAGTTAGATCATTAGTTCACAACTAAGGCAGATACTGTTTTAATTTTTTTATGTTTCTTTCATTTTATAAAATAAAGAAATATCCTTGTTAGAAATGTTATACTTTTGTTAAAAGAGCCATCTATCGGCTAACCACTCAGCTAACATCCTTATAACTAAAAGCTGTTTTTTTATGTACAATTAAACGACGAGACAGATGGGGCGATCACTTGATGGTAAGTGATACGCCCGCCCATAAGAACGTGGCGCTAGTTAGGATGTTATACACAGCCCTACAATGCGCTCGTCGCCGTGAAGATGTCGAATCTCGTAACGCCAGTAATAACACTAGATACCGCGCCGTCTAAACCGGAACACATTAATGTTTGCACACTACTGTTAAACGGGAAAAATAGGTGCTATTGTGGTACCTACATATACAGTCGTATATATATATTATTAATTATTATCCATACATATTATTACATACACATATATAAAAAGATAAATATAGTGTTGGTGATATATTTGGTGTACAGTAACGTGTATAATTATTACTCTAACTCCGCCACCGATTCGAATCTTGGACCGCTGAACGAAAAATGCGGTCGTATTTCCATCTGGATTGATGGACTTTCACTTATTAGCAGATGTGGGCTGTGCAGCGATTATTTAAATTTCATCGCGACGTCCGCGACACACTTGCCGTACAACTTGTCGCGATCTTGACCGAATGGAAGCTTTCCGCTGTTTTGATAGTGATTTGTAATACATAATTTGAAAACGGTAATAAAATTAGAATAAAGAAAACAACCTGAACATTAACAAGAATATACTTTTTATATTAATTTTTTAATACTCTCAACGGAAATTAGAAAACACACGATAATGTTCACACGTCTGAGCAGACTACTAAATAAATATTTGTATCGTGTCCGCAGCTTCTCTACTCATACAGATGACGTCTTTATTTTTCATTACTTTTATTTTTTAGTATTTCGAGAATCTTTGTAAAAATGCTATGAATTCTGAGGGAAGTCTAGACCGAATGAACACTTTTACATTATAGGTCTCTTCTTGATGGTGTTCAACCATTTGAAAAGTACATTTGTACGCCCGCCCACAACAACGTCGCGCTAGTAATGATACTCAGCAGCACATTGTGCTCGTCGCGTTGAGACTATATGATATTGTCTAATTACCTTAGTAATTACACTAGCTACAGCACCCCTAATCCGGAATCATAATGTTTGCTCATTACTGTTTAAAGAAATAGAAACTGCGGTGGCACCTATTGTTGTCTAAGGCAACAGTGACATATAACCAGTTAATCTGTTGTCGCACTTAATAAATCTTAGGTTTTGTTACAGTACTTATGTCATAGACTTTTGAACCCGTGGACGTCTACTGCTGGGTATGGGTCTCTTGTAATTCCACAAAGCAGGGTCTTGCTCTGTTTGAATCCGGTGGCTTCCAGCGCTTCTTTTTATGTTTTCTGTTTTTACCGTGTATATTATATATCTATTTAAAACTACCCTCAATATGAGGGCATATATATATATTATTATATCCTGAGATTCACTGACTCCTCACGCGATCTCTGAAGCTATTAAACGTAAACACTCAAAATTTGGTACAGATATTGATTCTGCCATTTAGAGTTCGGCTAAGAATTGATCTAACCTAATTCGTGTCCCCGGAGGATGGAGGGTTGCAGCCGAGTTGGAATATTTCTGACAAATAACAAGTCTAAGTTTCAAATCAATTTTAATTAAGCGACGAGACGAGCGGCAAGTCCACCTGATGGTAAGTGATACGCCCGCCCATAACAACGTGGCGTTAGTTAAAATGGTATGCACTACACTATATTGCACTCGTCGCCTGAGACATAAGATATTAAGTCTCCTTGCTCCAGTGATTACAGTAGTTACAGCGCGCTTCAAACCGGAACACATTACTGTTTGGTTGCAGAAATTATATTACGGCCAGCAAAGCAGGCGAGGAACAGCTACTATCTTATATATATATAATATTCGAGGCAAACTGTTATTTTATTTCCTTTTTTACTCAACACTAAGTCTAGAAGAAAAAACTTGTTTAGTCCGCCATTTTGTAAAGTCATTAAATGTGCAATTAAAGGGTAAAAGTAAATTACGGGTGGGGCAAGTCGCTGTTGCCGGAGATCATCTAGGTGGGTATCACCGCAGCGCCTACTGCAGCCGACAAACATTATTGCGTAAACATTACTGTGTGCCGGTTTGAAGGACGCTGTAGCTAGTCTAGTAACTGTGCTAACAAGACTCTCCATGTTATGTCTCAGGCCACGAGCGCAATGTGGTGTTGTGGGTGTATCACTTACCACCAGATGAACATGCCACTTGTCTCGTCGCTTAATTAGATTAAAAAAAATTTGAAAGTTATCATTTTTTTTTAACCTTTTTTACAACCTTCAACCTTTAACAAAGTTTCACAGGTCACTAAGATGAAGACATATCATTCAATTAAATCTTCATCTACCCAATAACTTCCGTGTAATCCATCAGCGACTGTTGCATCACAGCGGCGAGATGAAAGACGTCGAGCTTTTCCGACATCAGAGAAAGTGGGTGTTTCGTGTGTCCGATAAGCTTTCCCCACCGCGCCCTCCTCGTGACGCCGTCCTTGTATGGGGCTCCTGTTTACTCGGAACCTTTTAATTTAACTTAGGGATTTAAAGCAAACACTTAACGAGTACCACATCAGATCTATTCGAAAAATGCTCCCTTGTGGCATTCCTTTTGAACTTACACACACACACACACACACACATATATATATATATTTATACGTCGACTTCTTTTAATAAAATGATAAAAAAAATTGTACCGCCACATAACTATTAATAGTTAGCTAGGACTCGAACTTTGCTTATCTACAGCCAATAGTTCTATACGGGAAGAGGGTAGAGGGTAGAACTATTGCATCCCTGATGTGTGAACACCAAAGCTGTCGAAAATTTTTAACACTTTGAGGGTAATTTATAAGAAGAGAATTAGAAGGGAGTAAGACGTAGAAGTAAAAGAAGATGAGTAATGTTATGTTAGCAAAAATAGAATAATAAAGAATGTATGAATAATGAATAGATAAGATGAAAAAGGAGTAGCACGATAAAGAGCAGCTAATTGGAGCTTTATTTCCCCCTCTCGACGTGCATATGGTGACCTCATCAGGGGACAATGCTACTGAATATGTAAAGTCAGGAGATTGCTGCCTGTTAATGGTAATATTGGCGATGGTGTTAACCACAATGTCAATGCAGAATATAATGAATGATGTAATGAAATGAATAGATGTAAGGGATCGAAGCCAACTTTACCTGCTCATCGTGCATCCTGCTGCAAAACGAGGCTCTGGTTCCCACCAACTTGCGTTGCTTCAGGGTGGTGGGATATGGTCCAATTCCCCTCGTATAAGACCCGACCTGATCGAAGTGGGTTGTTGAGTGAGATCTTGTCCAGCAGTGGACGTCTATCGGCTGATGTTGATAATGAAAGCTCTTAAAACAAATACGAGTGCGCGACTCACGAAGTTTCCTATAAATCATCAGAACGTTTGCTTTGTGATTTTGGTGTGAACAATTAAGTTAATATAATAACTGTGAAGTTTTCACTCTATGCAAAGTTTGAACAGGCAACAATTTTGACGTGATCTCCGGAACCCATAAAACCATCAAGCATACAATAAAACATCGTGTTTCTTCAAAGCTGAGCGGATTGCATAAGCACCTGCAACTTGAACGTACGATCTTCGACAGGTTCGTTTAAAAAGGAAAGTGTTATCGCGTTATATAATAACTTGTTAAGTTATTTACCTAGAATAAGCTTCTTTACATAGTTCTTAAGTTGACCTATTTAGAGTTTAACATATATGTTATGTGCCTTTTCGTGATTAAGAGTCAAGAGCCAGCGTAACTCTAGATGTACTAATTCTTTTGTCATGGTTCCATTCAAATGTCTTCTGACGTTGAACCACAACCTAGTAAACTTCCTCCCGCTCGACCTTCAGGAGCAAGCTTCTACTCCACTACTCAGAGCCACATCCACTCTCATGTTATCTACATATATATATATCTGTAAACTTAATAACATATATATATATACAAAGATAAGTGTATATTATATATATATAAACACAATTTTACCTTCCCTGGTTATGAAGATCCCTAGTCTTTAAAATATTTTACTTCCGCTAAAGCTTTACAAACAGGAAGTTCCTTTTCACCTGTGGCATATCTTATTAATAAAATAAACTCTTATTGTTCCCACTACTGGGACGCAGCATTTTTGCGAGGAGAAAGGCAATGCCCTTTATCCACCAAGCGGTTACTAGTTGGCAATAATCAATGAAAGCTTTTGTTCTATGTTTTCTTTCATCAGAAGCTCTAACTTAGTCGGGATCGAAGCTGCGAGCCTGCGCTATCATAGCTTCCGTCTGTCTCATGTTACGTAAGGCCATTTTCATTTAGCTCATAAATATATATGATGTAGAAAGCGATCGAACAAACCTAACTCGTTGATAGTACAGAGGACAGCTTTCGGTGGAAGGTCTTACTACTCGACCATGCAATTTTTTTTACAGACTTCTAGATGCTGCTGTTAAAAGACCACGATATACATGGCTCCTTCTAGCTCCTTTGCCTCCTCTGCCTCTAGACGATAGATTTCAACTCACTCGCTAAGGTTAGTCATGTTTAACAAGAAGAGGAGTAGTTGGCTATATCAGTTCAGCCAACATTGTACATATCCAGCTTCTCGCGAGAATCACCAAATGTCTTTACCTAAAGGAAATATCACTAACGCTGACCATATATGTATAAGAGACTTCCCGCCCATGTAAAGACTCATCACGGTATCTATGGAACCAGAAGGCTTACAGCCTCGAGATGTAATCGCTTCTGCCGTTTAGAGGTCAACTAAGAATTGATTTTACGAAACGTTACACCCAAAAGAGGTTAAGAGGGTGTTGATAACGAGAACGACTTTTGTCCTCAAACACTGCGGCATCTCAAACGAAAAGATGCTGCGTAGTCTCCCGAACGCTGCCCAACTCGAGCTGGATTCGTCGATTGACTTCTTTCTGGAAGTTGGACTTACCCAGCCGGACTGTTAGTCCCTTGTATTCGTCGATTGACCATAAATGGCCGCCACCACCGTAGGATACTTTTTCTTCTATGCATGCTTGAATCTTCCCCCTGGTCTTCTATACGAGTACACTCTGTGACTTCCATCGTGCTTGTAGAGCATACCTTTTGATTAATCGGAGAACATAACTTTCGACCAATCTTCAATAGTCCAAATTAAATGGTTCTAGGCATATCTTAGTGTTGAAATACCCTCCAGTTTAGGGCCATTTGCAGGTCTAAGCGGTTTCAAGATAGCTTCAGCAAGTCGTCGTCTTACTGTCCATGCGCTTTGGTTACTTCCTCCGAAGCGCCGAAACTGATTTGTAAGTTTAGTTCCTGGGAGAAAGCGATTACGCAGCATGGTGTTCACCAAGTATCCATTTTCTCGTGCTGTGGTACATCTAGGTCTGCCTGTTCTTATTCTACGTAGGTTAGAGCTAGTTTCCTCATAACGTCGGGGAACTCTTTGTACTGTCGACAGCGACACACCGACAGTTCTGGCTGTATCGCGTTGACTTCTGCCGGTTTATAGCATTATGAAGATCACAGGTTGAATCATAAATATTGAACACTATCAATATGGTTTATATACCCACTTAAATAACAGATTAGAAATAAAAGCGAAATCAAATGCAGTAATTTCGTAGTCCCATCTTCGAAACTCTCACTTCTTCAAATTTGATTTGTTTAAGACGTAACCTTGCGTTAACTAAGAATTTTTAATACCTTAGTATAAGAAGTATTTAATTGTCTATTAAACACAATTTCTTCCATTAAGCTAGCATTCTTAGTTTCCGAGATTTATAGGATTTTTTAAGTGACCCGGATTCATTGCTCTCGAGTGTATAAGATATATAAGATTCGCCCGCGGCGTTAAAATTTGACTTAGTACACTTTCATAATTATGTACACACACACACACACACACACACACACACACACACACACACATATATATATATATCTATATATATATATATACACGGTCATACTTCTCTTTAATCTTTTACTTGATATGCTTTGTTCAACTAAATCATTAACCTCGTGCTCATTAACCTTGCGGTAAGGTTACTACCAACGATACAATTAAAATAAATAATTAAACAAATTCCCTGAATCCGACTCTGTAAAGCAAGTTAAATAAGTTAGGCCTTGAATTTAATAATTACATTACATCAGCGATACGTTTACTACTACTGCATCAGCCGTTAAATGTCCACAGCTGGACATAGGCCTGCTCCAATGATCGCCACGTTTGTAGATCTTCATATGGGGGGATTTGGGCTATTTCCCACCACGCTGGCCCAATGCGGGTTGGTGGGAGCCAGAGCCTTATTTGTTAATTAGCAGGGTGTACCACGAGCAGGTGAAGTTGCCTTGGGACCCGTGAGTTGGTGTGCGGGAATCTTTACACCATTTAGTATATAATACATTGTCCATATATCTATAGCTGTTAAAATGGAGTTTTTACAACGAGACCAGCGAGACTTTGACCTGATGGTAAGTGATACGCCTGCCCATAACAACGTGGCGCTAGTTAGTATGATATACACTGCACCGTGTTAATTCTCGTTACCTTAACAATCTCATTAGCTACAAGTCCCTTCAAATCGGAACAGAGTAATAGTCTCCGTCAACATACCAAAAGCATATCCTAGTGAGAAGTGCAACCCCTCCTCGGCACCCTCGCTTTGGTACGACAAACATGAGACGTCGTATGTGTCGTTCCCTTCCGGGTTTGCTTAATGGGCGATGAGGATTTCCGCTCTCTAAGTCCCGAACCTGAAAACCGTTTTAATCGTCTTCCACGGCATCAGAACTTACTTTAATTCTATTCTGTATAGAATAAGTATACAGAGCGTTCCGGAATCGAACCTAGGTTCTTTGTGTGAGCAAACGTATACCCAATGTGCCGTTGAGGAAAAAAAAAATTGTTTTAGCTCGGATTTATTTCCTTTCACCGATGCAAACAACAGTCCACTTGTCGCTTGACTTGAAGCTCGCACCCAGTCGCAATCAATCCGACACGGGAACCGAACCGGCGGCGCCCGGCGACTGCGGCAGCCGGCCACCACCTGTTGCCGGGACGGCGTTTGCGGCACCACCACACCGTCAAGTACAATATAACATTTTTTTTAATATCTGTTACACTGGCAGGTCTCTGTCACCGGAGACCGTCTACATACCATCGCCGCTTCAGGTTTCTACTGCCAAGCAGTAGTGTGTAGATATTACTGTTTCGGTTTAAAGGGCGCTGTAGCTAGTTAAATTACTGAGGTATCGAGACTTGACATAATATCATGTGATATACCTGCCCATAATAGCGGTAGGTAGATCTATACTGCATCATACTGCGCTCGTTGCCTGAAAAATATTTTCAGTTGTGTTACCCCAGTAATTGCACTAAGTTTCAAATTCATTTTTTATGTAATTAAGCGACGAGATGAGCGGGATACACCTGATGGTAAGTGAAACGCCCGCCCATAACAACTTGGCGCTAGTTAAGACGGTATGAACTGCACCACATTGCGCTCGTCCCTTGAGATATATGATGTTGAGTCTTATTACCTCAGTAATTACACTAGCTACAGCGCCTTTCAAACCGGAACACAGTAATGTTTGCACACTAATGTCTGGTAGCAGGTATAGGCGCTGCGGTGGTACGTACCTAAACGATTTTCGATAATAAAGAGCTATCAGCAGTGATCTATGTACAATAGCTAGTATTTTTTTATATATTGGTGGTGACCGCCACTCTTCCTCTCCTTGAAGCCCATGATATCCAGTTTTGTTTTCTTGCCTCAGTGTTGCATACCGCCGTGCCAGCTTTCACGGTACATCGCTCAGTACAGAGCGCACGCTGCCGCTCATTCGGCGCGGAGACCGCGCGCGCCACGCTCCTGTCTAACGCGTCCTTCTGTCATTTGCCTCTTATTTACACTATACATTTTTTGTAATTAAATCATTATCATATTATATAAAGAGCAACTGCAGTGTTGTGTATTAACTTTGTGGTTTTTATTTAAATCTGGTGTGTACGATTACGTGTAATCGCGCGATTTTCGGATTTACACCTGTTTCGGTAAGTGGATGCATACTAAACATTTTTAGGTTATTACAATTTCTCATAATCATTTTTTTGTTCAATATTTAAATTATATATATCATAACCATATAATGGTATTAATAATAGAGAATAAGGTTATATATTTTTAAACAATTATATATATATATAAATGTATAATAATTTATAAGTTATTTATCTCAGTTATGATTACGCTGCAAACATGACATAAAATATATCCGTTTCAATCAAACAATCAATCATCAGCCGACAGACGTCCACTGCTGGATATAGGCTTCCACCAAATACCTCCACATCGATTGGTCCTACACTGGATGCAATCAGTGGCTTCCTGCTTCAACAGTCAGCGTGGCCTTCGGTATCGCTGAAGACTAGCCACCGTCGTTTGTACGGGTTTATATGGCAGGAATTGGGCCATTTCATACCACGCTGGCCCAATGCGGGTTGGTGGGCGCCAGAACCTCGTTTGTTGATTAGCAGGGTGCACCACGAGCAGGTGAGGTTAGCTTGGGTCCCGTGAGTTGTGCGGGAACCCTTACAGCCCTTACAAGAGCCGTTTAGTATATCTTCAAAATTTATGTTTACATGACCAGATAGTTACAGGTAACTAAAGAATATATTAGTTAGTTTTAAATAACACTGAGGCAACTAAAATGAATACAATACATACACTAACTAACGTAGAGAATAAAATAATACTGCGTTTTCTAATTATAAGAAACTAATAAAATTGCATATTAGTAAAAAATGGTTAAGCCAACTAATTACTACAATTACTTGTCAAGGTATTTTACGATATGACATACTGCTGTTGGTAATCATGCCATATTGTCATTTATTACTGAATTGTGGTTTTTTTTATTCTATTAAGCGACAAGACGAGCGGTACGTTCACTTGATGGTGAGTGATGCGTCTGCACATAGTAACATGGCGCTGGTTATGATGATATATATTGTACCGCTGCACTAGCCGTCTGAAACGTAAGATGTTGAGTCTCGTTACCCCAGTAATCACACTAGTTACAGCGCCTTTCAAACCGGATCACAGTAATGTTTGCACAGTACTGTGTGTCGGTTGCAGTAGGCGCTGCGGCGGGACCTGGAAGGTCACCTGCATTTGATATATAATCTTATAAGTTTTATATTATATATGTTAATTTTAACCAGATTAGAAAGCACTTTCTCTTCCGATTAATGTTTATGTTTCAATTAATATAAATTTATTTAAATTAATTGTTAATATTATAATAAAATAATTAATGTTTTTTTTATACAATTCAAGATCAAATCAAATGTGATTTAAGCCTTAACATTGAAACTCAATATTAATATAACTTAATTATTATACTTGTGGTAGGTCTGCTATGCTGGAGACAATCTAGGTACCACCGCAGCTCTTGTATCTACCGCTAAACAGTACTCTACACACGTCACTGTGTTCCGGTTCGAAGGGCGGTATAGCTAGTGTGCTCAGATAATGTGACACAACTTATGTCTTAAGGAAATTACCACCACTATATAGAAAGGTACCACTGCAGTCTCTACTGCCGCAGCAGTCTGCGAATGTTATTATGTTCCGGTTTGAAGGGTGCTGTAGTAAAACTACATCGATAGTGACCAGCATTCTGCGGTGTTGTATATATCATCCTAATTAGCGATATGTTGTCATAGACATAAGCATCAGGTGGCGAGCAGGATGGGGTTCTCATCGCCGTCTAAACGACCCTGAGGAGGACAATGGCTGAATGTGGTCTCCATTGAAGTAGTACTCACTAGGCTGGTAGGATCTGAATAGAGCAGAGCTCGGGGCGGGCTATGCCAGCGTAGCGTTACCTCAGAGATCCCGCGACCTTCCCACACGCCGTATTTTGATCAGCAGCGTTTTAAGGGATAACATCCTCCACATAAGGCAGAGTATCTAAGATTCTCCTCCGCCGAAATAAAAAAATGACATATGTATCACTTAAAATTAGGTGAGCGTCTCGTCTAGTAACTAACGTTTTCAAAACTCCTCCGATAAGCATCTCCCGTGGTATTGTGATTTACAAATTTTGCAATATCTCTTTGTTTGGATTCCATCTCTAGGTCACTTGGCCAATGGCTTAAGTTATTTTAATTAAGTTATATTCATTAAAATAACTTTGAATTCCTCTGCGGTGCAGTCCGTACTAGATTTGATTATTAGTACATACTTTAATACGCTATGCAAGGATAAGACCCAGACTAGATAATCTTGGTCTGGTCTGTTCGGTCCTGGTCTTCCTTAAATACTTCTAGTGCTCGCCTTGGTCTACACATCACTATCAGTAGCTGATCGCTTGTATTACACACGGAGGTCTCTCGCTCGAGTCCGTGACCAAGAGTTGCGACTGTCTACAAGTTTTTTTTTTTTAATTCTTTGAAGCTACCAAAAAATGGTTTGCGGAGATAAAGGAATGGATCAGGTTTAGTTAAAAAGAATAGCTGAGGATCCAATTAGATTTCTCAATCTGATCGCCAAACTTCAGTTCGAAGAAAGCACCTAATGGTGATGATGAAGCTACGGAATGAGCGAGACGTTCACCCGATGCCGAGTGATGCGCCTGCTTATAACGTGGCGCTAGTGAGAATAATATACACTGTACTACATTGTGCTAACCTTGAGACATAAGATATTAAGTCTCGTTACTCTAGTAAATTATCTAGCTACAGCGCCCTGTAAACCGGATCACAGTAATGTTTGCACACTACTATTTGTCTAGCATAATAGAGAAAAAAAAACTATGTAATTTCGAATGTTTACCCTTGTAAGACGGTAAGTCATTAAAAGTTTACTGCTGATTGGTCTTCGATGCCGGAAACCGTGTAGGTACCACCGTAGTTTCGCAAATGTGATGCACAATCATTGCTGTGTTCCGGCGTGAAGGGCGCTATGGCTAGTGAAATTACTGGGGTAGTAACGCTAATATAGCTGCAGATATACAATATTGGAGTTGTAGCTAGCCAAGGGATTTGTGACGTATTCTACCACCAACAACACAACAACAACACTTTAGTCCCCGGATTCGAAGCGGGGACCTCCGTGCTACAAGTTAAGCTCTTAGTCAACGTCACATTAGTGATGTGCCAACCAATGAACTACTACTACTACTACTACTACTACTACTACTACTACTTCGAATTATCGTTATGTAAACGTCTGTAGCAAGTTATGATAGTTCGCACGCTGTACGTAGTATAACTATTTTTCTTTTCTGACGTAATAATAAATAAATAAATATATAAATAAATTAAATAATTAATAAATAAATTAATAGCAATTTTTGTTTGATGAGCACATTGTAGTGCTGTATATGTCATAGTAACTAGCGCCGCGTTGTATTGGACAGGCGTGTCACTTATCATCAGGTGAACGTGAGGTGACTCGTGTTGTATTCTGTATGATCACAAAATGTACAAAAAGAGAAACCCATGCTACCAATCTAATTCCACATGTGGACTTGCAGCCGCACCAGGGTCCTCCGTGTTACAAGGCAAGGAAGCCGCTGCGTCAAGCAGACAGTTAAACGTCGCAAGACTGTCTTCATGCTATTTTGTTTTATCATGAGATATGGTTTCACCTGATATTAAGTGATACGTGATAACTTGGCGCTAGTTAGAATGATATACACTGCACTACATTGTGCTGACCTAGTAACTTCACTAGCTACAGCGCCCTTAAAACCGGAATACGTTAATATTTGTCGGCATAAATAGGTGGTATCTATCTTAGTGTACCTAAATCTTTTTCATCATCAACAGATCGCAGCAGTCTCTTGCTGGATGTAGACCACCAAGGAACATTACCTTTCATCATCATCATCAGTCAATAGACGTCCATTGCTGGAGACAGGCCTGCCCCAAACATCTCCACGTCGATGATACCATCAGCAAACCTGGAACGGTATCTACAAGACGATATTGTACAATTGTAATCGTATGAAATGGGTTATGCTTGTTCCTCAATCACGCGAAAACTGGTGAACGTGTCGACACGGGAACGTGAGCACTCGACGCGGAATGATATGTAGATGGTTTGGTTACTTGGTTGTGGTAGGAACACATAACAGGAGACCCATGTCCAGCAGTGGACGTCCGATTGAAATGGTGATAGGATATTTATTTTGTGAATATCATAGATCCCTGCTCGTGGTGCACGCTGATAATCAACGAGCGAGGCTCTGCGTCTCATCAACCCACATTGAGCCAGCGTGGTGGGAAATAGCCCAAATCTCCCCACATAAACCCCTACAAAGGAAGGTCGTGTTAAAGTGCTTGATGCGGCTATCGCAAGACCGATCGATGTGGAAGTCTCTGGGGAAGGCCTGTGTCCAGCTGTGGACGTCTATTGGCTGATGACGATGATGATCATCATCATATTATTTCTAATTAACATTTATAAACATTTTCATTTTGTATCGTTTATGCGGTTGCTATAGTAACGGTTGCTGTAGACGGTCATTTGCAGTTGCGGTTGCTCTCAACGAATATTTCAGACCAATTTCAAATCTATATATTACAGCGAGCTAAAGGAGGGTGGGGATGGAGGGGGTGGGAACTGGTAGTTTATTTGAAATAAAAAAAAATAACAAATAAACAGTACCACCCAGCTTGGTGGAACTGGCGACCCATTTAATGCTTGGTGGCGTCGTGACGATTTTCTCTAATCTCGTTTCGATAGTTGTTTTTTATTTCTATCGCTTTCAATGTTAATCGCTCGTAACAAATAAAAAACCCCAGTGTTCCCACTGCTGGGATAGGAGACTTCACTTACAATAAAATGAAGTCATCACGCTTATCGAGTCGACATATGTAACATCTCTTAGACTTGTGGATCATGTTGGTTTCTCACAAGCCCAGGCTCAGTGGGAATGGAACCGGCGCACCTTACTCTTTTCTTAGCTGATCTCTAAATGACAGGAGCAATGTCTGTACCAGTTTTGAATGTTCAGGACTGATAGTTCCGGAGATGAAAGAGGAAATGAATTTCTGGATATCTTATTTATTTTTGATTATTATATCCTTGATAGCAACTTAATCCACAAAGCGACTAAACGAGAGATGTTCACCTGATGGTAACTGATACGCCTGCCCATGACAACGTGGCGATAGTTAGGATGTTATATACAGCATCACATTGCGCTCACCGTGAGATATAAGATGTTATGTCTCGTTGCCGAAGTAACTTCATTGGCTAAAGCGCCCTTCAAATCGGAACACCATACCGTAATATTTGCATATTCTATAGTTCCATACATTAGCACCATGGCGTTGCGGCTAACCGCTCCCATAGTAACACGAAGGTCCTTGGTTCGATTCTGAGGCCATATATACTGGTGGTAGGTTTTATGGGTAGGTTTGAAGGGCGCTGTAGCTAGTGAAATTACTGGAGTAACGAGACTTAACTTCTCATGTGCCAAGCCGATGATCACAATGTGGTGTTGTTTATGTCATCCTGACTAGCGCTATGTTGTAATGGACAGGCGTATCACTTAACATCAGGTGAAGGCCCTGCTCGTCTCGTCGCTTCCGTGAATAAAAAAAATGTATCGGAATTCTTTAACATCAGCTATCAGTATAGCTGTTCATTGCGATCGTGTTGATATGTTACGGCGTCGTCACTCAAAACTTTGTGAATGTTCAAGTGTTAGATGATGAATAAATGAAGGTTACTACTGTGAAGTTGGTATTCACGTAGCTTCAGAAAACCGCACATTTAAACCATGGCGCGGCCATTAAGTCAAACTGTAGAGAGCGGTGAAATTCGCGCAGCTCGCAAAACGGGCGGCGACGCAAGTGTGCCGGCGGCGCTGCGGGCGCGCGTGCGAGCCGTTTTCTAATTCCTGTGGTAGGGTGTACGGTGGTGCGACCAGTAGGAAGCGCGGCGAGTCCGCGAGGTTATTACGTATTCTGCGTATATATGTATATATATATATATATATATATATATATATATAGCAGCGAGCCGGTAGACCGGACCGGTAGTGTTGGGAGACCTCCCACAAGGTGGACCGACGATCTGATGAGAGTCGCGAAAACCCACTGGATGCGAGCAACGCGGGACCGATGGATGTGGAGATCTTTGGGGTAACCCTGATGATGATGGCGGCGTGCGTACTTTGGTGCTTGTACATTATACTAATTAGCGTTGTTTTTCTTTTTAATTAACGGAACGTCGAGGCAAGTGGCTCGTTCACCTAATGGCAAGTGATGGCGTCTGCCCACAACGTACCGTTAGTTAGGATGATATGCACTGCATCACATTGTGCTCGTTAACTTCAGACACAAGATGTTGAATCCCGTTACTGCAGTGATTATATAGCTACAGCGCCCTTCAAACCGAGAACATAGTAATATTTGCACACTACTATTTGACCGTTGAACCTAGACGGTCTCAGGCAACAGATATTTACTACTAGTGACGGTGATGATGTTCCTGTACGAGCGACGCGGGTGGTCTTTAAGAGGAGCAAAAAAACTGTTACCAGATTAACGGTCTACCACCACAGACCACATCACCAATCAACACCAGATGGGACGTTAGAGTAACAGAAATTGTCGTGACGTTGTCGATATCGCAGATAGTTCGCAAGGTACGTAATAACCCCGTCAGTCGGAACGTGTTAGTAATGACCTTGATTTGACCATAGACGTATAAGAATGTAATGCGATGGAATGGGGACAGATTTTATCTGATGGCTAGTAAACTTGGATACTTGAAGACAACCAGCTTGAAGTATTCCAGACGACGATATGAGCA
Organism: Ornithoptera priamus; assembly: GCA_029034505.1. Taxonomy (NCBI): domain Eukaryota; kingdom Metazoa; phylum Arthropoda; class Insecta; order Lepidoptera; family Papilionidae; genus Ornithoptera; species Ornithoptera priamus. Next base: position 1,181,252 of record JARDWD010000517.1, on the reverse strand, counting down.
TCCTTAACTGTCCATGGCTTTACTGTCTTATCACATTGTGACATAGAGGTCTTATTAGCGTGAGTGTGACCTCCTGGGAATGAAGTTGTTACGGTTTCCGGAAACTAGTGGTGGTAGGTGTCTGATGCTGAAGTTCTCTAGTCTTGAGAAAGTAAGAATATGACTAAGGTAAGCCCTGCCTGTCGTAGAAGGCGACAAGGTTCAGGAATTTCGCAGGCCTTGAGGGTTGGGGCTCTTATCGCTCAACAAGCGAACCTGCGTGGGACAGCACATGGCTCAGCGATGGTCATAGGTGGGTTAGACTCCTCCTCAGAGACGTGCTAACCCAAAGTGCAGAGGGGCACCGGTGCGTTCTAAAAGAGATCCCGGAGTCTCTCCGAATGCACTGATGCAGACCACCGAAGGAGTTTTCCGGTTTAGTAGAAGTAATCCGGTTTGAAGGGTGCTGTAGCTAGTGAAATCACTGGAGTAGAGAGGCTGTGTCTTATGTCTCTCATATCTGTATAACATGTTAACTTGCGTCATGTTGTGAGCGGGCGTATCACTTACCATCAGGTGAACGTCCCGCTCGTCTCGTCGCTTAACAGAATAATTAAAACATGTATCGGTGGTGTTCCGTTAGCTCATGGCGTTTGTGTTACATGGGAGAGTAACGGAACGCGCCGACAAGTGCGCATGGGAATTGTGCGCATCTCAACTGTGGGAATAGTGTGCAGTGTGCGTATGCGCATGCGGATATCATTCAAACAAAGCTCAGTTTTTGCAAATTTAATTACACGGAATCTTTGGTCTGGTTTCTTATTTAACTGGGATATGAATGTAACCGTATTACCATCTGCTACTGTTAGGTCTCTGTCGCCCGTGGCCGTCTAGGTACCACAGCCCTGTTGTTTAGGACTAGTCGGAATAAGACCGAGGTAAGCCTTGTCTGTCGTCGAAAGCTATTAAAATGGTTTTCGGTTTCTTGGGCTTTGAAGGTGGGGGTCCTCTTTGCTAGTGAGCCTGGTGGTACAATAAGGACGAGGTGGTCTCGTTTTTGTCTTAATAAAGAGAGTACCAAGGAAGGCTGCAGCCTTCTCTGGGTGGTGCTTAAGACGTAGAACCAGGAAGTACCGGTGCGTTCTGTACATGATCCCGGGGCTTCATAATCTTGTCTTCTCCCCAGAAGAAACGAAGGAGACGAAGATTCTTTTCCCCGTCTCCGATACATAAAAAAATGTAAGTACCACAGAAGCTTCTATTTGTTATGCCAAACAGTGTGCAGACATTACTGTGTTCCAGTTTGAGGGGCGTTGTAGCAAATGAAATTACTATGGTAACGAGATTGAACACCTTATGTCTCAATGCGAGAGAAATGTAGTAGCACTGCGTTAATGGTGTAAAATATGTATTAAAAACCGACGAGAACCGAACCTGTTATAAACGAAAGTGTCGTTTCGATCACTGCGCCGATAGTTCACATTATTCGTGTCAATTTCACTAAGTCGCAGATCTAAATTATTTAGTATAATATAAAAAAAAACTATTGGTAATGTATGCGATGGATTTCGCTTAGTTAATTTACTATGCAGATTTATCTATAAAATATTCAGTAGGTTAAGATCAGTTTCTATTTTTTTTATTTTAGATCTTATTTAGATTTCTATGCTGGGTGTTGGTGATCGATTCCGAAAACGAGGACAGACGATAGTACTAATGACACCTTTGACGATGGAACGGAAAAAAAATCGATCCTGATTAAAAAAAAAAACATATTTTTAAAACGTTTTATGACCAATATTTCCGCTCCTTCATGTTAGTACAGCTAAATGAATCGATAATTTCATAAAAAATACATTACTGTACTAAAAAAAACCAGCAATGAAACACAAAATCAAAAACAGCTGATGCTCGGATCAACGCATGCGCGCGCGGCGGGACCTCAACATGTATTTGGTTTCAATTTGAACCTTATTTCCCAGTGCCGCGGCGCATTTAGACTGCGCGCCCGAGCGTGCGTTGATCCGAGCATCAGCTGTTTTTGATTTTGTGTTTCATTGCTGGTTCTTTTGTTTAGTAAAGTAATGTATTTTTCATGAAACCACCGTTTCATCTAGCTGTACAAATATGGTGGAGCGTAAATAATGCCAATAAAACGTTTTAGAAATATGTTTTATTTTAATCAGGATCGATTTTTTTCCTTTCCATCATCAATGGTCCCATCAGTAGTATCGTCTATCCTCGTTGTCGGAAGCGCTCTCCAACACCCAATAAGACTATATATATATATATAATTTCTGGAAAACGAAAGGTGGGGAGAAGGAAAAAATGAGGTTGAAAATATCAGAGAATGGACTGGCATATCTCTGATGGTCGTATTGTTCCGCGCAACCAGAGACATAAAGTAATGTAGCACGCTGATCGCCAACCTTAACCAGTTGGAGAGGCACTTTAAGAAGAAGAATATAGATTTCAACGTGTTATATAGTAGGTACCGTCCCACCAACCCGCATTGGGCCAGCGTGGTAGAAAATGGCTCAAATCCTGCATATGAATCCCTACCTAAAGTGGGAATCTTTTTGAAAGGCCTATGTCCAGCAGTGGACGTCTATGGACTGATGATATAGGTAACAGTAAGAAGCCATGATGGCTCCGTGTATGAGGTGGTCAAACGTCTCGAAAGGTGCGGGTCTAATCTCCACTTAACTAGAAATGTAAAGGAAATCATTTTTCTTTATTCTTTCTAGCGACAGGATTATTAGAACGTTAACCTGATGGTAAGTGATACGCCCGTCCATAATGTAGAGTTAGGATGGTATACTCAGCGCCACATTACGCTAAAGACATAATATGTTAGTCATTACCTCGGTAATTTTACTAGTTACAGCACCCTTCAAACCGGAACATTAATGTTTGCGCAATACTTTTTGTCGGCTGCTATAGGTGTTGCAGTGGTACTTACCTAGACGGTGTCAGGTGACAGAGACGGTGGACGTATCACATACCACCAGGTGAAGGTCGCGCTCGTCTCTTCACTTGTAGAATAAAAACGATATACAGTAGTAAAGCTGATGGTACATTTTAGTAATATACAGTTTACTCGCTACGAGTAAAAAAATCTGCGGTGTACAGTACAGCACGGAGCGACCGTCCACCGTCGTAAATAACTATATAAAATAATGGAAACAGTTATGGCGGATGATTCGTCATTTTGTATTCGCCTAACTGCACAGCACAAGTCATAAGCGGTTGCGGGCGATATACTAACGAAAGATTATTATATTACCAAGTAGTTTAGATTATTCTTTTTTTTTATTTTTGGTGAGCCAAGTGCAAGCAACAATATTGGGACTTATTACTCCGGTAATTTCATTAGCTATAACGTCCTTCAAACCGGAATATAGTAATGTTTGCACACTGCTGTTTGAAATGATATACCTTGCACCACATTGTGCTTGTCACCTTGTGGTATAAGATGTTAAGTCTCGTTACCCCAATAATTTCACTAAGTACAGCGCCCTTCGAATCGGAGCCTAGTAATATTTCCCACTTAGACTGTCCCCGGCAACAGAGACATTACCACTAGTAACTTATGTTAAGATATAAGATAATAGTATATAGAAATATAAGCTGCAATAGAGTTCTTGCAGTCTCCGGTTCGATGACCTTGAACTTCCGGTGGAGGACATCATGAGATTGTAATCGCTACGGCCATGCCTTGAAGCACTGGTTGAGCCGGTCAGCTGTCCGCCGGTCGGTGATTACGGACGGTAATGGGCCGCCATTGTCCGAGATGAGAAGAGCGGGCGACAGTGTTTATACCGTTCCGATTAGATTCGTAACGGTAAGCGATTAGTGAGCGGCGCGGGTGGTGCTGCTTAGAGAAAAAGTGGCCCGGGTTCGAATATAGTCATACCGGTGGTAGGTCTCTGTTGCCGGAAAATGGTAGGACTGGTAGGTACCACCGCAGCGCCTGCTGCAGCCGACACACAGTACTGTGCTAGAATTAGTGTCGGATTGAAGGGAGTTATGTCCCAAGGTGACGAGCGCAGAGTGGTGCAGTGTATATCACCCTAACTAATGCTGAGTTCTTATAGACAATCGTATCCATCGTTACCACCAGTACAATCTACCAATACCATCAGGTGAACGTCTCGCCTATCTCGCTTCCTAGTATAGAAACACCTACAAGAAAGTCGGCCTAGGAATGCCGCCTAGACTTTAATTTCGTTATCCGTACCATGTACAGAAAAAAGAAGTCAGTTAATTAAAAAAAAATAAGACAAAAATTAAAAAAAAGAATACAAAGATAAATAAAAAAATCTGTTGTTTGAGATCGCAATTAAAAAAAAACTTTTTATGTTCCCTCTATGGTTTCTCTATTCTGAAGGTCAATAACCTGTTCCTACTGACGTTACGGCAATCACTTCTATTCGATGCCTTCTGTACAGCGTCATATACAGGCTCCTTCACCTGGTCAGTCCAGCATTTTAGGATCCGTCCACGCGGCTTCTTACCATCAGTCGTGTCAGTAACAACAAGTTTCTCCAAGTCATTTCCTGGTAACATGACTGAGCAACTCCAGTGCCCGAGGCAGACGAACGGTCGGAAGGCGTGTTTGGATTTGGAGCTGTGTTAAGATAGAGTGACATTTGTCCTGTGCTCGGTCGAGGTTACGTTCAGCATCTGTCTCCAGCATCACAATTCAAACGCGTCTATTCTCACGCGATCGGCTGCCTTTATAGTCAAAGTCGGCATCGCAGCTGCGACGCTTCTGGTGTCGCGACTGTCCATGGGCGTCAGTGACCACTTTCCACCAGGTGAACAGTTCCATCGTTAGTCCACCCTTCATATAAAAAAAGCATATTATTCGTAACATTAATAGGAATTACATTCATTGTTTGGTAGGTGGTTGGGATAGTTACACTGCACCGAGTACAATGCTTGTTGCTTCAAGACATACAATGTTGAGCCTCGTCACCCTATTTTATAAGCCACAACGCCCTTTAAACCGGTAATATTTGCACCTGTAACTTGCTTGTATAAAATCTATATCCGGATCCGGTCATTGATGAAGTATCGTGACTTAAAATTATGTCTCAAAGCGATGTTGCAGTGGTGCAGTGTATGTCATCTTAACTAGCGGTACGTTGTTATGAGCAGGCGTATCACTTACCATCAGGTGGTTGTCTGGCTTGTCTCGTTGTTTAGAAGATATACTTAGAATGTATACCCCTCATCACTTTGAGGTGAACGTCCTTATAAAGTGAACTTCTAACTCGCCTCGGTGATTAAACAAGTCCAATCTCAATCCTATACATGAGAGAGGCTTCCCAATGATCTGAAACTATACCTAGTTATTTTGAGTTAAATAACTTACAGCGCAACATTCTACTTACTTACACTTGTTATATGTTATATGAGACATCCGCCCTTTCACCGGAAACAAGTTTCCGCGTCCGTTAAATAACATTTAACTAATCACCGCTGTTTATTTTGCACTTGACTATACATATTGCGTAATGGCCGCGCGGAAGTCGTTTTGTTTTCGGTAATAAGTTATGACATATATTTCGCAATGACAGGTGGTTATGATAACATATACCTTAAGTTAAGATGCTTTAAGTTGATTATTACTTACAATAAGCATCGTTAATAATATAAGTATAAGCAATGAGTTTCATGCATCCTGGTGGATCTCTGTCGCCGGAAACTGTCTAGGTATCGCCGCAGATCCTATAGCAATCCATAAACAGTACTATGCATATATTACTATATTCCGGTTTAAAGGGTGTTGTTAGGGTAATTACTGGGGTAATAAAATTCAACATTTTAGGTTTTAACGCGACGAGCGCAATAATGTGCAATGTATGTCATCTTAAGTAGCGCCACATTGTTATGCGCAAGCAGTATCACTTACTATCAGGTGACCGTCACGCTCGTGTCGTCGCTTCGTCGAAAAAAAAAATTATATTCACTGCACCGCAATATGCTCATCTTCCATAGCTATATCGCCAATGATCACATCATTGACACTACAGATGCTTCCGTGCTGTCTCTAGTGGTAGTGTCTGTGTTACAGGAAACTGTTTGTTCTTTATTCCACGGAGCATCTACGCGAACGAGACGATCACCTGATGGTGATACGCTTGCATATAATATTGTGGCGCTAGAGTAAGGTAGAGGAAGACCTTATGAATACATCATGAGAATGGCTCTGGGTGGCTGGAACGGCGGAGTTGCAGTGGGTGGTAGAAAGATCAATGACCTGCGATATGCAGACGATACAACTTTAATGGCATCGAATCAAGTAGAGATGGCAAGTCTACTGAAGAAAGTTGAGCTGGAATAGTGCTACACTAGGTCTTACGATCAACCATTCCAAAACTAAAGTAATGGTGGTGGACAGGGCAATGGTACTTCCAACGAGCGATGGTCTCAACGGATGTGAAAAAGTCCAGGAGTTTGTATATGTTGGATCATTGAGAGCCGGGCATCGAACAACGGTGTATCGACGTACGCCCGGGCGCGCAGTGTAGACGCTCCGTGGCCGTATCAGATGAGATTCAGATTGAAACCAAATACATGTCGAGTTCCCGCCGCGGCCGGACGTCCGTTGATCCGAGCATCAGCTATTTTTGATTTTGTGTTTCATTGCTGGTTTTTTTTATTAGTAATGTAATGTATTTTTATGAAACCACCGTTTCATCTAGCTGTACTAACATGACGAAGCGGAAATAATGCTAATATAACGTTTTAAAAATATGTTTTTTTTTTTTTAAATCAAGATCGATTTTTTCCCTTCCCTCATTAAAGGTGTTAGAACTATCATCTGTCTTCGTTTTCGGAAGCGGTCTCCTAACACCCAGTATATGGTGTGTGTAGTGGGTGCAAGGGGTCCCACACAACAACTTACGGGACCCAAGCCAACCTTACCTGCTCGCGGTGCAGCCTGCTAATCAACAAATCAGGCACTGGCTCCCACCAACCCGCATTGGGCCAGCGTGGTGGTAAACGGCCTATATCCCCCTAATAAGATCCCATACAAACGATAGCTACCAGTGCACGGAGAAGCGAGTAGCGTAGAACTGATGGATGTGGGGATCTTTGAGGGAGGCCTGTGTCCAGCAGTGAAGTTCTATCGGTTGATGATGATATATGGTGTTATGTTGTTATCTTCGTAGGTTTTATTATGGTTGGCATTTTACTAATCGATTTTTTTTCTCTTTCAGGTACTTCCGGGTACAAATATACAGCCTATAGTAGTCGGTAATATAATGGGCTAGTAATAACTGAATCGCAATGAACGAAAGCCGCGAGAGGATCCGTCGAGAGAGGGAGAGGGAGAAGAACACGTACACCTCTCCACGGCTGGCTCTGCGCCGGGTACTGCTGCTGGCGGAAGGCAGGCAGTTCCGAGAGGCAGCCGCCATTTTGTCCCGTCTTGGACCTGGTGTACTACAAAGCGTTGCCTCCGAATTACCCGTAGACCTTCTAGTGGAAGCCCTACCCCATTCCGCGCATTTGATTGAGACTTTACTGAATAGGTAAGTGTTTATTCTGTAATTGGATTTTTGTGTAAGTAATTACACTACTTACAACACCCTTTAAACCGCATCACAGTAATGTTCGTCGGCTGCAATAGGACCTGCGGTGATACCTAGGCGGTCTGCAGACAACAGAGACCTACCGCCAGTGATTATTTACAAGTGTATAACAGCACGTATTGATTTTATCACGTTAATTAAAAAACTTCGGTCGTTACACTCAATTTCAAACCTTATGTACTTAGGCGTAGAGCTTATGTTGCTGTGAAGGTAATGTATTGAAAGTTCTGTACTTGACTGGCAGCACAGCTTTCGAGTCCAAATGTGATAAATGGTCATATGAAATCAAGTGAGCCGATGGTCTAAGTGAAGTATAATGTCCCACGCTTTTACTCCTTAAAGGGGCCGGCGGACGCTGACCAAGGATTCCTGTTGGAACTTTCCTATATTTTATTTTAAAACCTATATACATTACATTGATATCTATATCTAAGTAGTAAATACTGATGATGTTAGGTTGCATATTATTGTTAAAGTAACTTTAATCTAGGTACTTAAAAAAACATAAGACAAGTTAAAAGAGAATCCTGAGTAGACTTAAGGTTGCTTAACAAATTGCAGCAGGTACTCAGAGAACCCACTAAAGGAGAAAAAAGAATCTAGGTACCACCGGTGCTCCTATTTCTGCCGTCAAACGGTACTGTGCAAATATTACCGTGTTCCGGTTTGAGAGGCGTCGTACCTAGTAAAATTACTTTTGTTATAATTTCATGAACCAACGACACAAGTAGGGCGGTCACCTGATTGTAAGTGACACGTCTGCACAACAACGTGGCGCTAGTTAAGATGGCATACATTGCATCTTATTGCGCTCGTCGCGGTAAAACGTAAAATGTTGAATCTTATTACAACACTAACTACAACGCCCTTCAAACCGGAATTTGCGTAAGGCGCTGCGGTAATACCTAGACGGTCACCGGCCACAGAGACATTATCACCAGTTTGCGTAGGTAACAAAGTACAGATCGATACAGTGTACGTCATCTTAACTAGCACCGTGTTGTTGTGGACAATAATATCACTTACAATCAAGTGAACATCTTACTATTATAGTCTAATGAAAACAGTTTTACAATTTTAGAGTCGTGGGCCGGGAATCGTAAGGCCAACGTCCTTTAAACAAGATACGCAGTTGGTGGCTGCTCATCAGTCTTTGTTATTTGCATAACCGTTTACTCTTGACATTTAACATATGATTTCAAGTAAAGTATTACGTAAGTTTAAGTTACATGACCAGTGCAAGTAGAGGGGTGTAACAACTCACGGGATCCAGGTCAACCTCACCTGCTCGTGGCACACCCTGCTAATTAACAAACGAGGCTCTGGCTCCCACCAACCCGCATTGGGATAGCGTGGTGGGAAATGACTCAAATGCCCACCCTAGGAATCACTACCCGAAATGGGAATTTTCCGGGGAAGGCCTGTGTCTGGCAGTGGGCGTCTATCGCCTGATGACCAGTGCAAGGGTCATGGCTTGTCGCACCTACTATAGGTGTCAGTGGTCGCCCGCGGCTTTGTTTACATACGCCGCTCGTCCGAACAGTGACTAATTTCACTTCCGTTACAAAATTGGTTGCTTGACGACGAAAAAAAAAATGTAATGTCTATAACAGCATTCATGTTCTTCGACCGTAATTACGTCAAACTGTATGATAGAAGTTACGTGAGAACTCGGAGGCTTTTCACGTGGAGAATGTCTTAAATATATAGGAGGTGTCATCAACATCAGCCGATAGACGTCCAACGTTCGACATAGGTTTCCCCCAAAAATCCCCACAGGAGGGATCCAAGCTATTTCCCATCACGCTGGCCCAATGCATTTTGGTATGAGCCAGAGCCTTGTTTGTGGACTAGTTAGGTGCGCTGGCGCCCTGGCGCTAGTTAGAATGATATACACTGCACCGTCGGCAGCACTGCCATACTACCTGCATAGACGGTCTCTGATAATCGAAACCCACCACCGGTAAAGTGCATAAACAGATATATATATTATATATATATATATAAACAGTATATATGTATATATATATAAACAGTATATATGTGTATATATATATAGTTACACACACATATGTTTGTGTGTGTAATTACAAAATTTCAACTGGTTGTGAAGTATTAATATACGGTAAGAATAATTTCTTTCTGTTCATACCATTGAGTAAGTGCGTCATCATCACTATCATGATGAGCCGACAGACGTCCACAGCTGGACATAGCCGTCCTTCAATGATCTCCACATCGATCGACCTTGCATTTCCCGCATCCAGCTGCTTCTCGCCACCGTCACTTGGTGGTGGGGCTGCCTTCACTACGTCTTCCGGTACGCGGTCGCCATTCGAGGACCTTGGTGCCCCATCGGCTGTCAGTCCTTTGAGCGATGTCTCTTACCCATTGCCACTTGAAGCTAGCAATCTTTTGGACTTTGTCGGTGACGTTAGTTCTCCTGCGGATCTCACTATTTAAAAGTGATATATATATATATGTTGAAGAGGGGTGCATTATCACCAGGTGATTGTACGCAAGTCAAACAAGTGCATAGTTAATAAAAAAAATGACAAGTTGCATTCTACACGAGCGTCGGAAACATGTGAGTTATGTTGTGGCGACTTTCGGAAGTGAAAGTGGCTGGTCTGGTCCGCGGGCCCACCCAGACCGGACGTCTGTCTCGCTTTAAAAATATCGATTAAAAGTATACTAGTTTTTTTTTGTGAAGCAAAGTCACTAGTAGATAGTAAACCTGATTGAGATTTCCAATGACCGCGGCCCAACGAGGTGGACCGACAGCCTGCAACAAGCTGCTGGGTAGCCCACCCAGGACTCAAGATAATACAGGTCTATAAGAGGCTTATGTCCAGCAGTGACAGTCTATTAGCTGATGATGAAGATGGTGGTCGTTCACGAAAGAAGTTGAGTTATTTTATTGAACGAAACGAGGATCTCATTCACTTGATGGTAAGTGATACGCCTGCCTATAACAATGTAGGACTAGTTAGGATGATATACACAGCATCACATTGTCCTCGTCGATACAGACATAAGATGTTGTCTCGTTACTTAGTTATTTCACTAGCTACAACAAGCTGTAAACCGGATCACAGTAATGTTCGCACAGTACTACCTGTCGGCTGCAGCAGGCGTGGCGGTGGTACCTGGACGGTCTCCTGCAACAGAGACACTACCACCATTAGTAAAACATACAAATTATAACCACTACAACGATTTAGATAAACATTGGATTGTATCGCCGACCCATTCACTGGTGATCTTGCTCCTTTCACTCAGCAATGATTCTAGGAAGTTCCTAATTTCTAAACACTTACATAAGAGTGTAGTACGTACCTGTGCATTAAGTACGATAAAAGATCAGACCGTACAGTCTGATGCAGCAAGTGACTTTAAGAACATCGGTGTATTTGTAGAGTAAATGGACCGATGACAGTGGTGGGTAGGTCTCTGTTGCTTAAGACCGTCTAGGTTCAAACATTACTGCATTCAGGTTTAAAGGGCATTGTAGCTACTAAAATTCCGGAGGTCACAAGACTGACACTTACCATCAGGTGAACGTTTCGCTATCCTCGTCGCTTCGAAGAAAAAGAGCATCGTTTAACCTCTTAATGTAGCTCTTAACTAAATAGTTCATTTTCTTTGTCAGGTTGATCTCCTTAGAAATAACTCCACGTCCAGAGTTGCAATGCGAGGCGGTCGCGTGGCGGTTAGTCGGCCTGCTGGGAGTGGACCAGGGCACAGGCCTCCGATCGAGGACCTCCAAGCTAGCACACGCGCTGGTACAGTACACGCCTGATGCGCGGGACACCGTCGACGCCAGGAGACGGCAGCTCGATGCCGCTGTTCAAGGTTTGTTATGTTATTCATATAATTAATTATTGCTGATTATTGTAGACGACCTGGGGTAATAAATTAGTTATCTCATTAATTTCACTAACCACAGCACCCTTCAATCCGGAACACAGTAATGTTTGCACAATACTATGTATCGGCAGAAGAGCTGTCTACTAGACGATCTCCGGCAACAGAGAGCATATAATAAGCGCGTCTAATTTACAAAACTATTCTCCTATAGTTTATCTTTAACGGTTTTTTTTATGTACGTATGCTAACAAAAGCGTGGGCAAGCCAATAATCTGCCATCACACAAATAAGCGTGAACGAGTGAGGCAGTTCAATGGAACTATAAACGTTCATTAGCGAGTTAACTCGATGCGTAAAGTGAAACTGTGCATCGTTAGTTTATGAGATGGTTAATAATAATGATACCTTCAGATGGCTCGTTAGAGATATAAATCTTTGTAGAGGTCTTGAAGTTGCGGGGGGGGGGGGCGGCAGAGACTTCTGCACGCAGCACGATCAGCATTATATTGATAATGAGCAAAGCAATTCAAAGAATGGAACAAGTTACTAAGTACAACAGCATTACGAAGATCCAAAGAGATTCCGATGATGGATACAATTTTATACTCCGTAGTGGCTTACTGACCCAAGTATTAGTATTACAGGGATCCAGAGACATCCGGTAGATGGATACAATTGTAAATTCTGTAATGATTTCGTGAGCTATGCCAATGTTCACAAAGATGTACGATCCTTACAACGATTTATTTGTGCTGCGATAAACGATAGCGTGATCTATTTTTCATGGTGACGTCATCTGTCGGGTGGTTTGAAAACTACTTGTAACATTATATTTATTTGTTTTCCGACACGTTCTAACAACAACTAAGCATGTCGTTGTTAACCTTCACTAGACGAACTCATATTAATAAAGAGAGATTCTCGGGGTTTCAAACAATAACTTAACGTTGACATATGAACTACTTATCGTTGTTGAAATGCTGTTAAAATATGTTCACTGCCGGATGTCGTTGCAAACCGTCGTCGGCGGCGCCAACAACGTTTGCCGATTCGATTCGCTCCGATATATTTTAAAATAACATAACTTTTAACCGACTTACAAACCTTAATTTTAATAGTTTTTGCGTAACTTACATTCTCAACAACACATTCTCATGACAATTCTATACTGAGATTGTTTGTGATTGTGTCTGCTGACTAGTGATGAACAAAGCAAGAACAAGACTAACACTTAAACAATCTTGCTAATAGTCAGTGCGGCCTGGTCTTGGTCTTGCATGTTCACTCTTATATATTAAATATTTTGTTTCCAGAAGATAAGCATAGGTTTAATTGATAAATATTTTCAACACATTTCAACGGAATTATTATTTTCTCATTAAGTCTTGTACATTTGGTCTTGGTCTTGCTTTAAAGTCAGTCTTGAATTTGGTGTTGACCTTGGTCTTAGTTTTGTTTTTTTTAAAGATCTAGACCAACTTTTCTCATCATTACACTTTAGATCAAATTTATCTTTATAGTAGTTAGTAGTGTATATGTCCTAAGAAGGAATTAAGAAAAGAAAGATGATGGGACGAAAGTAAAAAAATATACGTTCTTGTTGCCGTGTGCTCGGCCTCTTACACGGCGCCGTGTTGTCGGCCCCAGGTATGGCACCGTTGAATAATAAGAAACAAATTGTCAACGTTTGACAAAGAAAACTTAACAGAATCTTTATCTTTGGCTCATCAATTGGTTGGTAGTGATGACCCAATTGCTGTATCTACTACTAAGGCACAGGGCCTTCTCACACAATGAGTTAGTCATGGCCATTTATCCAACAAGCTTACCAAGTGCTTATTGACAGTATTTGTTCTTAGAACTTCTATCGTTGTATCCATCACCGGAAGCTCTAGCTAAGCAGGGATCGAAGCCGCGCTTCTTCGGGACGCATAGACAGCTTCACAAAAATAATAACAAATATTATTTTAAGTAGTCATGTAAAGGAAGCGCTTCCTTTAACAAAGGTCGAAAAAGAAGATCAATCAGCTGATAAAGTTTATAACTTCATGCATAAAGAGGAAGTATGTGTGCCGTCGGAAGGATGCGTTAACCAGAAATCAAGGTCCTAATTTGTTATGGGTCACCTTCAGGAAATTCAACTATTTACCTTTAATATAATATATTAAATAATGATGATTACATGTACATAGCGATGGTGATGAAGGGTATGAACAAGTCGTTAACGATGCCGACGACGGTGATGTTGACGATGACGACTACTAGGACAAGGTTGAGGACGGTGATGATAATGACGACGATTAAGCAATCATATAGAAATTAAAAAAACCATACCGTTGCATAAACAAGCTTTTGATCTTGCCAGTGATCCTGGCAGTGGACAGCTGAAAATTAATAATATATTTGTTCCAGGGTTAGGAACTCATGGTCTGACAGCGGACTCGTCTGGTACTCTCATTTCATTGCACATAGCCATGAAGAATGAGCTGCAGAGGCACGTCGAGGTTTACAAGCAGGCGCTTCACAAGTTGGAAGAACTGGTAATAGACGCATATGAACCTGATCTATTAAGTTTTAAGTTATTATAAGTAATATAAGTTGTTATTTATGCATTTATATAAAAGTATATTTACACATGGGACGATTTCCCAATATCTACATTTGGGAGCTGATGGACTCTTCACAATTTTCATTACGTATTTTATGTACCTGAATAAAAGACAACAGTAAAGTTATTCAGTCTCTATTTCTCTCTTCTTCTCAACTCTTCTAAAGGTTGCAAGATGTTAATAATGCTGTATTTGAACTACACGATAATGGAGCGCCGTGCCATCAATTTCAAGATGAAGAGCATAAATTTTCCTAAAGAATCTATTTCCGATTTTTTTTTTGGATTTACTTGATTGGAACAGTTATCATCTGTTGCATCTGTTACCGACATGTCAGCAGTGATGGGATAGGTCGATTTGGAGATTCAGGGAGGATGAGTCCAACAGCGAGCGTCTATCGGCTGATGATGAATCGTTACCTCGTTGATAAATGTTCTGCTTTCTAGTTCATGCTTTACTGAGATTGAGTTTAGATGTTACTTTTAAGTTTAGCTCTTACTATAATTTTTCTTCTATGAGAGTATTTACTTCTATATCTTTCATCTTCTACATTTTCCGTTACAATGAATTAGAGAGTTTTAAGTCCAAAACCAATGAAATTTTGTCTTGCAGTCGCCAGTTACTCTGCACAGCGATCCAGCATCGTCTTCCCACCAACGGCTTCTGTCGCTGTCTCACGCGGATGTGGAAAGGCGGCTCATCGACAACAAGTCTCTTTTGACCGCGATCGACAAGCCAGCACTGAGGCAGCTGCCGACCCTCGTGTCAGAGCTCGCCGCGAGGGTTGAAAGCGATAAAGCGGTATTGGCGTGTGTTGGCCAGATCAAGAGGAGCGATCCGACCCTCGACTTGACCGACACACGGTGAGTGAATATTTTGTTAACTTGGTCTATTTGTATGAGAAACTTGGTAGGTCTCTGTTGTCTAGGTCGGTGCCACCGCAGCGCCTATTGCAGCCGACAAACAGTACTATGCAAACATTACTAGGCTCCGGTATGAAGGGCGTTGTAGATAGTGAAATTAGTGAGGTAACGAAGCTTAACATCTTATTTATTAAGGCGACGAATACAATATAGCGTCGTGTATACCATCCTAAGTACCGCTACGTTGTTATGGGTAGGCGTGTCACTTATAATCACGTGAACGTCTCGCTCGTCTTGTCGTTTAGTAGAATAAAAAAAAATCTTATAAATCTCGGGAACAGCTGAGATACTATACGAACAATGTAATGTAATCTTCGATAGGAAAGTCGAGTGGTGGGTACCACGTGGGAGGCGGATGCTCACGCGCACTCTCACAGTGGCGTTAGGCAATTTTTTTTTCACCTCGCAACGGTTCCGGCAGCAGATTACCATCGGCGGAGGAAGTGGAAACCGCGCGAGTATATTTACATACTATAAAGTGTACATAAAGATTATTTATTTGTTTTGCTATGAACACAAAGAATGAGCCTAGCCATCCAGCAGGACAATGCCATTTTATTTACTCCACAAAGCGAGAAGACGAGCGAGACGTAACCCTGGTGGTAAGTGATACAACTGCCCAGGACAACGTGGCGCTCGTTAGTATGACATACACTACACAACATTGTGCGTGTTTCACTGAGACGTAACATTGTAAGTCTCTTTACCGCAATAATTTCACTAACTACAGCGCCTTTGAAACCGGAGCACAGTAATGTTTATCGGCTGCAATAGGATCTGCGGTGGTACCTAGACTGAGACCTCCAACCCAGTACATATATCATGAAAGTAATATATTGTTTTTAAGTTTATTCCAGTGCGGTAATATGATTATCTGTGTTGATGTCTTCACCTTGATTCGATGTTTAATAACTATTATTGTTTTGTTGTAGTTTACTCAGAACTACACGCGTAAATAGATACATAATCACTGTAGAGAATTTTGTATATTTTATGGAGTATTTTGACACCTATTTCCAAGTGTAGAATCGAAAAATCAAACAGATAGTTAAACTATAATAAATCACTAGCTGTTCCCCTTGCACTATGCAGGACGTAGAATTAGACTTGAAATTTGTGTGAAATATTCCTTGAGAGCAACCGCAACTGCAAATTAGTTTGTATAGCAACCGTTACTATAGCAACCGCGTTAATAATACTAAATGAAAATGTCTGTATTATTTGCAAATAAAATTATGAACGATCTATGAAATTCAAAAATAAAATACCTTCAGTTATAAAGTATAGAGGAGGATCGAATTGGTTTACTAAATCTGATCGCCAAACTTCAGTCTTAAGAGGGCACCTGATGATGATGATGATGAAATTAAAAAAATAAATAGCCTATAAGCATGTACAAATCATACCGCTTCTAATGGTCATGTTCTCGTGTCGATACGTTCACTGGTTTTCACGTGATTGACAAAGAAATGAAACTCGTTTTCATTATATGTATATAGATAGTTAAGCGTGTATGTTGCCATATAATGTTTGTTGTGTAAATATTTTACGATGATCGCGTGCATGATCTCGCATGAGTACATACAATTCGACTGTGTGCTAGTTATAAAGTGCGGTAAACGTGCAGTAAACATTTATTGCATGCATATTACTTGTTTCAAATATTATTTCTTACATACTTAGGTTAATTCTAAATCGTATTCAATCGCACGTTTAAGAAGAGTGTCTGTGTTTGGACCAGTTATCTACCTCTACCAGTAATTATGTTTCAATTCAATTAAGTGATGAGACGAGAAGGACGGTCACCTGATGGTAAGTGATTAAAGCGGTTATCCACTACGTCACCCAAGTACTTCACCGATAGTGTCAATGGGAAGTCAATAGTGAGTAGGAGAACGTACAAAAGTAAACATTTCGTAACATCGAAAGAAAGTGACTTTCGAAGCGTCACTAAACATATGAACATTTACGTAAGTATCTTCTACAAGAGAAATTAGAATCCGTTGCCTAGCAACCGCAGCTCATAGTTTTTTCCTATTAATAGCGAAACTGGTGGTTGATCTGTTACCCGACGACGTCTAAGCATCACCGCAGCGCCTATTGCAGCCGACGAACAGTACTGTGCAAACATTACTATGTTCCGGTTCAAAGGGCGCTATAGCTAGTCAAATTACTTGAGTGAAGAGATTCCACATCTTACGTTTTAGTGCGACATTTTGTATATCATCATAACTGTTGTCGCGTTGTTTTGGGCGGGCGTAGATTTCTAGAATTTTCCGACACCTATTTTCTCGTGTCGATGGTTTACAAAACATTGTCTCCACTCGTATTTACGTATTTTGATTGAGTAAGCAGTGAAAATACAAGATTTCTCAACGAAAGCTCAAACAATGCGTCGAAACTCGCACATAAACATGTTTTATTACCTGAACCGGTTAACAATGGGTAACTGTCGACAAGTTAAATTCAAGTTAAGCTTAACAATGTTCACTTTGTACATAGTGGGAAGGAAGGGGGAAGGGGTTTGAGGGTTCCCGCTAAACTACTCACGAGACCCAAGCCAACCTCACCTGTTCGTGGTGCTCCCTGATAATCAACAAACGAGGCTCTGGCTCCCAGCAACCCATTGGGCCAGCGATCGATGTGGGGATCTCTGGGGAAGGCTATGTCCAGCTGTGGACGTCTATCGGCGGATGATGATAATGTAGTGGTTATCTATATATATACTATGATAATGCATTTCTTTGTTCACTCATCGCCTGAAAACTAGTGAAGGTATTAACATGGTGATTATTATTAATTATAGGTTTTTTTTTATTTCAAAGACCTTACATAGTTTTATTTCTAATTAAATATTATAAACATTTTCATTTCGAATTATTTATGCGATTGCTATGGTAACGGTTGTTATAGAAATTCATTTGCGGTTGCTTTCAATGAATATTTCAAACAAATTTCAAGTTTAATTATATATTACGGTCAGCAAAGCGGACGGGGAACAGCTAGTGTATATATACACTCTATATCCAGAGATCCGTTGCCTCATCACGAGATCTTCGAAACTATTAGACGTGAACACTCAAAGTTTGGTAAAGGTATTGCTTCTGCCATTTACAACTGCAGTTACAGTGTGTGAGAAGACGTTTACGTGCTCATCATCATGTCTCTTTAACGACCAATTAAACTGCAGCTAGTTAATTATTAATCGCGTCACTCGATGTAACCGCGCGCATCCATTCAAAGGGGTGATATAATCGTTCCCAGTCGCATCGCCGATTGTCTCTGGTCGGAGGAAAGTCGTTGTGTAAGCTGGCGTAATGAGGTTTTTTTTTGCTTTTAAGTGTAAACAATATTAGACGCGTGAAACTCCACGATTGTTATAAGGGGCTTGGGAGTAGGGAAAATGTAACTCAGTACTGTTTTCTTTTTTATTCATCGACGAGACGAGGGGGACGTTCACCTGATGGTAAGTGATACGCCCGCTCATAACCATGTACTTATTATCATCAGCCGATAGACGTCCATTGCTGGATATAGGTCTTTCCTAAAAATCTAGACATATATCGATCCCCGCGCTGCAGTCACCATGGGCTCCGACACCACCAGGCACTAGAGGTCGTTGTTTGTAGGAATTTATATGGAGAAATTTGGGCTATTTTCAACCACACTGGCTCAATGCATTTGAGGTTGGCTTGGGTTCCGTGAGTTGTTTTGCGGAAACCCTTACACCCTTTAAATATTTATATATAAATACTACAAATAATATAAATACTTATATTTAGTTAATATTTATATTTCTTGTTCCAGGCCGGTGGCGGGTGTGTTAATGAGCTACTCCCGCGGCTGCGCCGCCGTGCTGGGGCTGATGTCCGACGGCGATGCTGGCGATGAAGCGGCGCCCCGCTCGCACACCGACTCCGCTAGCGACGGCTACCACTCCGACAGCGATGACTCGCAGCAACACCCCGACAGGTAAGTCCGAAGTACTGGCTCTCACTAAGTCGTATTGGGCCTAGCGTGGTGGGAAATAGCCCAAATGCCCCCAAATAAATCTCTACACACGACAACCCATACTGTTCTGCGGTACCGGAAGCCGTGCTAACTGTGAAGATCGTGGGAAGCTGCTGGATGCGTGCATTGCAGGACCGATAGGTGTGGAAATCTTAGGGGAGGCTTATGTGCAGCAGTGGACCTTTATCTACTGATGATAATGATGATAGGCAACAACTTTATCTTTCAGTTCCCAAAGTAATACTTTCGACATCCTGCTTATCAGCGTGACGAGAACGGGAAATATAGGGATTGTTGGTAACAAACACTCGTGGTGGCCTGATTAGAATATCCCTATCATCTTTGCACCCTTGGCATACCGTAACGGTGACTATGAGGGGTGAACTATAGGAAAATGGCAACAGCTTTACGTGTGACCCGTGCTGACTGTAATGATGTGAAGGTGACTACATCAAACATAATTTCTTAAGAAATACTATATTTATGTATCTGTACCTCTGTTCCGATTTCCAGAAGTGCACTGGTGTCGCAGTACGCCTCAGTCTGGACGAAAGCCGCCGAGGAGGTGCTGCCAGCTCTCGGTGCGTTGGAACAGCTCCAACCAACTCCTCATCTTAAATACAAGATTGTCTTCTCTGTTGTTGTTGTAAGTTACTGATACATTAATTATACTGTTTAATCATTTAATGTGACCTTCGTTGATCTACGAGGTGGATCTTCAAATGAAACTTATGGCCTCATAGTCACTTAATATTACGTGAAATGGAAGGCAAGTGTTTATATCAGAAGAAGACTCTTCAAAATATTACCAACCTGTAAGATCAGCTTGGTTATTGATTTTACTAATAACATGTATCTGTTTAAAATAAATTTTGGATGTGCATGTCAATCCTTGCTGGAACAGAGACCTATCACCAGTTCAATCAACAAGTCATCCGTCGGTGGACGTCCACTGCTGGACATAAGCCTCCTCCAAAGATCATATGGGGAATTTGGGTCATTTCCCACCATGTTGGTCCAATGCGGGTTGGTGGGAGCCACAGCCTGATCTGATGATTAGCAAGGCGTACCACGAGCAGATGAGGTTGGCTTGGATCTCATAAGTTGTTCTGCAGGACCCGTTACACCTCAACACACCAGTTACCGTCTTGTGCTGTGAGCTAGTTTTAATACACCGTTAATATCTAGGTAACCTAGGTAAGAGTAGTCTAGCCCTTAACAAACGTTTAAAACATTTACAGTTATCGTTTCGGGCAGCTATTAGCCTCCGAGACAAACGGCTAGCTGAATTGAAGACACTGTTAGGAGCTGAAGGTGACAATTCCCCCGCTGTAACTAACTTCATCGCTTCCGCCACGAGGCTGATGAGGAGTACGGCGCAAACCTTTCCACTAGGTGAAGCTGAAAGGACTGTCATCAATCAGGTGAGGTTTTATAGGCATTAAAATTGTGAAAACAATTATTATATTTATTTACCATTAACGTCCTCTGGCCTGAAGATGGGGCAGAGCGCGTCCACAGTGACTCCATCGCGTTCTGCCGGGGGCTTTCCGTAACCTCGTTCCACGTCATCCCGATTTTCTTCGACTCGTCTGCTGCTGCGAAAAGACTTACTGCTTAAGTGGAATTCTTTCACAAACTTGGGGCTAGTAAGGGATAGAAGTAGGTTGAATAAAAAAAAACTTAAAGAATAAGGCATGTATGTGTATATATATATATATATACACACACACGCATACACACACATACGCACACACGCACACATACACACACACGCACACGCGCCCACACACACCTTTTACCACTATTTATATATCTGTATAAACAATGGTAAAAGGTGTAATGATATGGTATTTGGAGAAGCAGGGAAAAGGAAAGTAAGAGGTAAAGTAATATATCGCTCTCGCTCTTTACTGGTCTCTGTTGCCGGAGACGGTTCAGGTACCACCGCAGCTCCTATCGCAACTGACAAACAGTGCTGTGAAGACATCACTGTGTTCCTGTTTTAAGGGCGCTATAGCTAGTGTAATTACTGGGATTACTAGAGTTGACATGTTATGCCCGAGGCGATAAGCGCAACGTGGTGCCGTGTATATCACCCTTAGCGCCACGTTGTAATGGGGAAGCGTATCATTGACCATCAGAGACAAACAACGCGTCATAAGTAATGAGTATGAAGGATACAGTATTGTTTTCCGTTTACTAAACACACTGTGTATTGTGTATTTGGGGGATAATGATGGTGATGTTGAATAAATTTAGTTAATCGATCTATACCATTGTAATCGTTTGTCAGGTGGTGAGCACGCTGCGCGAGTACTCCAGCCTGCAGAGCTGCGGCGCGCTGCACGCGCTCGCCGCCGCCAGCTGCCGCGCCGCGTGGACCCTCAGCCTGCACGCGCCGCCGCTGCGCATCGACACCGACTTCACGCCCGGTAACGCACACACACGCACGCGCGCACGCACGCTACACGCACACAAGCACACTCATAAATAGTATAGTGGTAACTGTCTGAGCACAACCTTTTAATATATACGAATGTGTGGTGAAACGAATTTCATCCAAACGTTACACTGGAACATGCTGTCTCGGACGAGGAGCGCAATGTGGGCCAGTCGGTGTATATACACAAGTTTATATAAAATGTGATAACGTTTGAAAATTGATTTTTTTATTGCTGAGCGACGATACTATTGCTCGTAAGCAGAACGTTCACCTGATGGTAAGTGGCTGCGCATGCCCATAACACTGTGACGACAGTTGATATAACAGCACCACGTTGTGCTCATTGACTTGAAACATAGGATTTAAGTATCTTTACACAGTAAATAGCTCCTTGACTACAACGCACTTTAAACCGGAGCACAGTAATGTTTGCTTACTACTATTTTGCGACACAAATGGGAGCTGTGGTGGTACCAAACGAGACGGTGCCCGACAAAACAATAATATATATATATACATATGTACATTGTTGTTATGGGCAGATGTGGTACGTACATAACATCTGGTGGACATCTCGACCCCTCGTCACTTGGAATACTAAAAAAAAATCTGAAATATAATTACTACTTGTAGTTAATGTGTTTTCTTTATTTGTTCCAGTGGTTATGAACCCGGAGCGGCATGTGCGCCTAGGGGGCAGCTCGCGTCGCTCCGACCTCATCAAGTCTTTCGTGTGGCCTGCACTCATGGACGGCAACCGGTGCGTCTTCCGAGCCGTGGTGCTCACTTGAAATAGGACGGGGAGATGGTAGGGAAGGCGAGAGGACGCTGAGGACCTCATCTAACTGAATCCGCTAGACAGCCAGTGTATGTTTATGTTATCTATATATCTAAAAATTCAATAGCATACAAATTGATGTGCACCATAAAAGTAAGTGGAATAATTTGGAAGTATATATATGCAGCATCAGATATTGATTATTGACAAGAAAATGTACAGCACATATATTTTCTATCTCTGAATGTAATATATTGTGTTTGAGTTGAATAACTTTGTGTGTTGCAGCGCCATCTATTGGTAGATAAACGAGTTTATTGCAACTTAACGCTTATCTTTATAACATTACTTGACCGCCAAACTGCCCTTTGTAAGCGTGATGGATAAACCTTTACACCTTTCATGTGACAGAAGGCCCCTAGTCCCAATATTGGGAATATTGAATGTTCTGTTTATATTAACGCCATCTATTGGCTAATGTCACGAAAGAACTCGAACGTTCTACGCAGGAGTTGCTTGAACTGTTCCAGCTACGTAATAAACATATATTTGAATGAACACAAAGTCTGTCTTTTTGTTATATAGATAATATAATTCGCATTTGCTATCTAGTGAATGTAATCTTAAATAGATAATAATTAAGATAAGTAATCCATTAAATGTGATTCTCATAACTTGAGAGGGAAACAAATGTTATGACTAAAATTATAAAAAAATATCAGTACATTAGTTTTCAGTTTATATTGTTGAAATATAAAACGCAGACAATAACATAGTTTATGTGTACAAAACTGTGGGAGTTTACAAATATACAATTTAAACTATGAATGAAATGAAATGAATGAAAGTTTTTCAGATACTATGATATATTATCACAGTATATAATGTACATATAGAGAAAATAACTTTATAATTACAAACATTAGATTCTATGTAATTTTTATTATTTCATTAATAATTATTAAGTTTAATTAACTTACTTAAGGTCTGTTCACTGCAACTGAGCGTGTTGGGAATAGAAAAAAAGGAATGTATATTAATAATTATTTTGTAGTGTATTGTTAAGGGGTAGTTATTGATGATAATAAATTATATTGATATGGCATTGATGTTTTATTGTAAATAATACTTCTTAGGAATTTGGTTTATTTTCTATTGTTTATGTCTAGTGTATATTTCTTTACTTTATGTAGATAAAGTCTTTAATAATTCTATATATATATGTGCATTCATAAAGATATAATATTCATTTATCTTTATTGTATCGTTAACGTTTAATCTATAACCAAAAGGAGTGTTAAAATTTGGGACGGAGTAGTTGAGCTTGTAACTCTTGTTCGAATCCGTGGCCACTTGTGGAGTTTGGGCGCTGGTAGGTTTGTTCTGGCTAACTCCCACCTCAATATTGTAACTGCTCTTGTTTGTTGTATACCGAATCTCATCATATAGTAGACGAAGTTATTGAGAGCAAAAGCTCGAACTCTCATTCATACTTAACACACATTGAGATCAAGTACTAGTACAGTATTGATAATAAAAGATAGAATAATTAACATTGCATCACATTTTGAGATACATATTCTTTAATCCTCATCTTGCTGATACGATTTTTTTATATAATTTATTTTAAGAGAGATTTGCTTTCCAATCACAACATTACTCACACATCAATGACTAATGTTTACAATGATACGGAGAGCCATAGTACTGGAAGCCGGACACAGTTATCAGGCGACAGAGATAAGATTGCAAATGGCGATCGTCCCATATATATTGTAACCAGATAATACTTTTACCAGTTCCTTCGATTTCCCAATCAGTGGAGTGACATCTGGTATATCTGTTAAAGTCGCGCTGTGTGATGAGTTACCCGCCACCAGGACAGGGACAGCCGCCGCCGTACTACGGGCCACCGCCGCCGTGGCCCTACCCGCCGCCGCACCACTACCCGCCGTACTCGCAGCCCCACTATGCGCCAACTCAACAGCCGCATCAGCCTCTACCCCATGATCACGGACAAACAACAGCGCCTCTTTATCCATACTTCGTGCCTGCTGCAATGATGATGCCAGTGCCGGTGCCACAAGATGCGAGCCAGCCGACTTATATAACCAACTATATATACCACGGCGAGACATCGAACGCTGCTACAGGTTCTGAAATGGTGCAGATCGCTGAAACCTCCGGCGATTTCGATTGGGTGCCGACGACGGCGACCACAGCGGGTCATCTCTCTGGTAAAGCTGTGCTCGGTGGCCACGAAGGTTGGGACGGGAGTCCGCTGTGGGTGATAAGATCGTGGCACAATGGTGATTTGATACCCGGAAAGTTATCCGTCAGACATAACGCGGCGTCGGTGATGTATAGCGGGAAGGAGATCCCGGTGCAGAACATCGAGGTTCTGTGCGCCAAGTCCGACAGTCTGCGATGGGTGCCAGCTTCTAACGGCAACGTGCCCCCGGGAGCCGTGCCCGGCGGTCGGACCATCTCCGGGGAGACGCTGTACGTCGGTAGAGCGAGACACCAGTTGTCCATCACGCCCGGCAAGGTGCACCCGAGTCACAGCGCCTGCTACATCGGCTTCGGGGGGGCTGAGATCGTTCACAAGATGTACGACGTCCTGTGCAGGATAAGTTAAACACAATTTATCTTTTGTTACAATAGATCAAGAGAAACTTTTATATCTCCTTTATTTGTATAGCTCCTGTTGTCCTTCAAACATGATATTCATTTCCTTTGAATTGATATCCTTTTTGTTGTATAACTCTAGTAAACAACTAATCTTAGACAAAATGTGATCTTTCTTTCTCATCTCTTCTTCCTGCCTTTTCACCAGGTATGTGGGGGCGGCACAGTATGTACTCTTCCATATCTCTATCAGCCGTCACATCTGAATTCACACTCTTACACATGTCATCTTCCACACAATCCGTCCACACTTTCTTCGTCCTCCTCTACCCTTATACTCATCCAGGTTCATATATGTTATATTTCCTCATCATATTAATATATTATATGGAAAATAAATTTTCTTTATAAAACAAACTTATCTTATTTCTTACGGTCGTTATCAGATGCTTCCATCCTACTCCAACTGCTGTTTTTTCGTTAAAAAGCAGTTGGTGAATACTGGTGATAAGTTATGAATGGCTGCTGATAATGCTTTGAGAAATGAAACATCGTTTTGTCTCGCTTTGACCTGACCCGTCCACCTCATAGGTGCTCATTTATATACTGTTATATATATTTTTAGTTTGGGGTGTTAGGGTTCCCGCACATCAACTCACGGGACCCAAGCCAACCTCACTTACTTGTGGTGCGCCCTGTGAATCAACAAACGAGGCTCTGGCTTCCGCCAATCCGCATTGGGCCTGCGTGGTGAGAAATGGCACAAATCTCCCATATGAATCTCCACTCGTTGTGGGAATCTTCGAGTGAGGCCTGCGTCCAGCAGTGGACGTATATGAACTGATGATTGACATATATTTATGGCTCCCCACTAGGTGGTCCGACGATCTCGTAAAGGTGAAGTAGCTGGATGCCGGCAGAACAGTATCAATTGATGTGGAGTTATTTGGGGGAGACCTATGTTCAGCAGTGGACGGTTCAGCACGTGACAAATGCATTGTTGTGAATTTGTTGTCTATTACAAATCGTGTGTTTGTTGTTACAGGTGTTAAGTACCTAAACCTAGTGCTTCATCAATAAATAAAGCACTAGGTTAAGGTACTTGACACAAGGTACCTGTACATGGATAGTGGTAGGTTGTTGTTGCCATCCAGATATGTACCACTGCAGCTCTGATTTAAAACATTACCGTGTTCCGATTTGAAGGGCGCTGCAGCTCATTAGCCGCAGCGTCCTTAATTTAAGTCCCCATACAAGGTGACTGTACATGTACTGGTGTGTATATCATTCTAATTAACACTTACTATCAAGTGAACGTCCTGTGGCTTCGTCTAATAAAAGAAGTACATGATGTTTAATTGTGATATAATTAAAGTCCTCCTCAAATTGTATTCCTCATGTCTGATCGTCGTGACTACTTCCACCCAACACTCTTGTCCTCATGAGGTTTCGTTATCTCATCCTATCTCCGTCTACTCGGAGAGCCTCGCAGACTGCAGTCGCGCGTGTTGCGGATCAGGTCAGACCAACGCATTGGGTTACCGTCACCGAGGCCTCTATCCTTCCACTTTGCCAGTAACCACAAGTTTTTCACGGTTAAAGTAATTAAAGGAAGAGTTCATCCTCCGGTAGCAACTCTCCAACTTATTGTATATAAATACCAACTTAATTTATATGTTATATTGATTTGGACCTTAAAGATATGTTATATGGTTAGTCCTTCATTGAAGGTAATATCCATATTAAGTTTTCCAATCACATTTAACTCTTCATCCTTGACAAGGCTGGTGAAGGAGTGGAACAACTCGCCGGCGTCGGTGTTCCCGTACTAATAACGTGAGCGTCTTCAAGAGTTAATATGATGTTTAAGTAATGCATTAACACTACAGACCACATCACACCTTAAGACCATATGGAATGGTCAAGCACTAATCTATTTAATTAAAAAAAACTGCACTCCTATAGTGTGTTCTGTTACTGAGCATCATCTTAAATGTCTAAATGAATGACATCATCTTCCCAATTGACTCTTATTGCGCTGTCAGCAATAAACACTTAGGATTTGTTTATTCAATTATAGACTCTATTGCGTAGACGTTAAAGACCTAGGCGTAAGAACTAACTACAGACAAAACATCTACTTCATGAATGTTGGCGGATATTTCATCTCACTTTCTTCGGTAGTTGATATTGACCCGTTTAATATCACAGCCTCCCAAATCAAAAACAAACTAGATAAAATGTTACTTAGGTTAAACTGTTAAGTGTATTTCTAATTAACATTTTTTTCATAATTTTATTATTAGTATTCTTTACGTTTTCTCAATCAATGTCACCCCTTATTTTGTAACAGTAGTTGGCCTTCTGTATTATTTACATCCTGTTCCTGTATTACCTGTAAGTTTTCAGAACGTGTTAATTTTTTTTTAATTAAAAAAGTTTGTATTTATTTAGCTATAACTCATTTTACAATATATTTTGGTGAGTAACTGTTTAGATAAGAAAAAACCTGCATCAGGTAGTCACTGTCCGTACAGGCATCGATGGTAAGTAATTAATAGTAGTTAGGTAAATAAAATTTTTAAGAAAATAAAAAAATTAAATAAGTAAAAAGATGTTTAGTTAATTTATAACATTTAGTAATTAGCACGGTTTAATTATTAGGTATTATGTAAAGTTTAATTATTAAAGTAACATATTAATGAATAAAAATGTTGTTAAAGTCATGAACAGATCAGAGGACATTTTTGGTAGCTGGATCTTCAGTAGAAATAAAAAGGTATCGAAGAATGTATAGAAGGTTTGAACCAGTTAGGCTACTGCTATCTGATGAGTCAATATATATGTCAGAGGAAGTGACGGGTTGGTTTTTTTTTTTTTTTTACATGGGGGAAATGCCTACGCATACTCGTCCTCGCGGGGGCAAGGACGAGTTATGTCGGACTTGCACCGACTAAAACCCCCACGATGTTCTTCCTCATCGCCATGATGGCAGGGTCACGGGAACGCTTGCACTCAACCGCGACCCTGCGGGCGCTGGCTGCTTGCGCAGCCCCACCTCGGGAGGGAGAGATGAACCCTCCCTTTCCAGGGCGCGCCGGAACATGCAGCGTGCACCCTCCTCGACCTCATGCGTGTGCGAGCGACCGGTACCCTCGAACCCTTCGCCCAGAGGCCATGGGAGCCACTGGAGAAAACCTCTCCCGGCTCCCCGCTGCGGAGAGATGTTAGACCCGCCGCTACCTGTCAACGATCGCGGAGGATAGGGAGAACGGCGCATCTCAATACCGGCACTCCTCTTCCCCCGCGGCCCCACCGCCGCCGCATCGCCACTACGTTACTAAGCCTCTTCGCCACGACAAGGCGAGAACCCGTTGGAGGGGAGGTTAGGTTAGTGACGGGTTGGGTTAATTGATGATTGTATAAAGCGAGGTGTCAATTGTTTACACCCAAAATCTTATTTAATTTAATTTAATTTATTTTGTTATTTGGTACCTTGCAAATTGTTATTAATTTCCTTAAAAGTAAAGAATAAATGGAGTGAATGAATGTATGAGAGCGGAGCACGGCCCTGAGTGGGGTCGCGGCGCCATCTTGTCTGTTGCGCGGCGCACACGGCGGTCGCGGCGCATTCCTTGGAGAGCGGTCGATCGAGGTGGATCGCATAGTGATTCATGTTGAAGAGTTAGATCGGTCCCCATAATCCGCTGCTCATGTTTAATTGTTACCTATCTAGTTAAATCTACGTTTCTTTAAAATAAAATTATCAAGAATCTACCCACTTAATTAAAACTGTATGGGAAAGTGATTTGTGTTTTGTTCTGTGCCCGCACTTTACCCTAATGACGCCCACAAGATCCGTTAATACTGACGACAACGTCGAGAAGTCTCCGACACACACATATATATATTATATATTTTCACATAAATTCTTCTCCATTGTTAATTCATACAAAAAGTAACAGAACAAAAAACGCTTTGTTAGATTTACGTAGAATCAGATGTGGAAAATAAAATAATGACAAGAATGTGACAGAATCCGTATAAACATCTTATTAAATAGTAGTACATCAGTTTTTAATGCAGTTATACGTCTAAAAGACCACAGGTTCGATTCCCATTGACTTATGATGAGACACTTTGTCGAAGATGATAAAACTTGAAACCAAACGGCTTCCGAGTACATGAGACATATACTTACCTGGTTAGCGTGTTGGATCGCTTTGACACTTTCCCTGAGAGGAAAGCTCGAATCCCAGCGGTGGGCTTATAAATAGGGCTGTCTATTAATACATTTATTCACCACTGACATTAATAGGGTGTTTTTAGAATTCTATTGAAAGTATTAAGGAAAAATAAGTTAAACAATAATGAATCACTTAGCTAACACGTAAATATTGTTTACACTATATGGTGGAATTTACGTTTTCATTACTATGAAATATTTAAATGGATCACCGTGACTCGTCAACTGACGGGGTCCACCACCAGCTTATATTAGAAAGATGACTGGATCTAGATTAGAGTTGAGTCATTGTCATGCTTATGTGTAATTATTAATATATATATGGGGTTAAAAGGTTTCACACAACAACTCATGGCATCCAAGCCAATCTCACCTGCTGCTGGTCCACCATGCTAATCGACAAACCAGGCTCTTGCTCCTATCAATTTGGGCTGCAGTAGGCCAGCGTGGTGGGAAATGTCTCAAGTCCCCCATATGAACCCCTACAAACGACGACTCCTGTTGGCCAGCGGTGCGAGTAGCGCAGGACTGACCGATGTGGGGATCTTGGGAGGAGGTCTATTTCCAGTGGTAGACGTTTATTGGTTGATGATGATATATATATATATATATTTATATATATAAATATATATATATATATATATATATTTAAGAGAGATGGTTAAGAGGTCAACTAAGAATGGATTTTACAAAATTCCAAAAGGTGTTGCGGATGTGTCAGACTAGCAAAGCGGACGGAGAACAGCTTGTTTATAATGTTATTAGTCTGTGATCCTTCACCTTCACAATAAAGCTGTTCATAAAAAGGCAATGAAATAAAATTTGATCTCTGGTGTGGGGGACCGTCTAGGAAAGTACCATGGAAGCCGTACAGTAGCGTGCGAATATTGTTGTGTATTTCTTATTCGTCCACACGAGCGAGCTGTTCGCCTGATCTGTATTCATGCGCTTGCCTACAGACAAGAGGTTGCTATAGCAACATGGCGCTAATTAGGATGGTATACACAGCCATATATTGAGCACATCGCTTGGATACATATGATAAGTCTCGTTACTCCAGTAATTTCACAAGCTGCAACACCCTTCAAGTCGAGGCACGGTAACGAGACACCTACCAACAAAAATATCTTTTAGTTTGAAGGCATTTGAAGGTTAATTGATAATAATTAATGAACAGTGTATATCATTCCAACTAGCGCTATGGGCGGGAGGTACACCAGGTGAACGTCCTCTGCGTTGCGTCGCATAGTTCAATAAAAAAAAATTGAAACCTTTAATGAGCCATAGAATTTATACGCGAATCGCAGGGGCGAGTACATCGATCCCCGGCTGACCCGTTCCACCTCGCCTAATTGGTTTACATCGCTCCGGGGCACTTGACCCCGCATCATCCAGTTACTCTTAAACGCGTTACAGCAAGCAGCTGCTAATTTGCGCAAAATTTGAGCGAGAGAATATTTCTATCAATTTGTATCAGTTTAAGTTGTGTTTATTGCTAGGCTAGGGCTAGACTACAATCTAAACTGATAGCGATGGCATCTGTGATTGTAAAGCGGTCTAGCTTAGAAGCATCCTAATTACTCATCTCCTAAAGATTCCCACATCATACCTAGATTGAAACACTGACTCCGGTTGACTGTGCCAATCCTTTCCTATTCTTGCGGGTTTGCTGAACCTCTCCGTTCCCTAACTAGGAATGTTTACTACATGAGAATTGTGTGTTATCATCTGTCTGGCCATTCAGTAGGTAGAAGAGGATGGGGAACTTATATTTTATAATTCTAGCGTATACTTTCCTAAATCTATCCTATATACCTTATCTATATAGAAATAGAAATAACAAAAATAAGAAGAAACAAACAAAAATTTTTTTTTATATTTTTTCTTCAGTAATACTGCTGTTATCATACTATTCTAAAACTTCTCCTTAGTCTTCTTCTCCTAGTCTTATTAGTCTTTGATACATATAATGGCGTCTGCTCAGGCTAGTTTGAAAAAACTGAATTCGCACCCTTGAAAGAGTCTACCGAGGTTTCAAATATACATAAACTTTTTGTTGTGAAGGTGAGAGGTGGTCGGAGAATAATTTTTAATAGAAGTCCTGCTTTTGTTAGAGTTATATGTCATTTCTTCTCTCTCGGTGGTTATGCTGAATTGATTTCGTGAAGCCCAGCTATCTTATATTTGATCACACCCTTGCTTATTTGTTTTCCTGGGCTTAACTGGATGTGATGATTCCCTGTTCAAATGTATGTACACGAAGGTTCTTATCGCCTTCTACAAAAGACAGGATTTTCTTCAGAGCCAGACTTAATAGCCAGAGTACCGGACTTATATTACTTTATCTGAAATACAAAAATTTTAAACCGTTCAGTTCCGGATTGTGTTCACTCCTAGACTTGAACGTTTGCATTGGCAATTAACACGTTAACAAAATGGTGATAAGTACTTCTGATGCTTACCTTACTGATTTGATGTTACACACACAGAAGAACTCCTCAATCGAGCTAATGAAGCCATCTTAACGCACACTACGAAGTTTAGAGTACCAGCGTTCTTTGTGTTCTCCGTAATTAATGCCAGTTGCTTTGCCTCTTCCCGTTTGTGTGGCAGATTTTGGTATTCGTCAGTTGTATACACTACACCAGTTCTATCCTGAAGCTTTATCAGTGTACCTGTTGATCATATATACAAACTTGGGTTTTGTAACACAGGACAACAAAATGGTGCTGCACGTTTTACTGTGTAACTTTTTCACTTGGTAATAATTGTAGAACGGATAGATCAAGTTTTCTTCAGTGTTTCTTTTAGTGTACTAAATCAAAATATTTTTTTAAAAATATTTATGTTATTATATTACCTACATTTTGACGGAGACGTTTAATAGTTAAAATTGACTATAACACTTGTGTAACGTTCATTTGATTCCTGTGTCTTCTCTGAATAAAAAAGTTCAATAAGCTTAATGTGTGAGTGTTCGTGATAAAGACAAAGTATGGAGACTATGGAGAGAACACGGATGAGAATAGAGGAATTAGATCACGATGGCATCGGGACAATACTCAAGGAATGGGAGATGATGGAATTTTACGAGTTCGTTAAGGAGAAGCAGTTGGATGGTAGAAAACTGTTGGTAAGGCAGACTTTATACTAGTTTAATACGACAGATGCTGTTAATGCTTCCGAAGGAATTGTTTCTGACAAATTGTATTAATTTACTTCATATGCCGCCATTTTCTCAATTTCGAATTTTGGTATTTATAAACGGAATCGCTATTCTTTTCTTTTAAATAAATTTACAATTATTTTATTTTGTATTACTGCCAGTGTTATCACTAGGATTTTCACTGGTGATAGCACTGACGGATATATCAATGTAAGCAACATTAAATGCGGTCTTGCCGTTTTAGAGATGATCCGATACAGACGGATAGATCGTCAAAAAATAGTAACTCATGACTATATTGATATGACGTGGATCATGAAATATGACTAATGTTCTATATAATAATTATATCAGTCGACACATTCAACAACATGACCTCACTGCGGACGAGAGACAATCTCAATTAAAACAAATTAGACAATCGTGAATATGAAACAATAGGACGGAATTAGATTAGATTTTTATGCAAAAGATTACTATTGGTATATATATATAAACAGTGTATTATTAGGTTTTCCCAGACAGCAAGTCATCTCGTTTAATTGCAACACCTTGTGAAGCAGCGAAGTTGAATAGCATGATAATAACTTATTCAATTTACTTGGTATTAGCTGTAGAAAGAAAAGGCACTTGTCTTCGGGTGTATAGCGAAACTACTAACCGCTTGTCTGAAGGTTCAGTATTATTCACACGTTAGCTAGTTTAGTTAGTGATGCAGTTTGTTTCCGAATAGCTTCCACCCTCATTTTAAATGTGCAGCCACAAAAGCACCGTTATGTCCCCCTAACAACATATTTGATATATTGTCACTAGAATGTTATAAAATCTAATGATAGATTCTGTATCCTAGACTGGATCGCGTCCTAAATATTCAGTTGTGGTGTACAAATATTTGTCTAGACATAAATTGGAGGACTCCACAATCGGAGGTAATTCCGCAAGCGGTTTCCGAAAGCCAATATTTATCAAACGCGAAACTAACGAACGACGAAACAGCACCAATTAAGGGAAAACGGTACGGAACATTCTCTAATTATGTACTGAATATATTCGTAAGGTGTATAGCTACATTTATTTTGTGGATACTTCGGCATTCTATTATTAACGAGGGTAATGTGATAAACAACGAATTGAAGCACAACACCGACAGGTGCTATAATGTCTTAGTCGCAATTTGTAGTTCGTGACATTCGGACGCTTTTCTTGTTTTATCTATATTTTGCAAATTAATCAAATTGTTTCATTACGCACTAAATCAAACCTGTATACTTACTACTAGTACTTACGTTGATCTTTTTTTGGTGTTAAGAAACATAGAATATAATAATCGGATGCCAACGATAAATGCAAAAGAACTGAAACCGTATCTATTGCTAAAATTCTATGGAAGCAGTTTTCATATCTATTTAATAGTGAGACTTTAGTAAAATTGATATCTAATAAGCGTTATAAGTTAGGTTACTCCACACAACCTCAATTAAACAGATTTTCGTAAGTTTAAATGAGAAATAACCTCCGGATAGAATTTTCCACAAAATACAGCGACCGCGGCGAATGTTGACTTCGAATAGAGACAGCATCAAATTTATTAAACTTCACCCTTTTCGACGGTTTAAACTTATATAAGTAAATCAGTTTACAGCTTAAATTACTTGGATTCGGTATTTGCAGACTTTCAATTAAGAGAATACTAAAGAAATTTTCATTATAATTTCGATAGTTCATTTCTCAAGCAAAGTAAATAGAAAGTAATGGATTCATTTAAATGATGCTTTTGTGAAAATAGTTTACTTAGCATAGACGAATGAATTAATATTGTAGATATAGATTAATATTTAACAATGTTTATTTCAAATCAAACAGTTTCCATTTGTAATAGAAAATACGTAAAAAATCGTTAGCGCATAGACTTTGAATTATTCTGATTGTAAAAGGGAAATTTATTAAAATATCAGAAACAGCACAGTCACCTGCTAACGTGTTAGATAATGGTTAAATGTTATCAAATAGGTGAAATAAAACAAATTCATCCCATTGTTATTGCAAAATATCTTAGTTGTCAGTGTTGTAGTATCTAATTTTGGTAAATTAA
The DNA here is from genome assembly GCA_029034505.1 of Ornithoptera priamus. Taxonomy (NCBI): domain Eukaryota; kingdom Metazoa; phylum Arthropoda; class Insecta; order Lepidoptera; family Papilionidae; genus Ornithoptera; species Ornithoptera priamus. The sequence goes on along the minus strand of JARDWD010000517.1, from coordinate 1,146,897 downwards.
ATATTCATTTGTTTTAAGGAAGTCACAGAAGGGATCATTAAACTATGGCGACCAAGAGCGAACGTCAAAAAAATTAATCAATTTCTGGAAGATTTAAAGGAGAATCCTGACAAATATTTAACAAACTTACCAAAATCTAACAAAGAGATCGTAAAAGTCAGCAAGGAAACGAATATTTGTCCAGAGAACCCTTATCAAACGGTTACTGTAAGAAAAACAAAAGAAGTCGGCGTTAATAACGTAGAGGAGATATTGAAGAAGATAGTTCCAGCCAAAAGCTTCCTGTATAGACACCAACAGAAGAGGGCGGAAAAAGCGATGACGTCTTACCTACCGATGGAGGCAGGCACTCAAAAGAAGAAACGGTTTTTCCGGCTAAGTTCATACGAATACCCTTTCTTTGATATTCGATTAAGATTTTCGAAAACCAACAATAATTCAGATAGAGGATACTATTCTGTGAAATCGAACAGCCGTGATTGTACTCAAAAACCCTGTAAAAAACTGGAGATTAAAACTAAATATAAATCTTTACCTTCGCCGGAACCATATTCCGATAATATGTCGGAGGATCATTTGTATGAAGATTTAAATTATTATGAAATGAATAAAGTCAACGAAGTTAACCAAGAACCAAATTCCACCCAAGTAGCCCAAGTGAAGCCCTGTTTGGTTAAAATACAAGAACTTTTCCAGTCTTTTAAATTTCCATTCTTTAGGAGAAATGAAGACGTGTCCGAGAAAGTAAAAAAACCAAAATCTGTTAGAGAAGATAAGGAAGTGAACATTTATGAAAACAATGACAGTATTTTGGACATGTATGATTCAATACATGTTGTGAATGAGGATCCAAAGTCTGAAAGTACAGAAGTAAAAAATGTGAGTGTTTTCCTGTGGAAATCTATTTCTAGGTCTCAAATATATAGTGCCTTATTTATTTGAGGAAACTATAGGTAAACTTAGTCATAAAGATTATAAATAAATAGAGATGCTATTTAAGTCTCCACAGCTGGGAATCGGATTTTCAGAAGGTTGTGGATACGTGTGTGTACGTCATATGTCCGCGATAATTGGTGTTCCTTGAATAAGTGAGTTTCCTCACGACGTCTCTCTTGACCGGAATCTTGAGCTCAGTGGGGATCAACCCGCGTCGTTTAATGATGTTTTTTCACCTTAGGAATTGGACTGTTTTTTATTGGAACACTGAAGTATCACAAACAGCCAATAGACCTCCACTGTTGGACATAAGTCACCCTCAAAGATTTCCACACCGGTAGGAGTTTACATGGGGGGAATTGAGCCATTTCCTAAATCGCTGGTCCAATGCGGGTTAGCGGTAGCCAGAGCCCCGTTCGTTGATTAGCAGGGTGCACCACGAGCAGGTCGGGTTGGCTTGGATCCCGTGAGTTGTTGTAGGGGTCCCCTAACATCCCCGCTGGAGTATATTTATCTAAAATTTAATTTTACAAAATTTTAAATAATAAAGCATATTAACTTTCGTAGCACCTTTTCTTTTAGTCCTTTTTGTCTACTTTCTATTAAATAATATTTTCCTCTAAGTAGTCTAAGTAATATTTTAGTATGGTTCTTTGTTTTATAATTTCACTGAGAAAATTGACTTAACAATGTTCAGATAAGTGAAATGTTTGTAAGAATAAATAATGCTTGAGATGACGTGATTGACGGCATACGCGACAGAAGATATCAAAAAACCTATTATTCTAGTTTTGCTAGATAAGGAGTAGAAAGTATACATTGTGACTGTTGATCTTAAATATTCTTAATATTATTAAATCAAACACAAATGTCAGATTATAAACATTTATGACCGAATATCCTTAGCAATGTCTTTTTTTTACTGGACGAACCGGCAGGACGATCGAGATCTTCACCAGATAGTAAATGATACGCCTATAAAATCTTGGCGCTAGTTAAGATGGTATACGCAGCACTACATTGCGCTCATCTATTTGTGACTTAAGATGTTATGTCTAAAATACCTCAATTAATTCACTAGCTACAACGCACTCCAAACCGGAATCCAGCAATGTTTTTAACATCCTACCTACATGGTCTCTGACGACAAAGATCTACCAGCCGTGGCTTTCACTGCGCCATTCATATAATTTACAACACTTTCAGACATTACTAGTTGAAGACTACTTGGAGCCAGTTCAGATCAGCAAGGACTATTGCGACGTGGCCGTCAGACAGAAGGAGGAGTCCTTGCTCGGTTTCATCATGAGCTATTTCGAGAACAGATTCGGTATTAAACGAGGTAAGAAGATTTTGGTTTCACATTTCCAAGAAGTTTTGTCCTAGAGGTTTCTTTATCCAAGTTGTAGTGTGCAAACATTACTACATTATTATTCGAAGGATGCTGTAGCCAGTGAGGATATCATAGTAATGGGGCTACGTACAAAGTTGAGCGCGTTATTGTACTGTGTAATCATTCAAATTAATATTTCATTGTTATCTTAGTGTTTTCCTCTTTCTATCAGGTTAATGCCCTGATCTTCTGGTCACTTAATACTTTCTATTCTTTTTGGTATATATAAGAGAATGAATACAGACTCCACCGGAATATCTATACAATATATCTCTTCACCCTTCTAAATGCTTTCGCTGGACATCATGAGACCAGTCCCTATTTCTCGTCCTCCTTGAGTTTTGTTTATTGAGCAATGACGGCCTCTTCAAAGCTTGCGTCCTGCAGAGACCATTTATTCAGTATTTGTCTAAACTATAAGGTGAGCTAGACGTTCACCTGATGATAAGTGATAGGCTAGATAGGATAATATATACTAAACCACATCGTAGTCGTCGCCTTAAGCTATGAGTACAGTATTTTCACTAGCTACATCACCCTTCAACAGATAGTAATGTTTGCTCACTGCTGTCCGTCGGCTGCAATAGGTGGTGCAGTGGTACCAACCTAAAAGGTTTCCAGCAACAGAGACCTACGATCAGTTATAATATAGTATCCTTAACGTTCTGTCTAAAGGATTACGAATAGGAAATTTAAAATGTCGCTCATCTCCTGATACAACTGATAATGCATGTTCGAGAACTTCAGTATGGAGGGGACAAAAGGCGCAGAAGTCGCGGCAACTGGCCCGGTAACGAGGGGCCTTGGGTGGTGGGGCCCGAAGACACATCGGCTTGCATGCTTGATGTCCCCGCGTCGGATATTACTCTTGGAGACGGCCCCAAAGTGCGTCTCAGCCGAGGGAAATGACGATAATAACGAATAATGCTATTCGACATAATTTCCGACACGGATTCTAGCGGGCCGCCTGTCACACCGTACTAATGTATCGCTTTCGTTGTCATTTACTTTTACTGCTGCTAAACTTTGTCGCTGTAGACCGTCTACGCAGATTTCAAGTGTGCAAGCCTTACAGTGTTCAGGTTTGAAGGGCGTTGTAGCTTATGAAATAAATTTGGTAACTCGACATCTCATGTCTCAACGAGCACAGTGTGGTGCAGTATATATCATCCTAACTAGGGCCATATTATGAGCAGGCGTATTATTTACCATCACGGGAAAGTCCCGCTGGTCTCGTCGCTTTATGGAATAAATAAAAAGCGGACTAAACGGGTCTTCGATGGTTGCAGGCTTTGAAATGGTTCTCATAGTTCACTAAGCGTACCCAGGTCTCATGGCTATGATAACGACGAGGGTAGTTAGAAGGGTAAAGAAATGTTTTCTGTCTCTCTTCTAACTCTATGCCAACTCCACCAAATTAGTGATTTTAGGATTGCTAACAATAAGCTGTTTCACCAACTAGACGATTTACTGGTGGTAAATCTCTGAAGATGAAGACCGTCTATTGCAACCGACAGACAGTACTGTGCAAATATTAATATGTTCCGGGTTTAAAGGGCGCTGTAGCTAGTAAGTAAGAGGCAGTAAGGTCCTCGAGTCGCGCCCGCGTATCGATAGACGTAGTGTTGGGAAGCCTCCCACAAAGACTGAAGATCTGATGAGAATCGCGAGAACCCACTAGATGTAAGCAACGCGGTACTGATCGATGTGGAGATCTTTGGAGGAGGCCTATGTCCAGCAGTGAACGTTTTTCAGTTGATGATGATGATATAACTAGTATAATTACTGGGGTAACGAGCCTCAACAACTTAAGTGTTAAGGCGACGAGGATAAAGTGCTGTGTATATCATCTTAGGTAACGCCACATTCTTATAAGCAGGCGTATCATTCACCAAGAGGTGAACGTGCTGCTGGTAACCACAGAGAATTTAATGGGCTGTTACGTGTAACAGGCGCCGGGTCCGCTCGAAGGGCCCGCGTTCATATGAAATTAGCAAAATGTAATAAGTTGTAGCGAGAGCGGGTCCGCAGCGAGCCCGGGCTGAACGTCGATTATTCAATGTCGCCGCTGCTGATGCGCGAGGATCACGGAGACGCTACACCAGCGATCCTTAAATCGCTTTAATGAAACCGGGACAGACTCTCCCAAGCGAACACGTGGTAAAAACGTACTTTACTTTATTATACCAAGCGAGGAGACGAACAGGGCGTTCACGTGATGGTAAGTGGTACGCCCGCCCATAACATGGCGCTAGTTAGGATGGTATGTACAGCACCACATTGCGCTCGTCTTGTGAAATAAGATGTTAAGTCTCTTACCCCGATATTTCAACAATTTACAACGCCCTTCAAACCAGACCATATAATGTTTATACATTACTGTTTGTCAGCTGCAATAGGAGCAGCGGTGGTACCCACAGAGACGGTATTACGCAATAGACTAAACCAAGACCTAAGACTGCGGTTAAGGCGTAGTGTCTGTGACAGCAATGTCGGAGACAGAGGGAAGTAGGAGAGAAAATCAAGCGAAGCTAACTCTACTACCAATTGGGATACACAGCTACCGGGAGAAAGAGAGAGAGACAGAGAATTTTCGAATCAATACGACATGGGGCCTTCGAAAAAAAGCGTATTATTAAACCCTTAAAACGCAGCCGCTACCCTCCTGGGTTGCGACTGTCCGTGAACGGGCGTCAGTGGTCACTTTCCACCAGGTGAACTGTTCCCTCGTTTGTCCACCCTTTCTATAAAAAAAGAGAGTTGTTCCCACTCTTTCACACGTACACCTTTTCAAAGCCGTGGTTAGATAAAAGCCAAAAAAGACATTACTTTCTCATACTACGCGCCGGACGTTTTGCTCCTGTTGCTGGGTGCATCATGTGGACGACAGCTGTGTAGTGACGCGCCGACGTGCGCATTCAATATATCGATGAAAGAGATATTTATTACTGGTAGGTCTCTGTTGTTACAGACCGTCTAGGTACCGCCGCAGCGCCTAGTGCTGCCGACACACAGTACTGCGTTATGCTGTAGCCAGTGCCCCAGTGTACTGGGGTGACGAGACTTAACATCTTACTTCTCAAGGCGATGAGCACAACGTGGCATAGTATATATCATCCTAACTACGACCATGTTATGAGCAGTCATATTACTTACCACCACGTTAAAGTCCCGCTCGTCTCGTGACTTTATGGAATAAATAAAAAGCCGACTAAAATGGGTCTTCGATGATTTTAAGGCTTTATAATGGTTCTCACCGCTCTTTAAGCGGTATTTTTATAATTTTTTGGAAAGTACCTAATTTTAGCTAAACGGGTTTAGACGTCTTTTTGATTTATTTTTGTTGTATATATTTAAAAATAATTAATATACACATGATCCACCTGCTCATACCAATATAACGTCAAGTTAGGATGATATACACTGCACCACATTATGGAAAGCGAGTTTACTCGGAGATTCATCACTTTAACTGCCTCATTGGCGCAGTAGCTAACCACTTGTCATATACCACAGACAGTCTTGGATCGGAGGTAGCACTAGTTAGAATGATCTACACTGCACCGCATTGTGCTCGACACACGATATCAAATGACGTTACCCCAGTAATTTCACTAGCTATAATACTGTTGGTACAAAACCCGTTTCCGGTAAAAAAACTACCACCAATTAAATCTAGTAATGTTCAATTGTATATATATCTTTCATAATCGATATCTTTTTTTTTTTGGAAATTATTAATACATCCTCTTTCTTTTTCATTATACAAAACATGTATTAAAAATAACAAAAACATGCGATGAAAAATCGATATCGATAATCAATATTGACGTTGGCGTTCACATCACTATTAAAGCCGTAGGCTTTTTATTAATGAGAAGGAACTTAAAACATTTGTGTGTAGGACATTTTTAGTTGAGACATTGCGTTGGAAAGTTATAATTAAGTTTTCAACTTCACAGTGAAATGAGTGCTGTTGTGTTCAAGTGATATTAAAAAGGAAACTAAGATAGATCTTCATCATCATCATCATCAGAGAGATTAGTTATTAAAAACTTAAAAGTGCGGATGTTCATCTAAAAACATTACCAATACATTTATAATGATTTGGACATAAACAAACTAATCAAAGTCGATGTGATAATGAGCTATTTATACATATATATATATGTGTATATATATATATATGTCTCAGAGATTCGCGGATTCAATTCCGAAAAATTATGAGCTTCCGGTTGAGGAAATGAACGTGAGGAAAACGATACGTCCGAAGAACAATTAGGTCATTTATTAACCAGAACTTGTGTTAGTATTGTATATAGGCACTCCTCTCGCCTTGTGTGGAGGCCTGAGATCCCAGCAGTGGGAACCTTAAAAGTGTCCTTTATTATATTTACATGATTGTTGCCAAAGCTTCGTCTCATTAGAAACACTCGCTATTAGAAGTAATCAAACGGAATAGGAAACTGTTCATAATTAGATTTCATTGTTATGTGTACGGAACTCTAATTATTTTTAGCTAAATTAAAGTAGCCTATGTAATGGATTATATTTATAGCTACATACTAGTTAAAGTCTCGTCAAAATCGGTTAAGCCGTTTTAGAGAATATTCGCAATAAATAGAGAGAGCCACAAATTTCTGATACAGCAGCTAACCGACAAGACAGGCGAGATGTTAACTGCTCGTAACGAGGAGCTAGTTACGATGATATACACTGCACCACGTTGCGCTCGTCGCCTGATATACATAAGATGTAAAGAATCTTTACCTCAGTAATTTCACTAGCTACAACTCCCTTCGATCCGGAACATAGTAATGTTTGCACAGTACCTTTTAACGGCAGAAATAGGAACTGAAGCGGTACTTAGACGGTCTCCGACAACAGAGACCTACCCCCAGTAATAGCTATTGGTCCTTCAAACCGGATCACAGTAATGTGTGCACAGTACCATTTGTCGGCAGAAATAGTAGCCGTTGTTATTATTAAAACTATTTGTATAGATAAATATTTTTATACCTAATTAATCTGAAATCTAGGTCCCACTATAATTCATTTCCTTTTTAAAATCCACTTATCGTTTACGCCGTGCTCCATCAGAGGCCTGTCACGGGCGAAGATTGAAACGGTTTAGTGGGCTCGTTGTGTACCGTGCCCGGTTGCCTAGCGACCGCGCCCGCGATTCATTAGGCACGTCAATTACATTGGTGACAAACGACATCAGAGCATTATGTACAACAAATCTGTATCAAAGGGATAAGTATATACACTCAGAAGTTTATATACATGTTCCCCCCACACGATGTACTGGATGCACCACCCTCGCAGCTCCGTTCAGGGGTAACATTTCGTAAAATTTCTTTTCAGCTGCACTCTGTAAAAGGAATATTCTTACCAAATTTCAAGTCTACCTTATGGCTTCAGAGATACCGTAATGAGTCTCTACATGGGTGGAAATGTGTTATATACTCGTATATAAATATATACTAGCTGTTCCCCGCTGGCTTTATTGAACAGAATTATATTTGACATTTGTCAGAAATATTCCCGCACTGGCCATTCCTGTTATTAACACCCCCCAGGGTTAAGGGAACATCTTTTCTTCAACTTCTTTAAGGGAACCGAAAGCCGCCTGGACGGTCACCGCAGCTTCCATAGCAGCCGACAAACAGTATTGTGCAAACGTTGTTCTGATCCGGTTTGAACGGCGCTATAGATAGTGAAATTACTGGGGTAACGAGACGACATTTTACGTGTCAAGGCGATGCACACAACGTGTGGTGTATATCATCCTAACTAGCGCTACGTTGTTATGGGCAGACGTATCTTTTACTATCACATAAACATCTCGCTCATCTCGTCGTTCAGTAATAAAAAAAATATATATTCTCCATCCATAGCACGTATAAAGGCATTCTAACGGTCACCCATCCAAACCTCAATTGGAGATAAGTATCATGTCTTCCTCATCCGGTTAGTATGAACTCATCAGGTGTTTTATGCAACTGAAAGTTGTTAATAGTTTGTACTGTAAAACTATTAAGTTAAAGTATGACTTAAGTGATAAAGACCTGAAAATGTGCTGGTGGGTTAAAGTGAGTGTGCCGCTGATGCATAACTTGGGGGTGCGAGTGGTGGCGGGGGTAGTGGACCTTGTATACAGGCTGTTCCATTGCCTCACCGACGTGGTCGCAGGTAAGACATATAATCTTTTTGTAAAGGATAATACACCAAATATATTTAGCAGCCATTATTATACGATAATGAATATGCTGTCTATTAATTATATATGTGTATATATTAAAGTATGTTTTATAATATTATTATTTATTAAAGTAATTTTTATATTTATATATTCCTTATACATCAGCTTCAAAATGACGGAACGAATATATTTGGAACAGCTGTTTTAACTATATACATAGGAAGGCAGCTCACTGGTCTCATGGTTAGAGCGTGCGGCCTCCATTCCGAAGGTCGCGGGTTCGAATCTCGTCATGTACCGATGACTTTAATATTTAAGTTATTTACATTTGTGAACTTTAGTAACAACAGCGAAATACAAACGGCGAAGGGCAACATCGCGAGGAAACCTGCACATGAATTAGAATATATTGTAAGGTGTGTGTGAAGTCACCAATCCGCATTGGGCCCGTGTGGTGACTGTGGCCTATCGCCCTCATATTGAGGGTAGGCCTGTGTGCTAACAGTGGACACGTAAATTGGCTGTTATGGAAGGCAGCTTAACCCACATACTTCTCATATCTCCTTCATCAATCGATAATCGTCAAAGAGAGGCATGATTCACCAGTATTTATATTATTATTGTTTTATACGACGAGGACATGAGACGGGCAAGAATTCCAACTGATGGTAAATGGTACGTCACGTCGTCTGCTCATACTTGGCGCTACTTAGGATGGTATTCATAGCACCACATTGCGCTTGTCGCGTTGAGACATGAGATCTCAGGTCTCGTTACCCCAGTAATTTAACTAGCTATATCAACATTAAGAGCCTTCTTCAAACTGAAGTTTGGCGATCATATTGAGGAAACCAATTACACATCACCAGCTGCACCCCTTCAAACCGGATAACAGTAATGTTAGCACAGTATGTTTGTTGGCTGCAATAGGTCCTGTGGTGGTACCTATCTAGACCGTCTCCGGTTGCAGAGACCTATCGCCATTAAAATCTGTTAGAAAAGGTTGAAAAAAAAATACTTCCGTCTATATTTACAGAAACCAACGATGGCAACACATCGGAAGATTCTGAAACCGATTCAAAAGAGTGCGATGAGAAATGGACTACGAAGAAACCTGGCGGCAATATGGCGGCGCGGCCACTTCCGGTCCCCATTGAAAACGAGCCGTTCTACATGAACGTGGACAGATGCGAGGCGGAGAACTTGCTGCGAGGGCAACCTGATGGTACTTTCGTGGTTCGACCTTCGAGCCAGGTAGATTACTGTTTAACATTGTATTTACTATAGTTTGGTATATATTCTAAGCTGACACGTATCGGTTTCCGTTAAATCAGTTACATGAATAGAGGGTAAGGTTGAGAAATAGGATTCCGTTTGTTTATTGGTACCCATGATCCGGTTAACATAAAATTTGCTCCAACGCCGTCAAAATCGTAAAACACGTATCACGGAACCCAAGTTTCTTTTCATCGAATTCAAGGAATTCCTACATCATTGAAAGTGTTATCCTATTTCACGTTCGACCGATCTCTTTCGGAGTGATTTTATTTTTATTACGCGTGTCAACCCTTTGCTCTTGTTTTATTTGTTTTTTTTAGACATCGCACCCTTTCTATTTATATGTACTCATGAAACTACTCCCTGTTGAAGTTACGCTGACGTAAAAGTTTGTTTGACGCCTGTTTGCTATTATTATTTTACAGGCGTTTTTAATTATACATTGTCAAAATATTTCTTTTTCTTCAATGTCAATAAACATTTTAATTTAATAAGTTAAATAAAACTAAAAGGAAACAATGCGTACTTGGTGTTAATATTTTACGTAGGTGGTTTGTGGTGATTTTTGACTTCTACATTCTTGCATCTCCAGATTTTGATATTATGGACAAATATACAAACCTTCAATTATTTGGATTATATCTCTTATTTATTTCATTTCTTTATGTACTCACACACTGAAACTTACAAACGAAAAGTTATTAATATGTTTTGGGAGGTATTGAACATAGTTCAGCTTAAATCATAAATGAGTTCTCTGTCAGCAAGTTTGCTATATATATATATATATCTATATATATATATATTCTCAATAATATATATCTATATATATATTATATATATATATTATATGTAAATATAGTTATATTGATGCAACTATATATAACTAAGAGCTATATTGGTTTTTAGCCAAATCACGCCTACACACTCAGCGTGTCTTGTGCCAACGCGGTCCACAACGTGGGTGTGAGGAGACGGCCCGACGGCCGGCTCGCGCTGGGGTACGCACGTCGCGGGGAGAGGAGCTTCAGCAGCGTGACGTCACTGCTGCGTCATCACCGCCGGTGCCGGCTGCTGCTGGTGGCGGCCGGCGACGTCATCGGCGCAACCACACTGAACGAAACCCCTCACTACTATCAGACACCCCGTAACTTGCCCGTAATTCATGTATAACATATATTATATTTACTATATACATACTAACAGTGTTGTGGTGCTTTTCTACCAACATACATTTTGTGTGAGTCTGTTTATGTTCCCAATTAAGTAATAATAAATTTAAGGAATATATTAATAATATATTCCTTATCATCCCATCATCATCCCAGATACATAAGTGTCTTTGGGACAAACCATTGGCTGAGAAACTATATATTTTAATAAATTTTATTATGGTATAATCTGTGAAAGTTCATTTCCTCAAGTAATCTTTTCTGATTAATCTTGGATTTGTGAAATAGTGATATAAGCGGCTGTTATGTAACTATGAGTTGGGTATGGAGCAGCTCTTATACGGTTCTTAACTTAGCTCATCTGTTATTCATAATTCATATAAAAATTCAATAACTGTTCAGTTTCTCTTGGAGCCGCTGTTACTTTTCCATTTTCCTCGGAGCACTTTATCATTCCTGGCTCGTTGCGGACCCACATAACTGTCACCGGAGCAATAACTGTCGCGAAACTTAATCTGAACTTTAGAGGTCACCACTCAATCTGATTTTGATCAGCATTCAGGCCACGGGTGGAGGAAGTTTCACCTGAACGGAATAATCTGAAATATCCGGATACCACTCGCTTTTTAACTCCTCAGATCGCTCGCGGAGAATGCTAAGATTAGAATTAAGTCTCCTTTTGTACTAAATTATAAATAAATACATTGACTCATACCATATCTCTCGCATACCAGGACCTATTACTTGCTGCATAAGATCTTTACCCAGCACCATATATATAGATAACTGGTATCGTACCAATTGCACAAATATCTGTTGTGAAGTGGAGCTGTGCCATCTTGTGAAGATTTACAACAAAGAAAAATTAAAAACCTCTTCGATTCAGTTAAATCAGTTTACGAGTCAAATTATTACATTAAAATATATAAATACGCGACAGAGGCGCTATTCTACAATATTTATTGTTCTCTTCTCTATATTGAAACGTCCATCCTCTCCTTCTTATCTCAAAGATAAATTCCAAACTCTTTTCATCCCATGTTAAATACCTTCGATCTTCTATCCTGAATAGAAGAGAGAATAGATTTCTGTTTCTAGTCACACCTCTGGGTTCTATGGGAACTCAAAAACAACTCAGGCTGCACTGCTCTAGAACTCCTTACCTGAAGAGATTCCACTAAAAGTCTGGGAATACCTTATAAAGATACAGACATCTTAGTGTTATATATATATATATATGTATTTATGTTTGTATCATTTATATGTATGTATACAAGAGACTCAATGTCGCCGTGTCGTTTAGAGCAGCAGCAGGCCACGTCCTCTAAAACTGATCATAATTTGAAGTATAAAGGGTTGAGGTGTGGGCTAGATGAGGGCCAGTCTTCAGCTCTTATAAAGTTGGTTTCCCGCCAGGTTTGGGTAGTTCGTGTCTTGTGACCAGTGTAGCAAGTGCAGAGTCCTGCTGGAAAGTCCAAGGTATATTTTAAAAAAATGCATTGCTGCGAGATTTTATAACATAATCCAAGACTGTATCTTGATACACTTTGGCTGAAGTTTTCACAAAAATGTAGTTTTGTGACTCCTTGTTAAGACACGCCCACCATCACTGACCATCACTGACGCACGTAATGACCACGTTGTACCTTTCCGACCATTCTACCAGCTCCTTTATAACTGTGAGCGTACACTTTATCATTTTGCTTATTGTAATGTTCTTCAATTTAAAAATGTTTTCATCTGTAAAGAGGATATTTCTGTGCCTTCCGCTTGCCTGTTGTATCCGTACAGAAGGCGCTTTGATCGATCCATTCTCTTTAATTGTAAAGATCAATTTAGTGCATGTTCTGGTTACTTCGTTATCATAGATACTGACAATACTGTTCTAGCATCTACCAGTGTATGCAGGGTTCGGGTTGTCTCGTCCAGGATTGACAACAGGATATCGCTTTTTACCAATATTCCCAATTACTTGATACGTCAGTCGCGTTGACTGACCTGGTGTAGATCGCAAGCTACCGAACCAGGATTGCAACGGTCGCGTGTGAAGTCGATTAGGGTGAACTATTTCATGATGATGATGATGATGTTCAGTTTAATATAATATTAAAAGTTTATATAGGTTAGAATCAAACGTAACTATTTCTGAGATGATGCAAACCCTCATTTGGCACGCTCTGTATTCAAATAACGAGTTGAATTCATCCGCTATGTATTTATTCAGCAATATTTGAGGATAACTCGCATAAATCATCGTTATGCTCACGTGGGAATAAGTGACAAGGTTCGTTCAGCAATGTGCGTGGGGTAGGCGCCCGTCTCCTGTTAAATTTTCATGAGACCTCCCCGTCGCGCAGTTGGGGAACAATTTAGCAAAAAAAAAATACTGAGCAAGTATTAAGTTGGCTCCCCTTGGAGACATTTGTTTGATTAACGATCATTTTGGTGTTTTTTTTATTATTATGATTTTCGCAACTGAACACCACGCGGCGAAGTTATTACATAAAAATGGAATCACCAAGATATCCGTCATCGTAAGTTTAATCGTAAGGTAGTAAGGGTAAAAATTATTTACGAAGCGACGAGACGAGCAGGAAGTTCATCATAATCAGCCGATAGACGTCTACTCCTGACACGTAGGCCTCCTCTAAAGATTCCCAAATCAATTGTGTAGGGACTCATATGGGGGGTTTGACCACGCTAGCCTAATTCGGTTTAATGTAAGCCAGAGCCTCGTTTGTTAATTAATAGGTTGCACTACGAGCAGGTGAGGTTGACTAGGGTGCCGTAAGTTGTTGTGCAAGACCCCTTATATACCTTACCGGGAAGTTCATCTGATGGTAAGTGATGCGCTTATCCATCACGACGTGCTGCATAAACGCAGCAGTCTTTAAAACAATTCTAAAACAATTGAGATTGCAAACAAATAAGTTCAGCGCCTCGTTCGTCATGACAACAGCAAAGGAGTAGAACAGTCATCATCATCAGCGGATAGACGTACACTGTTGGACATAGGCCTCCTCCATAGATTACCACATGGATCGGTCCCGCGTTGCTCGCATCCCGTGGGTTCCCGCGATTCTCACCGGATCAGTAGAACAGTGTTCCGGTCTAAATACGACGCGGGTGTCTTCAAGAAAAGAGTGAATAGGCTGCTACTAGGTTAGTTCGCTTTTTGCTCTGTAGTCTTGGGCTACTAGGAATAAGACTAATGTAAGCCCTGCCTGCCGTAGAAGGCGACTAAAAGAGTTATTGGGTCGGTGGCCTCATTGTCCACTAAGCGTGCCCAGCATTAACAACAAGTACGAGGATCTCTAGTGTTTGGCCTAACAAAGTGAGGGTGCCGAGGGCCTTCTCTAGGACGTGCTTTAGGCGTAGTGCCGAGGAGCGCCGTGGGGTCCGTAGGAGATCCCCGGCCCTGCTGCAACTCACTGATGATGACCACCGAGAGGGGTTTCAGTGAGTGAAAATCTCAAATAAACTTATCCTCTCTTCAGAAGCAGTGTATCATTTTAGATTTAAAAATAATAGATTAGTATGCTTCACCAGCACAGATTATATCAGTTAACGTGAGGTGGAATCAGCGGCCAAGCCCTGACCTTGCTGAAAAGGTATATACACAAATGTTTTAACAATAAATAAATGAATAAATAGTATTGTTAAGGTCTTAAAGAGAGCATATACTGAAGTCCAGCGGAGCTGCAGACCGCCGGGACTGTGGGGAGACCTTTTTGGGAACAAATCGGTTTAGTTCGGGGACCTATAAATTTTTTATTGTCTTTACGTCCGACGGACAAATTGTCCGACCTTTTTATATATACATATACATACATATAAATATATATATATAAGAATACGTACGAAACTTCAAACATTTGTCGGATTAAGTGATGTCTAGTAATGTTTTATTTAGATTGTATGAGAGGGGTTGGAATATTCTCAAAGCATCTCTAATCTCGACTAGTTACGCACGCACACGCGCACGCGCACGCGCACGCGCACGCGCACGCACGTCAATAACAATCGATAAACGAAGCTCTGGCTACTACCAGCCCGCATTGGGCCGGCGTGGTGAAAAATGCCCTAAAACCCTCCACATGGTTCTTAGAAAGCTGAGATCTTTGGCGGAGGCTTATGTCCAGCAGTGGACGACTATCGGCTGATGGTGGTGGTGAATATTAAACGCTCAAAATATTGTTTTGATATTGATTCTGCCATTTAGAAGTCAGATAAAAATTGATTTTACAAAATTCTTTCTTTAAGGGGAGTTACGGGGGTGTTAATATCGGCAAGGGGCCCGACAGGCGGCGGGGTGCCGGGCGGGAATATTTCTGACAAATTTCAAGTGTAAATTTCAAATTTAATTCTATATTATAGCTAGTAAAGTTGGTGGGGAGCAGCCACTACTGGAATATAGTAATATCTGTACACTACGAAAGGTAGATAAATATTGTCAAGATTGTTTTAATATTTCAATTGTACATCTGTTTATATGTAACAAACCAAATAATAGGTAGTATTTAACAAAAATATTAGCAAGTATTATTATTTATTCGAGGAAGCGAAGAGGCGACCAAGATATTCATCTGATGGTAAGTAATACGCCCACCGATAACATAGTGGCGCTAGTCACTACGTACACAGTAACACATTGCGGTACCAGCTTTAAGACGTAAGATGTTAAATCTCGTTACCCTAGTAATTTCACTAGCTACAGCGTCCTACGAACCGGAACACAATATTTGCACAGTACTGTCTGTCAGCTGCACCAGGCGCTGCGGTAGTCCCTAGACGGTCTGCAGCAACAGGAACCTACCACCAGTAAAGTACTGTGTTACTTGATAGTACTCCATTGTAACAAAGTTTGTGATATTTTTCGCTTTGTATGCGAACATATGGAGAAACTTGTCACATAATTTTCTCCCCCCCATTTTATCCCCCAAACTTTTATCGCATTACACCCACTCCCTGGAGTTTATTCTGGCGTTGGATAAACTGGAGCATGTTCCCTATTAAACGGGACACACGCGGCGGTTTGGCTGTAACATTTTATAGCTGACGATGGCACGGGAAAAAAAGGGGTAAAACGTTTAAGGTTTATGAACAGCTTCTAGAAGGGGGGTAGGGTATGCTCCTGTTCTACTTCCATAATGTATGAAATGTACGACTGTATTCTTCTTAAAAGGTTTATGTAATGAATATTAATTTCATGGGTAAGACGATGTATTTATATAAAAAAGGTTTAATGTTAAGTTCCGGCACAACTCACGGGACCCTAACCAACCTCACCAGCTGATGATGCACCCTGCTAATCAACATACGAGGATCTGGTTCCCACCAACCCTTATTAGGCCAGTGTGGTGGTATATGGCTCAAATCCGCCCAAATGAACCCCTACATATGACAGATAAATCTCTACGCGTTGTGGGATCTTTGGGAGAAGCCAGGTCCAGCAGAGGATGTCCATTGGTTGATGATGATGATGAAGTAAGATTTAAATATAAGTAAGAAAAAAAAGGATATATTAAGGCGGGTACAAAAATATTAATAGTCTTCAATGACTGACGAGTAAATCATAAATAGGTGCTTACGTGTTTGTTGCTGGTGACCGTCCTGTTTGAAGGGCGTTGTAGTTAATAAAATTTATTATTGATAACGACGAGTATTATATTGTTGTTGAGTTTATCCTTTTAAAATACTACATTGTTATTTCCGTATCACTTCTTATTAGGTGAAGGTGCTGCATACAAAACTTGTGAAAGAATGCATATAGTGTATCCGTATATTTCGTGACGTAACGAACCGGATGTTCACTCGATGTTAAGTGTATCTCCAGCTACTGATAACGCGGCGCTGTATAGGTTGTGATACAATGAACCATGTGCTCGTCGCTTTGAAATATAAGATGTTAGATTTCGTTACTTCAGTAATTATACTACCTACAGTGCCCTTCAAACCGGAACACAACAATGTTCTCACAGTAGCACCAGTCAAATAGTTAATTTGGCTAGTTATTATTTTAAGAAAAGAAAGAAGGAAAAGGTAAAATGAAATTAAAATCCGCTAGATTAGTTAAAGATCCTTCAATCCAGAGCTCGCGCCATTACACATTCCGTTCACGAGCGACTCAATCTAATCTCCGGATATAATTTGCGGGAATCCCCGGCGTGTTTCGCGAGCTTACGGGATAAGTGGCGTGATTATTTTTTTAAAAACCGAGACTAGGGTTGTGCCAAAGCAGAAATACGAAGAGGTTTTATTTAAGGCGTTTTTTATGTTATGGCTCTGGCTCCCACCAACCTGCATTGGGCCAGCGTGGTGAAAAAGGCCAAATCCCCCCATATGAACCTCTACAAACGATGGCTCCTGGTGCCCGGCAAAGAATCAATCGATGTGGAAATCTTTGGGCGAGGCCATGTCCAGCTGTGGACGTCTCGCGGTTGATGATGATGATATTCAAGGATTAAAGATATTGTAATTGACACTTTACTGGTGGTAGGTCTCTTTTGCTGAAGACCGTCTAGTTACCACCGCAGGGTCCATTGCAGACGACAAAGAGTATTGCGCGAACATTACTGCGTTCCGGTTTGAAGGCCTGTAGCTAGTGAAATTAGTGCGGTAATGAGACCTAACAATTTACGCCACAAGGCGGCGAGCGCAATGTGGTGCTGTTTGCCATCTTAACTAGCGCCGTGTTGTTATGGGCGGGCGTATCAATTACCATCATCGTCTCCGGCAATAGACGCCATTTGTAAAAGAACTGAATTGAAATAAAAGCGCGCGAAAATTTCGGCGGCAATTTTACTTTTTTGATAGACAATGACTTCGTTCTAAATTTAAATTACAGCGAGTCGTAAGTTCGAATTTCAAAAGATTTAAATTTTATTCAAGTATATATAAAGTATGGTTTAAATTAAACTAGTCTGTATTACTGGAAGTAGGCCATAGACCTACTGATTAAACTGGTGGTAGGTTTCTATTGCAGTCAGCCCTGTAGACTCGGGCAATTAAGAATAGGACTAAGGTCTTCACTGCCTGTTGTACAAGGCGACTAAAAGGCTCCTTGAGTTCGTGAGCCTTAAGGATGGGGGCCCTCATGGCTTAATAAGCGAGCCTTAGGAGGAGGGCAAATGCATGGTGCTAAGGAGGTCTTTGCCCTTCCATGGGAAGCTTTAGCATAGTGCAGGGGGGCAACCTGGAGAGAACCCTGAGCACCTTCTAATGCACTGACGGCGACCACCGGAGGGGTTTTAGCTGGTAGAAGCCCCACATAACGTTGTCTGTCCAGGTACCTCCGCAGCGCCTATTGCGGCCGACAAACAGTGCAGACATTGCAAAGTCCTGGTTTGAAGGACGCTGTAGCTAGTGGAATTACTGCGGATAATGAGACTATATAATATGTCTCAAGCGATAAGCGTAGTGTAGTGTAAATCACATTAATCAACGCCACCTTGTTAAGAGCAGGCGTACCACTTACCATCAGGTGAACATCTGGTTCATCTGAACATATTATTGTGCAAAAAAAACGGATGTTTATACAGCATCGGATATTTCCGTGACACAATCGCATTGCGCCCGTCTCCAACGGAAACTTCGGTTAACAACCAACAAAACTTTGGCAGGAAGGATAAATAGGAAAAAATATATCCTGTAATCCAAGTTCCTGCTGGTGGGTACTTAATGGGGATGTAAAATACCAATTTAACTTACCCATCGCCGGCGCGAACTTTCCCGGGGAAAGTTTACTTGGCTGCCTCACATCGCGCGCAGTCAGAACTGATAGCAGCTGATTACTGGACAATCTACACGTTTAATATTAAATTGGCTGCATCAGGAGCCTAGACCTAGACGGTCTCCGGCAAGATCTACCACCAGTAAAATAGAATGTATATAGAGATTACACACATAATAGAAGGCTGATGACCAGTGCTGATCGGGGTTGCTGTTCAGGTCAGCTTTAGCTAAGCCGTCTCCTCTAGCCTTAGCAATAGATCATAAATAGGAATGTATATGTAATAAAAGTTTTTTTTTATTTAACTAAGCAATGATACAAGCGGTATGTTCACCTGATGGTAAGTGATACGCCTGTTCATAATCATAGGACACTGGTTAAATGTTATAAATAGGACCACGTTGTGCTTGTCGCTTTGAGACATGAAACATTGAGTCTCGTTACCCCAGTAATTTCACTAGCTACAGCGCCCATCAAGCCGGAAGACAGTACTGTTTATCGGCTGCGGTAAGCGCTGCGGTGGTAGGTGCCTAGATGGTCTCCGCCAACAGAGACCTGCCACCGCTACCTGTACTGGCCATTTACAAAAGTACTGACAAAGAACTGAAATAAAAGCGCGCGAAAAATTCGGCGGGAATTTTGCTTTTTTATTAGACAATGACATCGTTCTAAATTTAAATGACAGCCAGTCGTGCGGTGGTAGCTAGGCGGTCTCCGGCAACAAGACCTACCTCTATAAAACACAGTATAGTAATTTCTGAAGAATAATAACGATAATAAAAAATGTCGGACAATAGTCTAACATAATCCGATATCTTCGGAAAGCGCCGGGCTCCGCGGGCGATTGTTTCTCTTGTTAAAGTTTAATCTTTTCGCGACACGCTCTGTTAGGGGTTCGGCCGAGGCCGGAGGGGGAGGTGAGAGGGTATTGTTGTCGTTATATTGAAGGGTTTAATTCAGCGACCCTAACAACACCTGCACTCTGCTGTGTAAACATGACGGCGCGACGGCTGGCCGCACGCCTCAGGACGAGGTGTCTGGTTTTATTCCATAGCGTTACGATGACGAGCGTAGGACGGTCACAGGATAATGTTGTCTTGGTTAGGATGATATACACAGCGCCACACTGTCCTCGTTGTGACACGTGAGATGTTTCTACCACACTTGTTGACGACTGATTTTTTTTTATTCATCGAAGCGGGACGATCAACTGATGGTAAGTAAGGTGATATATCACAATGCTCGTCGTGTTGTGATATAAACGTCAAGTCTCATTATGCAAATTTCACTAGCTACAACGCCTTTCAAACCGGAACACAGTAATTGCACATTACTTGTTGACTGAAAAAGAGATCTACCATCAGATCTCTATTGTCTTTATTTAATCGTAATTCTACCGTCATAATGGTATTGATTTATTCATGTTAACGTAGGAGACAGAGAATTCTGAGCGATCACGCTCTACCATCTTAATGTCACTTAATATCACGTGAAACTGGGGACATGTGATTTTTTTATTCGTCCTCTTTGGATACATCTAGTATCCAATGCTATCCTTCATACCTCTCGCTTCAGTCTCGACAAATGTTGCCGGAGACTGTCTAGTACCACTGCAGCATCTATTGCAGCATACAAACAGTAGTATGTTAACATTACTGTGATCCGGTTTGTAGGGCGCTGTAACTAATGAAATTTCCGGGGAAGCGAGACTAAACATCTGATGTCTCAAGGCGATGAGCGCAATGTGGTGCTGTATATATCACCCTAACTAGGGCTACATTGTTATGGGAAAGCATATCACTTACCATCAGGTCATATTCCTCGTGAAGTCGCATCAAAAAAAAGTAATAAAAAAAAGATATCTTTGAACCCGAAAGTTCTGCCGACGGGTTCGGCGCCATTTATAGGAATTAGAGCAAGAGTAGATAGCGGCGGCAGCCTTTTATATAACGCCAATAATTCTTTGGCTCAAGGTGAACTGCTCGAACTGGAGCGGGATCATGAAAATAAAATTGATTTACTGCCTGTATACAGAGTGCGGCGGCCGACGGCGCCGGCGGCCTCGGCGCCAGACGCCGGGGCACCCTCGCGCGCCGCGCCGACTACTGCCAGCGGACCCTGGCGCCGAGGGCATATTGCCTAAACATGTGTCCCATCAAACTGTACGAACTTACTAACGAAGGAAACGATTTAAAAATATTAAAGTAAAGCTGCTTATTTCTAATTTTTTTATAATAAAATTAAGTAATGAGACGAGCGTGACGGTCACATGATGGTAAGTTATACGCCGGCTCATAACAACGTGGCGCTAGTTAGGATGATTTAGACTGCACCGCATTGCGCTCGTCGCTTGAGACATATTATAAAGTCTCATTACCCCAGTAATTTTAACAGTTAATTTAACTAGCTACAGCGTCCTTTAAACCAGAACTTTGCAATGTCTGCACTGTTTGTCGGCTGCAATAGGCGCTGCGGTGGTATCTTAACCGACAAGGCTATCTATTAAAACCCCCTCAGTGGTCCACTAGTTACAGCGCCTTTCAAACCGGGTCACAGTAATGTTTGTACAGTGCTAATTACTGGTTGCAGAAGGCGCTGCGGTGGTACCTAGACTGTCTCGGGCAACAGAGACTACCACCAGTAAATTTATTTAATAATTATTTGTATACAGAATAGATGTATTTAAATGTGGACTTAATATTAAAGGGTTTTCTCCCCCAGGCTACCGTGGAGTTGGAGAAAGAATGAAACCAAGAGTGCAGTATCATGATAGCATATAACTATAGCTGGTGTCATATACATAAAGCACCCCGCGTTGCTGGCTGTGATATATTTACACTTAGAAGTTATACTTGAAATTTGTCAGAAATATTCTCATCCGGCGGCGACCCGCTGCGAGCCACTTCCTGTTATTAACATTTATGCAACTCCTTTCGGGAAAGGAATTTCGTAAAAACCATTCTTACCTGACCTCTGAACGGCAGAAGTAACGTCACTACTGAATGTTTGAGTGTTTGTTGAAGAGCTAGCAACCTAACCAGAGCAATGTCTCCAAACCAATTATGCTGGTATACTTCTGATAGCGATGTGTAAGATTCGAAAAGCTCATACATGGGAACCGGTGAAGGTAATATCCAGCATCAGCGCTAAGCATATTCGACCTCCGCAAATACTCTAATGTTATCGAAGGCTTTTGAATCGATTGAACCGTCAGGCTTCGAGGGTCGTTAAATAATTCATCCCGTTCAGCTCGAGTGTGGGGGGATTCTCGAGCAAAATTAATAATGTTTTGCGGAGCTTATACTTACGCGATATCTACACATTCATTCATCGCTAACCCAGGTTAATTGTATGTACATACTTTTAAAGCGAAGTCGTGTTTTTTTTTATACAACAATACCATTAGAAAGAAGTTTATCAGTAAATCATATCTGTACAAAGGGATGAAATGATAAGATGAGAGATGAGACGAGAGAGTTAAGTGATACGCCTGCCCATAGCAACTTGGCGCGCTGGACTACACCATATTGTGCTCGTCGTTTTCAGACATAACATGTTGAGTCTCGTTACCCTTGCAATTCCACTAGCTACAACGCCCATCAAACCGGAACACGGCACCAAACAATAATGTTTGCAGAGTACTGTTTGGCGGCAGAAATACCCACCCAGACGATCGCCGGCAACGGACACCTATCACCAGTAAAAATACTTGTTCATATATTAACCTTAAAGCCGTGACCTGGTCGTCCAGGTCAATAGGAAACTTTCCTAGCTGATGTAATGGCCAATTTAGGTTGCTTTGAGAACACACAACAAAAAATAGCCGGAGAGATGCAGAGGTTGCACACTGTCAGGTATCCGCCATTTGCATTGCCCTTGGAAACCATGGATGACAACAATTGTAAATTTAAGTATTTTATTAATGATGATATATATTAATGGCGGAAATAGCCAAAAAATGTATCTGCTTCCATCTTCTCTTTTGTGTACTTTATGACTGAAGGTCTTGAAATTCTCTTAATGACAAGTTTACCAGCTGACTTAACACCGCTCTGTTCTCGGCACGTCTCAAGATGTTGGTGGTTAATATTGCTTGTATCTGATAGATAATCGACCTCGTGATCAATTCTCTTATAACCAGCTCATCCAGGTTATCTGATCGTCTCCGGGAAATATGCTAAACTAACTTTAGACTCGTTTCTGGCAAGTGCTTGACATCTGCTTCCAAAGGTACACAAAAAAAGCAATCATTGGATTTTGTTTTCTTTATCAACTTCTCCAGATTTGGTACTCGCAGTTTCGAAATCCACCAGAAGATTTATGGATGTAGATAGATGAATATTTGCTTAATAAAGAGAGAAGAATAAAGAAAGAGAAAAGAATAGGAGAGACAACAATAAATATTGCCAGAGTCTAAACCAAGCGATACAATCAATTTAATAGGAAAAATATTCCTAAACTGTACTCCCAAATACTTGTGATCTGTAACATTAATAAACGTTAATAATGTGATTAATTATTATTTTCAACATTAAAAAATATTAATCTATGTGTGAGGTTCCATTCCCAACAGTGGGAACATTAAATTTGATATTTATTTACAGCAAAGTGCGAGCGTAAAGACATCGTACGCCTACATTAGCTACAGTGAAGAAACATTGTTCGCGGCGAACAAAGAACATTGTGTTTTACCTCCATTAGCGGTGAGATGTTACAGACGGATATCCGGACGTATTCACTATACATATATAAACTGACATTTTTCCTATTTCAATAGTATTTACATAAATAATATGTTACTCTTTATATAGTGCATATTTTCCAAAAACTATGAACAGCTACCAGTGTCCTGTGGCTTTTTTTTTTATTAACGTGAGTAAGTAAATGCTAACGGTCGCACACCCCGGAACTAAAAGGGGTAGTGGCGGACTCCAACCGACTAAAAAGCTTCACATCGTATTCCAATTACTTCCGAAAATATGCACGAGGATTACGGGATAACATGAAGCAGTTCTTCCGCAACCCCAAGGTAAGAAAAGGATGTCATTAACAATATTTTTTTTTATTCAACGAAGCCATAAGACCTGTTAGTAAGCCATATGCCTGCCCATAACAACGTGGTGCTTGTCACCTTGAGACATAAGATGTTGGAGTCTCGTTACCCCAGTAATTTCATTAGTTACAGCCACCTTCAATCCGGAGCACAGTAATGTTTGCACACTACTGTTTGTGAACAGAAATAGGTACCTACCTACACGGTCAAAAACGGAATGGAAATCTTTAAAGGATGCCCATGTTCAGTTGGCGTTATCCTGCTGATGTTAAATTACCTGTAATTTGCTTCATTAAACCGTACGCACGTTAAACATTCGAAGATCAAACCTTTAGCTTAACTACGTGATCTGATTACCGAGTTATTTAATCGAGTAACGTAGCGATCCGATTGTGCGTGTTTTACATTTTACGACTTAACGCTCGAGACGAGACATCGTTCGTTACAGCTGCAGAGAATTATGATCGGGAAACCAAGTTACGTATATTTCCATTGAGGAATTATATATACTATAAATGACTCCATTTTGAATGATCTAGAGATCAATAGATCCATAGAGAACAGGTCATGATAATCTATAAATAATCAAGACCTAAGATTAAGTGCAATGAAGGGGACAGTTAGGTAGAAAGCGAATGCCTCCGATTCCCGTTCTAGCATATTGTCAGCGAGCACTTGCGTGAGTAGGAATTCCACATAGTCTTGTTCCTTTTCTTCCTGATGGTCAGGTATTCTTCTTTCTTAAAGCCAAAAAGAGAACTCCTAGCTTAAAGAGGTTAACTTAATGTTTGATTGAAGAACAGTTTGACACTGTTCTTTATTATTGTTGAACTCTGTCTCCTGACGTAAAAGTTGAAGAACATCGATTATAGTATTACTATAATAATTAATTTTTCTTTCTCTTGTTCTCATTCTCTCATCTTTATAATTTTTATCCAAAAAGATTTCTGCATATACTTTATCTATATCTAAATCTGTTGCCTCTTCTATTTCTAATCTATAAACTTAAACATACTTTTTTCTTACATACTATTCGCAGTAGTAGTTCTAGGCTTTAATACTATTCATATAATGCAAGATATATTATATCTGCGTAGAACGCTACGAGATGTATAAATATTCACACGACGGAAGCAAGGGGATAATATATATATATATATATATATATATATTGTGTGTGTATGTACACAGCACGACGTCGTGCTGGTCGCCTTTGGACAGAAAATGTTATGTAACATTAGTAAAGATGTCGGCGCCTTTATAATTTCGTCGAACCGAAGAAGTAGGACACACAAACACACTGCTACGTTTTTATATATAAGTAGTTTATAGAGTTCCCTGTATTTATTCACAGAACAGAAAAACCAGCGCCAACTGAAAATAGTCGTCTCTGAATGCAAGTACTTCGCGGCCGCAGCGACCGGCACACGCCACGTACTGGCGAAAAGTAAAGTGTTATGGTTTGTATTTATTATACTCGGTTGTGTTAATAAAAAACGTCCATAATTCTTAAATTATAAGTGTAAGTATATACTCAAACTATAGATCGGAACGTTAAAGGATTTATTTGTTTTTAAGGACTCACAACACTCAATGCAGAAGTTACTTACAGAGAGAGAAGCAATAAAAAAAACTTGTTTCATTATTTTCTTTTTAATTGTAATATCTTAGATCATGTAAAATGCAAAAAGTTAATATTCTAAGTAATTAAACATCACGCTTTACTTTACTAACCAATTAAGATTTTTTAAGAAAGCAGTTTATTTCTAACAAATGGTTTATTTAAGAAATATGGATACTTTTGACGTTTTATTGGAACTCACACAAGATCCAAGTTTTGTTCAAAAAATTCATATTAAAATTCACTTGTGCTCTTCACCACCAGGTAGGATCACATTTATGACATTTTTTATCAGATCCAGCACTTACCATCTTTATCATGCAACCTAATGATGATAACCTCATTCTTATAACGATACGCCAGCACTGCTCGTTGCCTTACAGCGTCGTGCACCAGCTAGTCTTTAGACTCATCATCTGGTGTTTGTCCAAGCGGCTTCTTCAGTCAGTTTTGCTTATGGTGAAACGATGACCCAATTCATCTACTCTATTATATGTTCATAATATTCTAATATTGCGAAAAACTTTATCTTTATTAACGAAACACCTTTGTACGAGACTGTATATCGAATGTGAATCTGTTATTCATGGCTCCCATTGTTCCTCGTTCGAGTCTTCCTTACTCTCTGTTCCAGCTCACAACTCAAATGGTCCAACAAAAAACTTCTGGACTAAATTTTTCTCAAAACAAACATCTAATAAAATCACCGGTGATTGGCTTCTTAAACATTTTTTTGTTCTTTGAATCAAGAAACATCTTCAATATCATCGTCAACGTCACCACGTCGTCGCGATCGCCATCATCATCATCGTCGTTGTTGTCAGCATTATCACCGTTATCGTCTTCAACATTAACTATGTCGTCGTCATCATTACCATTATCATCATCATCAATTATCCTCGCTGAATATAGTTCTCCGCAATCAATGTTGACAAAAAGCAACTGCTTTTTACAATTCCACCTAAACCTTTTTACAGTATTATAATAAATATAAGGACTTAGGCAAAAAGGCAACCTGACAAGTTGCGGAGTCATCACTCTGTGTCACGTATTTCCGAGTTGTGCCTCTTTGTAAGTGTCCCACTAATGGAGCCGTCGGTTGTATCCCGCCAGAGATGGGACCGAGTGTTCAAATCGCACGGACTTTGCTCATTTGTACTTATTTTTTATACACATATACTTAATGTTGTAGATTGTTACTTGACTACTATGTACCTCGATCTTGACTAGTGTTCCTCCTGTCTGACGGTCGTGACCATGCACCACTCTTGTCTGTGTGACGTTCTCTCGGAGACTTGGATTTTTACATTGTAAAAGTTGCACTGGATGCGAGCAATGCTGGACCGAACGATGTGGAGATCTTTGGGGGAGGCGTATCAGACGTTTATCGGCTGCTGATGACGATAAAATTTATCATAATTCATGAGCTGATGATGATATAGATAAAGAGTTTAAAAAATCACGTTAAATCTTTTTATTATATAGGTTATATATGTAGGGTTTATAGTCAATACCTTTAACTAATCTTAAGGTCATAATGCGTTTAAATGCAGTAGTTCCGATAAGCGATAAATGCAAGTTAGTACAACAGCTAGCAAACAAGATAAGGCAATGTGATGTCAAGGTTCCCATTCTGTTAGACTAAACATCCGCGCCTCGGTGCAAACAAAAGGGTTAAACGGGCGAGCGTATCTTGTTCATCAACCCTTAAATAAGTATTATAGATAAGTTAACCCGGATGTGTGGGACTACTTCATTTCGCCGCCCTGAACTGCAAACGATGACCACTGTTTTAATAAGCAAAAATTTTTATATAACTACCACTTCCCGTTTAAAGTAGGGCACGGCAACCGTTACTATAGCAACCGCATAAATATAGATTATCTAAATCAGCCGATAGACGTCCACTGCTGGATATAGGTTTTCCACAAAGATGTCCATATCGATAATCAGTATGGTCTTCGGTACTGACGGGCATTGGGCGCGATTTTCCACCACGTTGGGGCATTGCGGGTTGGTGAGCCCCAAAGCGTAGTTTGTTGATTAGTAGGGTACACCAGCGGGTGAGATTGGTTTGGGTGCCGTGAATTGTTGTATGGGACCCCTTACATCTCTAAATAATATATATATAAAAGAAAAATATTTGATAAGACCCTCTTCCGATGACTCTCATCCGAGTCCTCATCGACATCCGATGCGCTCTATCTGCGACTTTTAATTAAATTAAAAAAATATATGAAATGCTGTTCCAGCATAACGGTTGTCCCTCTCATTCTCGTCTCGGCATAAGACAGTGGTTAGACACTACTCTCCCTCAGCGATGGATTGGCCGAGGTGGACCAACATCGGGGCCTGCAAGGTGTACTTGCGATTATTACTTATGGGCTTGTTTCTGTACAGTATATTCCGTACATAGACAGATAGGACACGAGCTAGACTTTAGCACCTACACATGTTTTACACATATTACCTCTTCACACTGTATATTTATCTATGTATTAGTTTAAACCCCCTTCTTTGTTCCATTATATCGCTATCCACCTCTTCAACCCTTTCTCATCTAATATGGTTTCATCTTTCTCCTTCCGCTTTTATACATAAAATTATTTACATATACATATATTTATATATATACTTACACACATATATACTATATGTTATATATATATATATATATATATATATATATATATATATACTTAGTATTTGTGTCTGTGCGTGCTGTGAGGATGTAGTTGTGAATAGTTTTGTTTTTAATTTTTTTTATTTAAACGGTACGGCTCCACCAGCCCTGAGTCTGTTGAAGCTGCAATGGTTCTCAAAAATGTGGCAGCGGAAGTCTATAGTACTTAGGTATAATAAATAATGATAAGGATAACACCAATCGCAATAACGTAATGTTGGCATGAACTCGTTTCAAGAGAGGGAGGAAAATCAATTGGTTTGTTCAACGTAATGAAGTCAGCGTAAAAAGCTTTATAAGGGTTGAAAAGCTCCCCCTCCCCCTATTCATAAGTCAACGTTATCGGGTGGAGCAGGGCGCCGGGGGCTCCGGGGACGGTTATCGGCTGGACAGACAAAAAGTCCTTTATCTGCAGCCCACTGCCGACTTTGACGAGCTCCAGTTTTTTTACGGCTGTTGATAATTTTTTTTCACTATGGAACCAACTTACTATTGTACTGCTAGTTGATCTCTGTTTAGCTCCCTCCTCCAGTTGTATTCGTATCATTTCACCATCATGTTTTTATTTCCTTTACTTCAAATTTTCTTTTTCTTTCACGTCAAGATTCTCTATCATACTCCATCCCGATTCCTTCTTCCACCCATCTCTTATACATAAGGATAACAATCCTTTTCCTTATTAAATTTTACAATAGATCTGTTGCCGGTCATCGTCTAGGTAATACCAATTATATCTGCCGGTAAGAAGTAGTCAGCTAACGTTACCCTGATCTCGTTTGGAAGGCTTTGGAGCTAATGAAATTGTTAGGGTAAACTTATTTCGGGGTGTAAGGGGTTCCGCCCAACATCTTGCGGGGCCCAAGTCAACCTCGCCTGCACGCGGTGCACCCTGCTGAATAACAGACGAAGCTCTGACCATCCACCAACCCGCACTGTGCGAGTATGGAGGATTACGGCCCAATTCCCTTCAATGAACTCTAACGATGTGAAGAGCTTTGGAGGAAGTCTATGTCCAGTAGTGGACATTTGTCGGCTGATGATGATGATCAAACATATCTCACGACGAGCACAATGTGACGCAGTGTATATTACCATAATTAGCGCTACTTTGTTGTGGACAGGCGTATCACTTACATTAAAGTGAACGTCTCGTCTCGCTCCGTGTATTAAAATAATCGAATTATATCAAAGTCTGTACTGCGTCTAGTGTATTTGGGTTAGGTCACATGTTCGACCTGCGTGGACAACATTGTCCGGCTCCTGAACTATCGCGTAGGTACCGATAAGACCTGCAAATCGATTGAACGATATATGTACAAGTACATAAGTAATAAGTTAGTGTACACTGCGCATGGAGTTTGGTGTGATGGTGATTAAACCATAAGCGTGTGATGGTGGATAAAGGTTATTTGAAAAAATCTTTTCTTTTCATAGTATAAAGCGACTGCAGTGAGTCCTTCACTCGGTAGTAAGTGATACGCCCGCTCATAACAACGCGGCGCTAATTAGATTGATATATACAGCAACGTACGCTCGTAGCCTTATCATAGACGGTGAAGTTTCATTACCGCAGTAATCTCACCAGTCAGCAGAAGAATTATATACATATGAGGAATATTATAAGTAGAGAAAGGCTTCACTATCACACGATCCCGGCGAAGACACAAACAATCTTATCAGGCAGACGTTGATTATAAAAATATACATCGCACTGCATCCGTTATCTGTTTGTCCGTGTGTTAAGCGTTCTGATGGGTAAAGGGTGCCGACGTGATTGGAAGGTTATCGTTCCAGGGGTGGCCAGTCGAGGCCCGCTTTTGTATTTAAACAAAGGTTAAAAAAGCGGTTTGTCCATGTGATAAGGATTAAGTTGCTAATTTGGCACCTAACTGAATTAACCACCACGTAGAAGTTAGAAAGAGAGATAGAGAGAATTAGGGCGTTCACTAAATTTTACAATCATTAGTGGTAAGTCTCTGTTGCCGGAGACCGTCTAGGTACCGCTGCAGTTTCCTATTCCTGCTAGCAAACAGTAGTGTACAAACATTACTGTGTTCCGGTTTGATGGGAGCTGTAGCTAGCTTAACTACGAGGGTAAGCAACAAAAACATATCCCAAAAGTGATGAGTGCAATGTGGTATTGTGTATACGATCCTAACTAGCATCTTGATGTTATGAGCGTAGTGTATTACCATTAGGTGAACGTCCAGTTTGTATTGAAAATAAATATTCTACAATACACAATAGTACTTATGATATACTGTATATTGTGTAAAGATCCTAATAAGATCATAATTGTTACTTGCTAGAGTTTTACTTCTGTACTTATACCGTTAAGTAACTTATCTAATTATTATACAACTTTATTATGTTAATACTAAAAGACAATTTTTTTGTTAATATTGTGGTAGTTATTAAGATGATGTACACCACACCATTGTGATCATCACTTCGAGGTAATTTCATTAGCTATAATATCATTCACTTACTGGTGGTAGTGTCTCTGTTGTCGGAGACCATCTAGGTACCACCGTAGATCCTATTGCAGCTGACAAACAGTACTGTGCAGATGTTAGTGTGTTACGGTTTGAAAGACGCTGTAACTCAAGCGACAAGCGCAATATGGTGCAATGTATATCATCCTAATTCGCGCTATGTTATGGGCTGGCGTATCACTTACCATCAGGTGAATATTCCGCTCGTTCGGTCGCCTAATTAAAATAAAATTACACAAACTGCTTCTTAGCGGGACGAATTCTAGTTTGACTTAACAGTAGTTTAGTGTGTGCTTCATCAATGTTACCAGCTACATAGCAGCTCGTGTTGTGACACGCTAATGCTGTTACTGATTATTAACAATTTAAAGCCGTTAAGCCGTCGACGTATCGGTTAAGGTGTGAGTGGCTCAGCAAATGGATTAACATCGTTAGTAACTGCAAACCGCCCTACCGCCCCACCGCCCCACCTTCAACATTTCGGCTCAATGTCTACACAGATTTGAATACATTAACCTTCATCATTAAACCTGTTATAATACCGTCACCTTTACAGCTTATACATCTTATTCTTCAGGTGCTTCTACAAATAATGAAGATTAAACACCAGTTCTGCAAATCAGTTTGTTTACAGGTGGATCAGTTCCGCGGCGCTCTCTATATTGCTCCACTCTTTGATGTTGTCTAGCTTTGATTTCTTTCTTACTAGCTTTTAAATAGCTTCTTATTAATTATTGAATATTTTAATTATACTAATTCTATATCATTTTTGAGCAAGATTTTCATTTAGCAATTACATACTACTAATCACATTAAAATACTTATCACCATCATCAGTCTCTGGGCGTCTACTAGACATTTGTCTCCAGTAAAAACTATTGTTTTCTTTAGTTGACGAAGCGACACGATATGTAAGCCACTCACCTGATGGTAAATCTTCCGTCTGCTCATATCAACGTGGTGTCAGTTAAAATGTTTTATGCTGCAGCTCGTTGTGCTCGTCACCTTGAGACACAAGATGATGCCTCTCATTATCTCAATAATTGGACTAGCTACTCGTAAAGCGCCCTCGAAATTAAATCAGAGTAACATTTGCACAGTAATGTTTGGCGGGAGAAATAGGAGCTGCGGTGGTACTTCTACCAGCAGTATCCAAATTGATCGATCCCTACTGCCACATCCTGCGGATTCTCCCGTAATAAATATAAACGTTAAAACTAATATGACGTAATTGACATTGTATAAAACTCCTTAAACCATCGACATATCATGTTAAGAAGATAATGAGACTAGATGGTGAAGCGTGCTCATCTAGAGCACATATCATTTGTTGACTACTAGAAGAAAAACCAACCAGACCGGAAATAACCCTATCGACATCATAAATACACAATACGTGAGCCTAAAACTAGGCCAGGGACTACCACTACTACCTCTGTTGCTGAAGACTGTCTCGGTCGGTGCAAACGTTACTTTATTCCAGTTTGAAGGGCGCTGAATCAAGCGCATATGTGGTGGAAGACTTGACATCTTATGTCTGACGGCGATGACTACAATTTTGTTATGGGCAGGTGTATCACTTACCATCAGTGTAATGGCTAGTCGGATAAATAAATACATAGTAAGTGTTAAAAAAAACTGTCTCAGGTCCCGGGATTGGTCACCCCTGTAACGTTATTTTTCTGGTCGCGGGAGCTTACAGATTACCAGCGCGGCTCCAGTCGGTCACCAGCGCTTCTGTTCATTCATCATTTGCGATGTTTCATTTAATAACAAATACGCAATAAATTCCTTCAGCTGTTCACCGCCGCCCCTACTTCCGCTAACCTGAGATCTAAATACAGAAATGGACACAGGTATAATTTTTTTTAATTCAGTAGTTATTTTATTAGAACAGACTAAGTTTCATCCTTTGATTAATAATTTATTATATCTATTTATTTTCATCTTAAGTTCAGAAATTTTATCTTCATCAGCCTCTTCTATAATTCGATGTATGGATTCTGTTGGTGTTCAATTTGAAACAGATGACCTCAATTAACCTCATGTATAAATCAATGGTAGCGGCGAGTTTGTATTTTGTTATAACGTATCGCTATATATACATATGTTAGGTCAAAAGGTCAATGCTAGCTCGTTGTACATAGTTTCCTTATTTAAATATGTGTACATGTCCGCGGACGAACCTTTGGATGTGTGACACATTGTTTGTATGTTACCGTTTGTATAACATTGCTATTTATTTATTTATTCATGTCAATCAGCAGAACTACACTACGAATACAAAATTTAATCTGAATACGTTTCAATATACAAATTTGGTATGTGTTGGAATTTTAAGATCAGTTAGTTTATCATCATCTAGACGTTCTCTCTTAAGACTTCCTCAAAGATTTCCACGGCAATATTCACCAGGTAATTCATCATTGCTACTACTATCTTGATGATTACAGCTAAGCCTTCCTTGTTCTCTTTATGAAA
This sequence comes from Ornithoptera priamus, assembly GCA_029034505.1. Lineage (NCBI taxonomy): Eukaryota > Metazoa > Arthropoda > Insecta > Lepidoptera > Papilionidae > Ornithoptera > Ornithoptera priamus. The sequence goes on along the minus strand of JARDWD010000517.1, from coordinate 1,113,848 downwards.
CCGTTTTGAGCCGCCTACTACAATCACTGCTCGCGACGTTCACCAGGTGGTTAGTTTATGACCATCATCTGTATGTGAACAGTAATATAAGACTTCCTTAAAGTTTTCTACACCGATCGGTTGTGAGCTGCATGCATCCAGCATTTACCCCCGACTTTTACCAGATAGTTTATGATGGCAGAATTATTTAATAAAATGAAGTGTCTGGTTATTAAAGATCAATCAATCAATCATCAGCCGATAGATGTTCACTGTTGGACATGGTCTCCTCAAAGATTTCTACATTGATCGGTCCTGCACTGCCTGTATTCAACGGCTTCCCTTGACCTTCAACAGCAAGTGTGGTGTCCTGTGCCTGGCACTAGGAGCTGTCGCAGTCGTTTGTAAGGATTCATATGAGAGATTTGGGAACACTGGTCCAATGTAGGTTGGTAGGTACCAAAGATTAGTTTTTTGATTAGCAGAGTGCTCAACGAGCAGGAAAGGTTGGCCTGGATCTCGTGAGTTGTTCTGCGGTATTCGTTACATCCTTAACAAAAATGTAAAACATATTTTTACTGTGCTTATTTCGGAATGATAGGACTGCAGTTGTCTTGGGCTTGGTACAGCGGTTAGCAATGCAGGATACCTAGAAACTAATTAGATGAATACAACTGTAGTTTAAGGACTAGTACATCATCATCATCATTATCAACCGATTGACGTCCACTGCTGGACATAGGACTCCCCCAAAAATCTCCACATCGTTCGGTTCTGCGCTGCTCGCGTCCAGCCGCTTTCCGCAACCTACATCAGATCGTCGGACCCGGACGTCGGATCATGGACTGGTTGTGTCAATAATTTTCTTACTTACAGCTTGGTCGGTTGATAAATGAAAATATAAATGAAAGTTATGATACGCCGATGATCAAGTTTTATAATCATCATTGGAGAGGAAGTTGCAAATGATGGTAGACATGATGCATGGTGCTTTAACAAGCAGATGAATGAAAGTGAATGTAAGCAAGACGGAAGTAATGGTTTTTGAATGTAAAGAATGTATGACAAACTGGGACATTGTGATTGAGACAAAAAGTGGAACAAGTGGAAGAATTTGTGTATCTGGGTTCACAGTTTACGAGAGATGGCAAGTGTGATGGTGATCTTTAAAGAAGAGTTTTGGAAGGGAATCAAAAGAATGGGGCACTTCATAACTTTATGAATAGCCGGAACGTATCACAAAAAGCACGACTGGCTGTGCATGGAGACATGCACATGCACATGGAGACACGTTGATCCCCACACTGATGTGTGGTAGTGAATGTTGGGCATGGCAGAAGAAACATGAAAGTAGGATTAAAGCTGTGGAGATAAGAAGCTTGAGAAGTATAACTGGAGTGAAGCTGATGGGCAAAGTGAGGAACAGTGTGATAAGGGAGCGGTGCGGCGTGGTTGAAGATGTAGTGACAAAGATGGAGAAAGGGATGTTTGGATGGTTCGGCCATGTAGACAGAATGGATGAAAGAAGATTAACGAAAGAGGTATACAAGGTAAGAATGATTGGACAAATCGGTGCAAGACGACCGGGGTGGACATATTCCGATCAAATCGAAGATGTCCTAAAGAAATGCTGGGTCGTGAGTACTCGCAACCGACGAGCATGAATGAAGACGCTCATGAAAGTGGAGGAAGCGGGAGAGGTGTGCCAGGATCGTAGCAAGTGGAGAGAGGCCTGATATATATGTATGTGTGTTATGATAAAATCTATTTGTTATACATCTTTATTGAATAGTTGATATAACTATCGTAAATTATTGCTTTATTGTTGAAGATAAATTTGAAACATCCCCAAAAGAGTGCGCTGCCGAAGATAAGCTGTATTAGTCAACCGGTTGTAGATACTGTTTTTACTCTCGTAACTATTTGATAAATGTTAGTTGAAGTACAAAAAAAAGTAATAATAACAAAGTAAATTCAACTTTATTGACTGCTTTCACAGTCTTGAATCTGATGAAACTGTAAATCATCAATAATATGTAATTATAACATTAAAACGATTTCATTATCAAGGAATCGACTGGTATATCTGGTGCGTGCGGATTGGTCCGCTGAAATAGAGACCGAAAGGACTGTACCATGCTGATCGTCAACCTTCATTAGTGGGAGGGGGACTTTAAAAAGAAGTGAAAGTCATGAGAAGGAAAAAGTTATAGTTGAGGAATATCAGGGAACGGACTAGCAAATCTGAGGCGTCCGAATTGTTCCGCCAAACTGGAGACAGAAAGGATTGTACCACGCTGATCGCCAACCTTCAATACTGGGAGACGCACTTTAAGATGAAGAAAATTGAAACGATTATATTTACGTTTTTTATTTACGAATATTCACGGACTTATGTATTTTTTCCTTATTATTCTTACACACTCTTGGTGAGGGGGTCTTGGTTCTAGATAATTTTTACATTGATTACAGCATATACAAAATTTCTTCATCTCTCTCAATTAATTTACTTTGTTGATACTGAAAGACAGTTATCTTTAAACGCGTACCTTCGGTTTTCCTTTTGTAGTAAGCGAATAATCCATTGCCTTTTTGAAATTAAAAGCTACACCAAAAAACAAAAAAAAAATGGTCCTGAAGTATATACATATATATATGTATACATGTAAACGTTGGAGAGATAATAGTTGTTAAGTTTAGTGTTTCTCTGTATCTGTATATCATCGGTTTAATGTATTACGATTAATTATTATAACGGACCTCATCTGATGATAGCTGACCTTTGAATTGTATCGTATGATGTAAACATTAAATACACAGAAGTTTTAATAATAGAATAAAAGATATTTGTTATTTGAGCTACAAAGTAACGTTTTCAACACAATTTTATATAATTTTTTTATCTTTGTAAACAAAGAAACTTGTAAAGGCTGCGATGTAAAATTTATATTAAATCTCATATCTAGCAATCTGCTCGGCGCAACTAGTCTTCTTCCAGTCGAACTCTAACAGGTTCATGATTACTTCATCTTCCGCGTGATATTCATCCGCGATAAAAATTTCATATACATTGTGACCGGAACCTCGAACCCAATCAAAATTATAATTAATAAGAAAAAACTAGATTAGTTATTGATCGATCGCATTTCCGTAGTCTGTCGTTAATAGTTGATAGCTACATTCTGACATGCTGCTTCAAAAGGCTTATGAATGAACTTAATTAATTCCACCACTTGTTTTTGTAAATAACATCACCCTCTAGACGCCCGGCTGTAGAATTTCCTCAAAGATCTTCACGCGATCCGTCCTGTGCTCACCATATCCGGTTATATTCCGCAACCTTCACTAGACCTTCGATCCGCATTGTATATGCCTACTATAAATATCAACGGATCGAATAATCCTAAAGCCGTCAGAATAATTACTTATGTAAACGAGATAATATAAAGTGATTACAAGTTATTAATATTTAATAACAACTGGTTATGTTTTCATAAAATCTAGAAAATGTCAACATTGGCGGCCGTATGATAGCGTAAAGCTTCACCTTCAGAGGAAAGACAAATTAAGGCCACTCGTATCAGCAATGACATTAACTGAAATTGAAACGTATTCAATTATGTAATCTGGTGTGACCTTTAGTTTTACTTATTTTGTATACAATAATATTTGACAACGAAACAAAAAAAAAAAAAAAAGAGGGTTGATGTCAGGCAGGCGGCCGGTCGTAAAAAGTTTAGCCAAAACTATTTACAACATGTTCGGTAATGAAGAACATGTTGTGCCAACCCTACATAAAGTGGGACCAGGGCAGGAGAAAGAAGAAGAATGTTTGACAATGATCCTACCTTTTGTGGAAACGTAGTGTGGAAGGTAGACGAAGTTAGTTTAGGAGAAGCTTCGTTTCATTTCAAGCATTCGCCCGCACATTTGTACGAAAACAATTAGAAATTAAAAAAAAAAATGATTGTTTATTCAAACTTTTAGATTTTGGGAAATTTTAAATACTCCCGATGACAAACTTTATAAGAAATCAGATGAGTAATTAACTAGATCATTCATACATTAGGTGCCCTCTTCAAAGTGAAGTTTGCCGACCAGATTGAGAACACCAATTCGATTCTCAGCTGTTCTGTTTAAGCCCGGTCCACTCCTGCATGTCCTCAAACCATTGCTTGAGCTGACAAACTAGATCCACGATCAGAAACCATTTCCACATTCATCACATATCTTTACTCTAAATTTAAATTTCAGACGTTTGAAGTAAATGCAAAATTTAACTTTTCATTTGAAAATACTTTTTTTAATTACGGCAGAGGAAGGAGCCGCTGCTGAATGGGAGCAAGAGGCGACAGCATCCACAGCTTGTGTGGAAAATGGTAATGGAAGCTGTAATAACAACAACGCCGAGTCGGATGCCACTGATAACAGGAACGGCAACGTTAAGTTGCTTAAGAGATTGGAGACGGTACCTGACATCAAAAGAGACACTTCCGGAATAACCACACAATACATTGCGGCCGGCATAGGTAAGTTTATGTTCGACTAAGCTCGTTTATGTTAATCAAGCCTTAATGATGAATATTACTTAAAAGTTTCGATTGTGTTATAGTTAATCTGGGTGCTTTTGCTGCTGGGGTGTGCATTGCGTGGTCTTCATCAGCTCTGCTATCAACTTCTGCCGAGGTAATGCCTCAACTATGGCAAGGTTTTAAAATAATTATGTTTCAAACAAGTTCCAAAGCGAGTTAATTTGTTGGGTTATTTTTTTTTAGGTTTAAGTAAAATAATACAATCGCTAAGACCATCACCATAGTCTTCACTATGGTAACATTATTTTCCTCTCGACTAAAAGGATCTTATGGGGATATTACGTTAACGAGATGTGTCATTTAATGATTATAGTCATCGGATCAATTTCCTGTTTATCTATCTCAAACAAAATAAAAGTGAAGAAATTAACTCCGTATAGTAAGTTGTACCGCTGCACTACACGAGTTTAGAGGAGTTTCTGATAAACATTTACTTGTGTTGGGTTTGCTGAGGAACCCGGCGTGGAGGAACAATATTAAAGGGATAATATGTTTGTTGCGGCTTAATGAGGGTGTCAGAGAAGTATAAGGCGTTTCCGTTAAGTATCCCCCAAAGATCCCCATATCGATCGGTCCTGCGTTTCCGCATCGTCGGGAATTAATGGCCGTCTTTTGTAAGGTTTCATATGGGACTTGGGCCATTTCTCACCATTTTGGCCCAATGCGGGTTGGTGGGTATCAGAGCTTCGTTTGTTGATTAGCAGAGTGCACCACGAGCAGGCGAGGTTGGCTTGTGCCCCTGAGTTGTCGTGCGGGACTCCAAACGTTTTGGTGCCTATGAAATCCCGAACCCCATAACAACGCACTAAGGGTGACCACCGAAAGGGTTTTAGTTGGTAGAAATCCCGTGTATCCGTGTGTTTACTTTAGAAGCAGGAACATCTAGAGATAATAATTAGAAAGTTTTTAACTTGTTACATAGGTCTCAAATTTTACATTCTAACCTAGAAACTACTTCTAATCAAATTCTCTTTAGCTTAAAGTAACGTAGCTTGGTGAGGACTACAGATAATGTTTTGATAGGCGCCTCGATAAATACTCACGTCTTAAGGAGTCCTCAGATGCGTCTCCTTGATGAACGGGCGTTTGTGCCGCTCCCGCCCAGACCCAGACAACCAACGCGCACGTCAGTACACAAAGCGAAGCAAGTTAACACAAACTATTTTCACTTTAGTTTGCTGACTGTTGGCCGACATTGTAAAATATGAGTTAAATAATATATACAGGAAAAGCTCCTTATTCGCGTTTTCACTATTCGCCGATTAAAAATGGTCTCAATTTCCATATTCACGGCCAAAATTTCTTTATTCTCGGATCTAGTAAGTATATTCATAATAATAAAATGATTCCAATAGCTATCAAACCCAATGTCTTTGTAAATGTCGTCAAATGGACTACTAAAAAAGTATATTCCTTATTCAGTTTCTGTATTCGCGGCATATATATATATATATATATATATATATATAATATTCTAAATTGTAACTGTAGGCTTCTCCATTTTAGGGGTAAAGCCTATACTCACGAGGCTTTTAAGATCATGACCACAGAATGCTGGTAACCGTAATAGGGAAAGTAGTCTTTCTCAAATTTCATTTATTCTTTAACCATCTTTTAAGAAAAGCCGTGATTCGTGTGTATCTTAATGACAAGTACATATTTACGTACTACAGTTCTTGTTACTGGTATTTAGATAAAGAGGTAAGTTTAGATTGTTTACTATTATAATAAGATTTTAGTTTATTAAATTTGGAAATATATAACTTCAGAATAACGAGTACAATTCAGAGGGTTTTTATTGTACATCCAATAAAAAGACTCCTGAAACTCGAGCTGAACACGCGCCTGTAAAATATATATCAAAACGTAAAGGTCGGCAACGCGGCCGCGACCCCTCTGCTGTTGCGACTGTCCATGGGCTTGGTGATCGCTTTTCACCAGGTGAACTGTCCGCTCGTTTGATAATCCTTCCTATAAAAAACGCATCTCATGCAACAGGTTGTAGCTATCTGTGTGATTAGGAATTATTTTCATAAGTATGAGAAGCCGGGTGCCATGCTGACTGCAGCGTAGGACGTTTATCGGCTGATGATGATGATGATGGGAATGAATGGACATACGTATACTCCTTAACAAACATCCACAGACATCATTTCCCATAGAACTCTTCACATTGTCGTTATACATAACAGAGACGTCAAAGCCGCCCGTTCATCACGCCCGAAAAACTACACGCCAAAATTCCCAAGACGTAGATTGCTTAGCAAGTTGGTGAATCTTAACTAGGCCCCGCGTTGTTAAGGGTTGGAAAGTTCATTTAATTAAATTAAGCCCCTGTAACAATAGCCATCGTCTTCGCTCATTAATTACACAGCTTTATTGGCTTATGAATAACTTGGCGACGTAAATTACTTCATAAGATCTCACTATCTGATTACTTATTCTCTTGACTGGACATCTTACATCACGACCAAGAACATTTACAGGAACTGTCATGAACCAATTATCCAGTGGTCTTTTTTATCCTAGACGCAGACAAGTCACGAGGCGGAAGTGTATAGAAATCAGAGCGACACGCATCCGAAGCTTATTGTAAGTATTATATTTACAAATATAAGAAATTCGATGGTAAGAAACTTATAGCTGAATTCATGGTTGTCGTCATCCGCCGATAGACGTCCACTGCTGGCCTTGGGCCTCCCCCAAAGATTCCCACATCGATTGGTCCCGCGTTGTCTGCTTCGCCGGGCACCAGGGACCGTCGTTTGTAGGAGTTCATACGAAGGGATTTGGGCCATTTCCTACCACACTGGCCCAATGCGTGTTGGTGCTTAGCTTGGGTTCCGTGAAATGTTGTGCGGGATCTCTTACACTTCCTCTGGATGGCGGAATTTAGTAATTAAGAATTAGGTAATGTACTGTTCTCTGGGTTGCGTCTAGGTTTAGTGCGCGGATAGTATACACTGAAATAGGTTTAAGGGGGTAGGAATCCCGCATATCACTGATTTAGGGTATTTTCGAGATTCTTTTCTCCGTGAATATTAAAAAAGTTATACTTAAATTTAGGTTTGTTATACCAATCGATAGGAGTTGTATCGCTTACCATCAGGTGGGTTCGTAGTCAAGGGATAGTTTATACAATAATAAAAAAAGAGTCAAGAAAGGTTAGGGTACCTTAAAATGATTTTCTCTTTCATACAACTGAATAAATTTTGGAATAAACTTTGCCATTTTTTAATGATTACCCCAAAAATCGTAAATGTCTATCGGCTGATGGTAATGATGAAGCACAGAATTTGTTCAAGTTTGGGTGTACATAATATTTTTGTTATTACAGCTCAGTCCAATTGATGCGTCTTGGGTAGCTTCCCTGCTCTGTCTCGGTGCTCTATGGGGTGCGGTGCCTACTGGGTTGATATCTGAAAATTTTGGCAGAAAGAAAACTTTGCTCTATCTCGCGTTGCCTTTACTCGTGTCTTGGATCCTAGTCGCGTCCAGGTATTTTCTATACTTTGATCATTATCAATCATCTTTACGTCTTCGGTAAGATATTCAGGATCAGAGTTAGCACTAAAATAAGTTGTTTTTTTCATCAATCAATTTATGTCCCCATTGTTGAGGCACAAGCTTACCCTCAATATAGGGGCGAAATAAGATATAAAATGAGATTGAATACGGAAATAGTGAAAAGAAAAAAAAAGCAAATGCAAATAGAAAGTAGTTGAGAAACAGAAAATTGTAAGAATGTTACAATAGACTAGCTCTTAGAAATGTAACGGAACGTGAACTGAAATGTAATAGAAAATAGAAATGGAAGGTAATAGAATAAGAAATGTGGCGAAGGATGAGTGGCGATGAGTAGTAGAGAGAAAGGAGTAGACGGAAAGGTATGATAGAAAATGTGATGAAGAAAATAGAAAAGGAATTAAAGAAAACGCGAAGGATAGAAGCGAGAACTGGAATGCGAATAAAATAAGATAACTAAATGAAAAAACTTATTTGAAAAAGCCCTGCTCCGCGAAGAAGGATAATGCTGAAAAAAAGGATATTTAGGATACGGACACATATATTCATAATTGACGGTGAATCATCTTTAAAGACTGCTCGTGTTTAGATGAGAAGGTAGAATGGTATCTTTGTGTTAGCTTCTTTTAATCTTTCTTCTTGAAGACGTGTCGAAGATTTTTATACAAAGAAACAAAGAGACAAACAACACAATGGACTTGTTTCCCATGTGGTGGTAGGCTTTAGCACTAGCAACCGCTCACTTCAAACCGGAACTTAGTTATATTTCATCATGTGGTGGAACTAATTGTTACCTTGGTTGACAAGATTGTAGTAAAGTTAAAAAAAAAAATTTACTTCAATTATTTGTATTCATCTTTTTCAGTCCTAACGTCTATGGTCTTTATGTGGGACGGTTCGTGGGAGGAGTGGCGGTCGGTGCTTTCAGTGTGGGCATCCCACCGTACATCGAGGATGTAGCCGAGAAGCATCTGTTGCCGACCTTGGCCAACTTCTACCACGTGCATATGTCCTGCGGTGTCCTTTTCGGTTACATCAGTGGTAATTATAATTTTATAGAACATTAAATTTTTTTAGTGTATTTCAATGGTTGAAGATAGCCTCCATATTATATATATATTTCAATGGATTCCATGATACAATGATAATAAGAAAGTCCCAGGTTCGATTCCGGGACCGTACTTTGTGGAATTCAGATGGTGGTAACAAAAGTGTATGCGATTAACTTTCATGTTACATCTCCTTCCTCCTGCCCTTTTCCCAGCTATGTGGGGTCGGCACAGTATGTACTTCTCTTCCACATCCCTCTATCAGCCGTCATATCTGAATTCACACTCTTCTTACACATGTCATCTTCCACACAATCCATTAACACTTTCTTCGTTCTTCCTCTACCCTTGTAACCATCCACAGTCATTCTCATGACTTACTTTGTTATAAGTCCTTCATCCCTCCGCACAACATGCCCGTACCACGCTAACCTCTTGCTCCTCAACTTCTCTGTGACATAACTAACTCATAACTCTCATGTTACATCATTAAGAATTTAGTTAGGAAGTATACACAACTCGAATGAATGAGTGCAGATTTTTTTATGGTCGCGGCTAGATGGATATGCTACTCACTTACTCGTACTTGGTCAGCGATATGGATATACCTGATGAAAAGATACTACATAAATCTATATATAAATGCATAAGACATTTCCACCCGGGAGGATCTTCACAAGGTGTACCGATGAGCTGGTGAATGTCGCGGACAAGCGCTGCATTCGGGCAACACGGGATCGACCGATGTGGACCTTATGTCAAACAGTGGCCGTATATCGTCTGATGATGATGATGAGGACGTTTCCGAGTATGTAAAGATTCTCACATCTATGGAACTATAAGGCCTGGATATTTAACATATGGTAGGGATTCCATTTGACTGGTATAGTGTAGGTGAGAATAGATTTTACGAAATGTTACAACCAAAACGGGTTGTGGGGGTGTAACGGCTAGCAAAGCAAGGAGCGGGGAACAGCTGGTATTATATAGACCGTTGGTAGGTCCTAATTGCCGGAGACGAGAGTAGATACCACCTCAGCTAATAGTAATTCCGCCAAACATATATTATTCAATTGCAGGCTTGGTGAACAGTACTTCCTGGTTGTGCTTCCTATGCGCCTGCGTGCCCGTAGTTTTCTTCGCTGCGTTCATTTTCCTCCCCGAATCGCCAGCGTATTTACTGTCCCAAGGAAAGTATAACGAGGCCAAAACTGCTCTGCAGTACTTCCGGGGCATCGACAATGACGTGAAATCTGAAATCAAATCATTGAAAGAGCACATTCTGAACTACGGCAAGAACAAGGTGACCTTCAGAGAGCTGTTTACCACTAGGACAAAGGTCAAGGCGCTGATCGTCTCATTCGGCCTCATGATCTTCCAGCAAATGTCCGGTATATATCCGGTGTTGTTCTACGCTGAGAAGATCTTTAAAACCTTCTCCATATCGTTGACTCCACCCGGTGCTTCAATAATTCTTGGATTCTGTCTCGTGTCTTCAACTTACTTCTCCACTATGTTGTTGAAGAAAGTCAGAAGACGTGTTTTACTATTACTATCATTTTTGTTGATGGCCATCAGTTTAGGAAGTTTGGGCATTTTCTACCATCTGAAAGCATCTAACGTATCCGCCGACAATACGTGGGTACCGCTGTTCACCCTGTGTACATTCGTCAGCGTGTACGCAGCGGGAGCTGGTCCGATACCATGGCTGATGCTCCGCGAAATATTCCCGCCGCATGTTACACGTCGCGCCACCGCAATAACCGCCGGCTTCCACTGGTTCCTGGCCTTCGGGACAACAAAACTATACCAGAACATGGTCAACATGGTGCACCCGGGGTGGACTTTGTGGTACTTCGCATTAAGCAGCGTAACAGGTGCTATCTTCGTCTACTTCTTCGTACCGGAGACGAAGGATAAAACGTTGGAAGACATACAGAAAGAGTTCGATGGTATCCATAAAGGTAAGAAGCATCGGCACGTCATTGAGCTGGAGAGCATATCGGAAGCCTGACACGGAACTGGATTGAGACGATCATAGAGAACAGTATTCTTCATTTGTCACAGTAAAAATGAATGCCGATGGTTTTTGTGGGGGTGGTGGGGTGGGGACGAGATACAGTAAACAGTTAAAAGTAATAGATATAGGTTTATATTAAACTGTTGTTAGTTTAGTGATGATACATTAGTTAATTCATGTAGTTATTTATTCAAGTTAAATAAAAACTATAGTTATTAATTATTAGTTTTTATATTAATCAACATTTCTGGTGAAGTTTTTAAGTATCTTCTAAGTACATGGCCTTTAATTACAGCGAGACTTGACTGACGGTTGATATCCATGCCCATAACAACTTTATCGCTAGGTAGTATACTTTGCACTACATTGTGCTCGTCGCATTGAGATATATGCTATGGCACCTTACCCCAGTAATGTCGCTAGCTACAACGCCCTTTAAACCGGTACAAAGTAATGTTTGCACTTCCATTTGACCGCAGAAATAGAAGCTGCGTCTGTAACTACCATCGACTCTGGCAACAGAGACCTACCACCAGCAAACTTATTATTTTATATCTATATATCATGTAGGGCGCTGTAGCCGGTATAATTACTGTAGTAACGAGACTCAACATCTTACGTCATAAGGCAACGAGCGCAATGTGGTGCGGTGACTATCATTCTAACTAGCGCCATATAGGCAGGCGTATCACTTAACACTAAGTGATCGTTCCGCTCATCTTGTCTGTGTTTAATAAAAAGAAATCATATAGCTGATCAAGTGCGAGTTACCTGATCGAACTCCATGTCGGTCTTCACTCCGTAGTCCTTATGCATGTTATATATAGGGAAAGGTGGTGCCGTCTCCACGACAGTGTGAGCTCCGTGCATATTAATTAAACAAAACGGAAATAGTATATTATTTGGAGTATCGCTGCGCTGGTGACCCTTAGTGGGTAATATGAAATGTTAGCATACCTGAGGAATTATTCGTAAATATTGTTTGGTGGTAGGAATGGGGAAACTGCTCACCAACAATAAACAGATACCTTTTTTTTAGAGGGGGAAATCTTTGAATGATTGCTTATCGGGGGGAGTCAGAGTTATGTGAGATTTTTACTCACTAAAACCCTCTCGATGGTCTACATCAGTGCATTCGGAGAGGCTCCGGAATCTCTTACAGAACGCTACCGTGCTTCTCTGCACTTTGTGTTACACGTCTCTGAGGAGTAGTCTAACCCTCCTAGGCACCATCGCTGAACTATATGCTGTTCCACGCAGGTGCACTTGTTGAGCTATAAGAGCCCCCACCCTCAAAGCCAGCGAAGTTCGTACACTCTTTTAGTCGACTTCTACGACAGGACAGGCTGTACTTTAGTCCTATTGTTTCTAGCCCGAACTTACAGGACCTATTCACACTTTTCTTGAAGACGACCCACGTGGTATTCAGGCTGGATCACCGCCGCTGATAAGTTCTTCTTATCCTTTGTTGTTTGTATCAAGGATGAGGAGCTGAACTTCATTGTTCACAAATGTGACGATGATGGTAACTCGCGGTAATACTACAGGCCAATAAACAGAGACCTACCAGCATTAAGCAGGTCTTTAGGTTCGCTGCGAGCATCTGCTCCTTTTCATTTTTAAGAAGTGATATTCATTGAGGGTTTACGTTTATTGGGAGTGGTCTTTCGGGATTTCACGAGCACTTATACTGAAACAATTTTTCCTGTGAACACCCCCGCTCACCAACCCCGAGCGTGTAAAGATAATGAAGTGGAACGTTTGTCCGGGACTGATAATATATTGGAGCTCTTGCGATAGTTTTACGATGCTGGTAGCCGTCGCTCCGGACGGGAGCTGTAAACGAAGTGATATAGATAAAACCTTTATGGGCCCCCGTCCCTGCTGAGTGAACCGTTTTACGGCCTGCGAGGGCTGAGTCGGAGCTTCGGCTGTTGCACGAGGAAATATTAAATAATCCCAACCACCGCGCACTTGGTAACTGGAACTCATCAGGATAACGTTTAAATCTCCATCAGGGTTGATGTAGCCTTTTCTCACATTATGAAGCGATGACACAGACAGGAAATTCACTTGATGGTATGCGATACGCCAGCTCATAATAACGTGGCGCTAGTTAGGATGTTATACACAGCGCCACATTGCGATCGTCGCCTTCAGACATAACATGTTGGAGTCCCGTTACACCAGTAATTTCACTAGCTACAACGCGTTTCAAACCGGATTACAGTAATGTTTGCACAGTGCTGTTTGTAAGCTGCAATAGGCGCTGCGGTGGTATCTATCTAGACAGTCTCCAGCATCAGCAAATGACTATAGATACTCTCCATAAAAGAAAAGAACTCTGGTGTGAATAGTGGAAGTAGTAAGAGAGCTTTATATTTATTTATAATTTTAATGTAGTCCATTAGCTTAACAGGTAATGATTAAGCACAGCACGGTAAGCTTTACTCCAATTCATCATTCCTTGCGTGGTTAACGGTGCGGAGATTTTTTTTTATTTGCATCATCCATCAATCATTCACGCGGCGGTAACGAGCGCTCTGTCTTGTCCGTTATTAAGCCAATTAACTGGGAACATGTTTTTTTTTATTTCACACAACGATACATATTTAAAAAAAACAGTCATTCTATATCATACTTATTATATATATATATTAGGGGTGTAAGGGGTTAAGCACAACAATTACCAACCCTAGATAATGTAACCTGCCGTGGTGCACCCTGCTAAGAAAAAGCGTGAGTCTGGCTCCCACCAACGCATATGAACCCTTCCAACAGCGCCCTCTTAGCCCCCGGCGGTACCGGAGGCCATGCTGACATACATAATATCTACACTTCATCATCATCTGTTGAACATAGGCTTCTCCTAAAGATCTCTACATTTATCGGCTCGGCACTGCTCGCATCCAGCGTCTTCTCACGAACTTCGTTTGTAGGATTCATATGGGAAAGTGTGGCCCCCTCCCACCATGCTGATCCAATGCGGGTTGGTGGGAGCCAGAGCTTCCTTTATTGATTAACAGGATGTACCACGAGCAGGTGAAGTTGGCTTAGGTTTCGTGAGTTTTTATGTGGAACCCCTTACACCCCTTATCTACACTTAGTTTTTGTTAGTTGAATGCACTAAAAAGTTAACTATTTACCGGCTGTGATATTGTGGTAATCATCATAAGATAGATGTCCACTGCTGGATATAAGCCTCCCTCAAAGATCTTGTTTGGTTACCAGGGAATAAATGTTCTAAAAAGACACCCTGCTTCTGGGGAGAAAACAAGGTTACGCAGTATTCTCACCAACTAATACACTCTTGATGGTTATTCTTCAGTGCGTTTCAAGAGGACTGAGGATCTTGGCCTACAAGCACGTCACAGGGAGGGCTGTAACAATCCTCGGCACCATCGCTTTGGTACGACAAGCACTAGACCAACTCGTGCCTTGCATCTCGGGCTCGATTAATGAGCAATCAGTGCTTCCACCTTCAAAGTTTTCGAACCCAAACACTCTTTCAGTCCTCTTCTAGGACAGGCAGGGCTTATCCTAGTGCAATTCTGAATATCCTGAGACTGCGGGACTGCGGCTGCACCTACCCATACGGTCTCCGGCAAGAGGCCCTATAGTTGAAGTTTAATAGCGCTTGTTCGCCGTACATATTAAACTGAGCCATGTTTATTGCTGCGAGGGTAATTTTAAAGATTAATGGACCCAACAGTGGGCTGAAAAAGTCGCCTAACAGTGTCTGTGCGTGTGAGATAAGAACTACTGCGACACAGTATACCGTTATTGTTTGTAACTTTAACCATTTGTTTCATGCGTCGCGTTTAACTGAGAGTAATGGCCGCCGGCCCACTTTACTGCGTTCGTACGCAGTGTTCATGTATGTCTCACCCTGAACGGAAGTAATTTTTTTTTTATTTTAAGCTCTAACGAAACGTACTGGAACTTCATCTGATGATAAGTGACACGCTCGCCCATGACGTGGCCTTAGGATGATATACACAGCACCACATTATAGTTGTCCCAATTATAAGTTACGACTTAATATCTTAATTCTCAGGCTACGAACGCAATGTGGTACATATTATCGTAACTAGCGCCACGTTGTTATGAGCGGGTGTATCACTTACCATCAGGTGAACGCGTCGCTCGTCTCGTCGCTTAATTACATACATCAGTAAATTTAATAGTATTCCCTAGTATAACTGTTTAAAATACCTTTACAATAATATAATACCTTTACATAAAAAAAGTTGTATGAAAGAACGCGTTCCAGTTGTAAAACAGTATTAATTTCAGATTTATTCGTGAATCTGTTTCAAGTGAAATGAACGCGAATTTCGTCGGGATAACCGGGACGCGGTCCAATTGCTGAAGCTGCTCACGTCTCATCAGCGCACGCTGTCCAGCTTTATTTGAGAATCGAGCATAATTATCGTGCGATTGTAATGTCCCCCACGTAAACCAGTTTTTCGGCTGGAATTTTAAACTTAATCCTCGCGTTACCTGAACGGCACCACTCAACCGGCCGTATGGTAATAGTACATCGGGATCCAGTTCAATATTCAGCGCTGCGTTTGTGTGATGGTATCCAGCTATCACCAATTCCAAAATCGATGTGAGAACTTCGCTGTGACTTTTGCTCAGCTTACTGGCGATACCACAGCAGCGACTGCTGCAGCCGACAGACTGCAGTGGATATATGTAACATTACTGTGTTCATTATAGCACATTGTAGCTGGTAGACTTGCTGGGGTTACTGGGCTTAATATCTCATGACTGATGGTGACGAGCACAATGTGGTGCAGTGTCCTAATAAGCGTCATGTTGTTATGGACAGTCATTTACCGACAGATGATACCACTTTGAACAATAGATCACAATGATAAACGATAGTGTGATATAATCTATGTATATATAGATTACATTATCCCTCTCTTTCTCTCTCTCTCTCTCTCTATATATATATATATATATATATATTGCTTCGAGAAATTTGCTAGGAATATTGCTTCTGCTGAGTATTGTAGCTCAGAACTAGCTGGAAAGGAGTTGTAGGGATATTTTTTTTAATTTATGAAGCGACGAGACCCGCGAGATGTTCACCTGATGGTAAGTGATACGCCCGCCTATAACAACGTGGCGCTGGTTAAGATGGTATACATAAGTGGATAAGTCTCGTTACGCCAGTGTTTTCACTAGCTGCGGCACCCTTCATACCGGAACATATTAAAGTTTGCACAGCACTGTCTGTTGGCTGCAACAGGCGCTGCGGTGGTAGCGACAGAAACCTACCACTAATAACCCTGGCGGGGATCAGTTACTTATTAATATTTGAAGACTTCATTTTCCAGGTCAGCCGATTGATGTTCGCATCGGCGGATAAAAAACAATAGAGCATTGTTTCCCGGAAGTAAAAAGAGAAATATTCACGAGGCAGGGGAAGCCCCGCTGGTTAACGAGCTGAACGCCATCGCGGCGCCATTAATGCAAATGGCTTTTTGATACTTGGTGCAATTTTCCATCTTCACAGCGGGCGAAGGTTTTTTAGGAAGCGCTTTTTAAATACATTCATTACTATTGTTCTGTTGGTCGCTTTTTTTATTCAATGAAGCGACAACACGAGCAGGGTGATCATCTGATGGTAAGTGATACGCCTGCCTTTAATAATGTGGTGCCAGTTAGTCCACCACATTGCGCTCGTCAACTTTAGAGATAAGATGTTAAGTCTCGTTGCCCCCAGTATTTAAGTTACTGTTTGCATATTGTTGTTTGACGACAAATATACGAGGGGAGGTTGTATCTACGTAGATATTCTCTGGCTACAGAGAACTACCACCAGTGTACCCTTACCGTCTGCTTCTTGTTTTTTACTTCTAGTCTCGTCACATTTATTGAAGCAACAAGATCGGCGGAACATTCGCCCGATGGTAAATTATACGCCTGCCTATAACAACGTGGCGCTAGTTAGTATTATATACACTGCACCAGTCGCCTTGAGACATTTTTTAAGTCTCGTTACTCCAGTAATTTCACTAGCTACAACTCCCTTCAATTTAGAACACCGTAATGTTAGTGGTACTTAGACGGTCTCCGGCAACAGAGTCCTACTAGTAGGTCCAGAGTCCCAGCAGTGGGAAAAGAGCTCTGTTTAGTCTATTTTCGAGAGAACAGTATAATCTCGTGATACTGATTGACATTAAAAAGTTCTCAATTATTTTAAAATACAACATACGAGAGCCCGAGCACCGTTACCAAGGAAACATTATTAAATATAAATTATGTTAACAAGCAACAAGTTGCTCCATCGACTCCGGGGTGAGGGATGCTGCACCCCAACAAGTAATTTCTTTTAAGTGTTCTTCGCAGATTACTGTTGCTTGATGTAACAACTTCGGCGAGTAAAAATTTAATACTCTACTAATTTTATAACAGAAATAAACTGACGAGCTTTCAACAGGTTCACTTTGTAAATACTATATAGTATTTATGAGTATAAATACTAGTTATTATTAACAGCACTTACCGAGATACAGATTAGTATTTAAACTACTCTTTCAATGCGATAATTTATGTAAGGAGATTAATAATCTTTTGCTTCATGTAGACCAGGATAATTAGGTGTAGTGTATATCATCCTGACTGACCTATACATCACTTACCATCAGGTGCACGGTTTCCTCGTATCGTTGCTACTGAAATTAAAATGTCTTTGTGAGAATTTGAACGTTCAGAAATCAGTTAATGTACTTCTGCTCTCTCCAGCAGTTGTGTATAGTTGTATTTCTACTTAAGAGGCTGATAGCTGATAAACTCCTGTCTTCATATACCATTAAAGATGGTGAAAGCGCCACAAGAGTAAAGTTAATTTTTTTTTTCACGAAGTGAATTGGCCGGTGAGTGATACGCTTGCACATAATGTGGCGCTAGTTAGGATGATGTACACTGCACCATATTGTGATCATTACAGTAATTTCACTTACTGAATCCCTCAATCCCTTCAATCCGGAACACTGTAATGTCTGTAGACTGGTCCTTTTTAGAAATAGAAGCTGCAGTGGTACCTTTTTTTTATTTCACTTAGAGGAAATGTTTCACATACTTGCCCTCGCAGAGGCAATGAATGGTTATCTCACTGAGGTGGGCGCTCCAGGTTATCTCTGTGAGCTCACGGGCGGCTCTGCACCTCGGACCGGCCGGGTAGGTTCCTCTTAGCTTCCTCTTTGCTGACTAAGCCGCACCTGTTCGGAGGGTGCTGCGGTGGTACTTATCTACATGGTCTTTAGCAACAGACCACAACTACCACACATTACTGATTTCCGGTATGGAAGTCGCTAACTAATATTACAGTAGTAACTAGATTTGATATAATCTCTCCAGACGTTGAGTATAATTTAGAGCAGTGTATATCATTCTAACCAGCGTTACATTGTTATGGGGGTGGGGGGATCTCTATAAACGCCTCTGTGTTTATGTATCTATATATATATATATATATTAAGGTTGCCTCACACCGCGCGGAGCACCTGCGTATTGTTGTATGTTGTATGTGTCACGACTCGCACACGCTTGTGTGAACGTGATTTAATTTCGGAGAACATGTTGAATACCAGCGGGAGCTTTAAAGCTTTTTTTTATGCTGTGTGCTTCTCGTGTTTAATTTTTTTTATTCAATGAAGCGACGAGACGAAAAAACGTTCACGTGATGTTAAGTGATACGCCTGCCCATAATAACGTGGCGCTAGTTATGACGAGATATACTGCATCATATTGCGCTCATCTGACACATAAGATGTTAAGTCTCGTTATCCTAGTAATTGCACTAGGTACAGCGTCCTTGAAACCGGAACAGTAATTTTAATACACGACTCTCTAGTAGCAGGAATAGGTGCTGCGGTGGTCACTACATAGACGGTCGCCGGCAACAGAGACCACCGGTGTGGCAGTGTATATTATCGTAATTAGCGCCATATTATTATGGGTAAGCATATAACTTACCATCAAGTGAAGCTCATGCTCATCTCATCCACTAATTAGAAAAATATGGAAATACATTCTGTCATTGTGCTCCAAAATTGACTCGCTGTCCACGGCACACGTTGTATGGCACGTGGGAATGTCGCCAATGAAGAAGTAACGAGTACGTCCCAGGAGAACTGGATCTACCACAGCAACCGGCAGTATTCAAATGCAAATTCTTGTACGTTCACAATTTACTCCCACGAGTCCCACAGCTGTGGGCGGTCGCATTTGAGCTGGTGGGATCTAAAATACAAATTGGGAAACTAGTGTCTATACTCACATGTATTGCTTATCTTGAGAAGAACACGAAGAGAAACCCAAACGAAATCTTTTTTATCTGACGAAGCGACAAGACGAGCAAGATGTTCACCTGGTGTTAAGTGATACGCTTGCCCCTAACAAAATGGTGCTAGACAGGATGATATACATTGCATCACGTTGTGCACGACGCTTTGAGAGGTAAGATATTAAGTTTCGTTACTCCAGTAATTTTACTTGCACGAGTATGAGCGGCGGTGGTACCTAGCTCGACAGTGTCTGCCGACAGAGACCTACCACCAGTAAAGTAAAGTACCTAGAGCGACGAGCACAATGTGGTACTGTTATCACCATAACGAGCACCGCACAGCCAGGGGTATCACTTACCATAATGAGAAAGTCTCGTTCCTCGCGTCGAATAAAAAGATATTCACTAAGTAATTATTTATTATTCTTTGTAAGTTATTTAACTTATTTACTATTTTCTAATTATTTAGTAAACTTAAGAGTAAATTTAGACAGTAGTAGCTGATGGCGAAGGTTTTAATATTCATGGTATCAAAAATGAATCTCATTGAACGAAGCCTTTGAAGGGAGTTGTGTAAATATAGAGTTACTGGAAGTTATTTGATTATTTGTACGAAATAATAATTTGCGAAGCCAAGCGTTTCAAAGGAATTTGAGGATATTGCACTGCGGAGACGAACAAGTCATCAGGTTCATTGATGTTGAAAGCCTCCGCGTCCTCCTCCGTTGGATAACTGCTTCTACAGCAGTCTCAGTTCGGTTCCGTAGTTTTTTTTAGCAATTAAGCGACGAAACAAGCGGGAAGTTCACTTGATGTTAAGTTGTACGCCTGCTCATAATAACGAAGCGCTATTTAGGAAGGTATATAAAACACTTCTACATTGTCCTTTAGACATGTTTGAATCTCGTTACTCCAGTAATTTTACCAGCTACAGCGCCTTTCAAACCGGTACACAGCAACATTGGTATACTGTTTGACGGTATCCGGTAACAGAGACCTATCATCCGTAAAACTATTTTCCATTGCGATACTTTCACGTGCTTAATATGATATTAATTGTACCGTTGATGTATCTGTCACATAAAGCACATGCATTGCGACACTCTCTTTTGCGTGTTACGTCTCGCTGCTGTCGCCTGACGATAAGCGCTTAATCGAATTACTTATTCGTTAAAGTGTGTACTTCATTCGTTACATTCAAAAGTGGTGTATCAGAAATGAAAGGGACCAACCCCCCCACTTAACTATCACTGACATGCTATACTCATAATAAATAAAAATTAAAGCACTACAACTCACGGGACCTAACTAAACCTCACCTGCTCGTGGTGCACTCTGCTAATCGACAAACGAGGCTCTGGCTCCCACCAACCCGCATTGGGTCAGCTTGGTTGAAAATGGCCCAAATCCGCCCAAATGAACCCCTACAAACCACAATCTCTAGTGCCCAGGGGTACAGAAGGCCATGTTGACTGTGACGGACGTTGTCAAGGCACAGAAACCAGGGTAGTGCAGGATCGATCGATGTAGAAATCTTTGGTAAAGGCTTATGTCCAGCAGTGGACGTCTACCGGCTGATGATGATGAGGCCCCTGTTGCCGGAGACCGTCAAGGTAACTACCACCGCAACACCTATTACAGCCAACAACATTATTTTGTTTAGGTTTAAAGGGCGCTGTAAGTAGTAAAGTTACTGTAGTAACGAGTCTTAACATCTGGTGTCTCAAGAGTAACACAAGGTGATGCTGTGTATATTATTTGAATTAGTGTCACATTGTTATGAGTGTGCGTGTCACTTGGCATCGGGTGTACGTCCCACTTGTTCGTCGCTTCATGGAATAATAAAGATTTAAAGATTTTAAAATAGCCTGTCATCCGCGTCGGGCTAAGTCGCGTTCCTTGGGAGACACTGGTGCACAGCAGTAAACTTTTACTATTTGATGGTGATGATGATGCTGTAACCGTCATCAAGTTGTCTTAAGAGACGTAACGGCAACCTTGGACTGAATTTTACCAGGCTTGGATAGATGTTTTTCAACAAGCATCTCGTGTTATGTTAACCAAAAGCTTGTTGGTGTTCAAGAACATGTCACAACTAGTCTTGGCAGTTTGAGCACAGGCTCTGTGTGGCCAGGATCGTGGTGATCTATAGGACATAATTTGGGGAGAAGAATGAAATTACACGATTTAATTCCTCGATTCCCTTATCATCACCGAACGACCAGACTCCTTCCTTACAGTGTGAACATCTCCAGCGAGGGAGTGGAAGAACTTCCCGAACAAAAACGAGATTAATGTCTTCGAGAAAAGAGTGAATAAGCTGTTACTAGGTTAGCCTTTTCACCACAGACCACATCACCACTCAACATCAGGTTGGAGCGTAGTCAAGCGACGACCTTGATGATGTACAAGAAAAGAAAATCTCGGATTTATTAAATTATAATACCGTTTTATTTAATAATAAGTAAATTTATCCTAATAAGATAAAAATTATAAGACACTATCAGCGGAGCCTGACCTCTGACCTATGTCTAAGTAAGTCTAGACATTTAACTTAGAATAATGATATCTTTAAACAAGTGTGAACTTGTTTACCTCTGCAAAGGTTTGCCGCAAAAAACTGTATGAAAACAACCTTTGTCTTTTTTGAATAATAAAAATATAAAAATTAGAGAGGGTAGGGGATATGAAATATTTTTGGATTGTAATAATGTGAATATATCGCGTAAGGGTTGTTATTGCTTAACGAGCCTTAGCTGCGCCCCGCAGCTTTTAAGTTATATGAATATGCGCCGTATATCAATTTACTAGATAGTAGTATTATCTGCCGAAGTAGTAAATCTTGATTAACTGTTTTTTTATTCAACGAAGCGACGACCCGGGCGGGACGTTCATCTGATGGTAAATTGTACGCTTGTTCATAACAACCCAGCACTAGCTAGGATGGTATACACTGCACCACATTGTGCTTGTCTGAGACATAAGATGCTAAGACTCGTTACTCTAGTATTTTCACTGGTTACAACTCCATTCAAACCGGAGTACAGTGGTCTGGACAGTACTGTTTGTCGGCTGCAGCAGGCGCTGCGGTGGTACCTAGACCGTCTCCTACAACAGAGACCTACCACCAGAACTATGTTTTTTTAGTGCCAAAGAGTTTCTAGTTCATTCTCATTATTTATAGAATGCCTAACACTGCCAGGATAATGAAATATAACATCTTATGTGTCAAGGCAGTAAGCAGGATATGGTGCAGTGTATATCATCTTACCTGGTATCACAGCAGGCCTTAACGTCAGGTCGTGTCATCTCCTGTGCACCTCGTAGCGTCGTTGTATGAAAAGAAACAAGACCTGAGAAATGTTAGACTATCAGCTCGCTGTGATAGTGTTTCCATTTAGGTACATGCGAACTAATAGGGATTTTTTTAATATAGTACATATATGTAAGAATACGCGATATGGTTATATACTTCATATTCATACTTTGAACATATATATATATATATACTAGCTGTTCCAAGTCCGGTTTGCAGGCCGTTATATAAAATAAGATTTGATATAGATAAGGGTGTAAAGGGTCCCACACAGCAACTCACGGAACCCAGCCAACCTCACCTGCTCGGTGCTCCCTGCTAATCAACAAACGAGGATCCGGCTCCCGCCAACCCCTACTAGGCCAGCATGGTGAAAAATTGACCCACAACCCTCCCTTGTGGATCCCTGAGCGATGTGGGAATCTTTGGGAGAGGACCTTGTCGGACAGTAGTCGTCTATTGGCTGTTATCTCTCTTTCTGATATATTCCTTGAGAGCAACCGCAACCGCTAATAGCTTGTCTAAAGCAAGCGTTACCATAGCAACCGTATATATACTACCATGTGAAAGTATTTATAAAAGTTAATTAGAAATAAAATAATGAAGGATATGTAAAATTAAAAAAAAAATAATTAACCTATAATTATCTACAAATAATGCCGCGTGGAAGGCTCGCGGTCGCGTGTCGTCGCGTTCACTGGTTTCCGTTTCCGCGTGACCGGCGAACGTTGTTGATGCGTAAATCTGTTCGTTACGTAACCACGAATTGTAATTCGGGAGGTGTAGTGCTAAAGCAAAAAGTAGAGCTCCAGTTGAATTCAGAGGTGGCCAAGTGCAGCTGAAAGCACTTTGTCGCGGGCCGGGCGGCGAGACGTGCCCGGTACACTCGCGAGGACAAGCGTTTGCACAACTATTTGCATTATTCGTGATAGCTCTCTGTTGCCGGAGACTGTCTAGCTACCACCGTAGTTCCTATTGCAGCGTACGAATATTACTGTGCAAAGATTACTATGTTTCGGTTTGAAGGGCGCTGTGGCTAGTAACATTACTGAGGCTATTTAGATTTTATATACTATGTTTCAAGACGATGAATGCAATGTAGTGTAGTGTATATAGTGATATTCAGTGGACTAGCGCCACGTGGTTATGGATCGGGCGTATCACTTATCATCAGGTGAACATCCCGCTCATCTCATCGCTTAATTAAATAAAAAAAAAAAAATCTGTCGCTGTGCCGGCTTTGCTGTGTTCCAGCTGTCGACATATAAGAGCCGGAGTATTCTGATCGAACGCATTTCTCCATTTGCGGACTTATTCTCACTCGAAATCACGTAAAATTATGTGTAAGTGTTAACCTCTTACAGGTAAAAACAACATTAATGTGTTCCGGTTTGAAAGAGGCTATAGCTAGTGAAATGACAGCAGAAACGAGACTTAACATCTTCTGTCTCAGATGGAGCACAATATAGGTGCAGTGTATAACATCTTAACTAGCGGCGTATTACTATGAAGGGAGATGTAATGGCTTGTTTCGTTTAATAAAAAAAATGTGAAATTAATAATTGTTTGAACAGTTTTGTTCACGAGCTTACTTTGTACGTGGACCTTCTATACGCTGTGCCCATTGTGTAAACCCACTGGACCAGTTCCTCAGCTCTACACAGTGTAAACGGACAAATTGTAAAGCGTGCTCCACACAACTCGATATTGTATACACGGTTTATTTTCTGTAATCAATGGACAAGACGAGCGGAAGGATCACCTGATGGTAAGTGATACGTCCGCCCATAACAACGTGGCGCTAGTTACGGTGGTATGCACTGCATCACATTGCACTCGTCGCCTGGGACATAAGATGTTGAGTCTTGTTCTATTAATTATACTAGCTACAGCGCCCCACAAACCGGAACAGGGCAATGTTTGCATACTACTGTCTGGCGGCAGAAAATGGCGCTGCAGTGGTACGCACCTAGACGATCTCCGGAAAGAGAGGCTTACCACCAGTACTCCTATTACTCCCACCAATCTGCACTAGGACAGCGTGGTGGGAAATAGCGCAATTCCCCTATATAAATTCCTGCCGATCGTTGTGGGAATCTTTGGGGGAGGCCCGTGTCCAGCAGTGGACGTCTATCGGCTGAAGATGATGATGATGATGATGATGCTCCTATTGCTGTAGTGTATATGTTCTATATTTATGTTTAACGATGTTACGATATCAACGATTGTACTTGTCTTGAAACAAAGGCTGAAGTCTAATAAAGCTAACGGAAGATGGCAACGACCATATTGCACTACCTACAGCGCACTTCAAACCGGAACACAGTTATGTTTACATACAGTTGTTTAGCGCTAGAGATAGATGCTGCGGTTACCTTCACATCGTCCAGCAACAAAATAATTTTTATTCTGTGACACAAAAAACATACATAAGTTGCCCACAGCTGGGCATAAGCCTTCTTCAATTCCACATAAAGAAACATGACCAACATCATCTATTCTTGTCAGTTTAATTAGGATTTATACACAACGCTGATGAAGGAAAGCTTTTTTTTAGTTCAAACTTCATCTGATACAAATCATGGTGTTAAGATGTTAAGTCTGCTTGTTTAATTTCACTAGCTACAGCGCCCTTCAAACCGGAACTCAATAATGTTTAACAACATAGTGCCTAACGTCGCCTATCGGCAATTGCCGCTTACCACCAGTTATATACCGAATGGGGAACCTCCTTCCGTTCGAAGGTGAGGATAAGGCTTTATGAACTCACCACCGACATCCCCTGCTAGTTTCTATCTGCTATGAAATTGAAAACGAACTTTTTTAAATTTCACTTCCTTTAATAAAATTTCAATACGCCACTATCTCTACGTCCGCCATTTTATTTTTGCTGTTTTTTTAATTTCGTAACCGGGATGAGCTTCAGCTACCTACCAGGGTCACAGCTGGCGGATAGCGGAACACCCTATAGATATATAGGATAGCTGCGAATAATAAGCAGTCCCGGACAGGGGCAGTACACCCTCCCTTAGAGGAGGGGTTTGAGGGGTCCCACACAAAAACTTACGGGCTCCAAGCCAACCCCACCAGCTCGTGGTGCACCCTGTTAATCAACAAACGAGGCTTTGGCTCCCATCAATCTACATTGGGCCAGCGTGGTGGGAAATGGCTCAAATCCTCCTATGGACCTCTACAAACGACAGCCCCTGATACCCGGCAATACAGATGTGAGGATCTTTCGGGGAGACCTATGTCCAGCAGTGGACGTATATCGGCTGATGATGATGACAGAGACGGAAGGGTACTACGGGTGGTATGGTGAGAAGGTTGCACCGGCACTTAAATAAGAACACTACCCTGGCAGAAGGGAGTAGTCTGCCAGCGTTCCTAGAGCGGACCTCAAAAGGATGAGCACGACCGAAGGAAATGAATATCTACAAGTGGCGATGGGATTGCGTCGTTGCTGCCGTGGTGATTATTAGTAAAACCCCTCCCCAGATACTGTGACTGCATGCAGAAGATGAGGGATCGACTGGAGTAGCAAAGTGGCGAGGAGGCTTATGTCCGAAGAGGGACCCTGTACGGCGGAAATAGAATATGGGACAAAGAGTATGGTGAGAGTGAGTAGATATATATTGGAATGTATATCATCTTAGCGCCATATTGTTATGAACGGGCGTATCACTTATATTCAGGTGAACTGCTTGTATTGGGGATGCTTGATGCAATGATTTACTGGTACATCTCTTTTGCTGGAAACCGTCCAGGTAGGTACCATCACAGCGCCTATTTCTGCCGCTAAACAGTAGCGTGTAAACATTACTGTGTTCCGGTTTGAAGGGCGTTGTAGCTAGTGAACACTGGCGTAACGCGACTACTTATCTCCAAGCGACGAACGCAATGTGGTGCTGATTACACCATCAGGTGAAGGTCATGTTAGTCTCATCGCGTTGTAGAATAAAAACCGCTCCAATCCTTCACTTCGTCAAACCATTTCTTCCGCTGTCTACCAGGTGCATGTTTCAGCTCTGTGGGCTCGGGCTAGTAAAAATAGGACTAAGGTAAGCTCTGCTGCAGAAGGCTGAAAAGAATAAAAGGATATAGTAGTTTCGCAGACCTCTAAGGTGGGGGCCCTTATCACTTAACAGGCGCACCTATGTGGGACAGCGTCTGGCGCAGTGATGGTGCCGAGGAGGGTTAGGCTCCTTCTCAAAGACGTGTAACACAAAGTGTAGAGGGGCACCGGTGCAGAGCACCGAAGGGGTTTCAGTGAGAAAAGTCTCACACGACCCTGACTTCCCACCAGAAACAGGATATCTTCAGAAGACTCCCCCCCCGAAAGCATCACAAAAAAGGACAACGTTTGAGACTGCATGTGAACAACCATATTGTATTTTTAACCCTCATGCACTTGCAATAGAATGATAATGCTGTAGTCTCTTTCATCATCATCATCATCACCACCAGTCTGTTACATGTATGCATGACGTGACATTTGAAGGTTCTTAGATTCGTTTCAATATCCGTTTTATGACCGGGTCAGGTCGGCAGCGCATAATATCCGTATAGACTCGGCCATCAATGTGTCGCGGTTTCTTTAAGTACGAAGTGATGTCGGCAACTCGTAATCGGATCACGTGCGCCTAGAAGGTCGCCGCCGGGAGCCGACCCTCCCCATCGATTCACCAGCTAACATCTCCCCTCCAACCTCAAATTGGAATATTGGAGATTAGCAGGTGGAGTATCTTCTATTATCCTTTTTTAAATGATAATAGCACTTGATCACGATTCCACCTGATGTTGAGTGGTGACGTGATCTGTGGTGCTAAGGCGCACTGACCTAGTAGCAACATCATTCATTCACCATCAGCCGATAGACCTCCACTGCTGGAAATAGGCCTTCTCCAAAAATATCCACATCGATCGGACCTGCGCTGCAGTTAGCATGACAATCTTCGTCTGTGGGTGTGATTAGCAGCCTATTCACTCCTCTCTGTGAAGACCACCGACGCCGGCAAGTTGTTGCACTCCATTGCTGTTCTCATCAAGAACGAGGAGCTAAATCTCCTTGCAAATGTGATGATCATGGTGACTTGTCGTGTGTTTGGCCGTCTGCTGGTGAAAAGGGGATGGAGGAGTAGTATGGTGTAATTCCATCGCACTCTCCGAATCGTATCCTGTAGAACACCACGCGGCTGGTCACACCGCGTCTCTGCTCCACATTTATTATATTTTCGCGTTTCACGTTCACCCGATGACAAGTGATATCACTTATAACAACGTAACACCAATTAAGACGATATACGCTATACCATACAGCGATCCTCATCTTGAGACATAAAATATACAGGGTGTCACTTTTCATTTAAAATTAACGCGGCGAGATGATACGATGTAGCAGCAGACACTTTACTACATTAACGTGATGATGGAAATTCATCATCAAGTTATGTACTTTAAGTTTATATACAACATATAAATTTAACTTACACTGGGTAATTTTTTTTACCGTTTATTTACAAATTATCTCCCACAACCCGCATTGGGCCAGCGTGCACCCCTACTTACGACAGTCTACTGCCCAGCGGTACTAGAGGCCATGCTGACTGACGGAATACCTATGTCCAGCTGTGGACGTCTGTCAGCTGATGATGATGATGATACAAATTATCACGAGATTGATAGAAATTTAATGAAATTATGATTGACGCTGTATCAAAACATCCAAAGAGAAAAATTAACATCTTTTCTTACAAACAAGGGAAATAATAGACTGTTTTAGCTCAATACATGCTACACAGTCTAGATACCTATCAATTTTAGTATTAAAATCTGAATGCCGCTGTAGCTAATGAACTCACTAACATATATATCTTTTTATAACTGTACATATATTCTTATTATAAGATATATATGAAGATATACAGCGCTGTAACGATCGCTACGCGTCAATTGCTTTTTACCAAAGTTAACCTTTTCTTACAATTATCCAGACCCTTATTCAAGGTTTTAATCTTCAACGTGTGGTTCACGGTGAAGGGTCGCAACAAATACAAATAGATTCCCACCCCCCGCAACACACCCAAACCACCCATCGACGTGATCTCATTCGGATGCGGGGGCCCGCGGGGTGCGTAACCATTTGAAATAACTTTGTTCAATGACTCCTCATAATTCGTTTATTTATTTTTCCTTATTGCTCCCCTTTTTTTATTCGAGCGTGACGATCACCTGATAGTAAGTGATACGCCTGCCTATTACAACGTGGCGTTATTAAGGATGATATACACTGCATCACATTGAATACATTGCGCTCGTCGCCCGAGATGTGTAAAATGTTGAGTCTCGTTACCCCAGTAATTACACTAGCTACAGCGTCCTTGCAGCCGGAACACAGTAATGTTTGCACACTGCTGTTTGTCGACTGCAATAGGCGCTGCGGTGTTACTAGTATACCGCCTCTAACAAATATAGCTTTCATTGTATATATATGTATATATTTACATAAAGTTGATTTTTAGACACCCTTTTAATGGGGTTATTTGAACAAACTTCACCACCAAGCAACCACCATTCAATACATTTATTGTATATATAAATGGTGTACTAATGTATAAATAATTATAGTAACATATGTTGGCCACGCGAGCCGCGCCATCAATGAACACAGGACGTTACCCTTTAGTGCAGCGGTTCCCAAGCAGGGCGCACGCGCTTGTTGCAATATTTATGGCGGATGTACCGACTGAATGAAATGTTGGTTCCGTGAGTTGCTGCACGGGAACCCTTACACCCAGTGTTTAACTCTGCTAGTTTCGGAGATCTCATGTTGGGTCAATTAGTCTCTGGATATTTTGTGTGTATGAGAGATATACAGAGGTTGATTGACTCGTTGTATGTACATCGTTCATATAAATATATATGGACGATGTACATACATATATATATATATATATATCTGTTATTGTAAAGCGTACATAAGCATATACATATATATATATATACATATATATATATATATATATATATATATATATATATATATATATATATATATGAGCGGGCGTATGAATTACCATCAGGTAAACGTCTCGCTCTTGTAATGTGTTCCACAAGTCACGGTCTTGCGCTGTTGATGGACGTCTACTGCTATCCTATGTCCAACAGTGGACGTCCATCGGTTGAAATGGTGATGATGAACGTCCTCCTCGTCTTGTCGTTTCCTAGTACAATACAAGAAAATGTTTCGTTAATGAATACGATGAATAATAGAAGTTTGAGAAGCGCTGCTGCCGTCTCACTGGGTGGAGGTCTGCCGGGTGTGGATTACAGTAATCTGCCGTCCATTATTCAAACACGTTTACTAATCGAAAAATAAACTTCACCCCTCCACTGTTATGATACTGTAGTAACCATTAACCCCACGATATCGCCCCATCAGTGTAAACATTTAGCGGGGGTAGGTGTCTGTTGCTACAGACCAGGTTACGTACCACCGCAGCGCCTACTGCAGCCGACAAATAGTACTGTGATCCGGTTTAATAGGAGCTATAGATTGAAAATTACTGCGGTAATAAGACCTCATATCTGGTCTTAAAGCGAACAGCACAGTATGGTGCAGTATATATCAACCTAACCAGCGCCTCGTTGTTAAGGACAGGAGTAATGTATCGCATGAACGTTCTGGTCGTTTCTTCACTTCGTCGCTTAAAAAAGATAAAATTTGATGTTAAGGGTTGAACAGATTTGTAAAAAAACTTATTAAGGGATATAAGTTAAAAGCTACTTTCGTTCTCCCTTATTTAATAATTGTAGTGTAAACAATTGAAGTTAACAATCATAATCATCATCAGCCGATAGACGTCCACTGGCACATAGGCCTTTTTAAAAGATCTCCACCATTGTAGGGGTTCATATAGGGGTTCATTTTGACCATTCCTCACTATGCTGGCCCAATGCGGTTTCGTAGGAGCCACAGCCTCGTTTGTTGTCTAGCAGGGTTCATCACGAGCAGGTGAAGCTGGTTTGGGTCCCGTGAACTGTGGTACGGGACCCTTTACAATTATATGTATATGTATACGTTAAGTTGGTTTTAAGTGATCATATAAAAATATTAAGCTCTACTTAAGATCTTTACACAGTCTCAAGATGCTCAGTTAATGTCACTGTCTATATCGTACTAACTGTAACACATAAATGTGTGGAATTGATGTGTAAATATAAAGAATACCTTCTCTGTTTGTAATCGCGATGAGAGAGGGAGAAGGGAGATGGAGGAGAGATGAGGGGTGGCTGCGTAATCAGATCACGTTCAAAACACAACGCCTCCCGAATAGTTGTTACTGTTTCCGGTTGAATTGAATCGGTGCGATCGATTCCGAATAGGAAACTTTGTCTTTAAACAACCCTTTCTTTTTTTAAAAGAAAATCGAGCTCACACGGGGTAGTACATGATGTAGTTTATTTGTAATAGAAAGAGATACATGTAGAAAGAAAGAGAGGGGTGTAAGCGGTTCCGCGCTACAACTCACGGGACTCAAGCCAATCTCATCTGTTCGCGGTGCACTATGCTAATCAACAAACGAGGGTCTAGCTCCTACCGCCCCGCATCGAACCAGGGTGGTAGGAAATTAACCATATTTCCCCCTTTTGAATCCGTAAAAACGACGGCTGCTAGTGCTGGCGGTAGCGGAGGTCATGCTGACTATGCAGCGCTGCACCAGTGTACGTAGTGTTGTACCTCCACAAGTTGTACCGGCAATCTGGTGAAAATAAGCCGCTGGATGTGGGCAGGGCAGCACCGATCCATGTGGTGGTCTTTGAAAGAGGACTATGTCCAGCAGTGGACGTTATCAGCTGATGATATAAGAGACTACTATAAATAAATATATGTTTAGTTTCTTTTTTCTCGTTTCATTAAATCCTATACATGAAGTACTTTTTTTATTTGACGATACGACGGGACGAGAGGGACCTTCACCTGATGGTAAGTGATACGCCTTCCCATAACAACGCGGCGCTAGTTAGGATGATTTACACTGCACCGCATCGCGCTCGTCGCTTGACACATATTATCTCATTGCTCCAGTAATTTCACTAGCTACAGCGCCCTTCAAACCGGATCACAGATAAAAGCCACAGATTTATAACGTTTATGTTTATTGGTGGCCTCTGTTGGCGTAAAACGTGTAGGTACCATTGCAGGCACATAATAGTATTGTGCAAACATTAGTCGGTTCCGGTTTGAAGGGCGCTGTAGCTAGTGTAAATACTGGGGTAAGCAAATTTAAAGTTTTATGTCTCAAGATTACTAGGACAAAGCAGTGCTGTGTATGCCGTCCTAGCTAGCGCCGCGTTGTTATGGGCAGACGCATCACTTACTATCAGGTGAACGTCAAGCTCGTGTCGTCGCTTCGAAGAAAATTCATTATAATTGAATGAATACCAATAATTTATAACAGAGCTTCGCTAATGAGATTACCAATATTAATTACCTATTCAAATGTAATTAATGTAGTATTCAATGGAGCCGTTTGCTGGCTCAGGGTTAATGCACACTGCGTCCGACGCCGGAACTGTTGTATTAGATGAAACAATAACCAATAACTTCCGTTCTGATTAATTCTCCATTGCCTGTATTAACGGACAGCTCATCCAAACGGATGTCGTCTGTTGCTGCGATACAATTCCTTATCAGACCATAGTTAGATCTATCTAGCTGGAACTGAGTAATAAACGTATACGTCATGATACCTATATACCTTACTAGCTGTTCCACACCCGCTTACCTGGCCGTACACCCCCGCCACTACTTTTGGGGGAGTTTTTTAAAATACAGTTTTAGCTGACCTCTAAAGGGCAGAAGCAATATCTCCACCAAATTCCCTTTGCCGTTTGTATTGCGCTGTTGTTACTTAAGTTCACAAATGTACATAACTTAAATATTAAAGTGATCGGAACATGACGAGATTTAAACCCGCGACCTTCAGAATAAAGGCTTATTTAAATTATATATATATATATATATATATATATATATATATATGATATATATAAATAATTACGAAAGGGACACCTACCCTACCTTAGATAACTTCACATTTCTCTTTAACGCAAACTTGAGTGAAGAAAAAGGAATATGTAATTCGGTAAGCAGAGCTGCAGCCCCTCCACCCTTTGTTCACGGTAGCACCCCTGTGACGTAATTATCTGTTAAAACATTCTCCAGTCAGTAAGTGTATAAAATGTCGGTTATTTTAACCTGATAATCATTGGCGGGGAACCGTTTCTTTGCTCGTTATCTGTGAACTACCCTCTCGCTTCCTACCCGCTAACTTGAATGGAGTAAAAGCTTTTAATTATTTTTATTTATTTATGTTTTCTGATTACTATGATATAGTTACTTCTGCAGACTGCTCAAAGCAATGAATTAATTCTCTTCTGTAGAAAGTCACCGAGATCGGCACTCCGATCGAGACGTTCACCTAATATTAAGTGATAGGTTTGCTGTCGCCTGCTGCCGCCTGATGATACACAGAACCACATTGTGCTTGTCGCTTTTATACGTTAGATGTTACATCTCGTTACCCCAATAATTTCACTGCTCAGAAAACCCTTCAATCCAGATATATATTTATACAGTACTGTTTGGAAGAAACAGGAGCTGCTGAGGTACTTACTTAGACAGTTTTTGATAACGGAGACCTCCTACTGTTAAAGTCTAGATTCTCTAGATTCTTTAACCTAGTTCTTGTCCATTACAGTGTAGCGCTCTCTCTCTAGGGTCGTTGCCCCATGTCCATTGATTACAGTCCATTGGATGTGGTCAGTGCTATGGTTGCTGCTTGGAGCGAACGATGTGCTTCCACTGGTTCCTGTCCAGCGCATCTCTTACGACAGTGTAAAATTTAGAGGATTACGAGTCTTTAACCTGGTCGATCCAACGTGGCGCTAGTGAGGACGATAAGGGATGTTAGGGAAGTATGTCGGTTACTAGGCTGCTGTAGTCTTTCCTGGTGTCCCATCCCAATGCAAGCATTCTTAGTTCGTAGTCTTTTGATAACCACTCGTGCGATACGGATTGTAGCGTTCTGTCTCACCCACCTCGACTCCCTGACCAGCGCTGCTCTTCCTTCCGCTTCTCGGCGTGCTGTCAGAGCTCATTCCTAATTCCAAATTCAACTTCAGTCGTAAGGTTCGTTCGGAAATCGATGCCGCCACAATGCTGCACACTGCACCACATTCTGCTCGTAGCCTTGAGACATAAGATGTAAGGCTACCGTAGTAATTATACTAGCTACAACGCCCTTCAAATCGGAATACAGTAATGTTTCAATAATATCGGCTGCAATAGTAGCAGCGGTGATAACTAGACGGTCTCCGGCAACAGAGACCTACCACCAGTACGGAGACCTGCCACCAATATAGAGACCTTCCACCAGTACATTAACTTACAAAACGCTGTACAATTTGTCCGTTTACACTGTGTAAAGTTTAGGAACTGGTTCCAATTCGAGCTGGTGCGGTTATAAATCCACTCCACCTTCTCACGTCGCACGTTGATGCGAAGCTACAGAGAATCTTAAGTAGATATTAGTCTACGTAAGTTGCCGGAAACATCTGCGACCGGATATCCCACTGAGCAACACCTGCTGTATAATCGTGTGCAGCGCATACCGTCTGCAGCCATCTTGTACAGGAAGTGAGATTGTCGAGCTTTAAATAAACTGTAGTATAGGTAATAGATCTAGATCTAGAAAACTAAAACAGTTCTTAGTGGCTTATAGGGGGATCTTGGCATCTCTGGTGATGGGTCTCTGTTGCCGGTCACCGTGTAGGTAGGAAAAGGCCGAAACAGTACTGTGCAAATAATTTTGTCTTCTGGTCTGAAGGACTCTGTAGCTAGTGTAATTACTGAGGTAACGAGATCATCTTATGTCTCGAGGGGACGAACGCAACGTGGTGAGGTTATAACAACGTAAGTCGCACCACGTTGTTATGGATGGTATCACTTACCACCAGGTAAATGTCCGGCTTATCTCGTCGCTGTGTTGGAGATCCTGAAAGGCATACTTCCTAGAATAGCTGAAGACCGGATTAGTATTTTCAATGTGATCACCAAACTTTAGTTTGGAGAGGGTACCACATGATGATAGTGGCTTATAACCCAAATTTTCTTTCGTTCACCTGATGGTAAGTGATACTCTCGTCCATAACAACATGGCGCTAGTTTGGATGACATACACAGCGCCACATTGTGCTCGTCGCTACGGACATAGGATGTTAGGTTTTATTATCGCAATAATTTCACTACCTACAACGCCCTTCAAACAGGAACCCAGTGATATCTGCATAGTACTGTTTGTCAGCTGTACCTACCTAGATGGTCACCAGCAACAGAGACACTACCGACATACGTTGAGACTTGGTACGGCGATGAAGATAGAGGGTTGCAGTGTATATCATCCTAACCAGTGTCACATTATGGGCAAGCATGTCACTTACCATCAGGTGTACGCTTGTATTGCATTGGACACTTCTTCATCGTTTAGATGAAAGGAACTAAGTAACCACTTGCAGTAAGGTAGTAAGTGATAAAAAAATGTAATGGATTACAAATAGGATAAAAAAATAAGTACTAAAGCAGACCTAAGTGAGTGTAGTAGGGTAGATGGGGGGATGATGTGATTAATGTTCACGCTATTGTGTAAGTCGGTGTTGTGGCGAATAGTCTCCGATAATAAAAATCACTTTTAATAACCTTTAAAATTTACGGTAGTAGATCCATGTCTGCAGTTCGCTGTAGCACGTAGGTGGGCAGGATCGACCGGTGACACACTACCCTCTCACAGAAAATCAGCGTGAAGTGGGGGCTTCCTAGAGGCCACCGCGTTTCGACTGGTAAGTGAGAGTCCCGGCGCCCTTATCCCTCTACCTCGGGGCCCAATAGCAACTGGCACTTTCATTATACTACACGTATCGCGACAGATTTTCTAGGGACTGTTGCGTTGCGTGTGGGAATGAGTATCAATTGGCCCCTTCCTGTCTTTTTATTCCCTGTCCCACAATTCCTCACCCTCTGTGACCTTTCTCCTTCCCTTTCCTTCCCCACCCCTTACGCTCTTTTGTAAGTGCGACGAGTGATAAAAATAAAATACCCCAAGAGGGTACTAGTCTCTTAGACACTGGAGAATCCTTCTCTGAGCGAGAGCGAGAGATGCTACCCTCTAGCTCTGGCTCAGGCTGCCCATCGTATTCTGGGGGGGCACATCAAGCGTCGTTTATCACAGTTGCTGGGTGCAAACTGAGCCCAATCACGAGAAAGTCCCCCTCCACTTTAGCTGTGGATTTTTCTAACATCAGAGGACTTCACTCGAGCTTAAATGCCGTCCAACACCATCTCGAGACGGAAAGGCCAGATTTGCTTTTCCTAACGGAGACGTAGATTTCCTCCCCGGCGGACACTTCATATCTAAAGTGCCCGGCCTATAGCCTGGAGCACTTGTTTGTGCCACGCGCCGGCGTGTGTGTGTACGTCAGGGAGGGAATTTGTTACCGTAGGCTCAGTAGTCTTGAAGGCACAGACCTGTCGATCCTTTGGGTGCGCGTTGATTGTGAGGATCACATTCTCGTCTACGCGTGCCTTTACAGGTCTCATAGCGGAAATTTGGAAATTGACCGGCTCTTCGAGCACCTGCAGGTGTCCACTGACAGAATACTTGAGCAGATTCCTACCGCAGAAATTGTGGTTTTGGGCGACTTTAATGCCCACCACTGTGATTGGCTTGGGTCAGCAGGTACTGACCATGCGGGAAGGTCTGCTCACGATTTTACCATTGCCAATGGTCTGACACAGATGGTACCTTCTCCCACACGTGTGCCGGATGTGGAAGACCACTCACCTTCCTTATTGGACCTTCTGCTGACCTCTCGCCCCGAACCTATTCGGGTGTGGGTCGACGCTCCTCTCGGGTCATCGGACCATTGCCTAGTTCGGAGCGTGGTGCCTCTCACCGTCTCATCGCAACCACTTCCATCTGGTAGACGACGTGTTTGGCACTACAGGTAGCAGACTGGGACGGGATGCGCTCTTTCTTTGCATCCTACCCATGGGGGCAGATTTGCTTCAATTCAGAGGATCCTAGCACCTGCGCTAATTCGGTTGCCGATGTCGTGCTGCAGGGCATGGAATTGTTTGTTCCAAGCTCAGCGGTGCCCGTCGGTGGCAGGTCTCGGCCCTGGTTTGGCGGGTCCTGCCGTGACGCACATCGTCGCAAGCAGGAATGCTACCAAGCTTGGACTAGGGCAAAGGCCGCTAAGGATGTAAACTCTGACTCACTCAAGAAGAAATACTACTCTGCTTCCAGGTTCTTTAAGAGGCAAATTGCATTGGCGAAATCGAATTACGTTGGGAGAATTGGCGAGAGACTGGCACGCCTGCCATCTGGCTCTCGTGCGTTCTGGTCTCTCGCCAAGGCTGTCCAGGGTAATTTCTGTCGGTCGACGCTTCCACCTTTGCGCGGGGAGGATGGTTCATTGGCCTATTCCGCAAGGGAGAAAGCCGATCTTCTTGGCTCTATCTTTGCGGAAAACTCGACTCTTGACGACAGGGGTAACACTCCTCCTAACATCCCGAGGTGTGAAACCACAATGGCGGACGTCCGCTTCACACAGTGTGCTGTGCGGAAAGCACTATTCTCCCTGGATGTCAACAAGTCGAGTGGGCCCGATGGAGTATCTCCTATTGTGCTGAAGGTGTGTGCTCCAGAGCTGGCACCGGTTTTAACGCGCTTATTCAGACACTCTTATGTCCTCGGCGTTGTCCCACATTCATGGAAGACGGCTCTAGTACACCCGATTCCTAAAAAAGGCGACCGCTCAGATCCGTCCAACTATAGGCCTATCGCTCTTACCTCACTCTCCAAAATTATGGAATCCATAATCAACCGCCAGCTCATGGGCTACCTGGAGGAGCACCAGTTGATCAGCGACCGCCAAAATGGCTTTCGCAAAGGCCGATAAGCTGGTGATCTTCTGGCTTTACTAACTCACCGTTGGGCGCAGGCGGTTGAGAGTAAGGGTGAGGCACTGGGCGTTAGTTTGGACATAGCGAAAGCCTTCGATCGGGTTTGGCATAAAGCATTACTATCGAAGCTTCCTTCCTATGGGCTTCCTGAGAGACTTTGTAGGTGGATCGGCAGTTTCCTTGCGGAACGGAGAGTT
Source organism: Ornithoptera priamus (assembly GCA_029034505.1). Taxonomy (NCBI): domain Eukaryota; kingdom Metazoa; phylum Arthropoda; class Insecta; order Lepidoptera; family Papilionidae; genus Ornithoptera; species Ornithoptera priamus. The sequence continues at coordinate 1,075,840 of JARDWD010000517.1, read as the reverse complement.
AAAGTCGTCGTTGACGGCTCATGCTCGAACCCCCGGACCGTAAATGCTGGTGTTCCCCAAGGCTGCGTGTTATCCCCGACATTGTTTATTCTGCATATCAATGATTTGTTGCATACCAGTGGCATCCATTGCTATGCGGATGACAGTACCGTGGATGCACTGTATTTCGGCCGCAGCAATATCTCTCGGGATCACGTCGACGAGTGTCGGAACAAACTTGTGTCTGAAATCGAATCATCCCTTGTGAAGATCTCCGATTGGGGGGGACTAAATCTAGTCCAGTTTAACCCTTCTAAGACTCAAGTTTGCGCGTTCACCGCTAAAAAAGCCCCCTTTGTCGCATCGCCACTCTTCGGAAACACTCACCTTTGTGCCAAGCCGAACATTGGCATTCTGGGCGTCGATATTTCGAGTGTTGTCCAGTTTGGCGGTCATTTGGAGAGCAAGGCTAAAATGGCCTCCAAAAAACTCGGAGTACTCAACAGGGCCAAACAGTACTTCAAGCCGGCTCACCGCCTTAAACTGTATAAGGCACAGGTGCGGCCTCACATGGAGTATTGTTGCCACCTTTGGGCCGGGGCTCCGGGTTATCAGCTATCTCCATTTGACCGAATCCAACGTAGGGCATCTCGGATTGTCGACGATCCTGAACTTGCCGATCGGCTAGATCCTTTGGCACTGCGTAGGGATCTATCTTCCCTATGCATACTTTACAGAGTCTACAATGGGGAGTGTTCCGAGGAGTTGTTCAATTTAATAGAAGCCGCTGATTTTCGCAACCGACCATCTCGCCGGCACTACCATCCGCACCATCTGGATGGTTGGCGTTCCACTACAATGCGTTTTAAAAAAAGTTTTCTGCCACGCACAGTAAATATCTGGAACTCGTTGCCATCAGCGGTCTTCCCCGACAACTGCGACATTGGGTTATTCAAGAAAAGAGCATATTCTTACCTGGAGGGTAGGCAACGCACTGGCGTCGCTGGTGACGTGGGCGGCGGTGAATCACTTACCATCAGGTGACCCGTCTTGCTCGTTTGCCTCTTTTTATTTTCAAAAGTTATAAATATTTTGTACGCGTTTTTATATTTAATTCCAATAATCTTTGCTATGTTTTCCGATTTCAATAATTTTGCCATACCTATTTGCTTAGGTAACACTTCAAGTGACGTCATGCATACCTCATATTTGGTTTCGGTTCTCGTCACATTTGACTTATCTGGATAAATACGCATCGCTCGTTTTGATCTTCTCACCGGTGTAAAAGTGTTTTCACCTGCATTTTCAGATTCACAATCTTCACTTTCAGTCCTGCACCTTTTCTCCGGTCGTAAGTCTTTCTCAAAAGTACCTTCAACTGGACTCACCAAGCTTCTTAATAAGGCTTCGCTTTCTTGAACTAGTTGCTCACAGGAAGTACGACTGTCCATACTAGCAATGCTAATATCATCAGCCATGTTTATCGCACATGTATTTGCACTAGATGAGCGAATGTAGGTATGCGTTAAAACCTACAAAAAAAACTCAGAGCGCGCGCGCACGAATAGCACACGTATACCGTGTGCTTCGCTGGCGCGCCACAGCGCGACTGTGATGTAGGTTATAATAGGACAAACATAATATCTATTATTACTGTTACGCTATAATAACAGGTACCAATTTTTGTTATTAAATAATAGATCATATTTTTTACAATTTGTATTTTTCTCAAAGTTATACTAGGTGCATCTCGTTTTAGCAATATTATATACAATGAGTGTGAGCGAGACAGAATAATCAGCCAAATAACAGATAACACGATCCGAATTAAGAATTCGTTTTTCAAAGAGGATTTCTTCTTATGAAAGGACTTACTATAATTTTGGTTTATTTCAAATAAATACTAGATGTGTCTGTCTCGTTTTAGCTTATGACAATATTATACAAAAGACAAAGACAAGAATAGTTATTTCATTGTTTATTGGCTGTTATTTGAAGCTGTGTTAGTGTTAGTGACCGGCTGTTATCGAATACTGGATATATTGATTGTTGATAGTGTTTGAATAACATGAGTATGGTGAATTACAAATGATATTTTTTAACAGATATAATGACATTGCAAGAACAACTGTTATCTGTTATATTCGAATATTTGTGGTTTATATATGTTATGATAAATACGCCTTACTCCTACCTACAACTAGTATGATGAAAGTCTCGAATGTGTGTGATGGTATAATTTCAAGCCTGTTTGTACTGAGAAAACTGTTTCATCTCATTTTAAATTGTTTCACCCTTAGAATCTCTGATCCATGCAAAGCGGAATTCGCAAAGGGGTGCGCCGGCGGGCGGGCCCGCGCGGGGTTTAATTTAAAAATAGCAAACTAAAGCTCTTTCGCTAACATAAGGTAGTTCTGGCGAAAGAACCACCTTCTCCGCGAGCGTTTATCGAGCGGTTTCGTAGAGCAGCATTAGCAAAGCAGGAAACAATACAAAGATACATTTTTTTTTATTTAATTAAACGACGTGGCGGGCGAAACGTTCACTTGATACTAAGTGATACAACCGTCCATAATAAAAAGCAACGCTCGTTAGGATAATATACGGTACACCACATTGCGTTACTCGCCTGAGACATAAGATGTTGGGTCTCGTTATCATCATAATTAAACTAGCGCCAGCGTCCTTCAAACCGGATCACAATAATATTTAAACAATAAATTTCTGTAGTGGTTACTACCTATATAGTCTTCGGTAACGGAGACCTACCACCAGTAAATTGAAATCATTTTCTCCAGTTGGAAATATGTGTATATATGTGGTGTTCCGGTTTGAAGGGAGTTGTCGTCATTCATTCACATCCTATGGCTTTAAGATGGGACAAAGGGCATCCACAGTGATTCTCCATTGCGTTCGGTCTTGGGCTTCAACCTTAATCTCATTTCACGTATCCATCTTCACCACATTTGGTACTGTGCGGCGCCACGTACTTCTGGATCTCTTCGTAGAATACTACATCCACTTCCATTTGCGACGCCTGATTTGTAAATCGATAGGTGAGTTAGGAGATTCTCCCAGGCCAGTGAATACTGAGATTTTAGCGAAGATGAAGACCTGGAGCTGGTGAAATTAATATGGTAATGAGACTTAATATCTTATGAATCACGGACAAGCACAATGCAGCGTAACATATATTACCGCAAGTAGCGCCGCGTTGTTGTAAGCTGGTGTACCACTTACCATCAGATGGATATTTCGTATAAAAAAAATGTAGTAGACTACGTGATAAGCATGAAGGTAGTTATAATTATTAATGAAGTAAGTAGCAGTAGTGTATATACTCTCACTTATAAAGACGGCCCGCTCTTTGATTGTACAGCAAACAATTTGAGCGCGGAGCCGGTCGGCGCTGAACTTCCTTAATTAACTTCCGCTTTGAACGATGATTAAATGTTATTAAGTAATCGGCGAAGGCGGGAGCGGGGACGTAGCTGAGGGTGGAAGGGGGCGGTGACACTCGAAACTGTTGATATATACATTAAACTTCACATCTGCAGCGAAGATACCATAAATGTGAAGTCAGGGTTATGTTACCAGAGGCAGACACTTTGTTAGGAATAATGTAAATAATTGTATCACTCCCATCGGTCCCACTGTTGGGACTTAGTACATCCTTACTTTTATAAAATATATCTCTTTTATTCTATTATGAGAGAGCTGGATGTTCACCTGATGGTAAGTGATACGTCCATAACGTGGCGCTAGTTAGGATGATGTACACTGCACTACATTGCGCTTGTTGTTAGAGACATATAGATGAACCCTGGATCCTCTCATAAGGAGAAAGTCAAGGCTGTTTATTAAAAACCTTAGCCCAAATAAGTTTTTACTTAAAATAAAATACTTCTCTTGCAAAGCTGTAGAGGGCCTTTACTTCTTTTCTATTATATTGCTTTATTTATTTTCACATACTATTCTCCTCTCCCGTCACATTTCCTTGCTTACGCATTTGTTTCTTCATTCTGATGATGTAAGCGCTTGAAAGACAGCAACTCTTACGGCTCCACGTGGACCCGGATCCACGGCCTGTTGCCCATTTCTTTGCATTTTCATTTCTCCTTCTCTCCTCCTTAGCCGCGTTTCTTATTCTATTAAAGTTTCCTATTTATTTCTCTTTCTTTTAAATTTCTTTATTTAAGGCCGAAAGTAAGTTCATCACATGCCGGTGGTTATATAGAGAAAAAAAACCTTCGTTTCATCAGCAGTTATCATTATGTCACCAAGAGATTACCCAGTCTTGAGTTTTATATATATTTATTGAAGGTCCTTCGATTCAGGATACGCGATATAAGATCAAAAAAAATATTACAGTGGGTGTAAGGGGTTCCGCCCAATATCTGACGGAGCTCAAGTTAACCTCATCTGCACGCGGTAGCACCCTGTTAAAACCCGCACTAGGCCAGCGTGGTGGGCTTAAGGCCCAAGTCCTCCTTGGATTCTTGAGAGAGAGTCATGCCCAGCGATGGGCGTTATGCTGTTGATAACAAGTAGTGTGACAGTTAACATTGTGAAATGTTTGTCAATCATGGAAGACCACAGCATGCAAAGTTAAACATATATCCAACGGCAGAACTTAATATACTTTAGACTTTAAGTTTATAGTAATATTATATAGAATTTCATCCCTCAGTCTTCCCCCAACCCCCCAATATGAACCTCTACAAAGGAGCACCTCTAGTGCCTGGCAGTTTTGCGGGCAGCTCAGGATAAATGATGTGGAGATCTTTGAGAGAGGCCTATGTCCAGCAGTGGACGTCTATAGGCTGATGATGTTCATAATGATGATAACCGTTCAAATGAATTCGAACCTGCGAACACGAGGTCCACAGACGTTAGTATCAACATCAGCGCCACTACATTATGTATTAATTTAATTGGCAGTATCAGGCGAACGTCGCCTGCAAAGTTCCTTAATTAAATCCTGCGGCGGGACGACTTAATGTTATTAACAGATTTAAAGGATGCTGCGGGGAGAGCCTGGAGCGGGGGCGCCGCAGCCGCGCCCGCCGACACTTCCCGAGTATTACTTAAATCTAAGCGTAGTAGGAAATGGACCAAATCCCCCCATATGAATCCCTTCCCGAAGTGGAAATCTTTTGGGGAAGCCTATGTCCAGCAATGGACGTCTATCCGCTGATGATCATGATGACTTAAATCTACAGCAATAAACCCTTTGCTCACCCAGGAAGTCGCAATAGTTCAGATCACGAGCTACTCCAACATGGTTTAATTCGTCGCTGATCGATTAGTTTTATGCACGCATGCAACTTCCGCCATTCCTTATTTGAACGGAAAGAGAAGGAAACAGTTTTTCTAAGATGATAAATTTGTCTCTCTCTCTACTTCTCTTTTCTCCCTCTGAGAATAGACATATTAAACAAGCAAGACATATTAAGAAAGATACTTAATATCTCGTGTTTTAAGACGACGAGCGCAATGTGAGCCAGCACTATGTTGTGTATGGCGGGCGTATCACTCAACATCAGGTGAGTATTCCGCTCGTGTTGCTTTGTTAAATAAAAAAAATACTAACAGTGGTGACTAAAAAAATCAATTTAACTCATTTTTTATTTCACCAAAGAAACAAAGAGACGAGCAAGTTGCTCACCTGATGGTAACTGATACGCTTATCTGTAACACCGTGGCGGTGGTTATGATGGTATGCACTACATTACACTACGCTCGTCGCTCTGACACACAAAATCTATTTAATTTCGTTACCCCCATAATTGACGTAGCTACAGCGTCCTTCAAACTGGAACATGGTAATATTTGCACACTATAGTTGGATGGTAGAAATAGGAGGTTCGGTGGTATCTAGACGGTCTCCGGGAACAGTTACTTACCATTAGTAAAATTTCTTATAACTTCTATTATGATAATGAATTCGTCATGAGCAGTAAGCCGTGGTGATGACGTATACTATATCCAGTTGAAGTATATATATATATATCGTTTTAGAAATGTATTAGTTAATAGGTTTTAAATCGATTTTTTTTTATTTCATTAAGCGACTAGACGAGCGGGACGTTCACCTGATGGTAAGTGATACGCCCGCTCATAACAACGGGGCACTAGCTAGAATGTAACATACTGCATTACACTGCGCTCATCTTCCTGAGACATAAGATATTGAATCTCATTCCCTCAGTAATTACACTAGCTACAGCGCCCTTCAAACCGGAACACAGCAGTGTCTACACAGTACTCTGCGTGTGCCGCAATAGGCGCTGCAGTAGCAGTAGATACCAGTATTTCATTCAGCATTTTATTTGTAACATTTGTGACGTTCGTTGTTGGCATATTAAGTAAAAAGTTCCTATTCAGTTGTAGAGGTAACATTACTTAAGACACCAGCGATTCTTCTGAATGCTGATAAGTTTCCATCCGCGCCCATGGTATTAAACCACGATGAACAAAGAAACGAAACACCAGGACCATTAGCGGCGGAACCGACCGCGGCGTTAGCGCGATAAGCAACACCATCAGACAGACACAATGGCAATCCGCGTTTCCGCAACATTAGGTGGGCTCGTTAGCTCGCAGCCATTCTTCGCTGGGCCTCATCCAACATCGACATTTACATTTATATACTTCACGTTATCCAGCAGCCGATACATCAACTGTAACCTCGTCTTCCGTTTCCTTAACGGATTTCACGATAAATCCTGCGACATTTATCAATACAACACAATCTCGCTGTATAGTTTTGATAAACACAAAAATATTTTTTTTCAGTAATTTATTCTTCATCCTCATCTTGGACAAGGATCTCTAACTCTCTCTAAAGTATTCAGCAAATCATACTCATATCGCTCTTTAATCTACAGGATTCCTACGACTAGTACTTTCATTTTTATATTCTTGCTCTGTCATCTTCATTGCTATCTGTCGCTGTGATGGTAAGACGGTGGTACCTAAGTGCTAGTCTTTATTACAGTATTTTAAATTCTACACCAGCTACCATTTTCACATTGAAGATTTCTTGATATAATACGCTGAGTTCTGTCTGTCCACTAATGAGATCTAGAGAATTCTAGTCAAACATGATTTACCATCTCCAGCCTCATGATAAATTAAGATCGTACCTTCAACAGAATACATTACCATCTTGGATGTTAAATGATGCATATTACAGTTTAGTAGAAATAAACACTGCTATGATATCAGAAATGTGGAGATCCGCACAAGAAGTAAGGTGATCGACATAGCCCAAAAGATTGCTAGACTAGGTAGTAGGCAGAGCACATTGCTCAAAGGACCGACAGCCGATGGGGCAGTAAGGTCTTCGAGTAGCGTCCGCGTACTAGTACACGTAGTGTTGGGAGGCCTCTCACAAGGTGGACCGACGATCTGGGGAGTCGTGGGAACATACAGGATGCGGGCAACGGGGTATCGACCGATGTGGAGATTTTTCGGTGAGGACTATGGAAAGGAAACCAGGACCAGCAAAGGAAGTCTATCGGCCGTTGATTGATCCGATTAATGATACTAACATCTAGATTCTAGAAAGAAAGGACCGTTTAATTACTTAATGTATACAGAGGTACAAAATAATCAATACAGAAGAAGGTCAGGCTATAATAATAATCATTGATATTCCCGATCTATCATTTATTTGAAGTCTAAAGACCTTTTATTTATATATCCTAAAATAATACCGCCGTCAAAGGATGTTATTAAGTTCCTTATAAAGGATACCCATGGATATAAATTACACGAAAATAAAACGAGAACATTCAAAAGAGAAAGTTTCTTTGAACCTTCCGCGAGGGCGACACCGCGGCGCCGGACCCACGGCCGCGCACTGTGCTGCCGGTGTGAACGTATCCTAGCAGTTATTGGTTTCGGCGATACGTTAATATGAAGAGCTGAAATATGCTATCCAGAAGCAAATTGTATCGTTTGTTAAATTTATGATTAAACAAACCTGAAGAATCTCATCAGAGCATCAAAAGAAGTGTTTACAGATCCTAAACGTATCATCAATATTTTTTCATGTATACACATTCCACTTAAAACAATCATCGCAAACCCGCAATTACAATGTAATTAAGTAATCCAGGGGTGTAAGAGGTACCGGACAACATTTTACGGAGCCCAAATTGACCTCACGAGCATTAGGTGTACCCTGCTGAATAACAGACGAGGCTCTGACTACCCACCAACCCGCACTGGACCAGCGTGGTGGGCTACGGCCCAATTCCACCCAATGAACTCCAACAAACGATATGGTAATCTTTCGAGGAGACCCACGAGTATGTCCAGCCGTGGACGTCTGTCCGCTAATAATTACGATGATGATTAAGTAATTCAAAATCTAGATTTTCCATTTCCCATACCAAAAGTAAATATCTGTTAAGAATTTTTACGGAAATCAAACCTTCCTGTTAGATGTAAACAGATTTAAGTGCTCCCTCCTTATCTAAAGTAGAATACTAAATAGACTTTAATTGGCTACTGCTTAAGAACTAAGTATCTTCAAGATAATTATCTAAGGCTTCCAATCATGATGTTAGGATATAGTAATAAAATAATACCAGAAATATTTATTTATAATAACAGTGCTAATGATAGTTCAAAGTAAATACTAGCAACGAAGTATATAAAGATAAAAGTAGTATTGTATAGTAAAGAAATACTACGTAATATTTTGTGCACAGCATCTCTCATGTGCTCAGCAACTTGAGATGTACGATGTTACGTTTAAATATTTTAGTAGTTTTAGTAGCTAAAGCACTTTAGGAAAGCTTTTAGTCATCATCGTCACCATTTTAGTCTAACACTGGCTTTCTACAAGAGATATCTAGATATATACAAGCTGGTATCTGAACTGTATCATCAGTTGTAAAACTTTTAATTAAATAAATAAGTCTTATTATTAAATGGCTTTTTTTATTCAATTGACCTGATGGTAAGTAATACGCATGCCCATAACTACATGGTGCTGGTTCAGATGCCCACATTACCCTCGTCGCTTAAGACATAGGATGTTAACTTTAACCCAGTAATTACACCAGCTACCCACCCTTCAATAAACACAGTAATATTCGCACGGTACTGTCTGTCAGCTGCAACAGATGATGCTGTGGAACCTAGACTGTCTCCGGCAACAGAGACCTACCACCAGTGAATACTCATATATAAGAAATCGATATCATGAATTTAAAATAAATAATCGAATAAGACATTTGAAGAGCTGGTTGACATTTCCTCCACGACTGCAATATACGTCCCAGTACACAGCGAGCTGCGGATATAACGAGCAAACACAAACTTAGAACTCCTGACCTGAAAATTTCATCGAGTCGATCCGAGCTGGTCTGCGGAATATAAATTTCACGACGCTGATTCAGCGCACATTTATATAGTAAATTTATTTCCTGTCGCAATAGATTTATATTTTTTATCAACAGCCATTTTACGTCCCCACTAGTGGGGCACAGGACTACCCTCAATATGAGGGCGATGGGCCGTAGTCACCACGCGGGCCCAATGCGGACTGGTGACTCTACACACAGCTTAGAATAAATCCTAATTCATGTGCAGGTTTCCTCGCGATGTTCTCCTTCACCGTTTGTATTTCGCTGTTGTTACTTAAGTTCACAAATGTACATAACTTAAATATTAAAGTTATTCGTACATGACGAGATTCGGACCCGTGACCTTCGGAATGAAGGCCGCACGCTCCAACCATTAGACCAGCGAAGACATTTCATAACCTTCATTTACTCCTAAACATTTATTACAGGTAACTATTTGCCTGAAAATTTACTAATGGTAGGTCGGATTGACCAAAGACCGTCTAGTTACCACCGCAGCTCTTTCGTATTTCTGTCGCCAAACAGTAGTGTAAACCTTAACTTTATTCCGGTTTGAAGGGAGTCGTAGCAAGTAACTAAAGTAACTAGGGCAATGAGACTTTATAGTATGTTTCAAGCGACGAGTACAATGCGGTGTAGTGTATATCATCCTAACTAGCGCCACGTTGTTGACCACATGATTATCGGCCGGACTACGGAAGGTACGAAAGTTGTTTTTTTTATTTAGCTAGTTAAAATGGTATTCACAGTACCACATTGCGCTCGTCGTCTTGAGACATAAGATGTTAAGCCTCGTTACCCCAGTAATTACAGTAGACTTTAATCGCAGTAGACTTTTCTTCGCAGAAGACTTTTTCTCACAGTAGACTTTTCCTCGAAGTTGACCTTTGGCCGCAGTAGATTTTTCCTCGCAGTAGACTTTTTCTTGTAGTAAACTTTTCCTCATAGTAGACTTCCTTACAGTAGACTTTTTCTCACAGTGGACTTTTGAGTCCTGTGAGCTGTTCTCTCATTCTATCAGCAGCGACGATAATGCGTGACTTTAAATCTTCTAACGAGTTAATTGGTGTTGTGTACACTAAAGATGTCATGTGACCCCATAAGTAACAATCGCAAGGTGTTAAATGGGGACACCTTGCGATTATTACAACACAAACAAAAGGGTCAACTTAAGGGCCGGCGCGGCGTCTACTTTTATGAGTGTCTACAGTTTGATGTTTTATAGTGCTTGGTTTTATTACAAGTGGTTTTTTTATTTTAGAAATGTTATGTACCTTCTTATATTTTGTCGAATAGGTATTCAAGTCAAGTATTTATTTATGCGCTTTATTCGTATTTTTTATAAATAAAATTTTGTTTTAATATTAAATAAAAAAAATTAAGTAAGACGCCTTATTCTTTACTGTGGCGACTTTTAAAGAACCTAATTTAAAAGTTTTAGCCTCTAAGTGATGATTATTAATTTAATTGAATTAAACAATGATTAAAAAATAAATTTTAAATTAAAACTTATTTAGAAATAAGTAAGAAATAGAATCATCAAATTTATTCTAGAAAATCGAGAATTTTTTAAAAAATATTTTAAAAATGAATAACTCCAGCAGCATTGTGTCTGTATGGTATATTCCGTACATAGACAGATAGGATACGAGCTAGACTTTAGCACCTACACATCTTTTATACTATATTACCTTTCATTCTGTATATGTATATTTATTTATTATACATCAAACAGGTGATGAATATAAAATCATCAAATTAAAGATAATTCTTCATGGTCTAGTTTGTTTCAAGTAGACGAAACTATAGAGAAACAATACTTATTAATTCTTCCTCTACAACTATCCTTGTTGTTTCCATTACGACAGGCGGACTTATATTTTACCTTGTTTCATTTATATTTAAATTAAGTAAATAGAGAGACAAGTACTTTATTTGATATTCCTCTTTGCTTATCAAAGAAAAAAGGCGTGTTCCGATAATAAAAAAAATATCGTTTCCAATTTCCTCTTAGGCGCTTTGGGACAATTACAATTGGTTTTACCTAGTTACAGCACAAAGTGTATTTCCTCCGGGAAATGATTATTCGCGATGCCTAAAGATGGCACTTTTATATTTCCTCGGTTTGCTTCAATTACCGATTTTCGTTATTTATTTTCTGGTGGCTTCAATTCAACGATTGGTTTTTCTGTTCCTGTTCCCTCTTCTAAAGTATTTATAGCATCGATAGCTTTATTCATTATTTTATTATTATTAACAAGTTTTTCATTTTTAAGTTTATTTTTATGTACGTTTAGATTTTTCTCTAGTACTTAATCACAATCTCTTCGGATTGTAATCAGAGAGGTAACCCATGTGAGAATGCGCACTAGTAGTCTGGAAAATTCCTATTCACGCTTCTCTTATATCCTATGTACTTCTGAATCCTGAATTAGCATGTTATTGTGAACGGTACACCGTATGGTTTACGATCATTGTAAGATTTATCACAAATGTCAGATCTATTATCAGCATCAGAATTATCATCAGTTTTAGGTTTATTAAGAGCGTTATATTTATCATCATTGTCAGATTTATCTACAATTTCAGATTTAACATCAGTATCGGATTTAAAATCACGCCAAGATCTTTTTGAATGGAAAATCAGAATTAAATAATATAGAACGCAAATAATAACATGTAAAAAAATCCTTTAGTGCATTATGAGATAGTTTTACTATCTCAGTTCTCTGTTTGCCGATAATTCCGCATCGGTTTTGCCCGGGCTGGTACATATTTGCCCGGGGCAAACCGGTGTACTGTGTAATCATACAGTCTGATTTCGGAACAGAAGCGGGGAGACAGGTGGAGAACACGCCGGCTAATATTTAGTTAGGAACCTGTTTAAAGACGTGGCCAAGAAAACGGCGGAGCTGGACGTTTCTACCGCATGGTCGCATCTTTACAGAAGCAATAAAATATTAGTACCTTTAGTATTTATAAAGGATAAAAAAATTATAGTTTTTTTTATTAAAAGTTTTTAAACTGTAACTTGCAAAATACTATAATTATAAGATAAGGCAAGATGAGGCTTTTCAATTGCTTTTTTTGTTTTTTTTTATATTCTACAAAACGACTAGACAAGTGAGACGTTCACCTGATGGATAATCATATGTCCGCCCATAACAACGTGGCGCTGGTTAGGTTAGCATATATTACACCACTTTGTGCTTATAGCTTTGGGACTTAAAATGCTTTCTCTCGTTAGCCTAGAAATTTCACTGCCTACAAAGCCCTCTAAACCTGAACACAATAATATTCGCACACTACTGTTTGGCGTTTCAAACGTCTGAAATATGTTATATAAAGATTCTCTTAATGTGGATACCACTAAAGATTTCCCTTTAAACCTATCTTTAAATCAAATTTATTTATAAATTAAGTAGAAAAATAATCTAAGTGTGGTTATGTTAAATTGTAACTTATGTTAAATTACCTATAATTTTATATAAATATTTTGACGTTTGTGTATGCAAATATTACGTGTGCTTCAATATATCTTATGAATAGAAAAGTGAACCATTCGGACCTTTAGTCATTTTCCTGGCCCCAAATCATTTCTAGCTACATACAGATGTTTCGCTCTTACTGTTGAAGTAACATTCAGTGCTACATACAGGGTGTGCTGAATTCGTCTATTATGGGTTAATTATATAAATAACCCTGAAATGCTTCGTTATGTGTTTTGAGTGACTCCCGCGTAGCGTTAGACGTAGTGTTGGGAGGCCTCCTACAAGGTGGACTGATGACCTGGTGAGAGTTGCGGGAACCCACTGGATGCGAGTAGCGCGGTGCCGGTCGATGTGTAGATCTTTGGGGGAGGCCTATGTCCAGCAGTGGACGTCTATCGGCTGATGATGATGATACCCCTCGTTATGTGAATGTACTGGGTTCGATTCTGGAATCAAATATGGTAGACTTTGGATGTTGGTAGGTTTATCTGGAACCGCCTAGCTCCTCGTTCACATTACAATTCTGTAACCATAATAGAATAATTTCCTTACCTATTTTAATGTACGACTATTGGATGAAAACAGGAGAAAGAGAAAAAAAAATTGGGAGGATGTGGGGCATTTCCCACCACGCTGGTGCAATGCGGGTTGGTGGGAACCAGTCTCGTTTGTTGATTAACAGGGTGCACCACGAGCAGCAGGTGACGGTTAGCTTGGGTCCCGTGAGTTGTGCGAGGACCCCTTGCCATTTTTATACAAATATAACATACACAGAAATAAATGCTAAGGCACTACTTATCCATTATGGAATTTCTTCCAGGTCTGTGGGTGAGTGATTGCATAATAGTGACAGTCAATCTGGTGCACTCTGATAATAAAATAAGACTAAACATATATACTAAAAATTAATTTAGAATTGTTTATAGGTAAAAAGAGGGGAAAAGGATAATAAATTGAAATTTATAAGCATCAGGGTCATCATCAATATTTCAACCGATAGACGCCCACTGCTGGACGTAGGTCTCTTGTGTGTGTAGCATTAGGATAGCGGAAGATAATATTCTTTGACGGGCTTTAGTTAATGTTATTACCTTTTAACTAAATGGCGACGGCGTACCGGAAGACGTAGTGTTGGCAGACCCCCATAAGGCGGTCTGACGAACTGCGGGCAGCGCAGGATCGATGGGAATTAAAATCATTGCGACCTACTCTATCAAACAACATTTTTACATCTACTATGATATAAAAGGACATTATAATAGAAAATAGTGCACTGAATAATTTCGTGAAAGAAAACGACTGTTCGGAAAGGCAAGGATAAAAGGAGGAGACCAGCTAAATGGGCACAAACTTGACCACACCTGGAAATTAGTGCTGTATTAATTAAGCAAACAAACCTAATCAAAAATGTAATTCGCTATAGTGCGTAGTGTTGGGAGAGTCTCCGGAACCCACTGGATGCGAGCAACGTGGGACCTATAAATGTGGACATCTTTGAGGGAGGCCTATGTCCAGCAGTGGACGTCTATTGACTGATAATGATGATGATGTGTATTTCAGAATCTAACTGCATGTCCGGAAAAACAGTGTGAATAGAATTCCGAACTATGGGGTGGGAATATGAGAAGGGTTCTTAAGTGTCACTGCTACCACCGCAGTCGACTAACAGTACTGTGTTCCGGTTTAAATGACGCTGTAGGTAATGAAGTGTAAGATGAAATTATTAATTGTGTTGCTTCGAATTAATTATAAAGCTGTTGTCGTTGATATGTAGCTGGATGCAGGCAGCGCTGGATCGATCGATGTGAAGATGTTTGGGGGAGGCCTATGTCCAGCAGTGGACGTCTGTCGGCTGATGATGATGATGATGTCATTGATATTACAAATGGTCACTTAGTAGACACTTAATAATAAGTAGATATTATATTTATTAATTTCTATACATCTTTATATGGACGCTGTTATAAAGCAAACAAAAACACGATAATGGCCTATTGAATCTTCACTTGGAGACTAACTTATCGGATGGCATTATAACTTCTAACTTATAAATGGAGCCTTCGCGAATACCGCAAAGGGAATTATTTGTTTTTCTTCAGCGTACTATTAAGGACCGGATAAGTAAAAAGAAAAACAATTACTTAAGGTACTAAGTATATAAAAGAATTCATTATAAAGAATTCAGACTATTTCCAAACGTCCATGTGTGAAGAGTAATCTTCATGTTAAGTTCATTTCTAACTTAATAGTTTCAGTCGGATACAAACATAAGCTTCACTAAGTTACTTAATTTTTTATATTTACAGTACCTTAATACCAGACTTACTTCACGTATTAAGTAGTGATGAGCAAAAATGCAACAAGACTAAGACTTTGACAATCTTGGTAATGCATGTTCAGTCTTATTGTGTTTCCGTTTAAAAAAGTATAGTTAAGTTCATCATTCTTATCAGCCGACAGATGTCCACGGGTGGACACAGACCTCCCCAAGAGGTTTTCTCATTGATTGATCCTGCGCTGCCCGCATCCAGTTGCTTTCCGCAACCTTCACTTAGCGTTTTTCCTTCAGCCGTGCACATTTGTTTTTGGTATCGCCTTTTCGCAAGACCAAGACCAATTTCATGAGACCGTTGATGGTGAAGTGTGCTTACCAAAAGTATTCTGATTCCCATATGTTGACAACTAGACCATAGCGATGCTGGTATGGTGACAGATTTACAATATGAAGGTGGTAGGAAGTTAGGGGGATTAAATAATCCCACCACCATTCATATCTTATACCATTTAGTCGGGAGTCCAATGAAAAACCTCCAAATTAAGAA
The DNA here is from genome assembly GCA_029034505.1 of Ornithoptera priamus. Lineage (NCBI taxonomy): Eukaryota > Metazoa > Arthropoda > Insecta > Lepidoptera > Papilionidae > Ornithoptera > Ornithoptera priamus. The sequence continues at coordinate 1,060,165 of JARDWD010000517.1, read as the reverse complement.
CCAATTTAGTTTGTTCTACTTTTTCTTACTCTGTGTATCATCATCATCATTATCAGCCGATAGATGTCCACAGCTGGAGATAAGCCTCCCCTAAGCATAAAGATCTCTACATCGATCGTGTAGGGACTCATATAAGTGGAAATTTCGGTCATTTCCCACCATACTGGCCCAATGCTAGTTGGTAGAAGCCAGAGCCTCGTTTGTTGATTAGCAGAGTACACCACGAGCAGATGAGGTTGATTAGGGTTCCGTGAGTTGTTGTGCGGAACCCCACCACTACTATTTCCTTACGGCGATTTATTTCAATAACCGCCACAGTTAGTTTTAACAATAGAATAAAATAATAGTCGACTTACCCGTAGGCTGTATAACACAACTTCACTCAGTTTGTTCATACAGGAACTATATCGTCGAAACTTATAACAAAGCAATTCAATATATTTTTTTTAATTCTATGAAGCAACGAGACGTGCAGAACGTTCACGTGATGGTAAGTGATACGCTTGCCCATAGCGTGTATTTAGGATAGTATACTCTAGATTACCGGCGGTAGGTCTCTGTTGCCGGACACCGTTTATGTAGGTTTCACCGCAGCTCCTATTACTGTCGCCAAACCATAGTGTGCAAACATTGCTGTGTTCCGGTTTGAAGGGCGCTGTAACTAATGAAATATCTGGGGTAACGAGACTCAACATTTTATGTCTCAGGCGACGAGCACTTAGCACTTACCATCAGGTGAAGATCTTGCTCGTTGTGCTTCGTAGTACAAAAAAATGGTTTTAAATAAGAACTAAATTGGATATAGGAAACTGGCTAACTTTGTTATTCCATATTAATATAATTGCAACTTGCAGTTAATGGAATTACTGGGTTAAAAAGAGCTATGTTTTAAGGCTATATGGTGAGGACTGAGGGTGTGAAAATAAAAGGGATGATTTAAAAAAAAACGCTGGTTTATACTTTACATGCTATGGAGCCGTGAGCACATTCACCATCCCTACACGTATTTTTCAATCTCCTCAGTATATCCCTCTTGCTCACACGCATGCATGCTGTCTCGTTCTTAAGTTATATTCGAAGGATCTGTCGCTCATGCATCCTACACAAAATTATTAAACATATAAGTATAATAAGAGGGTGTAAGGGTTCCCGCACAGCAACTCACGGAACCCTAACCAACCTCACCTGTTCGTGGTGCACACTGCTAATCAACAAACGGGGCTCTGGCTCCCACCAACCGGCATTGGGCCAGCGGTAGGAAATAGTCCAAATCCATATGAAACCCGATCGATGTGGGAATATTTGGGAGAGGCCCATGTCCAGCAGTGGACGTCTATCGGCTGATGATGATTATCAAGAATATTAAAAAGGTGGTTTCCTTTTATTTCTGTTCCTCCATTCTATCCTCCGGTTACATGAATATTCCCTTGGAGTAAATATTTTAAAAATGGCGTCGGAATTATTATCATTGTAAATAGCTTTGGTGTAATTAAGAGTGAAAGGAGGGTGGCGGCGCGCTAAGGGATGGGTTATTCTTTTCATTTTTTTTCGTCTTAAATTAAGAATGACGCGCGTGCGGTAATCTATGAAGTAAGGGATTTGTTTCAGAACGAAGGCCAAGCATTTTAGACAGTTCCTTTTGTTATTGGTAATCTGGCTCCTGGTGTAGCAACGTTGATTTGCAAATTTAAATCCTTTGAAAATTTTCAACAATGTTTGTTTTTTTTTATTTTACGAAACGAGGACATCATCGGCACGTTCATCTGATGGTAAATGATACGCCTTGCTATAACAACATGGCGCCAGTTAGGGTGTTATACACAACACTACATTGTATTAGATGACATAAGATGTTAGGTCTCGTTACCCCAGTAATTTCACTAGCTACAACACTTTTCAAACCGGAACACAGTAATGTTTCGACAGTACTGTTTATCGGCTGCAATAGGAATTGCATTGCTGCTTAAATGGTCTTCGGTAACAGAGATCTACCACCAGTTGTATTTATCCAGAGCGGATCTGGGGAATTTTAATTATAGGTGTTCAATGGTTTCCTCAGTGGTAATATTGGAGACAGGAAATGGATCGGTGGCCAGTTTAAACCGGTATGGTATGATTTGATACCACCATGTCCAGTAAAAAGTTGGGTCATCATCATCATTTCAATCGACGTCCACTGTTGGGCATAGGTCTCTTGTAATGTATTCTACAAAGCACGATCTAGTTAAAGTTAGGTGCTAAAGTTAAACTAGTTAACCCCCATTGAAAGCTTTATAAGTAATTTTTTTCTTACTTCCATCTTCTTGGTTGGTCTAGTTACCAACTTAGGTCAAACCACAAGTCACTGAATAGGCTACTTGCTGAAGATGAGAAATTGCAGCATCAAAAATATCTCAGACACCAGGGTGGATGACAGTATGAATGCGAAGTACGGGAGCTTCAAGCGGCTGACTTGTACGAGACGGAAGATGTTGGCGCTCTAGACACAGATGCTGCGTCTCCGTCCGCAGGGTGGTTATGAGAAAATTGGTATTATTATTAAGTTACTGGTCTGTTACCGGTGGTATATCACTGTTGCCGGAGGCTGTGTATGTAGGTACCATCACAGTGTCCATTGCAACTGATAAACAGTAGTATGCGAAAATTATTTTGTTCCGGTTTGCAAGGCGCTGTAGCTAGTAAAATTACTAGGGTAACGAGACTTAACATCTAGGCGATGAGCCCAATGTGGGGCAGTATACATAATCCTAACTAGCCCACGTCGTTATGGGCAGGCGTCAGGTGAACATTCCGCTCGTCTTGTCACTTAATTGAATAAAAAGAAAATTTACAACGCCCTTCAAATCGGAGGACAGTAATGTTTGCACATAACTATTTGGCAGAAATAGAAGATGCGGATGTATCTAGACGATCTCCGGAAACAGATGCCCGTCCCAAGTAAAATCGTATTATTGTTTCAAAATGGCGGAATCGATAACCGAATCCGCCATTTAGAGTTAACGATAAGGAGATACATCTATTAAACTTAACCTAACATCATTTATAGTCAGTAGGGGTGTGGATGTAGTAGTACTTGACCTGAATGCGTAAAAAAAAATTTAACAACCCCAACAGTGGCGAAGAAAATAAAAAGAACCGTAAACATGGCTAATATCCGCAGTAAACTCGTATTAAAGAACTGTTTTTGTAATTTTTTTTTATTTCTCGTTCCCGGTCACGCGACACCGCCGCGGAAATCCGAAGCCGAGAAAGTTATTTTCGTCGACGCATTCCCCTTTCCGGTTATAATAGGAGCGATGGGAAAATTATGGCTTTTTTTTCCTCGCCACCGTTTGATGTTATGATTTTGTATAACATATATATAATCCACCATAAACATTATTATATATTATTATGACGTTGTAGCAAAATAAAATTATTGGGGGTAAGTAGCCTTAACAACTTAGGTCTATAGCGACGGATACAATGGGATGCAGTATATAGCATTTCGACTAGCGCCACGTTGTTATGAGCGGGCGTATCACTTACCATCAGCTGAACGTCCCGCTCGTCTCGTCGCTTTATTCAATAAGCTTCTATTAGATAATTTTCTTAAGCCCACGGTAGTTCACTGCTGATCTAGTCTGATCTATGATGCAACTTAGCCTATTAGCCTAACCTTAGACAATTACAGATAAAATACAATTTATATCTAGTAGGTATCTGTTGCCACAGACCTTTTAGGTATTACTGCAACTCCTATTGCAGCCGACAAACGGTAGTGTGCATTGCTATGTTTCGGTTTGAAGTGTATTGTAGCTAGTGAAATTACTGGGGCGACGAGTCTTAACATCCTATATCTCAAAGCGACCAGCATTATGTAACTCTGTCTATATCACCGTAACCAACGCTACATTGTTATGGGCTGGCGTATTATTTATCATCAAGTGAAGGTCCACGTCGTCTCATCGCTTCGTAGAATAAAAAAATAATATTCTAGACGTACGTTTCTTAAAGCACTAAGATTAATATGCAAATCAAATTAAATGAAGTTCCATAATAAAAAGTTTTGATTAAAACTTTAATGCAAATATTAATTTACTTGATAAACTTAGATCGAGTTAAGTTTAACAAGTTGCTTGAAGACGAGTTTTTTATACGGGAGGTTGTTGTTTGAAGTTCACGAACTGTCTCGTCGGTTCACCATCATTACTTGATAGAAGTCCACAGCCTTGGGTCTCAGCGTCGGACCATAGCCTTGTGCCATATACTTATTTATCAGCTGATTATGATGACGCTCAATTCACTTGTAGGTCTCTGTTGCCAGAGATCGTCTAGGTACCATCGCATCTCCTATTGCGGATGACAAACAGTACTGTTCAGACATTACTGTGATCAGGTTAGAGAGGCGCTGTAACTAGTGTAATTACTGGAAAAATGGATTTAACATCTTAAGTATCATGCGATGAGGACAAAGTTGGGGCAGTGTATTTCATCCTAACTAGCACCACTAAGTTTAGTTTTATTACTAATCACTGAATTAATGGACTAACGACACTTAATGCTTTATTTCTCAAGGAGAGTAAAATACAGTGCTGTGGTAAACACATCGTACCTAGTGTGATGTTATTATGAGCTGGCGCATCACTTACCATCCCCAACGTCGCGCTCGTTTTATCAATAAAAAAATTTCCACAATTAATATATAAGTACAGACTATAATAAATTGTATATATATATATTATAATATAATATAATTTAATTTTCCCTTTAACGTATCCTATTACCATTAATTATGTATTATTATAATATAAAATCTAATTAATGTTAGCAGGAAGGATGAATTGATCAAGACAATTGAAGACTTACCAAGTTCTTTTGAAGTAAGAAAACGGAAAGGCTTTGTAATGTTTAAAATTATTCATCGGCGGTTTCAATAACCGGAAGTTCCTTTTTTATTCGTTCCCACTTTCAAATTAAAAGACAAGTTAAGTAATGGGTGTGCCTGAAACGATATTATCTATCAATGTAGCGCTAATTGGTATGATATACACTACATGTTGTTCTGATCGTCTGCAGAAATAGTCTCTTCACCTCAATAATTTCACCAGCTACAGCGTCCTTCAAACTGGAACATAGTGATATTAACACAGTACTATTTAGCGGCTGGAATAGGAGTTGCCTTACATAGGCAGTCTCCGGCAACACATATATATATATATAAAGCTTTCACTGGTTTATACATAATTGTATCTTTTGATGCAAAACTACTTATATTTTATAACTTAATAACAAAGTAAGTACAAAAAATGTGTTCATGTTAACATCAAGTTGCAAAACAACAGATTGTTGTGACGGTGTTGTTTTTTTAAGTTAATTTCCGGTTTCTTTTGTTTTAACTTATTTATTAATATTTTCCTTTAAAAAATGTTTTCTTATGTTTATTTTTGTGTACATATATACATAAAAAATGGTTTAATGCAAAAAAAAATAAATTCCGTTGTATTTAATAAACCTGATTCACTAAGAGTCAAACCTGTACCTTTCAACCAACTGTTCTCCTGCCGCTGAGCTGGTCGTGATATGGAATTAGATTTGATATTTACACTTGAAATTTGTTAGAAATACTCTCGCTCGTCAACCGGCTCCCCTCCGAGCCTCTTCCTGTTATTAACATCCCCTGCAACTCTCTTTGGGGAAGAAATTTTCTAAAATCCATTCTTAGCTGACCTTTAAATGTCAGAAGCAATATCTTTACCAAATAATATTTTTTAATTAAACCACGAAATGAGTAGAATGTTCACCTCATGGTAAGTTATACGGCTGCCCATAACAATGTGGCGCTAGTTAGAATGATACTAGCAGATTGTACTCGCTTTCAGACATAAGACGTAAGTCTAGTTGCCCTAGTAATTCCACTATTTACAGCGTCCTTCAAACCGGATCACAGTAATATTTGCACAGTATTGTTTGTGGGTAGCAATAGGAGCTGCGGTGGTACCTACTTAGACGGTCCGGCAACAGAGACACTACCACCTATAAGTGCTTACGTCTAATAGTTTCGGAGATCTCGCGATGAGTCGATGAATCTCTGGATATCTCATATACTACCTAGTCCTGCAATGAGTTCCGTTGCAAATGAGAATGCATTGTTTTTGTTTAACGAAGTAATGTGATATTATTGAATTGTATATCTATACATACTTACTGGTCGCAGCTACATATAAAGATACAATATTGCACTCGATATGGCCACCTTTGGCTTTTATACAGGCCTTTAATCGGTTTGGCCACGTATTACGAATCTGTGGACTTACGCGCTGTCTCCAAGGGAAGTTTCCACCACCGCCACCGCCACTGCTGACTCAATGTCGCCGTGTCGTTTAGAGCAGCAGCAGGCCATGTCCTCTAAAACTGATCATAGTTTGAAGTCTAAAGGATTGAGAACTGAGCTAGATGAGGGCCAGTCTTCAGCTCTTATAAATTTGGTTTCATGCCAGGTTTGGGTAGTCCGTGCCTTGTGATCAGTGTACTAAGTGCAGAGTCCTGCTGGAAAGTCCAAATAATCCAAGACTGTATCTTGATACACTTTGGCTGAAGTTTTCATTCCTTTTTCATAAAAATGTAGTTTTGTGACTGCTTGATAAGACACGCCTCACCATCATTCACCATCACTGACGCAGGATGATGACCACATTGTAACTTTCCGACCACTTGAGCAACTTTTTTATAACTGTGAGCGTACACTTTATCCTTTTGATTATTGTAGTGTTCTTTGCAGCATTAGCAGCCTTTGTAGCTCTAACAGCACAGCACGCGGCCGGCCCGAGTTTTTCTGTTCTTTTTCTGGACAGAAGAAGTGTCGTTGTGTCTGTTTATAGTACAATGTGCGAACATACGGCTGATAGCAAACTTTTCAAGTGTCTGGTATATGACCGAGAGCTCCATACTCACATTGTGGAAGGCGATCATTGTGATCAATTTTCTTGAACACCCCCACCCCATTCCATATTGTAATTTAATAATGAATACGAAAATATATGTGAAATAGCGCAAAATTGAAACAAGTCTTTAAAATAATACACGTGTTCCAAATTCAAAATAATTAAAACGTTGAAAAAAATTTTCGTGTAACAGTATCTATGGCCAGACTAGTTATTTATGTTTATGCATGAATATATGTACATGCAGTTATTTATAGAATGTATTAACATATATAAAAACTCTTTTCACATATTCCAGTATGCATTCTGCAGTTTCAGCAGCGCGGAACGTATTAAACGGGAAACGTATTGTGCCCTTTGTGGAGCCAAGATGTAACATCCAAAGGGGAAAACGCTGAGTTGTTTTTTAAAACATCTTGTGCGGTACACAAGTTTTAGAAGGGGTGGCCGTGTACCCCACTGTTTTCGTTTTATTATTCAACAAAGCGAAGACAAACAGAACGTTCACCTAATAATAAGTGAGATGCCTTACCATAATAATGTAGCCATAGTTAGAATGGTATACACTACACAACGTTGCGGTCGCCGCGTTGATACCTTAATATCTTTAATGTTAACCCAGTAATTTCATTAGCTATAGCACCCTTCAAACCGGAACACAGTAATGTTTCCTCACTGCTGTTTATCGGCTCCAGTACGAGCGCACTGTAACACTTACGAGGAAACATTTTGATATCGAACGGTAGGGTTTAAAATTAATGGTCAGCATATATGGCCTAACTAGGTACTACAGCGCGTATTCTTATCACTAAACAGTAATATGCAAAGATTACTGTCCTAGTTTTTTTTTTAGCAATGACACGAGCTAGACGTTTATCTGATGGTGACGGATACGCCAGATTATCACATTAAGAAAGTCAGCACCATATTGTGACATCGTTTTCTTGAGATATTAAAGTGTTAAGCTTCATTACCCAAGTGTTTCCCCTAGCTACATCGTCCTTCAACCGGAATACAATTATACTTGCACACTACGGTTTGGATGGAGAAGTAGACCCTGCGGTGGTACGTGGACAGTCTCCGTCAATATAAAGCCACCAGCAATCGCAAGTACCTAAAATGAGGTGGTAATTAGGATGTTTACACCATACCACGTCGCTGTTCCATGTATTTAAGTTAAAGGCCGTTAGTTCAGTTATTTGACAATGCTCATTATCCTGAAAGAAAGTTGTTATGATAATAGAAACTCCCTTGTTATATAAAGTTACTACTGTAATTTTTCTAGCCGCAGCGCCCTTTAAATCGGAACACAAAAATATTTGCACACTACAGTTTGTGCGGCAGGAATGGATGCTGCGTTGGTGCGTCTAAGTTTCTCTTGTTCAGTAAACCGTTATACGTAACTTTGTTGACTGTAGCTTAAACTTAGTTTAATAACTTTGTATGGGAGGGCGGTATTCACGACGCTGCTGCGAAGTATTCGATACCTGATAATATCGATAACTAATAACTAAATTCCAGTGCTACTTTATGAGGGGAGACACGTGATTTAGTCGAGCGAGCTTTAGTTAACATGGAGTTTGATAATTCGAACTAGCGCCACGTTGTTATGAGTAGGTGTAGGACATACCATCTGATGAACGTATCGCTCGTGTCGTCGAATGATAAAAAATCTTTAGATTACTTTGTAAATAATAAGAATTGAAGGGGGCTGTCGCTAGTGAAATTAAGTGGGTAGCTCAATGTGATGAAGAGTATATTATTATAACTACCGCCACTTTATTATGTACAGGTGTATTGCTTACCATCAGAGGAACAAATCGCTCATATCGCCGGGTATCAAAAAATCTTTAGATTACGTTGTTATTAGAAAGGTAAGAAAAGGAGCTGGCCCTAGTGGAATTTCGTGGGTAGCATAATGTGGTGTAATGTATATCATTACAACTAGTATCGCATTGTTATGAGCAAGCGTATCACCATCCTGAACATCCCGCTCGTCTCATCGCTTCACAAAATAATAAAGAGTCATCTCAGTTATCTCTTATCGGTCGTATAGTCGACTAATTAGAGATTGATATCCGTATCGCGTCCGTGCACATTTCAAAGGGAATCGCGCTGAAATTTCAGTTTTAATGTCCGAGTGCGCGCGCATTCGCCCGCCTATCTAGACTTCAGTACTTCGTAGCGAGCGTGCGGGAGCGTACGCCCGTTCGCACCGGAAATAATTCGCGCGTCGGAAAAGTTTTTAATACCGCAAAAAAATCGGAAGTATATTTACAATAGATAACCTCCGCATACAGACCTATAAATAGTGTAGTGTTGCCAGTTTTGTGTCAAACTTTGTCTCGTACAAATCTCAGAGATTTTCACGGCGAAAAAAAACTCATATAAATATTAGGTGAGTATAAATATATATATACTGTATATATGTGTCATAAGGTCTGCTTAAAATAAAACCTGTTTACTATAAAACTCTTTTTTAATTTGTAAGTTTTTTTTAAAAAATAAAACAGAGTTTTATATGGGTAAGGAGGTAAATATTTTAAAGTTGTGTAACTATTTTATGTTACATGTAATTGATAGTAATTATCCGAATATGTAATTAAGAGACATAATGTACTTACCAACTTAAACTTAAAAATAAGTCGTAACTGAAACTATTATAGACTTAAACTTTACATGGAATTAAATGACTTTCATTGGGAAGATATAATTCGCTCATTCGCGGGAGGGACGTCTACTTGATAGTAAGTTATACGCTTGCCGATAACAACATGGCACTATTAAGTATGGTAACATAGCATCACATTGTCTCGTTACCCTAGGAACACAGTAATTTTTGCACACTGCTATTTGTCGACAGGAATAGGCACTGCGGTGGTATCTACCTACAAAGTCTCCGGCAACAGGTGCATTACTGTGCTTCGGTTATCTGTTACCGGTTATTACTATGGTATTTACTAGTGGTAGGTACATATTCCTTAATGCCACAGTACTGCGTTCAGCTTTGAAGATCGTTGTAGTTATTTAAATTACCGTAGTAACGATAACTAACATCTTATGACGAATGACGAGAATAATGTACATGGAATGTGACCATTCTAATTAGCGCCACGTTATGAGCGGGTGTATTACTTACCATTAGTCGAAAGGCTCGCTTGTATCATCGCTTCGTAAAATGAAAAAAATTAAAAAAAAAAATTACATTGTGTTTAGCATCCTAGCTATCACTGTGTAGCACTCAATTTTTTTTACTACAGTAAGGTGAACACTTTACTATTGTTTCTTTTGATTAGTTACTAAAAGGTTGAACATGATGACGCGATCTTATCTTCCTAGATGAGATCGCCTCTGACGTACATTAATCAACAGCTGATAGATGTCCACTGCTGAACATAAGCTTCCACTAAAGATTTTCACATGGATCGGTTCTGCGCTGCCCGTGTCCAGCGGAACTGTCTCATTCACTTCCGGTACCGCCGGGCTCCAGGAGCTAGTCGTTTGTGAGGGTTCTAATTGGAGGATTTAGGCTATTCCCCACCACACTGGTTCAATAAGAGTTGGTGGGAGCCAGAGCCTCGTTCGTCGATTAGCAGGGTACACCACGAGCAGGTGAGGTTGGCTTGGGTACCGTGAGTTGTTGTGCGGGAACCCTTACATCCTTTTGTAGATAATGCCCATGTTATATATACTGAATTATCTATATACTCGTATAAGAGAACACCACCTATATAGAGACTCATCACGATATCTCTGAAGCCATAAGGCCTGGAAACTTGAAATTTGATAAGAACATTACTTTATAAGTCAGCTAAGAATGAATTTTACAAAATATTACCCCCAAAAGCGAGTTGCGGGGGTGTTACTACCAGCAAAATGGGCGGGGAACAGCTACTGTATTACAAAAGGAGAAACGTAGTGTACAGTGAGAATAAAGCATGCCGATTCCATATCACCATATTTTGTTAACCTCACTCTGACGACTCTAAACCCTAAAACGAAATAACACCGAGTGAAACGACCGGGTTCCGTACCTATTTTTTATACATCGCGCCTAACTCTATTATTAAGTTAATTTGCCGCAAACAATTCTTACAAAACTGGTGTTACTGACACTCCTGGATAATAATTACAGATAAGCGGGACCATTCAACACGCAACGGAACGCGCCGGAAGTGTTCGGCCGGATGGAATTTGAGCTTTAAGGCTTTACTATATTTGTGTTATTACAGCTAAAACTGCAACACCTCTAATTGTGTGATTTAAGCGCTATGTAATATATTATATATATATATATATATATATTAAATAAATATCGGTAAGTCTATATCGAGCACTGAACATCTTTTATTTATCTATGAAGCGACGAGACAAGCGTGATGGTAATACCTCATAGAAACGAGCTATTAGAATGATATAAACTTCACCATATTGAGCTCGTCTTCAAGAGTTAAGATGTTGTCTTTTTACTCCAGTAATCTATCTACATCGCCCCTCAAACCGGCATACAGTAATGTTGGCATAGTACTTTTTGTCGGCTGTAATAGGAGCTGCGGTGGTACCTAGACGGTCTCCGACAACAGTCACCTCAACACCAGCCGATAGACGTCCACTGCATGACGTATACCTTCTCCAAAGATCTCATTAGAGTTCATCGAGGGAATTGGGAATTATTCCACTATGCTGGCCCCATGCGGGTTGGTGGGTGGTCAGAGCCTCATCTGTTATTCAGCGGGATGCACCGCTTGCAGGATGTGGCTCTGGGTAAGATGTTGGGCGGAACTCCTTACACCCTACAGACACCTACCTTTAGTAAAAACTGCTAGAAGACCTGAGCTCATAATCATCTCGGAATACCTGCATCTCTTTACTGTAGAATTCGATGTAACCGAACTTAACTCAATGTCTTTAGGTCCTCTATCGATATGCTTGGTGTTGGATCCCAAGCTTGGTGATATCCAAACAATTCTTCTGTGTTCTTCAATTTATATATATATATATATATCACGAATTCTCCTTTGTAGTTATATTAACCGTAGCTTGAATATTTTATGATAGCATCGACATCCAGAGAGCATTTTGAAACGTTAAATGCATGCATAAGTTTAAGCATAGTGCATCCGTTATTCAAGACGTCAACCGCATGTATCCGTTGTTGCTAATGCCAATGCCAATGCCAGTGCCAACGCAGACGCCGAGAGGAGTAAAAGCATCCTTTCAGATTTACAACATGATGATATGTTTGCATTAAGAATTTATCTCGCAGCGTTCGTCGTCGTATCTCGTTATTCGTATATACTGCACATACATCGCAGTAGAAATGCAATAAATGATTGATAACTAGAAAGTAGAGTTCACAATAGCTCTACCACCACACGATCTCCACTCCCGTATCTATTATATATATCTAGATATATATACTAGCTGTTCCCCGCTCACGTTGCTAGCTGTGATTATACTAGTATTGAAAATTGTCTGAAATATTTCTCGAGGGCCACCGCAACCGTAAATGACTTTTTATAATAACCGTTACTATAGCAACCGCATCGTCATTATCATTATCAACGGACATCCACTGCTGCACACAAGCCTTTCCCAAATATCTCCACATCGATCGATCCTGCGATCCAGGTGGTCCGACGATCTAGTAAAGGTTGCGGGAAGCAGCTGGATGTGACCTGCAACCGCATACGTAATACCAAATGAAAATGTTTATAAAAGTTAATTAACAATCTATGAAATTAAAAAAATAGGCTTTAGTCATCTACATATCATTCACTAGTTTTCGCGTGATTAGGGAACAAAGAAAACCCATATATATAAATAGACATATAGCAACACATCTTGTGGATTTCTGGTGAATGGACAATACGCCAACAGATGTGGAGATCTTTGGGAAAGGTCTACTTTCAGCAGTGGACGGTTCTCGTATGACGACGATAATTGTCATATGTGACATAACAACATTTTTTTTAATTTCGTCTCCTTTAATTTAAAATTTGTGATGATCTACAGTTTTTAAAGTGTTCTTCACTGTTAATCTCTTCCCTTCCTTCCTCTTCCACTCCCATATAAATACTAGTGTTTAAATCTAACGAATGAAGATCAAATTAGGTCATTGTAACATTTATGCATATCCTGAAACGATATCGACTTCCTGCATTCGCGATGTTTATCCAAATGACCCTCCGTATGGTATTGTGTCAGCAGCGGCTGCACATATTGTTATTTATATATTGCAATGGCTGCAGCTCAGTGGTTAAAGGTATGGTTCGCGGATACAATGTCGCAAGTTCGTTACCGTTATTCAGAACTGCTGGTGGTGTCTCTCGGTGAAGATCGATTGGATACGTTAAAGAAAATCTTTATTTACCAAAAAAATTATATATAAGATAACTTTAACACTGGTCCTTTAACTAGATTAAGCATAAGCGTAAGGATGCTGCATTACTAAATATATCATATATACACCCACAGTAGTAACTTAAGTAAAATCTGCAATACAAAGAAAAAATAAACAATGAGTAATTAAATTTTAATAGTAATAAAACAATCGTAAACAAAAACTTCCACCAACCCGCATTGGGTCAGCGTGGAGGAAAATGGCTCAAAGTCCCTCCATATGAACCCTCACAAACGACAACCCCTAGTGCCCGGCTGTAAGGGCAGCGCTGGACCGATCGATGTGGGAATCTTTGGTGGAGGCCTATATCCAGTAAGGGATATCTATTGACTTAGGATTATGATAATGAAGAGGATTATCATCATCAGCCGATAACTGTCCACTGCTGGACATAGGCTTCCACCAAAGATCTCCATGTCGGTCGGTCACGCGTTACTCGCATCCAATTGGTTCCCGCGATTCTCACCAGATCATTGATCCTTGTGGGAAGCCTCCCAACACTACGTCTACCGCTACGCAACGTCACTCGAGCACAGTATAATGCAGTGTAAATATCCTAACTAGACCTTTATACATGTGAAGTAAAACTTAGGATCTATCTAGCAGTTATCTTTATACAATATGTTATATATGTCGATGTGGAGATCTTTGGAAGGAGACCTATGTCCAGCAGTGGACGTCTATCGGCTGATGATGATGACGATGATAATGATATATTATCAATAACTTAGAATGTCTTAATACTTCAATGCGTCATTAAGTTACTACTACATTCGACCACATTTAACAAGCGACCTCCGTCTGCCGGTTGAAATGACACTACTATTGTATTCTAGAAGTTTCTAAAATTAACTCGTAATGACGGAATTTAGCAAGCCAAGTTGACCAAGCATGGTGACCTGGTGAATATCTTTGGAGGTGACATTGGATCGATTGTTAAAGGCTAGGTTTATCAGTAGGCCACAAGATACATTATGTAGCCCGCTTGAGGTTCCTACTGTTGGAACCCCGAAGCTTCACTCACCAGCAGACAATTAAGACTTTATCTGATGGTTGACAGTTACCACTTCTTGGCGAATTAATATATATTTTAGTTGTGCAGGACCAGCGACCTCCATATGAACCCTTACAAACAACCCTTAGTGCCCGGCAGCGCGGGCGGCTCTGGACCGATCGATGTGGAGATCTTTGAAGGAGGTGTATGTCCAGTGGTGGATATCTATTGGCTGATTACGAAGATGATGATGATGATGATCATCAGCCGGTAGACATCCTCTGCTGGATGTATGCCTCCCCCAAAGATCTTCACGTTGATCGGTCCCGCGTTGCTCGCATCCAGTGGGTTCCAGCGATTCTCACCAGATCGTCGGTCCACCTCGTGGGAGGTCTCCCAACACTAAGTCTGCCATAATATTGGAGTGGAATCCATAAACTGAAGCATAGAGCCATTGACTAGGCAGTGGTTACTCAATACGCACTGCACTCTGCGTGTGAACTATCGGTGGGAGCTGACGTTGATTTATATGAAATAAATAAATACTTCAAGCGGAAACGATTGCTTGTTAGTTGCTTTGGGAGCTAAACCACTTCCGACACTTAACAAAAGTTTGCGTGCGACCAGTTGTTACTAGTAATTCTCGGTTTACTTAACAAAATCGATGTGAGTCTGATTAGCATTGCCTATTTAGGCAACGGGTACATGCAATTAAAAAATGCTTTTATTTTATTCTAGATTTTTCTACTAAAGTTAAGTCGGTGTTTATGTATTATGTATATCCGGCGGAAATCTTTACAATGTTGCACTGCTTACTGAGAGGAATGATATGTGGAGATTTTTATCGACCCAGAGACACTCGGAGTTTGGAAATATCACAGAAACTTTATTCGAAACGCAACTGCGGCGTCTGTTAAGCATTACTGGGGTAGTCCTTCCTAAAGGCTGCTCCGACTGGTCCTCAGCACCCTTGTAGCATTCTCTAACAGCTGGAGACCACGTTCAGCAATCGTTTTTGTCAGTCATTGTGATTATGACTCCAAAGGCCCCGGTAAGGCAGGAAGTCATTATTAGTTAGAAAGTCAAGATAAAGCGCCACGTAGTCCTCGTCTTCGGAATCTGACCTTCCTGGATTTTTTTAGCTGCGTCTTTTTTTACCATAACAGTGTCAGAAGGTTAATATAACTTTTAGAGTTTGAAAGTCGTTCTACTGCCGTCTGCATTCATTTATGTTATAACTAGTAAATGCCCGGCAGTCGACAGACTTGACACCTGTTCTAGATACGGCAGAATCTTCTTATTATTATCGATGTTTAATTGTTATGGAAACTTAATTTAACAACGATAACTGCATGCATCGCATCAGTGTATATCGGCATCTCTATTATCAGCCGACAGCCTTTACATAGATCTATCAATGTATATGGACTATTTGAATTCCGTGCCAACTTCACTCCATTGGCTGGCACTGTTACGCAAGAAACCAAAACTATCGGCGACAAACTCACACACACTTAAGCTGCATATGATTGGCTGGCACTGTTACGCAAGAAACCAATAAGCTATTGGCGACAAACTCGACACACTTAAGCTGCATATGAATAAGATACTTTTGACAAGTGTTCATTAAAACAATTTCTACTATTAAATAATACTGTACAATCAGCGGAAAGCTACAGCCTGTTAATTATAACTTAGTTAGCTTAATGCACACGATTTGATGTCATTATATAATAGTTAATGGAAATTGGCATGTAGCAATTAATGCGACAACGAAACAAGTCGCGGGTTCGATTATGTTGAGTACATGTAAATTGGATTATTAAAATTTGCCGATGGCAGGTTCCTGATGCTGCAAACCGTCCAGGTACCAACATAGCTCCTATTTCTGTCAAACAGCAGTGAGCAAATATTATTGTGAAATATTTTGAATGGCGCTGTAGCTATTGAAATTATAGAGATGTTAACATCGTATGTTTTAAACGGATGATCATCTCAATCTACGCTACATGTACTTTTCTATCTAAAACGAGATACCATTTAAAAATAATTTCCCGTGATTTTAAGTGACAATTGCGTCTTGAATTGTGAAGCGAATTAGATTAGAATACACTAGCTTTCATATATTGACAAACTGTAACACATGCATAGTGGCGGATTTGCAATATGAAGGTCATAGGTAACTGTAGCACTACTTATAGCCGTTGCACTACAGTAGCAATCTATTTATATAACGAACATGGGATTCCTTTGTTCATCAATAACGTGAAAACTAGTGAACGTATCGACACGGGAACACACACACACACACACACACACACAGGATATATGCAGTTTATTATTTGAATTTCATAGATCCTTCACAATTGTATTTCTAAGTAACTTCAATATACATTACCATTTAGTATTATTTACGCGGATGCTATAGTAACGGTTGCTATAGAAAGTCATTTGCAGTCAAATGCTGGGAAGCTGAGGGGAAAATCGGAAATAGGTTAAAAGATGTCGGAAATGAAAAATGGAAAAATGAAAATCAAAAATAGAAAATAAAAGAGTTTATCTCTTTCTTTGAGAGAGAGATAGCGACAGGTCGCAACGGCGATATTGTTTATAAATAATTAATTAAGTAAACTGGACGTAACAATGTTTATTACAAATTTTGCTGGCGGTGTGGACCCAGTAGTAGGGCTTCGCCGTTTGATGGTGGTGGTTCAACAATTCAGTTGGCCTCCATTAGTTGCATATACTGTGTTGTTATATATATATACACACAACTAGTCTGGACATAAATACTATTACATAAAAACTTTTCTTTTTTTTTATTTTTAATTATTTTGTATTTGGAACGCGTATATTATTTTAAAATTTTGTTTCGATTTTGTATGTTACCGTGGACTTTTCAGCAGAACTACACTTGGTACACTGGTCACAAGGCACGAACTACCCAAATCTGGTATGAAACCATCTCTATAAGAACTGAAGACTAGCCCTCATCTAGCCCAGACCTCAACCCTTTAGACTTCAAATGATGGTCAATTTTAGAGGAAATGACCTACTGCTGCTCTAAACGACACGGCGACATTGAGTCAGCAGTGGCGGTGGCGGTGGTGGTGGTGGAAACTTCCCTTGGAGACAGCGCGTAAGTCCACAGATTCGTAATAAGTGGCCAAACCGATTGAAGGCCTGTATAAAAGCCAAAGGTGGCCATATCGAGTGCAATATTGTATCTTTATATGCAGCTGCGACCAGTAAGTATGTATAGATATACAATTCAATAATATCACATTACTTCGTTAAACAAAACAATGCATTTTCATTTGCAACGGAACTCATTGCAGGACTAGGTAGTATATGAGATATCCAGAGATTCATCGACTCATCGCGAGATCTCCGAAATTATTAAATGACAACACTCAATTTTGGTAGAGATATTGTATCTGTCGTTTAGACGTCAGCTAAGAATTTATTTTATATTATTCCTACCCTAAGGGGAGTGGCGGGGGTTTATGGCCAGCAAGGCGAGCGTGCAACAGCTAGTTACATATACATTTATTACCCGATGAATTTCTTCATTTTGTAACTTTGTGGTTAAAAAAAAGATTAAGTGTAAAGGTGAACGTCCGCGCAAACGTTTCAACTTTTTAATATAATAACATTTACCGAATATCCGTAAAAACAATATCGCGAGATGAAAGCGGCGTGAGAACAAAGCAAAAACATTTACCCCGCTCGTAATTCGATCAGACGAATTAGATTACACGGTACGAAAGTCCTCGGGAGCACCCGGCGCCCACTCCTTCTCCTGCTCCTCATCGATTCATTTGCCTCCTGATGCGAACGAAATATCTTTGTGGAGCCGGAGCGTAACCTGATTTTAATTACCAACGACTACATCAAGAAGCTGGCGATCTTCATGCAAGATCTAAGGAATGCTACATTGCGTCATTGTCTATATCACGATCTGTGATACTACCCGCGTTCTAACTCTGTATCAGATTTACGGATACACAGAATACTATAAACAGCCCCATATGTTGTCATCATCACAATCATCATCATTATTTATATATTCGTCCACTTTTTTTAGACGAAGCGATGAGATGAGCGAGTCGGTCACTTGATGTTAAACAATAAAGAAGTGACGTTAAGAGAGTATACACAGCATCATTGAGCTCATCGATGTAAGATATATTAAGCATCGTTACCACAATAATTTGATTAGCTACAACGCTCTTCAAACCTAAACAAATTAATTGAATGGAAGCTGCGGCGATACTTAGACGGTCTTCGACAACAGAGACTACCAGAAACCTGTAATACTTGGATCTTCTTCGTCGGTATCGCTCTTGACAGAGTGGTCCTGATCATCACTTCAGATGTTGGTCGCAGGATTAACAACACGGCCTTGCTATTGCATTCATATAGTGGTGACGATGATAAGCCATTTACTGCCGCCTTCATCTGGTCAGTTCATCTCATAGGCCTTTTTCCGTTCTTTCTTTTTGTTCTTAATACTAGGATACTATTATTCATTAAGCCATCAGATTTTATCAGCTCCTGTTATCCTCGCGGGCTCGTGTAAGGAAGCCCACGGACACATGTCCGCTGTTAAGCTATTCTGGTACCCGTGTACGGGATAATGTATTTGATTTGAACTCGGCGATTAAAGTTAAACAAAGCCCGCTAATGGATCAACAGCAGAACTTCCGGTACGTTCGCGCTCGGGCTGACGCTAAACAGAGTGCGGTTTTAACGAATTGATCCAGTTCCAAGTCCTCGTCCGTTTACGTCGCACCAGCGACAACCGAGCATGAGAGGATATACTTCAATGTTGATGTAATTCACTTACACACAGTTAGATTACTTTGCTACGTGAAGTTTTTTAAATAAGTTATAAAAGTAATTAAAATGGTCGTTTCCTCTCATTTATTAATGGTGTCTTTTCCAGGAGACCGTCTAGGTATCACCGTAGTTCCTATTGCATCCGACAAACAGTACTGTCCAAACATTGCTGTATTCAGGTTTGAACGGCGCTGTAGCTAGTGTAATTACTGGGGTAACGAGGCTCGACATCTTTTGTTTCAGGCGTCGAGCGCGATGTGGTTTAATATATATCATCCTAACTAACGCCATGTTGCGTTGCGGGAGAACTGCTCGATGTTATCCCGTGAACCTCGTGTATACTTTCGGAAGTGTTTGGAATACCGTGTGAAGCTACCCCGTTACCGGCCCTTGGTTCCGGGGTGTTAGTTCGGTTAGTATTTTGTTACACATGTTAATTAAAAAAAACGCCACGTTGTTATGGGTTGGCGTATAACTTACCTTCAGGTGAACGTTCCGCTCGTCTCGTTGCTTCGTATAATAAAAATAAAAGTTTCTTAGTTGTATGCGCTTCCTAAAAGAGGTCATGCAAAATTATTTTTTTTTTGTTTAATTAAATCAATACCTCAATTTCACATCAGAGATAATGGGACCCTGTGTACTCCGACTTTCACACTTTGAACACCAAAAAACTGATTTTTATTCATTTCGACGAGCAAAGCATTCATCTGGTGGTAAATGAGACGCTCATAAGGACGTGGCGGTAACTTTGTTATAAGCCGGCGTATCACTTAACATCGGGTGACCATCTGATCCGTCTCGTCGCTTGTTCATAAAAAAAACGAATTTTAGAAGTTTCGCTTGTTCATTCGCATATTCGCGTGCCGTTTATTGAAAAGCTCGCGAAGCTTCGAGAAATTGTGAATAAAAAGTTCAACCGGCAGTAATTCGTACCTCGGAAGGGGAGACTTCTGACGAACTTATCCACCACATGCGTGTTGAATACGATATCGCTCTGCACGACTGCAGAGCACGCTACTTGCTTTTTATTGAATTTCATATCCCCACCACTATGTTGCTGTCTAGTACAGGGATCAGCCATGTAGCCTCAGTCAATGACACGACTAAGGGAACACCACCCTGTATCGGAGAGTACAATGTATGCATTAGATATATTTTCATTGGTATAGTCATAGTCCTGCTCGTGGCGTCGTTTACTCTTTAATTTGTAGAAACCTTGGAGACTGTATTTTTTTATTCAACGAAACAATGAGACGAGGAGGATGTTCACCTGATGTTACGTGAAACGCCTATCCATAACATCGTACCGCTCATTAGGATGTTATACACTCGACCTTGTTGTGCTCGTTGCCTTGAGACATAAGATGTTTAGTGTCTTTACCCCAGTCATTAGACTAATTACAGCGCCTGTAAGCCGGATTACAGTAACGTTTGCACAGAACTGTTTGTCGGCTGCATCAGATGCTGCACGTGGCGTCTACCTACGCGGTGTTCAGCCACGGAAACCTACCACCAATAAAATTATTTAGTAAAGCTGTATTAAGACACAAAATAGAGATAGATTTAGAATGGCCAGGACGGCCGGCACCAAGTAAAGATGGGATAAGGTCTAGCAAGAAGAAGAAGGAGAAAGCTGTATTAAATAGTAGTAGTTAGTATTTGACATGTAGCCGACAGCTTACTGTATATGCAATCCGAGCTAAGTTTCCACGTTCAGTAGGAGCTATTAATAGGGTTCCTGATTATTTGAATAGTTTATATTGTTACAAACCTAGTTTCATGGGATGGTGAGATTCTTATGAAACGTGAAGAGACAATTTTAAATTATCTATAGTGCTTAAGTTTCGTAAAATCCTTTTCTATACAGTTTCTTTATATTTCATCTGCTTCGTCCTATGGTCCATGTCGTCCTTATTTTGCATTTTATGGAGACTAATCTCCATCTAATACATACGTTAGTAATACTAAAGTCGAAACATTTGAAGAAGAGAGCGAAAGTTGATATCTAAAGTACATTACTTACATCATGTAAATAGTGTTCTACAGATTTTATCTTTACTACTAAAATGTTATTCCATTATTAAGTTATTAAACTATAACATTCAGCTTTAATTTCTCTTTTTGTCTCAATCTTTAATTACGTACTTCAATCTATATAGTAATTGTCGATCAATCGCGCTCTCTGTTTCTCTCTGTTTACGATTGTAACGTATGCCTTTATCTAGTTCTCTGACAATTTAACCAAAATACGAAGATTCAATTCTTACATTTGTGAACTCACATTGTTTTTTAGTATTAAAAGTTATTATACTTTTGTTACAAACATCTTTAGCTGAATGTTAAAGTACGCTTGGAAAGAAGAAAGTTCTGAAGTCAGTAATTTGATCAGCGGGATTAGATTAGAGGAGGCACAGATTTTTACAAGCACCGTCCTACTTTATTGATTCATCTCTTTTTTTATGAAGAAGCGACGTACTATTTTGTTGAGAAGCAAAATTTGCTACATTTTAAATTAAAAAAAAAATTGATTATACCAAAATTACAGAATTCTGAATATGATGATGATAAATTAGCAATATATTTACGCTAATATTCAAAGCTTTAATGAAGAGGATATGTTAGGGTTGTTTGACGAAAATCTAACCAATTTAATTAAGTTAAAATGTACTGTTTTTAGAAAAGTCAATTTAAACTTAAAAATTTTGCTCTTTAATGTGTATAATATTCGTGTAGTTATAAAAAAAAATCTAAATTTTAATTTCATAAACCAACTGCTGACTTCAATTTAAAATAACCTTCTTCCAATAATAATACTAAAGAAATGAAACAAACTGGTCCCTCGCTAAGTTTTAAATGTAACCTTATTCAGGTCTGCCAGGTTTGGTTTATCTCGACGAAACTAAACGTTATCTGACAGTTTTAGACAAACTTAGTAACGCCAATTTTGAGAGCGCAATTACAGCACAAATTCTACGTAAAATAAATCAAATCTATTGAGATAAATAATGGTTGAAATGTGAAAACAATAAAAGAAATACATTTGGCCATGTTCAATCAATCAAAATGGATTACACATAAAAAAAGCCCTTGCCAGCATCCGGCGCCAATTTCATATTGAATCGTTGGTTTTGAAGATGGAAGTGATACAAGTGGAATAGATTCTTTGAAATTAATGTAGAAATAAGCACTTCTAGTAAAAGATGTTGTTTAAACTTATATCTAAAAAACATATTTAACTACTAGTTATAGCTGATACCAATTGCTGTGGAGATTTTTATGAGAAGCTTGTGTTCAGAAAAAAACTTCTATTGACTGGAGATAATCAAACGATGAAGACCGTAGCTGACATTGTCAAAATATAACCAAAAACTCTTAAATCATTTATAGACAAAAATAATATTTTCGCAATGAAAATTCAGAGTTCTAACCGCAATTGAGGGGATGATTAACGCTTTAACGAAAATGGACCTTAGTTTTATTTCTGGAACCCTTCATCCCTTGCCCACCTCTGGTTACAATCAGTTAATAAATAATTAACCATTTTAACGAAATCTCTTCAACTTGTCTAATTTACTTGCCAAAATTTAAAAGTTTAAAATCTGATAATAAATATTTATGCTCGTTTCGTATTATAATTGATCTGTTTCATTTCTCAGCAAACTGTGCTTTTGTCGAAAAGTTTATCAAAAGCGTTCCTAATTAAAACTGTGCAGGTCGTTTTAGTGCTATTAGATAAGTCTTAGTTTCCATTAGCTACATATTTCAGATTTCTGTATAACGTTAAGCGTATTGTTATTACTCCTAGTTATGATATTTGTTTCTTTATCGGTAGTGTTAGTAATATAGGACATTAGAATCGCTTGTTTACTATTTGAACTAGCGCTATTGCATAAATCTAGCTAGCAGCTGTAATTCCATAAACTAGGATTAAAGTATCTTTCAATTTATTCTCAGTCACGTTGCTTACAGTGCAGCGTCTTATGCTGGACGGAGGACATTTGTAGGAGATAGAATAGGTTGCTACCATTTACAGCGAGAATTTTTCTATCAAAGGTTCTAAGCTTTGAAGGATGCTGTAGCTAATAAAATTATTTGAATAACTTCTTTACGCAACGATGGCGATTTGGTGAGTACGAAACTTTCTAATCAACATCACCACCAACTGAACATAATCCTTGTCTTCTTCTATTAAAAAGGAGACCTAGTTTTTTATATGAAACTGCAAAATACTTGTTACTTGTTAAAAAACAGCATTTGTATCCATGTATCAGAACGATCAAGACTCTTCCTTGTATATAACCATACATTTTAGTAGTAAGCCTGTTTTCTATTGAATTTGGTACAATTTCTTTGACAAATGAGAAAAATAATTATTTCCATTAATTAATAAGTTTGTATAAAACCATTAGTTTTGGTTCAATAAATTATTTCTTAATATTAACGATTCTCATTTTCCACTTAGATAACATATCCAACGTCTGCAAGAAAAGCAATTTTTTTGCAGTCGTTAAGTATTAATAATATTTTCTAAGATATTTCTCTTTAAGGCGCAAAGAATATGACTAATTATAAATATGTTCATTCCCGTCCCAGTACAGACGTTTAGATGTTTCTTTGAATCTCCTTTTCCCTCGTATTAAATATATTCTTAAGAAGATCTTTAAAATTTTAACTAACTGCCCGTACTTACAAAGATAGAATTTATGGGTAAATTATTTAAAACTTGTAAGTTTTAAAAATCCAAATGCAAAGTTAGAAACATCAAAGCTTTTATCGAACATAAATTTTACTCGACAGTGATAGGTCAAGTGAAAGTTAACCAAACACTAAGCGAATAATCAAAGTAAAATTTAAAGCAAAATCTAGTTAGAAAATGTGATATCCAATTGGAATTCAATCTATCACAAGTTAGGACGGCAGACAGCTTCGAGTCAATTCGGAGTCTCGTGATCACGAATAACCTAATCGCGGGCTTTAACCTGATTTCCGAACGCTAAATTACATTTCAATTTTAGGTTAACATCCTCGGGTAATGTTGTTTGTCTATTTATTTATTTACTTCTAGAAACATCAAAATCACTCAGTCTATGGAAAAATGTACATGAACTTCAATATATCTATTATGTATTATATATAGATGATTCATTAAATTTTAACTAAAAACTGGCTGAAACTGGAGCTCATCATTTCACAATTAGATAAGGGCAAGTAGATATTGTAGCGGTGGACGTGTCAAAAAGGAAACGGATAGACAATGTAGAAGATCTTAGAAGAATAGGAAAATTTACTTTCTTGTACAGGAAGAAAGATCTGAGGACATGAGATATGAAAAAAAGGAGTAAAGGAAGTGTAGACTACAAAAGGTAGGTTTTAATTTTACTTACGTGTAATAGGCTACTACTTGATCTCCTTTTACATAGCTGTGATCGAGGCCGTGGATGATGAAGTGTGCTCGTTCAGAATACTCCGGCTCTCACGTTGGTAGCTGGAACACGGCAATGACGGTATGATGGTAGATTTACAACATGATGTTGGTAATTAAACAAGGAGGTAGAAACCTCTACCACCAAACTCCAATGGCTTCCGATTTGAACCAGAGATTTCCGTGTTACTATGCAAGCGTTTATAGAGGCGATTAATACGAGAAGGTTAGAAATGAATGATTAAGCAGTCCATAATCTAGGGTTCTTTCATCATGATCATCAGCGGATAGAAGACGTCCACAGCTGGACATAGGCCCGACCCAAAAGATCTCCACATCGATGGTTCCTACGTTACCCGTATCGCCACGCAGAAGTAGCCGTCGTTTGCAAGGGATTATATGGGGGGGATATGGGCCATTTCCCACCACGCTGGCCCAATGCGGTTTGGTGGGAGCTAAGACTTCGTTAGTTGATTATACGGTGCACCACGGGCAGGTGAGGTTGGCTTGGGTTCCGTGAGTTGTTGTGCAGGGCCCCTCACACCTCTAGGGTTCTGTATATTATTAGAATTTTCGAACAAACCGACACCCGACGACCAAATGGACAACATGTCATCCTTATGCTGTCTACGTACCCAATTTGCGAACAAAGAAGTTCAGGTCCTCGTTCTTCATGAGAACAGCGAAGGACTGGAACAACTTGTCGGCGTTGGTGTTCCCATCTAAATACGGTGTGTGTCCACACGAAAATAGTGAACAGGTTGTTACTAGATTAGGTGGCCTTACCACCAGACTACATTACCATATAACATCAGGTTCCCACCTGCGTGATCAAGTCAAAAAATCAAATCTATTTAAGATAAAAAGATGGATAAAGGATGCTTTTGGCGTATTCTTACTGTGATTATCACGAATACCTCGTTATTATTAATAACATAAGGGAATAAGTGAAAAAGGTTATAACTTTACTATTGATAGGTCTCTATAGCTGGAAACCGTCTAATTATACACCGTAGCTATTACTTCTGCCGTCGAACAGTGTTCCGGTTTAAAGGGTGTTGTAGCTAGTGTAATTACTGGGGTCACGAGACACATGTTATGACACAGGCGTCATTTTTACATGTGTAACATTTTAAATTTTTTTGTGTTGTTAATATTAATATTTTTTATATTAATTCGATAAAGCACTTACCTCAGTTATGTCATTAGCTTCAGCGCCCTTCAAACCGGCATAATGCAATGCATGCAGGCTACTATTTGTCGGTAAAAATACGGGCGGCAGTATAGAACCACATCATTAAAAAAAAGATGGATATAGTGAAGATCTGATCGACCTGAAGATCTGTGGTCTTTGTATGTCCAGCAGTGGACTATCAGCTGATGTTGACGATGGTAATATCTTTAATGTTGTATACAAAGCAATAAATAAAATCGGAAGAATGTCTAAACAATCGATGCTTCAATTCATAACTCGTAGTTATTACTATAAACCCTCCCGCGCTACTCTGCTCTAGTGGTTCGCGTAATGAACCCTCCCCCAACCACCCTACCTTCTCCATCCACATCCCCTCGTCTACCATCGCTGTGGGCACCTCAACTATTCCTATTTTCATAAGCGTTATTGTTTGATGCGACTTTTCTGAACGCGGTACGAACATGACAAAAGGTTTTCATATCAGTTATCTAGATAAGAAAAAAAAAACTATTTGCAGTAAATTAAAGTTTACTGTTTCCTAGTTCATGATAATAATGTCAAAGAAAATCTGTTAATAAATCAAAGATCAATAAGACTTTATCTACGATCTAGTTAGGATATTGATAGAATTTTTAGGAAAGACCCATGTAGGACGGTGGATTGGTGCGAGCTGATGATGATGATGATGATTAATGGTAACATCTTAATTGTATGAATAGGTCCTTTTGCATTTTATAAGACAACGAGCCCAACAAGCAGTTCACCTGATGGTAAGTACCTTCTTCCATAATACAGTGGCGCTAGTTAAGACGATACATAAAACCCAACTTAGTTCTCATCGCGTGATAAGATATAAAGTCTTCTTACCTCAGTAATTACACTAAGCTACAACATCCTTTAAACCAGGACACAATAAAGCTTTCACACTACTTTTTAGCTGCAGAAATAGGCGCTGCGGTGTTACCTAGGTTATTTGTGGTGGTAGGTCTCTCTTGCGGGAGACTAAGTGGGTAACCGCTGTAGCTCCTTTTCCAGCCGACAAAGGGTAGTATGCAAACATTACTGCGTTCCGGTTTGAAGAGGCGCTGTAGCTAGTGAAATTACTGGGATATGGAGACCTAACATCTTATGTCTCAGAGCGACGAGCACTATTTGGTGCTGTGTATAACATCCTAGCTAACGCCACGTTGATAGGCAGGTGTATCACTTACCACCTGACGGCCGTCCGCTCGTTTCGTCGCTTGGTTGAATTAAAAGAAAACCTTGACATCTTCGGCAGAAGAGATCCACCACCAGCAGATTATTATTTTATTTCCAACAGTTTTATTTATTGTTGTTATTATCAACACATTTTATTTTACAAAGAAACTATTACATTTTCTTTTGGATCCTTTTTACTTCCCGCAGCGAGGTCCGTAGATGATGTACTGGTTCGGGGGCTCGCCGCTTTCATTACTTTAATGAACGGCTTATGACGTCATCGTTTAAAATCATTTAACGCCAAATTTAACGACAACTGGGATTAGAATTTTACTTCCAAGTTACACTTAACGTACTTACTTATTATTTACTTTAAATAACGGCCATATGAGCTCATACCTGTATGAGATTTTCCTAAAGCTGTTTTACGTATTCTTATTCCATCCCGATCTTTCTGGTGGTAGAGCTCTGTTGCCGCAGACCGTCTAGGTAGTTATCACCGCAGTCCCTATTGTACTGTTTTCCGGTTTGACAGGCGCTGTAGCTAGTATAATTACTGTGATATCAAGACTTAATATCATATGTTTTAAGGCGATGAGTACAATATGTTCCAGTATATATCATCGTAACTAGCGCCACGTTGTCATAAGCGTATCACTTACCATCAGAGGAACTCCGTGGCGGTCTCATCGCTTAAATTAATAAAAAAAGTAGTACCTAAATTATAGTAAATAGCCTTAGTACAAAGCCTAATAGAAAGAATATGAAATAAATAAACAATCCACTTAATATTCCCCCATTGGGACTCCAGCCTTCTCTCAAGGTGATCATATGTTCACGATACTTGTACTTCCTTTAATATGGCGGTTTCCGTCTGATATTATCTATTATTGAAAGCTGAAAATCAGCAGGGGTCAAACCCGCATCTCTTTTACTAACTACCCTATAATGGCTTCCCCCAAAAAATAAAAAAAGATTGAACTTCCCTTTAATACCGTTGTTATGATTTTATTTCAGTACGTCAAATTTCTATATAAAAGTTTCTGCTATCAACTTTAAACTTAATAAGTTCTTCAATTTGACATTTTTTTTCCTGTAAATAGAATATTAATCTTAGGAGTTCTTCTATCAATTCGTTCAAACTTATAATCGATCTTCACTTGGACAGAGTTGAGGCTAGCTTCCAGCTGCCAGATGCTAACTTAACTCTGACGGGCGGAATTTGTGACGTTCAAGTTAAAGTTACCGAACGGTTATCTCAACTTATATAGGGCATTAATTAAAGAAAATATCATATATCTTTTAAATATAATATCTTTTTATTTTAAGTAGACATTAAGTAGTTATTTTCGAGTAAACAATTCTGAATGTAAAGTCAACGTAGCTTAGCTACTGCTCTACTTATTTTAACATCATTACTAAATTACTGTAAAAAGCCGTGGAAAGCAAATTTTCTATAATTAATTGAATAAGTAAACTATTCAAAGATTTATTCAGATATCTTCAATCATTAAAACTTTTTAAGCAGTCGGTTGTAGATAATGGAAAGCTAAGAAATGGTTCAGGAGGCGGGCTGACGGCGGACGGCGGACGGTGGACGGCACCTGATGGTACTAACGAGCTCCGACTCGGCTACTTATAACGATACTTAAATAAAAGCACTAAATAGCTTAGAGCAAACATTAGGTGCACTAATTAGCAAATATATCGCTAATAGGTTCATCGGCCACGTTCGTGTTGTAAGCGGAGTAAGGACCTGGTTTGGAGGGATCACAGGGATAACACAGTAAAATAAGTCGGAAGTGCATGGAAGACACAAGCTTCGGACTGCATTTGGTGGAAGACATTAAAAAAAGGCTATATCCAATAGTGAATTGATCGAGGCTGATGATGATGATGAATAGATTCATCATGTGTTTTTTAAGAAAGGATATCTGGCGGAGTTACGAGAAAGGATGCTTTCATTTTTGAACGACATATATCGTGATCGGTATTATCTTTATTAGGAGATGATAAAAGGATGCTTTTAGTAAATCCTTGGAAGGTTCTGCTCAACATCTTCCGGAGTCCACGTCAACCTCACCAGATCGTGGTGCATCCTTCTAATCAACATACGAGACTGGTTCCACTAACAAGGGCCAGCGTGGTGGGAAACAGACCGAACCCCTATAAACGACGGTTTCTGGTGCTCGCCGGTACCGGACGCCATGCTGACTGTACACGGATGGATGTGGAGATCTTTGAACGTGTGTCGGCTGATGACGAGCTCTAGCTATCCACTAACCCGCACTGGTACATAATAGTGGAGTTAAAGCCTAGAGAGGCCTGTGCCCTGTTGTGGGCTGATAAGAAGTAAATCCTTATTGCTTATCACAAATATCCCTTGAATATTGATGACCTAAAGGAATAGGATACATAGATTATAAATTTACTGTAGATAGGTCTTGACGACAGATCATATGACCTACCTATATAGGTACCATCGTAGTCTCATCTCTGTATTACTTGTGTTCCGGTTTGAATGGCGTTGTAGCTATTGAAATTACTGAAGTAACGAGGTCTAACATCTCATGTCAAGCGAGGAATATAATTCGGTGCAGTGTGCATCCTAACATCATATTACTATGAGCGGCTGCTTACTATCAGTACGGGTGACACCAGCTTCTTCAAAAGAAATAAAAACGGAAGTCCTTGTCAGATTGACAATTTGTTTCATGGACAATATATTTTTTTTATTTCATATTTGTGTGTTGTTCTACTTCCGGATGCCGAGTCACCTTTGTTTTTCCTTTATTCCGACGGGTAACTTGAAACTGGCTCATCCGATACCTCCGATAGAATTACCCAGACCTAAATGTTCTCGATGTTTCCGTTTCCTGTTTCTCATAAAAATGATATCGTTGATAATTTTTGTGACGTCAGGTCAGTCAATTTTTGTTTTCACATCAAACACTACAATTTCACTTAGTGACACCATGGCTCTCGAAGCGCTCTCGTCCAGGATACTCCGGCTCGTATATATTGATAGCAGAATGCAGCGTCGGTAGATTTACAAGGTGATGGTAGCTAGGTCATGTGGTAACCGCTGTGCAAAGCAATCACTTAACAGCCACTGACCTGATAGTAAGTGATACGCTTGTCCATAACAAGGTCGCCCTAGTTAGGTTATACGCTGCACTAAATTGTGCTCATCGTCTTGATACATAAGATGTTGAATCTCGTTGTATACCAGAACACAGTAAGGTTTGCACACTACTGTTTATCGGTTGCAATAGGAGCTGCAGTGGTATCCAGACGGTTTCCGGTGACAGAGACTTACCACCAGTGAAAGTACTCTCGTTCAGAACGCTCCGGCTTTTGTTTAGTCAGTCAAACTATAGCGATGCTGTCATGATGTCAGATTTATCTGATGGTAGCTAGGATTGTAAAAGCACCGCCATCGAAATTCCCAAAGACGTGGTCACCATTTCGCAAACACACGCTTGACCACTTCGGTACGAAGGCAGCTACATACAATAGTTATAGCAGACAGGCTTTGTGGTTTAGTGTGTCGTCAGTGAGTCAAAGGCCATAAATTGGCGCAAAGCGGTATATCAATTAGAGCGTATTCATTCTACCAGTTCCGGAAGCCATGCACCATGAAGTTTCAGGAATAGTCTGAAGCAGTGTGTCTTAGAAAGATCACGGTAGATATGATTGTATATAAAAAAGCCTCTTGGCTTCTTCTCCTTCCCCAATAAACAAATATTAGGAGAACTTTATGACATAGATTTTTTTATTCGACGAAAGAACAAGACGAGGAGGACGGTCACTTGGTTTTAAGTGATATTTAAGTGATGCATACCTATAACAACGTGGCGCTAGTTTCGATGATATTCACTGCACTATCACCATACATTGCGATCGTAGAGACATAAGATATTAAATATCCATTTCCCCTACAATTTCACTTGCTATAACACCTTTCAAACCAGGATAGTAGTTTTTGGCGGTAGAAGTACCTAGACGGTTTCCGGCACCAGAGCCCTCATCATTATCATTAGCCGATAGACGTCCACTGCTGGACAGGCCTCCCTCAAAGATCGCGACATACAGCTTGGCCTTCAGTACCGCTGGGCACTAGGAGCGGTTGGATTTAGGGGTTCATATGGGGGGATTTGGGCCGTTTCCCACCACGCTGGCCCAATGCCACCAGAGACCTGTCTCCAGTGAAGTATAAAGTAAAGGTTAAAAGTTTGGTTGGATTAACTTATTTTATAAGTCATGTCACAACCCGGCGGCTGGTCTCTGCGTCAGGGAGTTTAACGTAAGTTGACAGACGGACAAACATATTTATCTAGTTCCGTAATAGGATTTGCTCATATCCGGCCCGGGCCGCGTGGCCGACCCGGGCCGGATTAAACCGGTTCGTTAGACCGGCGCGGACGCTCCGCCCTATGATGCCGCTATTTGTTATTACGGATAAACAAAGTTGTTAGCTTAATTTTTTTATATCAACTTACTGCGGAGACAAAGCATTCAATGTTAGTGCTCTAGGTGACGCGGACTAGATGACCTAAAAGTTTTTTTTTTTGAGACTCGCTAAATTAATGTTTGGTGGTGAGATGCGCTCCTTGTCAACATTATATATACTATACTAGGTATCGTGAGTAGCTCGCTGGCCTAGTAGTTAGAGCGTGCCGTCTTCATTCCGAAGGTCGCGGGTTTGGATCTCGGCATGTACCGATGACTTTAATATCTAAGTTATGTACATATGTGAACTTAAGTAACAAAAACGAAATACAAACGGTGAAGGGAAACATCACGAGGAAACCTGCACATGAATTAGAATTTATTCTAAGGTGTGTATGAAGTCACCAATCCGCGTTGGGCCCGCGTGGTGACTAGTGGCCCATCGCCCTCATGTTGAGGGTAGGCCTGTGCCCCAACAACGGGGACGTTAAATTGGCTGTTAAAAAAAACATCTCGAGCGATTCATTGCCTCATCACGAGATCTCCGCAACTATTAGACGGTCAACACTCAAAATTTGGTAGAGACTGCTTCAGCCATTCAGAGGTCAGCTAAGAATGAATATTATAGAATGCAATCAAGGTGAATGGAAGGGGTGACATGGCCAGCAAAGGTGCAGCGGATGTGCGTAATATTAAAGTTTTCATTATAAGAGGATCATCCTAATTCCTTACGAGAATAATCATCATCAACCGATTGACGTCCATTGCTGGCCTCCCCTTAAGATTCCCACATCGATCAGATAGTGCGTGATTCATCTGGGGGGGGATTTGAACCATTTTTCATCACGCTGACGCAGCGTACGTTGGTGGTAACCAGCGCCTCGTGTGTTGATTAGCAGGTTGCACCATGAGCAGGTGAGATTGGCTTGGGTCCCGTAAGCTGTTGTACGGAACCCTTACACTATGTTTTGTGAATTTATGTCTTAAAACGAAAATGTTATCGTCCGGCGTATAACTTACCATCAGGTAGCCGTCTCGCTTGTCACCTAGTTTAGTAGAATACAAGAATAGTCAAGAGCCAATAGAGTGGGACATAGCAATTATAGTATCGGTGACCTTAGGACCAAGCTGACTGTATATTTATGAAGTTGACCTTGAACTTGACCTCCACCACAAAGCGTCAATATTATATCAGAAAGCGATTGAGAAAATAAAACTGTCATCTCTTGTGACATGTCTGCAGAATATTGGCGGACCGTGATCACTTTGGAGGAGGTCTATATCCAGCTGTTGACATCTGTTGTCGAGTGATGGTGGTGGTGATTGCTTTATATCAGTTGAACTCTGCATCCGACGAATCTATGAGATGAGATGATAAGCCTGTAGATAACAAACTAGCGCTAGTTAGCATGATATACACAGCACCGCACTATGCTCGCTTTAAGACAGGTAATTTCACTAATTGGAACTTCAAACCGGAACACAGTAATGTCTGCACATTCATGTTAGTCGGCTGCTACAGGAGCTGCGGCGGTACGTACCTAGACGGTCTCCGGCAACAAGGACATACCAGCAATAAACCTACAAGTATCATACCGAGTTCCGGATCCAATTCCCACTAAACGTAAGCTTCCGGCAAAGAAATATATCATAGTAAGCCCACATACAACGCTGCGTAGTGTTCGTCGCTTTAAGACATAAGATGTTATTTTCCTTACTGCAATAATTGCATTAGCTACAGCGTCCTTGAAACCGGTACATTGTATTAAATTTAAATTTCTCTAACAACGGTTACGTGGTAGTAAAGTCAGCCTGTCGGAGTTAGCTTGAAGACAATCATACTGATTATCATGATTCTATTGGACGATATGTGATATTTATGTATGGAAGTTAATAAGGGAATCTAAGTTAGTTGACTTAATGGTAAAATAAGTTATTTTAAGCTTTTGCCGAGCGTTAAGCGTAGCGTGCGGCTACGGGCACTACGTAGAATACATAAGGAATGTTCCGAGACACTATCGCAGACTATCTGATCTATTTATTGCTTCACATATGTCTTTCCGTGCGATTTAAGAGATTTTTTTTTCACATGCAGGTAGCTGAAGATATAACGTATAATACAGGATAAAGGAAGAAGTATATTATAACAAAAAATAAATCATATTAGTATACAAAAAGCGGGCTTAATGTCTGTATGAATTCTGCCTTTGATGAGGCGCCATGTTGTTATCGGTTGTCGCATAGAAGTTATATAGAACAATATGATATACACGAAATTACTGCGGTAACGAGACGTAACAGCTCATGTATCAAGGTGTGCGTCATATAACATCTTACCTAGTGTCCCATTGTTATAAGCCAGCGTATCACTTGCTATCAGGTGAACGTCTTCCTCGTCTCGTTGCTCTCTTAAACGGTTAGATATATACACTGCACCACATTGCGCTCGTCGCCGTGAGACATAAGATGGTGAGTCTCATTCCCGGTCATTTGGATAGAAAATCCGGATAATAATTACAGAACCTGAATCCTGATCCTTATCTAGAATATAAATTGGAAGAATATAATATAATCAATTAAACTGAATAAAGGTACATAAAAATCAAGACTTTGGATGACATGACAATAAAGGAAATGAGGAGTAGAAGTAATATGATAACTGTACCCCGTCGAATTATCCTTTCATTAATCTCGAAGGATACACCAGACGCGACCACTCTTGGATCTCGTTGGATCAGGACCTGAAGGCTTCGACGCGAGCTTTTACTCTTAAATGGTATAAAGGGTAATATAGTAATTTATATATATATATATATATGTAAGGATAGACCATTTTTTAAATATATCCAAATTATTATTTTTTGATATAGAGAAGCTACACAGTCAGATAACAGAAACGCTTGTATTATCCAAATTCAACTTTAAGTGGTCAAGGAACCGAAGCTGAGATATTTAAGTACAAACTATAGGTTAGATACTAAGTAGCTATTTGACTCTTTTAATGTTGCTGCTACCGGGATCACCACCATCAGCCGGTAGACGTCCACTGCTGGACATTGGCCTCCTTCAAAGATTTCCACATCGAACGATCCCACGTTGATCGTATCTAGCGGCTTTCACTGCTAGGTTTCAAACCCTTTTCTCATAAGGAAGAAAAGACCTCTGGTCCCAAGAAAGCTTTTATAGAATCTTAAGGTTAATTGGGATCGAACCCGCGTCTCTCCGAGGCCTATGTCGTCTTATGGCTGGCTTCATAACAGCTTGGCTACATGTATATTGCTTTACTACAGTGCTTCCTAAACGTAGTCGTTCCCGTATACTTTAATAAAACTTTTCATTTATATACGTACCCCTCCCTCACCCTAATAAATCTACACCTACTCATAAAAAATATGTCTGGTGTCTCTTGAGCTCGATCTATTGTATAACTTTGAAATATACTTTATATCTCTCTCTATTATATAGCACCATATTAAGTTATTAGCTATAACTGTTTAAACGTATCAGTATTTCCGCCCTTAATAATATAATTTTCACCTACCCCCAAGGATACCCATCACACAGTATCATAAGATCGGAATAGTGACTCTTAATCATACTGCTCGTCTCATAGTTTTTAATATAACTATCATCAGTCGATAGACGTCCACTACTGGACATAAGCCTCCCCTAAAGATCTCCACATCGATCGGACACGCGTTGCTTTCATCTAATGGATTCCTGCGATACTCACCAGATCGTCGGTCCACCTTATGGGAGGCCTCCCAACAGTACGCAAGCGCCACTCGAGGACCTTACTGCTCCATCAGCCGTCGGTCCTTGCAGCAATGTGTCCTACCCACTGCCACTTAAATCTAGCAATCTTTTGGGCTATGTCGGTGACCCTAGTTCGTTCGTGTGGCGAACAGATACTCCGAGCATGGCCCTCTCCATTGCTCCATTGAATACAACAATAAATTTACATTAGTAGTATTTGTACGCAAACGCAAACGTCGATTGTATAGGATATCATAATACTGTGTATGCTAGTACCATAAACAATATCCGCTATTTGGATTAGTACCAAACTGCTACGTCTTGGCTCCGGCGCTATCTGTGCCGTATACGTTACAGTTTTATTGTGATTACCTCTGCCGCGTTCGTATTATTAACAAATAAAACAAATAAAATTAAATTAAAACTTAAATTTATTCGTTATATTTATTTAATTAAATACTATCCCGTTTTTTTAAGTACTTTACAGCGGCTATTGTCATGGGAGAACTGATATAACAGATGTTCTAACCTCATACTAATTTAAGAATACCTGCAGTACCTGTTAATTATTGTTCACAACCCGATCTACGCAGAATAACTTTACTGTATGGTGCTCTTCTAGAAGTATGCTTGATAATTAATTTAATTTTAATAATAATAGGACCCTAAGCCGGTAGTATAACTTATAACACACAGACTAAGCAAAACCAGGGAAGTACGACAACAATTACGAGGTCTTGATTTTCATCGCGCGGATTGCAGTGCTTAGTATTATTATTGATGTTAAATAGAAGCGAATCACATTAACTTAAATACTTGTCGGTAAATACTGCCAATGATACAAACTTCCGGTTAGATAATATAGAAATAATGAACCCAAATAGTATTTATTACAGAATCGTACAGATTATCTTTCTATTACCAAGTATTAATACCTAGTACGTTTTTATGTCATTATGATAAAAAAGTATATATATATTTATTAATATATTGTTGTTATTATTATCATATCATTAAGTTATATACATTTTTTATTTTTTCATAACTATTATGTTAATGTTGTTATGTTATACATTAAAGAGTTTACACAGCGACTCAACAGTATAAAAATATGTGAGAAGAAACCTATTATTTTCGCATTAAAAACATAAAGCCGATATTTTATTTATTTGTATCGATTATGTTGCTTTCAATAATTCGAAACGATTCGACTTGCAATTATTGAATGGTTAAGTTATTGAATAAGTTATTACCAACCCCTCCACTCCAGCACGGGCTCGTTACCGGCGCTGCAGGAAGTAATTACCGCGTTTCCAAAAGCAGATAAATGGCGTCCGATTACGCTTTACGAGGGCAATATATCGCGGCGGTGAAGGTAGCGGCGGAGTACATACGGGTTGTATGCTCATTATATACATATATATAGAAGAACCATCCTATATTCTGTTCAACCATCAATATCTTCATCAGCCGATAGACGTCCACTGCAGCCTCTCTCAAATATCCCTACATCGATCAGTCCTGCGCTGTCTTCATCGTTGAGCACCAAGGGCCGTCGTCTGTAGGGGTTCATAAGGGCGGAGTTAGGTCATTTCACACCAGGTTGTCTGGAGCTAGAGTCTTTCGTTCGTTTATCGCTGTGTGCACCACGAGCAGGTCAGGTTGTGTAGGGTCCCGTGAGTTGTTGTGCGGGACCCCTTACACCCCTGTAGATGTTAGTATATATGAATTGCTTACCAATAGTAATTATATTTATATATATATACCAGCTCACCGTTCCCCGCCTGTTCTGCTGGCCGTAACTAGATTTGATATTTAGACTTGAAATTTGTCGGGAATATACCTGACCGGCGGCAACTCGCCGTCTTTAGGCTCCTTCATTTCATTCTTTATCTTCTCGAGCCCCTCCAACTAGAGAAGATTGGACACCAGTTCCGGGAATCCCTTTCTATTGCCCGCTGGTGGGTCTGCTGCGCGGCGCTCTTAACGTTGTCTGGTCATGACTTGTTTCTGCGACCGGTTTTTCTTTTTGCAGCTACTTTACCCATTAGTCCTTTCTGCGGAAGATTATTTTTGGTTATTCAGGCTACATGACATAGATAATTATATTATTAACACCCATTAAATCCCTATTGAGAAAAGAATTTACTAAAAACCATTCTTAGCTGACCTCTAAACGGCAAAAGCAATATCTTTACCAAATGTTTAAGTGTCTACCGCTAATAGTTTCGTAGATCTTGTGATGAAGCAATGGATCCCTGGATATCTCTTATATTTGGTATATAGATATGCACGTATATATGGACATACATATAATTATGTAAATAATAAGCTGGTCAGGAAATAGAACGCGTGAAGAGTACCAAGCGTTGGAGACAAGCGGCTAGCTTTCCATTTTAGATAAACAGCAACAAGATATAATATATGCCGTCAGCCTGTGGAGGAGAATTGGAACAGAAGTCAACTATGGAAGCTATTAGTAAATTCAAATAGCGTGGATTCCAATTCTTAACTGAAATTACTGAGATAACGAGACAATATAATGCTATGTATATCATCATAACCACCGTCATATTATATAGTAGGAAGTATCACCTTATCATGTTTGATAACGTATCAACTTGTTATCATCATATCAACAGATGAACGTCCACTTTTGGACATAGCTCCTTTGTATTGCGTCCCACGAATTACACTTTGCGCTGTTTGATTCCAGTGGCTATTACTTTACATAACCTCAGATTTTCTTTTCAATTTAGTACTATAAGACCCTAAGGTCCCAAAGAGCACCCTCGTAACCTTACGAGTCTCTAGGCTGTGGCAATAGACAACAAATTATATAAAGTATACGAATATCGATTGAATTTAAAAATTATAACTATTACATTAAACATTTTAATGGTTAAGTTATAAGGGATGTAAGGGGCTCCGCACAACAACTCACAGGACCCAAATCTACCTCACCTGCTCGTGTGTACCCTGGTAATAAACCAACGAGGTTCTAGCTCCCGTCGACCCGCTTTGGGCCAGCGTGGTGCGAAATGGCTCAACTCCCCCCAGTGATGATGATGACGATGTCTTTTATAGAGGATAACTGATGGTGTAGCAAGATAGAAAGCTTAATTTGTATCTTTCTTAGGAGATGGTGAAAGGTGTAAAGGTTCTACACAACAACTTACGGGATCCAAGGCAACCTGACGTGCTCATGGTGCACCATGATAATCAGCAAACGAGGCTCTGGCTCCCACCAACAACGGCCAGCGTGATGGGAAATGGAACGAACCCTTACAAACGACGATCCCTCGTGTCCGTCAGTATCGGACGCCATGCTGACTGTGCACCAATTGATTTGGAGATCTTTAGACGTCTGTCGGCCGATGATCATGATGATGAACGGTTTAGTTAACCAGTTAAAAAATGAACAATCATCGGAGCCGTTATTTATAACGGAATAAATAATAGATCAATAACAGATAAAGGTTAAATTTATTACCGCGATCACAATAAATTAATACATCGTTTGTTGTGTACGCGGCGCGCTGGTGTACTGCGAGTGTACAATTTACTACCCTGGACTCAGTCCAAATGGTTCCTGTAATACAAAATGAGATTATATGCGATCACGGTGGGGAAGGAGGAGTAAGCGGGGGTAGAGATAGGGGTGTTTCAATAATTCAAAACTTCAATGCAACTGAGGAATCGAGGCAGCTGTCGAATTATCGATCCGATGGTGACCGTGTCGACGCCGTCCAGGCATTACTACTGCCTTACAAGGCTAGACTACAGTCTAGGGCTACTGACGATAAGTCTAAGCTAAGCCTTACCTGTCGTAGAAGGCGACTAAAAAGATTTTCCGGTTCGCGGGCGTTTAAGTTGGGAGTAGTTCATTAGGCGATGGGCGACGAAAACTAGATGATAATATATTTGTCGTAGAATAGCGAGGGTCCTGATGAGAGTTACAACCCTCCATGTGTAGTCCAGGGAAGCACTGGTGCCTTCCTTAGAAGTATGGAGAGTGTGGAGTGAGCACAGTACTATTTCTCTGCTGCAATAGCCGCTGCGGTGGTAGCTAGACGGTATCCGACATCAGAGACCCACCAGCACATTGATGATGAATACGAAATCGCTATAATGTTCATGCGGGAAACGGCAATGATAACATTCATTGCATTACAGAATTTATTTAGAAAATCTAGATTAAATATAAACACTAGAT
The DNA here is from genome assembly GCA_029034505.1 of Ornithoptera priamus. Taxonomy (NCBI): domain Eukaryota; kingdom Metazoa; phylum Arthropoda; class Insecta; order Lepidoptera; family Papilionidae; genus Ornithoptera; species Ornithoptera priamus. The sequence continues at coordinate 1,020,762 of JARDWD010000517.1, read as the reverse complement.
GCATCTAAACAGATAGATCTGTCTTTACGCAATGATTGTTTTCTCAATTGCTTTAACAGTTCACTAATGTATGCTATTTGTGTTGTATAAAACCTAGGCAGTTCCCAGCTGATCTATCTAGAATACTTTAGACTTTGTATTTTAGATGCCTAGGTACCACCGCAGCTCCCGTTCCCGTCGATAAGCAGAAGTCTGCGAATATCACCATGTTCTAGTTTAAAGGGCGCTGTAGCTAGTGAAATTACACGGGCAGTAAGACATACGATCTCATGTCTCAAGGTGATCAGAACGTGGTGCAGTGTATATCGTCTTCACCAGCACCAAGTTACAGGTGAGTGTATACCGAACATCTACATCTCCACAATTCAGAGGACTTAATATAATTGGTACAAAACTCTTACTTCTTCAATCCATCGATTATCGAATATGTCTTCTTTAATTTGCTTATGTTAGTCTTTAGGTTATTAAGTTATATAACTTATCCGGTTTAAGTTAGAACCTTTCTATAAATTACCGTTTCCATTATCTTTATACGATTCGAATACGTTCAGGAAGCCACTGGCTCGAGTGTACTGCGATAAAATAATTTATGAACCCGGGACTTGGAGCCGTCGCGGTAACACTGACTGTAACCTTAAGGATATATGGATGTCATTACAAACACATGACGATCTATTTCTCTCTCTCTCTCTCTCTCTCTCTCTCTATCTCTCTCTTCCTAACCTCTTTTTAATTAATTAAGCGATGAGAAGAGCGCGACGTTTACCTGACGATATAGTCATAATGTGGCGCTAGTTATTATTAAAGCGGAAGCTTTTGAGTCAAGTTACGCCATATAATTACAGCTGCAGCACCCTTCAAACCCGAACACAGTAATATTTGCACACTGCTGTTTGTCGGCTGCAACAGGCGCTGCGGTGGTAGCTAGACGGTCTCCGACAACGGAGATCTGCCACCAGTAATGTAAACCAGTACGGTTACACCAGTAAAACTTCACCATCACGTTCAATGATGATGTATCATAGAATCTGGTGTATAAATCTTGATATATAATTGGGCAGTTGGAAAACCATTTGAACTGGTGATAATTCAGCAGGTTATAATACAACCTTAACGCGGATCCCGGTTAATCTCGTTGAAGCCGCTGTTAAGTGAGTAACATTATCTGCGGATTACAGGTAATCGCCCAAAGCCTACAAACGGACGGAAACGTAGTGGGGCGTATCCTAAAGTTTTAACTTTGTATATATATATATCATCATGGTTACTGACTAACAGACGTCCACAGCTGGACCCTCTCCCAAATCGATCGGTCGTATTCATATGATGAGAGGTGATGTATAACAGGGGGAAATATAAGTGAACGATATGGGTATTAAAGTCGTGATGGATGAGAGAAGGAAAGGAGATATAGAAATTGAGAAGGAAGAAACTGAAGAAATGAAATGTATGATAATAATAAAGGAACGCTTAAAAAATATTCATCATCGTCATCATCATCATCAGCCGGTAGACGCTCACTGCTGGAGATAGACCTCCCCTAAAGATCTCTACATCGATCGTTCCCGCGCTGCCCGCATCATAAAGCTTACCGCGACCTTTTTTTGTAGGGGTTCATATGGGGGGAATTGAGTCATTTCCCACCACGTTGGTTCAATGCCGGTTGGTGGGAGCCAGAGCCTCGTTTGTTGATTAGCGTGGTGCACCACGAGCAGGTGAGGTTGGCTTGGATCCCGTGAGTTTTTGTGCGGGATCTCTTACACCTCTCATACTACCCAATATATATATATATATATTCTTGGAGTGGAGGCTGCATACAGGACTAAGAAATGTAGGACGCCCTTCCTCCACATGGACCGACGACATCATGAGGGCGGTCGGAAGTGGATGGATGCGAGAAACTGACGACCGCATTCGGTGGAAGACATTGGAGAAGGCCTATATCCAGTAAAGGCTGAGGATGCTATATATATTGTAGAATATAGTGTAGTTACATACCTGTCGTATGGAATCCAAAAGGGGGTTCTGAAGTGGAAGATCTTGTAAATAGAATCGTAACTATTACAAGCGTTAAACAGTAATGTGCAATTACTATGGTAACAGAGCATGTTATGGTAATATGTAAATATCCTCATCAGCTTCTCATTGTTATGGGCGACCGTACCACTGACAGGTGAACGTACATCTTATCTTATCGCTTCTTTATTAAAAGTATTTCTTTTTAAACTTGTATTAAACAAATATAAAAATTTCACTCATTTACAAGTGTTAGTATTATATTTTAGTGATGGTAGTCTGTTGCTGAACACTGTCTGGATAGTACTGATGGTAAGTCTCTGTTGCCGGAGATTGTCTATACGGGTACCATTGCAGCTCCTATTTCTGTCGCCAAACAGTACTGTGCAAACATTATTGTGCTCCGGTTTGGAGGACGCTGTCTAATTACTGGAGTAACGAGACTCGAGATGTTTTAGGCGACGAGCTCAATGTGGTGCAGTGCATGCCATCTTAATAGCGTTACATTGTTATGGGCGGGCGTATCACTTACCATCAGGTGAATATCCCGGTTGTCTTAGTTACCTAAAAGAGGTATCAACACAGCTCCTATTCTTATCACCAAACAGAAATGTACAAATATTACCAGATTCAGATTTAAAGGGTGCTATAGATGTTGAAATTACTGTGGTAACGATACTAAACCTAAGTCTCAAGGCACAATATGGTGCTGACGCTATAAGCAGTAATAATATAAAGAACCAATCCATTATTAATGCTAGTCATTTGTCAGAGGTGCGGAAGGAACTCCGCTGGCCAAGACATAACAACGGAATGCCAGACGAGCTCGTTAAGTTACCATCAGACCGGAGCCGTAACTGAAACTATGCTGCACGAATAAAACTTTGCAGAGTAGGGAGGGGAACGTGGCATGGAGTGTTACAAAGAAAACTTTAATCGGAAATCCAACAGGAAGTAATTTTGATAGCTAAAACAGGAAAGAAGTACAAGTTAAGAATGTAAAGCTGAAAAGCTCAACGCAGCGATATAAGCTGGACTGCTTTCATGGCGTACCGGAAGTCAAGGTTCAGATTAATTCCATCGTTGCGACGAGATAATCGAGATGTTTACGTGATGGTAACCATATAGGTTACCCATAATGTGTAGTATATATCATAGTCATCAGCCTCAGCCCCTCAGCATCCTTATACTTGAGAGTATTCTTCTCACGAGATATAATATATAAATTCTCGTTACTCCAGTAATAATTACGTTTTTCAAACTGTAATACAGTAATGTTAGGCCTTAGAAATAGGAGCTGCGGTAGTACCATTACCGGAGACAGTCTAGTTCCATTACCGGAGACAGTCTAAGTGACTGTCTCCGGCAATGGAAACCGTATTTTCTTCCTGGGCAGAAATCTTCTAAAGTTATCTTGTATCCGGGGGGATGACAATATTATTTAGAAGTTGTACCCTTTAAAACCTCCTTCGTGGTCTGCACAATGCATGTAGGGGGCTCCGGGAATACCCAACGGAAAGCACTACTACCTGCCTGCACTAGTCATAAGCACACCCCACGAGGAGCCATAATTTTCACCAATACCCTCATAATGCTGAGTCAGACAACCTTGACCACTTAGACCACCTCGTACTTGTTGTGCATCCTGTACTAGTTTAGTGGAAAACGAGAGCCTCGGACGAGGCTAGAAGGAGTTCTAAGCTCGCGAATCCATAGATCCTTTAAATTGTGTTATACTGGGGAACCAATGGATCCCGCAGAACAACTCACGAGACCCAAGCCAACCTCACCTGTTCGTGGAGCATCCTGCTAATCAACGAACGAGGCTCTGGCTCCCGCCAATCCGCATTGGTCTAGGGTGTTAGGAAATGGCTCCAATTCCTCCATATGAACCCCTACAATCTACGGGCCCTAGTTTAAGATGATACCGGAGGCAATGCTGACTGTGGACCGACCGATGTAGAAATCCTTGTTGGAGGCCTGTGCCCAGCAGTGGACATCTATCGGCTGACGTGAATGCAGACGGTACCAGAAACCTCTGTGCTTATCCTATACTTAAAAATAAACTTACCAATCTCAAGTCAGCGTACTTATAGATTTAGGGCGTAAAAGCATCAAGTGCTTATTTACCTGTATAAACAGCACGGCTTAAAGACTTACCTGAGCTGTATTCCTAGCAGCTTGATAACGCAGAGCAGACCTTAAAAGCCTACGCGATAAGCTTTTAATTACAAGAAAGCAAGCTATTATCGTGAGAGCGAATGACATCTTGAAGCGGTACACCTGCTCCTGTTCCGAAGAGCGATAAATCCTGAGGCTCGTTAACGTCAGCCTGCAGACGGCTCCAGCGTCATTGTGGCGAGGCTCCAGCGCCTGATTACACCTATCAACCCTCATACGTTACAGGAAGGAAACGTGCCGATATGAGCACCCGACTAATGAGCGTAATCACCAAGTAATCTCCATGTAAGCATCTCTGAAAGATCTTAAAAAATTTCGTATATATTATATATCTAATTACAGATTAACATTGATCTTAATGTAGATTTAAATCGTGAGGACGGTAGATAACTAGGTTGGTTCCAAGCGAACCCTGACACGAGCTAAACTTGGTACTGCTGACTTCCGCTCCACAAGGCAAGCTGTTAGATCTATACTCCACGAAATCAGTTAATATATTTTTACAGTAAGAATTACTACTTCTAGTTATTACTGTTTTAGTGGTGCAGATATATTTCTACACTCAACTTGAAGGGCAAGGACAACAAGGACATTGCCTAAGAACGTTTATGTAAATACTACATACGTATATCTGCTGCTGTGATTGTAGTTTTGAAGGGCGGTGTAGCCAGTTATTAGAGGAACAAGGAATACTTGGTAAGGCGACCGGTGTAGTGAGCCGCTTTGTAGACTACAACTGTTTGTTCAAGGTTATTTTAAGGAGATGAAGTGTAGGATACATCAAAATTGATTTTCTCCAGGATGCGCTAAATGCTTGTTATATTACTAGCATCCGCGTACCATTGTTATGATAAACCGTTGGTGGAGCAGTTCGTCATCCTAATGATATTAACATCACCACTGTTACTAAAGAAAACAAAAATTACGTTTATTATTTCATAATAGTCAACACGGTTCTGAACCGGATGTTTATGGGGCACGGGGGATACCCCCTAGTACCTTCATAGGTTTAAGCTCAAGGAGAGATCTTCATGCATACTGTGAGCCGGAGGTTGATCACACAGTGGTGCATGTCCTGACTTGCTGTCCTGTATGTAGTCGGAAAAGATATGACTGGGAAGGAAGATCATTCGGTAACATTGCCGCTCTGATGAGTGAGGACGAAAGTCGCCAAATGTTTTTGGAAGACAGTAGGAAGGTTATGGAGGAAGCAATTGGCATGAATAAAACATTGATATAAAGTCATCGTCATTGTAAGCCGATAGATGTCTACTGCTGGATGTAGATCTGTCCCAAACATCTCCACGTCGGTCCAGCGCTGCCTGCATCATGCGGCTTGTCGCCACCTTCGTTTGTAGGAGTTCATATAGGGGAGTTTAGGCCAATTCCCACCACGCTGGCCCAATACGGCTTGGTGGGAGCTAGAACCTTGTTTGTTGATCAGCAGGGTCACTACGATCCCGCGAGTTGTTGCGTGGGACCACTTACAGCCTGTTCTAATTTATTAATTTATTATATTGAAATCGGTTTATATTCATCTACATCCCTCCCAGCTCTCCCCTTATCCACTAGCAATCACCCCGTCGCAACGTTGGCGGGGTGACTGCTAGATAAGACGAGTACTTCTGTTCCTAGACCTACGCAAGGGTGTAAGCTAATCGAACTACTCCGTAACATTGTTTTTGATTAAAAATAATTTATTCAAAGATTTCTGGAGAGGCGTCTAAGTAGACTAAACGTGGTTATCCATATTAATATCCTGACGCCCACACGAACCTCAATGTCAGGTTGAGGTATAAATTAAAGCGTCATGTACTTACGACCTTCCAACATAGTATATGTTTACTATATATATATACTACAACATATTTACTGTACACAAAATCTTACTACAAGCCTATTTAATTTCACGTTGTTATCCTTATTAGAATAGAAAATTCTTTTGGATATGTCTCATCTTCATCATCAGCCTATAGACGTCCACTGCTGGACATAGGCCTCTCTCAAAGATCTCCACGTACAGTCAGCATGGCCTCCGGCATCGCTGGGCACTAAGAGCTGTCGTATATACGAGTTCATATCGAGGATTTAGGCCATTTCCCACCACACTGGCCCAATGCGGGTTGGCGGAAGCCAGAGCCTTGTTTATTGATTAGCAGGGTGCACCACAAACTGGTAAAGTTGGCTTGGATCCCGTGAGTTGTAGTGCGGGACTCCTTACACCCCCATTAGATAGGTCTGAACACTGATAATCAAGATACTTTCGTATTTCATCAAAACTAAATATACTAAACAGTTTAAACAGGCCTTCACGTAAAGTTGTGTGATCATTGTCGCGTATACACAACAACCCTTAGGAAGCTGGAGCTGCTCTGCCAGATTTAAAGGAAGTAAGCTCTTTATTACGAGTCTCTCGGGACTTATGGTCCAATGGATTGTAAGATTTAAGTGACAATGGGTGTTGATGGCTGGTGAAATAGTGATGTTCTTGAATACCGATAAATCTATGCTGGTAGACGCTCTATAAGCTGGACCAAGGATCTAATGAAGATTTTTTTCGACTAAGCTGCGATACAGGGCAAAAGTTCATCTAATGGTGATATATACCCCTGGCTATAAAAACGCACTGACTAGGATGATACACGCAGCACCATAGCGTGCTTGTCGCCTGGAGACCTAACATGTTAAATCTCATTACCGATGTAATTTCAACATCTAACACCCTTCAAATCAGATTATAATAGTTCTCCTGTCGGCAGCAGAAAAGGAGGTCTAAGATAGCAGTACCTAGACGGTGTCCAGCAAGAGACGTAATTTTTTTCTATCGGAGGGGAAATGTACTAAAAAGATGCCCTGCTTCTGGGAGAAAGTTTATGTGAGAGTTTTACCCACTGAAACTCGTTCTGTGGTCATTATCAGTTCATTGCAGGAAATCCCAATATCTCCGATGAAGATCACCAGTGCCGCCTGGCACTACGCCTAAAGCACGTTCAAGGAAGAGCTGTAACCCTTCTTGCCACCTTCGCTTTAGTGCGACAAACACCAGACCACCACGTACCTGTTCGTTCCAGGTTCAGTAAGTGGACAATAAGGGCTTTCAAAGCTAAGTAACCCAAAGTCCCTTTTCAGTCATTAGGTCTCTGTTGAGGAATACCATAGCAGCTGTTTTTTTTTTGTTTAATGTGGGGGAAATGCCTACGCATACCCGTCCTCGCGGGGGTTATGTCGGACTTGCACCGACTAAAACACCCACGATGTTCCACCTCATCGCCATGATGGCAGGGACACGGGAACGCGGGTGCGCTCTCAACCGCGACCCTGCTTGCGCGGCCCCACTTCGGGAAGGAGGGATGAACCCGCCTTTTCCAGGGTGCGCCGGAACATGCAGCGCGCCCCCACCTCGACCTCATCGCGCGGGCGACCGGTTCCCCCGAACCCGTCGCCCAGAGGCCATGGGAGCCACTGGAAAAAACCTCTCCCGGCTCCCCGCGGCGGAGAGATGTTAGGCCCGCCGCTGTCTGTCAACGGCCGCGGAGGATAGGGAGAACGGCGCTTCGTAATACCGACACCCCTCTTCCCCCGCGGTCCCACCGCCGCCGCATCTCCGGTGCGACACCGGTTGGCCGCAGAGGGTACTCCTCCCCGACCCCACCTCGGCTGCGAGGGGCGGTATGAAACAGGCAGCGTAAAGCCTGCGGCCTCCGGCCGCTCGGATGAACTCTCGGTGGGCCTCCGGAGCTCGAATCTTGAGCGGCCGCCTCGGGCCGGCTCTTCGCCGCGGACCGTCCGGGTGGGTTCTACTTAGCTTCACCGTCTTTCGTGCCATGGTTACTTAGCCCCTCCGCCACGACAAGGCGAGAACTCGTTGGAGGGGACCATAGCAGCTCTTATTGCAGTTGATAACAAGTAGTGTGCAAACACTACTGTGTTCTAGTTTACTCAGCCTCCACCTATCCCTCCGAATATTTAGTTTAGTTATATCAAGGAAATTTAGGAAGTTCAATAGAAGAAATTAAATATAATCATTAGTCAAATAGAAGGCACAATCATGATTCGACAATGGACGGCGATCAACGTCACGGGCATTTATAAATTCCAATAAATCCTTTTAAATACAACACAAAGGCCCGCCCCGCCGCCGGCGCAGACAAAGCTTTTCAGCCAATAATTAAACAGTATTGTATTAATATCGAGTAATCAAAAACCCCTTCATTGTGTAAGGGATCGCTACTGGAAGCTCATTCTCCAATTGAAGCTTTAATTACTACAATAAATCACTAGGATCACAACGGTAATGACGTCATGGTAACTGATTAATACGACTTAACTATTCATTTCCTTTCTACTTCTGGTAAGTCTGTTGTCGGAGACCGTCTAGGTACTGCCGCAGCGCCTACTGCAGCCGACAAACAGTATTGCACAAACCTTACTGTGTCCCGGATTGAAGGACGCTGTGATATTACTGGAGTATTGAGACTTAACATCGAATGTCTCAACGCGTCGAGCAAAACGTGCTGCTGTGTATATCATCTTTACTAACGGCATGTTGTTATGGACAGGAGTATAACTTACTATCAAGTTAACGTCGCACCATGACTCCGCTTGATGGACTAAATAATACTTTTGTGTCCTCGATTTGGAAGGCGTTGTAGCCAGTCAAATTACTGTGGTAACGAGATATAATATCTAATATCTTAAGGCGAGGAGCACAGTATGGTGTAATGTATACCATCCTAACTAGCGCCACGTTGTTATGGGCGGGTGAATTACTTACCACCACGTGAACGTCTCGCGCGTCTCGTCACTTCGTCAAATAAAAAAAATATTCTTAAAGTATATTCAATGAACAAACAGCTGAAGACCATGGCCGCTGCGGCGCCGCGTTGTATTTACCTTCACATCCACGAGTGGATGTGACGCGCAATATTAGTAGCGGAGATTGTGCTTTTGACCGGAAAAGCTTCTTTCGGCTGAAGCGTTAGAAAGAAATTAAGGTAGTGCCCAAACTTTTAATACACGCTCCGTAAGCTACTTTCAGGCTTGCTCATCATTTGCACAGTACGTGAAAACTTAAAAGTGTGTTAAATGAAAGCTCGCCCAGCTCAATGATATACTCAAAGCTTTTTTTGCAAACTAAAAAAATACATTCTAAATTCACTGGTTGTAGCCCTCTGTTGTCAAAGATCAACTCGTTTGCAAACATTACTGTGTTCCGGATTGAAGGACGCTGTAATGTAATTACTGGGGCAACTCACAGCAACGTTCATCTCATGTATATAGTACAGTATAGTGCAATATATTAATACCTAACTAGTGCCTAGTTATAGGCAGGCGTATCACTTACCATCGCGTGAACATCTCCCTCATCTCGTCGCTTATTTGTCCAATTTTTTTAATAACAGTTCTCAAACCTTGAAAGCTTTATTATTAATCTAGATTATCAATGACCTTATCGGCAACGCCAGCACAATCATACAACGCCCGCCATTCGCACACAACGTCAGCACGTCACTAGATCTATTTGAATGGATGTAAACAAACGCCGTTACGGCGGTAATGAAATGGAACTTCCGTTTTATTACAGCGGTAATCCCGTCCGAGAGTTGTTTTGTGTTCCTTTGTCCGGTTCGCGGAGTTCTAGTGGGCGCTATTTTAAATGCTATACTTGAAATAATTTTGTACTGCGTTTGATGGATGGTCCATTTACGTCCAGTGTATATCATTCCAGGAGTGGGCTTTATTCATTTAAGCGAGGAGACTAGAAAGATTACACCTGATGGTAAGTAATACGCTGGCCGATAACAACGTGGCGCTAGTTAGAACGTGATACACAAAACCACATTGCGCCCGTCGTCTGAGACATATGATGTTAAGTCTCGTTACTCCTGTTTGTCTTTCTTGCCGGAAACCGTCCAGGTGGGTTCCGCCGTAAGCCTAATTTCTTCCGCCAAACAGTAGTGTGCAAGCATCACTTTATTCTGGTTTTAAGGCAGTTGTAGGTAGAGAAATTACAGGAGTAACGAAACCTAACTCCTTATGTATCAAGGCGACAAGCGTAATGTAATTTAATGTGTACCTTAAACCTTAACTAGCGCCACGTTATTATGGGCAGGCGTATCACTTACTATTAGGTGAAAATCCGGCACATCACTTCGTTAAATAATAAAAAAAATTGTTCATTGGAACTGAATCACTCATTAAAAATTACATATACATGTAAATTAGATAAATAAAGTAATTTCAACACTAACAAGACTTAGCATCTAATATCACAAAAGCGATGATCGGAATGTGATTGTGTGCGTGTCCTAACTAGTTACTTATTGTTTACATAAAATGTATGACTATTTAGTTTTATTTTATTCAAGGAAGCAACGTTCAAGCGAGTCGAGCGAGACGTTCATTTGATGGTAAGTGATACGCCCGCCTATAACAACGTGGCGTTAATTAGAATAATATTCATAGCACCACGTTGTGCTCGTTGCCTTAAGACATTAACGTCGAGTCTTGATATTCCAGGAATTATACTTGCTACAGCGCCTTTCAAACCGGAACACAGTAATGTCTACATACTACTGCTTGAGCTAGAAATAGCGACTATCATCTGTTGGTTAGTCAAAACGTGGCGCTAGTGAGGATGATGTACACACCACCACATTGCGTTCGTTGCCTGAGACGGAAGATGTTAAATCAAGTTACTCCCAATAATTTCACTAGTTACAACGCCTTTCAAACCGGAACACTACTGTCTGTCGGCTGCAATAGAAGCTGCGGTGGTACCTAGACCGTCTCCGGCCACAGAGACACTACCACTAGTAAACATAACCGTCTTGTCTTTTCGTGAAGAAAGATTAGTAGTAGTTAATATTAATAACTGAAATGGCGCGTGCAAAGTAACCGATACGGAATCAGGTCGCCGGCGACAGACAGAAATACCGACTGCTCTGTATATATATACATATATATGTGTATATATACACAACAGCTTTGTGCCCGGGCCTCGAGTGCTCGCCACAAAAGACTCTTTATAAATGTAATGAAAGAAAAACGCTGAAAATTGTTTATCTCTCTCTAACGCGCTGAAGAAACAAAACGAGAACATTTAATAAGCAGGATTATATACACAGCATCATATTTTACTGGTGGTAGTGTCTCTGTTGCCGGAGACCATCTGGGCAGCCCCTATTGTAGCCGACAAACGGAGAAAACGTTACCGCATTCGGGTTTAAGGGAAGCTGTAGCTGAAAGCATCATTTATCTCGAGAGAACGTGCACAATATGGTGATGTGTGTTAAGTTTCGTTACTCCAGTAATTTCGTTAGCTACAACGGCCTTCGAACCGGAACACTAACATTTGCACACTACTATTCAACAGTAGAAATAGGAGCTGCTGTGGTACCTAACGAAGCAAATACACCTATTTTAACGATCATGTTAATTATACTAGCTGTTCCCCGTCCGCTTTGCTGGTTGTAATATATAATAGGACTTGAAATTTGTCTGAAATATTCCTTGAGATCAACCGCTACTGCAAATGACTGTCTATATCGACCGTTACTATAGCAACCGCATAAAAAATACGAAATGAAACTGTTTCTAAAAGTTAATTAAAAATAAAACATTGAAGGGTCTATGAAATTCAAAATATAAATATCCGTTTCCGTGTAGATTCGTTCACTGGTTTTCACGTGATTAACGGACTAATAAAACAGAATTTTCTTTATATACATATATATATATATTATATATCATCAGCCGACAGGCGTCCACTGCTGGACATAGGCTTCCTCAAAAGATCTCCACATCGATCGGTCCCGCGTTACTCGCATATATATATATATATATATATATATATATATATATATATATATATATATATATAGATTCTTCTATAACCTAACCGTTATACTACTTGAAAATATCTACATTGGAATACGTTTACGTAAAATTCAGCATTTCAATTCGCTGAAATATTTCAGTACTTTATTCAGCGTCTAGCTTGAAGCGATGGAAAGCCATTCGGAACGTTTGCGTTTGTGTCGGGCGGGGATTTTTATTTGCATAACTGGCCTTGGTTCGGGATCGACGTCTCTCCGCTGAAATACCTCGGCTTGCTTCAGAATTTAACTGAAAATTGTGACCCACAAATATGTTTCTCTATACGTAAGCAATATTCCTGTGCAATTGCACAGGTGCAGCTTTTTTTTATTTATAGCGTTTACTGTCTAAGTTAAGAACGAGATAATCATGAAGATTACGTATTAAGAGTTCGTAACTTTGAAGTACACTTGCGAGAAATTGATACAGCCTCTTTTAGCCATTGGATTCAAACAGCACAAGATCGTGCATTGTGGAACACATTACAAGAGATCCACGTGCAGCAGTGGACGCCCCTCGGTTGAAATGATGATGATGATGAGTTCTCCGAAACGATTAGACGTCAACACTCAAAATTTGCTTGAGATATTGCTTCTGTCGTTTAGTGGTCAGCTAAGAATGGATTTTACAAAATCATTTCTCCGAAGGGGAAATTATTGGTAAGGGAGGAGGGACCCGGCGGGTGGCGAGATGCTGCCTGGCAAATACTGGAGGCCTGTGTCAAGGTGTAGTCCGCTTACGATGATGGTTAGTATTGTGAAGGAGCACCACACAACAAGTTACGGGATCCAAGACAACTATCGACCAATCGTGGTGGGCAATGGCCCAAATCCTCCCAAATGAAAAATCTACAAACCATGGCCTGTAGTGCCCGGTTGTACTGGAGATCATGCTGACTGCATAAAGGTCGCGGGAAGCCGCTGGATATGGCCAGCGCGGAACCAATTGATGTGAATACCTTTGAGGGCGACTTACGTCCAACAGTGCAATAATAATTGATGAGGTTGAAAGAAATATTATATGTATATACAAAGATTGCTGATCTGTGGATTGGTACTTAGAAAAACGAAAGATATGTTTAGGCTTATGTCCAGCAGTGGACGTCTATCGGTTGATGATGAACATCATCATCAGTCCGGTTTATCAGAACACACAAACATAAAGCTCTTGCAGTACGGCCAAATGCATAAGCACAATGATCGGACTACAGCCTACATTTGTTAATAATAATATTTACTTACTTATATATGTTTCAAAAGTAAATATTTGTTGTTATGATGGATTTTTATGAAACTATATACTTGTACTTTAAGTACCTTGTAATGGCTGTACCTTATCTGTGATATGGCAATTAATAAAAAGAGAAATTGCGTCGGTTTCCTCCTCCCTCGCTACTCGCCGTCGGTTGGCGACTCTTCAATTTCTCTTTTCTCTTTAATTGATTAATACCGTAATTAATATATTATTATTTTGCCCGCTGAATCCGAAATGACCTCCTTAACTTGCAGACTTATCGCAATTAATATCTCTTTCATTTTATCTTTTCATTATTTCCAATTTTCCCTAATGAATATTAACTGGGAAGAATTTTCCTGGTGCAGAAAAATGTTCACATTTCCCTTCATAAACGAAATTCGATGATAACGATATAACTTTTATAAATGTCGATGAAAGAATTATCATCATATTCTTATCACAATTCAAGCTTTTTAAGATATACAAGAAAGGATAAATTTAATTAGGAATTATATGATGTACCCTCCTCTATGTTCTAGAGTAAAATAATTTTTAACTTATATGTAGTGATTAAATTTCACCAGATGTGTACATAATATATATGTGAAGCTGTAGATAATGTAGACATACGTAAATTTTTATAACATATGATATCGGTTTGTTATTATTTCGTATAACATTATTTCGCAAGGTAAAAATGTTCGCTAGCAACGAGGCCGCCTGCTCTGAAATTTTGCCGAGTAACCGGAGAAGGCCCGGGCACTGAACTTGTTATATCAAATTTTAAGTGGTGATTTACGAAATGAGGTTATCTGAAAATATTTGATGGAACTAGACAATTTATTCACTATCAATCATGAAATAAGCACAAAGATTCAATGTTTATTTCATCGGCTGCAAAACATCCTAGCGAGAGGCGGGATACCACCCTGAAGCTTCTGGCTTCTCCACTCCGGAATTCAACAAATAAACAAATCAAAAAATCAGAACAAAGTAAATAAAATACTTCTCACTTTTTAAAACAGAGATTCTCTAATCCTAGTCCGCCAGATTATCTACCACTTTGCAAAGTTTATTTACCGCCACATCAGTATTGCATTTTTCTAATAGTTTCTTCTAGATGAAAGTACTACACCGCTTCGAACCTCCTTAATACTTAACACAGATGTCAAGAATTAACCTTACCAAGGAGCTACAGAATAGGATTCTTTAAAAAGTGGTTTGACAAGGTTTCTTTAAGGGCGGCAAAACTCCTTATGACGCTTCTAGTACTACAGCAGTCTGTAGATCAGTAACTGCTTACTAACGAGCAGATCATAATACTTGAGTAACTTAGAGGTAATAAAAAGTCTACTGCAGATAAAAATATCACCATTATTGTATTTCAATAATGAATTCGGAAAACTGTAACCATTGCAAACTTTGCACTGATTTGGAGCTAACGTATCTACAGTGGTGATGTAAAGTTGGTACAAACAACTTTAACTACAAAGGGTTGAGGAAAACAGTGTCTTTGTTAGTAAATAAAATGGAGGCGCCTATTAAAGTGTACGTGAGGCCCAGTTCCACAAACACGAGACCATCCGAACTTAACATCGTAACTCTTTGCACCCATTGTTTAAGGACAATCCATTCACATCGCATTTGGTTTAGAGACAAAAGCTGCCGAGCAGACTTGTGGAAAATTTATAGACTACAATTTAATATTGTAGACTTACTTGAGAGGGTGGAAACTAGTTTATATTGATATACAGCCTCAATAACTTTTGTCGGTAATGATTAAATAATATATGTTACTGTTGTGTAGCCTCTCGGAAAGTTGTCTTCCAATGTCATGGATATAGTAAGTAGTGAAATTAAAAAACTTATCGTTTTCATCATCAGATGCCTTCTTTAAATTAAAGTTATGCGGTTTAAGTAAAAAGAATATTTAGATTTCCTATTCTTTTAAAGTGATGAGATTTATGCCTGGTTCACTCCTCTTTAACATCCAACTAATACTTCCGCCAGTTTACCTCCTGGTACGCTTTCCGGAAATTATATTCCCCTGGATCAACCTTGAAAATTTATAATATAATCTTCTTTGGCTGTTACCCGAAAACTACGATCTTCGTTCTTATGACGTTTTTTATCATCATTATCAGCCGACATACATTCACAGCTGAACATAGATCTCTTCCAAAGATCTCCACATCCACCGATTTTGCTCATTTTATAATAAATCTGCAATTTTCAATCCTTCGTTTTTATAGGCTTGTTCTAATGTCTATTTTTTTCAATAATCCAGAAAGCACCAAATTGTTATAAGCAAGCGTAAGCCTCCTTCAGGTGAATACCCTGATCCATTTGTTACTCCCTACAAAAAATTAATGATAACTAATAAACTAATTATATAAGGGTTTGTATGTAAAGAATTTAGTAAAATGCTTTAGGATACATGAAAATTGATATTTATCGAAAAGGGCGAAAGTTATTTCAAGACGTTGCCACATGAGAAAAGGGTGGGTGAAGGAGGTACACACAATACAACATTGTTACTGCTCATATCAGCCCGTACGAAATAATTAACCTTTATTATAGTTACTGAAGAAATACAGTTCGACCTTTCACGCGGTAAAGGTTATGGAGGGGTAACAGGCCGTGGTGAAATTCATTAATCTTCGGGGCAATTAACTCATACCCACAGACTTCAAACGTGTACCACACCCAACGCCTGCAATTACATGGGGTCACGTACCATAACATCAAACACTGTATCGACGCTCGTCTAACTATTCAGCCTTATGATTCGTTTGTTGAAATCTGACTCAGGAAACCTCTGAAATTTCAATCTGTAGAATAGCAGTAAACGTCTTCTGAAGATTTATAGGTTTTCCATTGTTAATTTCCTCCGTGAACCTTTTTCGTTCATTGTTTTTATTGGTACATTGAATGCTATCATTTGGATTTATTGCTATAGCCATTAGTTTTAATTTAAAATAATTTCAGTGTAAACATTACCTTTAGAAATACTTACCAAACTGTTTCATAGCAATGTTTACAGTAGAACAATAGTAGATTAACGGAGATCGATGTGGAAATCTTTGCGAAAGGTCTATGCCCAGCAATGGACGTCTATCGGCTGATGATGATGATAAATAGGAGATTAAACAATTTAGGAAAAAAATAACTTCTGCCATTCACTTGCAAATCATCATCATCATCATCAGGTGCCCTCTTCAAACTAAAGTTTAGCGATCATATTGAGAAAACCAATACGCTCCTCAACTAGTTTTTGTAACTGATGGTATTTAAACCCGGTCCTTTATGTTGTGAAACCATTTCTTCCGCTGTCTACCAGGTGCACGTTTTCCAGGAATTGTGCCCTCCGGGATCAACCTTGGGATCTAACAAAGGGATCCTTTTTGAACCTTTCTTTGCATGACGGTTGTCATCAGCCTCCGTTTGCAGTTAACTCGTATACTTTTTATCACGCTGTGAGAAAAACTATATCAGATTATTTCGTTGATAAGAGTTACTTCCGCCTATAACAACATGGTTATAGTTAGGACAATAAACACTGCATCATTTCGTCTTGTCGCCTTGAGACATAAAATTTTAAGTCTCGTTCGTGATCATGAGGTGTTCTCTTCAAACTAAAGTTAGCGATCAGATTGAGAAAACTAATCAGATCCTCAATTATTCTTTTTAACTCGTTACCCTGCTAATTATACTAGCTTTTGGATGCTTTAAACTACATACATATATCACGCCTCGTTCCCAGTAGGAGTAGGCAGAGATCACCTCTCTCCACTTGCTACGATCTTGGCACACCTCTCTCGCATCCTCCACTTTCATAGGCGTCTTCATACATGCACATTGATTACGAGTACTCTCGACCCGGCCTTTCTTTAGGATATCTCCGACTTGATCGGAATATGTCTGCCTAGGTCGACCTGCACCGATTTGTCCAATCATTCTTACCTTTTGTACCTCTTTCGTTAATCTTCTTTCATCCTTTCTTTCAACACTGCCGAACCATCTAAGCTTCCCTTTCCCTATTTTTGTTACTACATATTCAACCCCACCGCACCGCTCCTTTATCACACTGTTCCTCAGTTTGTCCATCAGCTTCACTCCAGTTATAACTTCTCAAGCTTCTCATCTCCACAGCATTAATCCTACTTTCATGTTTCTTCTGCCATGCCCAACATTACTACCATACATCAGTGTGGGGATCAACACGTCTCCATGCACAGCCAGTCGCGCTCTTTGTGATACGTTCCAGCTATTCATAAAGTTATGAAGTGCCTCATTGACTTGATTCCCTTTCAAAACTCTTCTTCCAACATCATCATCACACTTGCCATCTCTCGTAAACTGTGAAACCAGATATACAAATTATTTCACTTGTTCCACTTTTCGTCCCTACAACCATAATGTCACAGTTTGTCTTACATTCTTCTCCTCCAACAACCATTACTTTGGTCTTGCTTACATTCACTTTTATTCATTTGCTTGTTAAATGAACAGCAATAAGTTTCCTCAAACTGGAACATACCATGCTGGGTTTGGCGACTAAAACAGGAGTTGCGGTGATATCTACCAAAACGGTCGGCGGTAACAGTTAACTCCCACCAGTAATCTGCTTAAGAACTTGTACATTGGATATACAAAGAACGTTGCTTCAGTTTATATACTGTGACCTTCACCGGTAAACTCGAACGTCGTGTACTTAATGCTAGAAATTTCCATTGGATCAACTTTATACTGTCCAAGGTATTTGGAAACGAGCGATTTATGAAGCGCATTAGGTCGCGGGGCCATTGTTTGAACAAAATAATGTGTACACCGCTCACCTCGTGTTCATTTTAATGCCCTGAGGGTTTCATAATGGAAAACCGTAGGCGCTAAACCCATAAATTTGGAGTCATCCCAGTCCCGAACCATTTCATTCGTATTCATTGTTTTAGCGACGATGTAAACAAAGTGAATTGTTTCACAAAAAAAAAGTACCGATGACTCCTATAAAAAGCAATATATTTCCTTACCCATGGGACCAACTACATGGTCTCTTCTATTTAAACTGTAGATACTCTCCCCAAAAATAATAGGATCAATTATCTCATCAGCAAGTTATTTCACCTAAAGAATCTTCATTTTAATTTTACTCTCTCAAATTGTTAGGTTAAACTTTTCTTCTTTAGACAGTAGACTTGGATAATTTTGCTTCATCATCATCAGCCGATAGAAGTCCACTGCTGGACATAGGCTTTTTAGTTTTTAATTTTGCTTAGTGTGTTTTAATGGATTCTTTATGATCCTTTGTATCTAATAAGATATATCCGCCACTATAACAGCGTTGTTGTGTTCTTTATCAACATCATCCATCTTCCGTCTGATCGCCAACACCGTGCGATGTTAGACCCAGTATAAATACTTCGTGTAATGCTGAAGCCTTATTGTATACTCAAACATCACACGAACCTTTCAGAAAATATGAAGACTTTATCGAATATTTTTTGTTTGCTTCATTTGATATCCTTCCTTTATATACGGCATTGTGAAAGCTTTATAATAATGTAGTAGAGCTTAAAGTTAGTACCAATTATATATACACTGCTCGATACAAAGCTTTTTTGGGATTCAGATCTGCGAACCAAATTCTATTAGATCTTTGTATTGCTTGGAGATAACGTAAACTTGACCACAATTTTACTGATTAAGTGACACAACAACTTACGGAACCCAAGCCATGCTTACCTGCTCGTGGTTCACCGTGCTAATCAACAAACGAGACTCTGGCTCCCACCAACCCGCATTTGGCAAGCCTAGTGGTAGATAGCCCAAATCCCTAATATGAACCCCTATAAACGACGGCCTCTGGTACTCAGCGGTACCGGAGGCCATACTGATTGTGACGAATGTTGACAAGGGGTCGGAACCAGGGCAGAGCAGGATTGATCTATGTGGAGAGCTTTGGGCGAGGCCTATGTCCAGAAGTGAATGTGTGTCTGCTGATAATGAAGAGAGTAACTGAGAGACTACTTAACCACGAAGGCAAAAATAAGCAAGCAGGTGTACTGGACTATTACCATATATCTAAGAGTCAACTGTCCTATGTATATGTTATATATAGTTTGTTGTATGGAATCACCATCACATCCAAGCATCTGTTCTAGCTTCTACAGTAATAGATGATATAGTAAACAAGTAGCGATAAGTAAAGTGGATAGATACCTGCGGTGTTGATAGCGGCGGAGCTTTTTAGATATGGAAGTAGTTCAACGGTAACTTTGATTTTAACCACTTTGCTTCATCCAACCAGTTCAGTTGAAGAGTCTGCTGTACTGACAGTCAGTTTTAATGAGAAATTGTTATATTTGCTATGAGATGCTGTCTACAGTTGTGAGTTGATGATGAGAATGATGTTCGCTGCGTATCCATAGATGGCGACTCTATGACTTCTATGACTGAGCTCTGCCATGAACAAGTCAAGACTTGTCTCGGGTGTAAATAGCTTACAAAAGCGATTTCGCGAACTTCAGTAAATAGTGAGTATTGGTTCAGTTTTCCCGATTCCTTTTTCTTTTAGTATCAGTCATTATCAGTCACTAGTCATCAGTCTATTACTAGTGGTAGGTCTCTGTTGCCGGAAACAGTTTAGGTACCACCGCTACGCCTATTGCAGCCGGCAAACAGTATTATCCAAATATTACTGCGGTCCGGATTAAAAGGCGTTGAAGCTGGTGAAATTACCGAGGTAATGAAACTTAATATCATAAACCGAATAGCGTAATGTGGTGCGGTATCCTAATTTCCACCATGTTGTTATAAGCAGCCGTATCACTTACGTGAATATCTATCAGGTGAACATTTTGGTCGTCGTTTAAAAAACAGAATTACTACGGTAATTATGAATATATTCTTAAGAATCTGATCTAATGATCTTAAAGGCAGTGGAATCAATATGATGATGTTTAATTTACCCATCATCAGGCCCATAAGTTAAGTCGTTAAGTTACTTGTATATAAATACATACAAACCTTATCATTCCTTAGCGATAACGAACACAGTAAATAGATCTAGGAGTTGCAGTTAACAGGGAAACTCTAGACTGCTATTGTAGTCTAGTTCTGACATGTTTGATACAGATCCGTTGTTTGAATCGAAGTCTGATCCAATTAAAAAGGATTAAGCCGGATGAGTCGTGGAATAGTTTGAAACAACAGGATTCTCAGTTTACATTCAGTTCGTATACAGGATATATAAATATCCTTAAAGGTAAAAAGTATGTAAAATAAAAAGCGCGCCTGTTACCTTGTAATGCAGAAGCAGTTGGTTTGGATCCAGTGCCACATGTTACTGGTGGTAGATCTCTGTTGTCGGAGGTACCACCGCAGACCCTTATTGCACCCGGCGAACAGGGTCTAAACGAGACTACATTTCATGTCTTATCCGACGAGCGTAACGTGGTGCAGTGTATATCATCCTAACTAGCGCCATGTTGTTATGGGCAGACGTATCACTCACAATCAAGTGAACGTCCTGCTGATCTCGTCGTTTCGTAGAATAAAATAATATTCTTCTATAACTTAAGCATAATGACGTCTGCTGCTTAATAATAGTCGCCCTAAACAGAAATATCTCTTGTTTAAGACAAAGAGAAGTAGGTGATTGGGAAAGTACTAGATGATTGCTATGACCTACGGAAGATCCTGTGTGGAATGCTCTCACAAAACCGGTGGTTTTACTGGTGGTAGGTCTCTGTTGCAGGAGATCTCCTAGGTAGGTGCCACCGCAGCGCCAATTGCAGCCGACAGACAGTACTGTGCGAACATTACTGTGATCCGGTTTGAAG
Source organism: Ornithoptera priamus (assembly GCA_029034505.1). NCBI lineage: Eukaryota > Metazoa > Arthropoda > Insecta > Lepidoptera > Papilionidae > Ornithoptera > Ornithoptera priamus. Next base: position 999,610 of record JARDWD010000517.1, on the reverse strand, counting down.
GTCGCTGCAGTTAGTGTAAACACTGTGGTATCGGGACACAACATCTTACGTCTCGAGGTGATGAGCGCAATGTGGTGCAGGTTCATCCTAATTATTACTTTAACTATAGTTAGAATGTATATGATGAACGATCTAGATAGAATAGAATAAATGAATGATCTAAACCTATAACAATCTGACACTAGTTAGGATGATAATCCTAACTAATGTCAGATTGTTATGAATGGTCGTATCACTTAACATCAGGTGAACGTCCCGCTCGTCCCGTCGCCTCCATTAATAATACCATCAGATAGGAACTATATGAAGTTAAATGGGTTGATTTATAAAGCTTGATCATCATCGTCATCAGCCGATAGACGTCCGTCCGCCGCTGGTGATGTAACGCGCGAATTCATTAGGCTGTCGCCGTCTGATAATCCAACGTTAGATTAAGAATCGGTTGGGCCGTTTATTCAGACATCCGATATTTCCGGGCGGCTTCGCTTCCGCTTAATGAATCGACGCGGGCCTCGCTTTTCGCCCCCTCATAATCCGATTCCGGCGATGGAATTGTGTTTACAGTACTGCAGATCGAGCTCTTCGATTCCATCGTCTTGATTTAAATTAGCTCCATCAAAGCATCCTCATTACATCGGACACCAATTTAGATTTCTCAATCGCTTTGGAAATTTCATATACATAAGGAAAAATTAAATACCTTACCTGGATGCAACGGTCGCAATAGCTGACATCTCTTGGAGAAAATCTTCTAATAAATGAACACATCACGCCAACCTCACCAGCTCGTGGTGCACCCTGATAATCAACAAACGAGGCTCTGGCTCCAGCCAACCCGCATTGGGCTAGCGTAGTGGGAAATGGCTCAAATCCCCCCATGTGCATCCCTACCCGATCGATTTGGGAATCTTTGGCGAGGCTTATTTTCTGAAGTAAACGTCTATGAACTGATGTTGTTTACTGGTGGTATATCTCTGTCATTCCAGACCTTTTAAATACCACTGTAGGTTCTGTTGCAGCCGACAAACAGTAGTGTGCAAGGTTTACTGTATTTCTGTTTGAAAGATGCTGTAGCTAGTAAAATTATTTATATAAGCTTTGGTACAGCCCTGTAGTCTCGGGTTATTAAAAATAGGACTAAGGTAAGCCCTGATTGTCGTAGAAGAAGACTGGAAGGGATATCGGTATCACATGCTTCGAAAGAGGGGGCATAATTGCCCACTAAGCGATCCCGGGGTGGACGATAAGTACTAGGTAACCTAGTGCTTTCCGTAGCAAAGTGAGGTTGCTGGAGACAGTTACGGCACTTTCTGCGATGTGCCTAAACATAATGCAGGAAAACACCGCTGAGTTTTGTAGGAGATCCCGAAGAGTGCCGCAAAGCATTAAAAATGACCACGTAGGGGGTTTTAGTGGGTATAAATCCCATATAACCCTGTCTTACTATTCAGAAGCAGGATATCCGTTGAAGATTTGCCCTAGACAAGAAAAAGGTAAAATCTTTAGTTATTGTTAAATAAAATCACGGTAAAGATAAGGAAGGAAGGAGGGTAGTAATAGACGCTACTGTATTATTGGCATGGAGGGTATTCTTCAAAAGATACCTGCGACCAATAACGTGTAAATAATAACATCATTACACAATCAAATAGAACCTTCAGCAGCGAAAATTGGTTGAACATAAATGCTTTGGGAGCGGGCATTCAAAGGTCCCAAATAAAATAGCGTGGGGGCTGTTATTGAACATGTCGGGTACGAGCCCCGATATCGCAGCACCCCCCCCCACCGACGTTTATGGCCAATTGTTTAATTTTACATGCAATAAACATGACCCAATTGTCCCCCCACCAGCTTATGGTTAAATATTCGATGAGGCTTTGTTTATGCTCTTTTATTATGACCGCCATTGTTCGCGTAATGTGCGCGTGTGTTCGCGTAACGGTCGATTAATGTTCTGATGCGGCGACGGTGACGAATATATATATTTTAATGCAAGTTTCTCTAAATCAAGCTTAAGAAGAGTATCTTCTGCAACACAGCGTCAGCAGGTACCAGATATTTCCAATTACTCGTAATATGAGAGATATCCGGATTCCTTTTTTTTCCAGCAACTACAGAGCCCTACAAATCGGAACAGTATATTTGTTGGCTGCAATAGGAGCTGCGACGGTACTTAGACGATCTTCAGCAAGAGACCTAGATCTAGATACCTACTATTAAGGAATTGAATGAAACAAAAGCTTTATATAGAATCTGCACAAGAGAATTATTCGCTTTTAATGCATAATAGCAAAGGACATTCTGAGGATATTTCAAGACTGGAGGACTCTGCAATTTGAAGACGTATTGTTATGTTGCACAGCGGAGCGCAGACTGCTACTTGGAACTCTTCAGAGGGTCTACTCTAAAGTCTACAATTACACTAAGTATTCTAGACTTAAATGTGAAGCGGCGTATCTGAGCAGGCACATTATTAAATAAACGTTGCATGAGGAAGCGGAAGTGGATACAGTATAATACTATTGGGAGGAGATCAACAAAACTCTTCCAATTAAAAAGAAAATAGAGACTAAAATATCCTCAACGTGGTATAGATGAGGACATAGGCCTCTATATTGAGGGTGGTCGTGTGCTTCAACAGTGGGGACGTAAATTGGTGGTGAAAAAAAATAGACCTCCGCCATTGCGGTTCCGCCGATTTCTATAACGGATAGGGATTTCCAGAGGGGGAATTCGGGCCATATACCATCAAGATGGCTTATGCGAGTTGGTGTGAGCCAAAGCCTCGTTTGTTGATTAGCAGGGTGCACCACGAGCAGGTGAGGATAGCTTGGGTGCCGTGAGTTGTGCGGGAACACTTACACCCCATGGATGAACATGTATCGGATCCTTATGGTAGATCTGTTTCCGAGCAGCCCTGTAGTCTCGGCCTATTAAGAATAGGACTAGGGTGTTCCCTGCACGTTGTACAAGGCGACTAAAAGGTCCTCAGGCTCGTGAGCTCGAGGGTGGGGGCCCTCGGAGCTCAATAAGCAAGCCTTAGGAGGACAACAAATGCCTGGTGGTCTTGTATTTGCTGTAGCATAGCGTGGGCGCTGAGGAGGGCTTTGCCTTTCCGTAGGGTGCTTCAGCCAGAGTGCAGGAGGGCACCGGTGCGTTCCGTAGGAGATTCCGAAGTCCCTCCTAATGCACTGAGGGTGACCACCGAGGAGGTTTTAGTGGGTAGAAGCCCCACATAAAACCTTGTCTTTCGCCCAGAAGTAGGGATTCTTTTAAGAAGATATCACTCGCGATAAAAAAAACATCCGTTTCCGAGACGAAGTTACTAATCATTTAACTCATGATTCCGATCTCGCAGATTTGGTCCGCCTTCAGGGTTAAAAACCCTATATGTTACTCATTTAGTTACTCTGTTGCCGGAGACCGTCTAGGTACCACCGCAGGTCCTAATGCAGCCGACACACAGTACTGTGCAAACATTAGTATGTTCCGGTTTGAAGGGTGGTGTAACTTGTGAAAGTATTGGAGTAACGAGATCAATCATATACCTCAACTCGACGGGTTCTAATAATGCTGGGTATATTATCAACTAGCGCCATTGCGGGCAAGCGTATCACTTACCATCAGGTGCAGGGCTCGCTCGTGTGGTGAAATAAAAAAAAATAATAACACTAAGTTAAACTCTAGTAATACTAAAGGTCATAATGTCAGCCGCAAATCATCCCACGCTAGAGATGCTTAGCGCAAGCTTCACCACAAACTCGGCGCTACGAGACCCCCGGGGCAACAGCGGCGCCACGTCCGGAATGACAAACAGTCCATCCCACACACCGCTGCGGCGGAAGCGGAACCTATTTGATACAAATAATATTTCCCATTACACTTAAGAGCCGTTGCTTTTTTGAGCCATGAGACATTCATCTGATGGTAAATGATACGTTCACCAATAAATACGTGATTCTAGTTACAATGTTATACACTGCTCCACATTGCGTAAACGGAAGGTGACAAGTGTCGTTAACCCAGTAATTACACTAGCTACAGCACCCTTCAAACCGGAGCACAGTAATGTTTGGAGACTACTGTTTGTCTGCTGCAATAGAAGCTGCGATGGACCTATATAGTAACAGTTCTAGCTCAGCGAGGATCGAACCTGAGCTTCATTAAGATTTAAATCACAACTGTCTTCTAAAGTAGCTGTTCCTCGTCCGCTTTGCTGGCCGTAATATAGAATTACACTTGAAATTTGTCTGTAATATTCCTTGAGATTAAGCGTTAGCGCAAATGAATTTCTATAGCAACCGTTACTATAGCAACCGCGTAGAAATACCAGATGAAAATGTCTATAAAAGTTAACTAGATATAAGATTATGAAGGATCTATGCAATCCAAAAAATAAGTAGCCTATAATCATTTACAAATCATTCCGATTCTAATACTTATTTTTCCGTGTCGATACGTTCACTAGTTTTCACGTGATTGGCGAGCAAAGGAAACCCATTTTTGTCATATCTATATATATATAGAGAGAGAGAGAGATTTAGAAGTAATAATATATTATTTCAGCCCACGCGAAATTAGCGGTGTAGTGTTTGGAAAGATTAATACAGTTCTTCCTGATTACCCTCAAGGAGGAGGCGAGGGTGGAAAATGAGTTGAATAATTAACGAGCCGTATTCGCTCACAGCCGCCTAATTCCGGAGATTTTTCTTTTAATTAGCTCGCTTTAAAATTTGCGATGTTAATGAATCGGAATGAAATGATCCGCAGACGTCTCCCGCTCTGAGAAAAGAAACTCAATTATTCAATCGACCAATTTACTGGAGTAGCAGGACGTGGACAGGATTATAAGTTATAGTAGTGTATTGGTGGTAGGTCTCCGTTGCTGGAGACCATCTAGGCAGAGCCGATGAACACTACTGCGCAGATGTTACTGTCTTTCGGTTTCAAGGGAGCTGTAGCCGGTGTAATCACTGGGGTAACGAGATAATATCTTTTGTCTCAGGCGACAAGCGCTATGGACCGACATATCACTTATCATCAGGTGAAGTACCGCTTGTTTCGTCTATTCATCATAATCATTATTAGCCGATAAACGTCCACTGCTGGACATATGCCTCCAAGCAAGATCTCCACGATTGAACCCCACATGAGGAGATTTGAACCATTTCGCATTACGCTGGTCTAATGCAGGTTGGTGGGAGCTAGAGCGTCGGTTGATAATTAGCAGGGTGGCTTGGGTTCCGTGAGTTGTTGTGCGTGACCCCTTACACCCCCTCTCGTTGCTTCAATGAATAAGTAAAATCTAGACTGTTTCCAGCAACAGATATCTACCACCGGCATAACATGTTTATTCAGTCAAGTGAGGGTATGTGGAAGCTATTGTTAGAACATGTCGGTTTTGTGAGATATATTTTCCTTTACTAGAAGTTCAAGTTCAGTAGGGATCGAACCCGCGTCTTCGCAATACATCATCATCAACCGATAGACGTCCACTGCTGGACATACGTCTTCCTCAAAGATCACATCGATCGGTCCCGCGTTGCTCGCATCCAGTGCGTTCCCACGAATCCCACCAGACCGTCAGTTACTTTGTTAGAGGTCTCCCAACACCATGTCTACTGGTACGCGGTCGCCACTCGAGGACCTTACTACCCTATCGTCCTTCGGTCCTGCAATACATATACCAAGCTATCAGGATCCCCTACTACTGTATATGCTCTGATAATAATGAATAATTCTAACGTTTTAAATTTCAATATATTTTTGCGAAACGAAGTGTTTGTGTATAAAAACCTTTTTAATACAATAGTACTAATACTATACTATAATACTATTGTATTGGACAAGTGTATGTAAAATATTTTCAGCTGCTACAGCTGTCGTGCTTTCAGTTAAATATATATATATACTAACACACACTCCATTCACTGGTACAAATAAATATACGTACTAGTATTTGTGGTGTAGAGAAACAAATGTGTATTTGAATTTATTCAAGTGAATATATATTGAAGTATTCTTATTAAATAACAGTTAAAATAATGGAGATTATACACTAGACTAAAGGTTAGTTATTATAGTACAGCGCAAATAAGATTACAGTGCACCACATTGCGCTCATCACCACGGGAAGTTATTACATGAAGTAATATATGTGTTATAGTTTTACTAGCTGATACCCGCTGGCCGTCACGCCCCTACGACTACCCTTAGGGAAAGAATTTAGTAAAGTCCAATCTTAGCTGACCTCTAAACAGCAAGAGAAATATCTTTAGCAAATGTTTGAGTGTTTACGTCTAATAGTTGCGGAGATCTCGTGATGATGCAATGGATCTATGGATATCGAGTACATACGCCTTTGGCACTGAATTACACGTGCGAGTGTAATAATGTAACGTTTATTTGATTAATAATGAAATTAAAAAAAAATCGTCGGGTAGTACTCACAATTTATAATTATTGCACACAATTACTTGTTTCACAAAAAAAAAATTTTGTAGTATAGTCTTTCCTTTAGGATTGTTCAATCGATCGCGCCGCTCCCGACACTAACAAGTAAATAAGTCAAATAGTGACTTAGTTTATAAGTTTGTGTATATATATTAAATAAATAAAATCAGGCATTGAACAATACATGCATAACATATATACTATATATATATATATATATATATATATATATATATATATATATATATATATATATATATATATATATATATATATATATATATATATATATATATATATTTATACATGTATATATATATGTGCAATTAAACAGCAATAACAAGGAGTACAGACAGGCAACGGAATGTCTAACTTTAATGCAAATGGCGGACGCTCGGACGGCGGAAGTTCTCTATGAGAATGTTCATTTCTCCGCCTAATTGCTGAGAATAATTACTTTCTTTCAAATTTTCACTTTGTTTCTAAACTCTGGTTTAACGCTGCTTTTTTTAAAGCTCTTCTTCTTTTAAAATGTGCTTTCTTTTAATATAGATATGAAGCCTTACTGGTGGAATCTCTGTTATTAGAGACCGTTTAGGTATCACCGCAAGGCCTATTGCGACCGATACATAGCATGCAACAATTACTGTGACGAGCACAGTGTGTTGCAGTGTATAAAGTCCCAACTAGCGCCACGTTGTTATGGGAAGGCGTATCACTTACCATCAGGTGACGTCTCGCTCATCTCGTCGTTTCGTAGAAAAATAAATAAACAAATTATATTCAACATCCAAGGGGAAGAGTATTACTGGTTTGCTTAAAGAGGACAGGTTAACCACAGTTAACTGTGTATTAAACGCGGTAAAAGGAGTTACGAGATTATCTGTAGTATACTATGAAGCAGTAACCTTACTCGTTCGGAGACAACCAGTTAGGAAAATCATTCGCATGGCAGTAAAGACATGCTCACACACGACTACCCAGCGTCGTTTTGAGACAAGTTCTATAATTCTAATAACTTAATAATCTATAGTGATTCATCATCATCATCAGCTGATAGACGTCCACTGCTGGACGTAGGCCTCCACCAAAGATCACCACATCGATCGGTTCCGCGTTGTCGCATCCAGTGGGTTCCCGCTACTCTCCCAACACTACGTACTTCTCTTTGCTTAGTGAGTACAGCACTAATTTCCAGGTGTGGTCAAGTTTGTGCCGATTTAGCTGGTCTCCTCCTTTTATCCTTGCTTTGCCGATCAGCCTCATCCTTCCACGATATTATTGAGTGCCTTATTTATTATTATAAAGTCCTTTTATACCTAAGTAGATGAAAAATGTTATTTGTTAGAGTACGCCGCAATGATTCCAGTCCCCGGCCACGCATTGTACATTACGACATAATGGAGTAATCCATTTGTGGGATTCACGTGATCTTGAGTGATTAATGATGATAAAATTAAAAAAAAAAAAATTTGATTAATACCGTTGGCAGGTCTTTATTGTCGGAGATCGTCCGGATAAATGCCACCGTAGCCCCTTTTATTGTAGCCGACGAGTACTGTGCAAATATTATTATGTTCCGGTTTGAAGGGCGTTGTAGCAGCGTAAGTCTTACTGGTGGTAGGTCTTTGTTGCCGGAGATTGTCTAGGTAAGAGCTACCGTAGCACCTATTACAGCCGGCGAGTACTGTGCAAATATTATTATGATCCGGTTTGAAGGGAGCTGTAGCTAGTGTAATTACTGGGGTAACAACTAAACATATTATGACTCAGCGACGAGCACAATGTGGTGCTGTGTATGTTATGCTAACTAGCGCCCTGTTATTATCTATATATACTGACTCTTCACGAGATCTCCGAAACTATCAGACGTCAACACTTGAAATTCGGTAAAAGTATTGCTTCTGTCGTTAAGAGGTCAGCTAAGAATGGATGTTACTAAATTCCAACCCTGAAAGGAGTTGCGAGGGTGTTACGGCAAGCAAAGGTGGCAGGGAACAGGCAGTGGCTTACATCGAAAATGTTTAGCAAGAATAGAACAGAATAGAATTTCAATAACGCTTCAGCCCTGCTAAGAAGTCAGAAAGCAATAGAAGGAAGTGAAAAAAAAACTCGGAATGTTCTCCAATCTCACTATCTCAAGGTTGTCCTGATTAAATCAACGCCATTAACGAAATTAAATCGTTTATTTACGGCGACCTCCCAGTCACTCCCGCCAGGAGGAGATCCTGACAGATTTATACTTAATTTTAATTGGAGCTTATAAATTAAGTTCCTTATTACTGATCAAGTTTAAGATAATACCCGGATCTTGGTATTCCCACTGCTGGGATTGAACACGGTCGAGGCCCTCTTTCCAAATTTAGATTAGTTAGTAGTGATATTTTAATAAGAGGAATACTTTAATAGTGAACTGTCTCGAAGAAGAGCGGGTTCGATTCCCGCTGATAAAGCTTGCCCAAGCTTAAGGTATTTGTGAGGAAAAGGATATGTTCTAAGCATCATAAACTTACGGTAAGTACCAACTTGACCTTGGCTAGTGTTCTGGACAAATATCTCGAAGAACTGATTGACTCGAGTAGAAGCCGCGTACCGGTAGACGTAGTGTTGAGAGACCCCCCTCAAGATGGACCGACGATCTGGTGAGAGTCGCAGGGACCTACTGGACGCGAGCAAAAAGGGATCGATCTATGTGGAGGTCTTTGGGGAAGGTTTATGTCCAGCAGTGGGTCTTTATCGGCAGATGATTATGATAAGTATAAATTTACTAATGATAGGTCTCTGTCGACGGAAACCGTCTAAGTACCACTGCAGCTTGTATTACTATTGACAAACATCACGCAAATATTAGTGTTCCGGTTTGAATGGCGCTGTAGCTAGTGAAATTACTGTGGTAACAAAATTTAACATCTTATGGCTGTAGCGATGAGCAGAACGTGATGCAGTGTTTATCATTCTAACTAGCGCCACGCTGTTATAGGCAGACGTATCACTTACCATCAGGTGAACGTTCTTATTGTCTCATGACGATCAGGATGTTCATCTGATGGTAACATGACACTCCTGTCCATAACGTAGCGCTAGTTAGAATGATATGCACTACACCGCATTTTCCTCGTCGCCTAAAGCGTAAGATGTTAAATCACGTTACCCCAGTAATTTTAACACCAACAGCGCCCTTCAAACCTGAACACAATAATGTTTGCACAGTGCTGTTGGTCGGCTGCAATAGGCACTGCGGTGGCACCTACCTACACGGTCTCCGGCAACTGAGACTTACCACCAGTAATACAGCGAGCTACAACTCCCTTCAAACCGGAACAGAGTGATGTTAACATTTCATATTTAAATCGTAGGTTAAACAGTTCTGTTATACATACAAAAGAAACGAAGCGAGTTGGTCGGAGTGGGCACCCCTCACATTTCCGTCGGTCAGTGGACGCAACACTCCCACTCAGCTGATAGTGTTGGTGCGGGAGTGGACGCCATCGTTCAGGGCGATCTGTTCCCAATTGGTTTTTCAATTAACTCCGCCGGTAATGGATACTTCGCTCCAGTAGATACGTCCGCTCGCATTTGTTGTGTATATATCGCATGTATCATATCCCCCACAGCCCCGCCGCTTATATTTGTGACGTCACTAACGTAACCTCCTCTCTCTTTCTGTCCCATGCTCTCTCTTTAACTTTTTCATTTGGGCCTTTATTTGTTTCATTCAATAAGCCCAAGATTAAAAAGACAGAGACCTATTTTTTTTTTATTTTACACGACGAGACGATTGGGGTGATCACCTGATCGTAAGTGATACGCTTGCTCATAACATGTTAAATTTCTTTACTTGAATAATTTCACTAGCTACAGCGCCCTTGAAACCGAAACAGTAATATTTGCACCCTATTGTATCCTTTTTTAGGTTTCGAGCGGAGGGAAAGGAGGAGTTTTGAAAGATATCCTGCTTCTGGGGCGGAAGTTATAATTTTCATTATCAGCCGACAGGTCTCCATATGGATCGGTTCCGCGATGCTCGTATTCAGTGGGTTACCACGATTCTCACCAGATCGTCGGTCCACCTCGTAGTTGGTCTTCCAACACTACGTGTACCGGTATGTGGGCGCCACTCGAGGACCTTACTGCCCCATCGGCCGTCGGTCCTTCGAGCAATTTTCTCTGTCCCCTGAAAAATCCCCTCCAAGAAGACAAAGATTATGTGAACAGGAAGTCATGGTTATGTGAAATTCTTACTCGTTAAAATTCCCGAGGTGGTCTGCATCAATGCATTTGGAGAGGCTCTGGGATCTCTTACAGAACGCACCGGTGCCCCTCCTCACTTTGGGTTAGCACGTCTCTAAGGAAAGGCCAAAACTTCCTAGGCACCATCGCTGAGCAATACGCTGTTTCACGTAGTTCCGCTTGTTGAGCGATAAGGGCCCCCACCCTTAAGGCCCGCGAAACTTCTAGACCCTTAGCTCTATCTTACTAGGCAGATACTACAGAGCTGACACTATTGTACCTAGACGGTCTCCGTCAATAAAGACCAGCGTGTACGCTTCAGTTGACATATGATCTAAACCCTTAGTTTAATGAATGAAAAGAAATGTAATGAATTGTAATATTAATTAAGTAATTGTAATTTATGAAGTTGATACACTACAGCGACGCAATTCAATCAAATTCAAAGTGAAATCGCCAACAAAAAGTGTCCGAACAATTACGCATTCATAAACGAGCTCCTTTCATACTGCGTTCTAATCATTTACACCGCGCGCGCCGTGCGGAGTTCGGGGAGAGGGCGGGAAAAAATCGCTGCTCGTTACAGCGGGGCTCTAACGGTTATTTTAACGGTTATTTTTTTTGTTGTTGACTTCTTATTAATTTGCTTTAAGAAATTATTTACGCTATCCCACAATTACAGAACTTTTTATGTTATTCCAGTTTTATTTTCTGTATATTCTTTACGTAATACTACAGTTTTGGTACTTTTTCTCTGTATATACTTTACGTTATCCCACAGTATAGGTACTTTTTTATCTGTGCTTTTTTCTGTATTTTCTTTACGTAAACTCCCAGTTTTGATACTTTTTATCTATGCTTTTTCTCTGTATATACTTTACGTTATCCCACAGTATAGGTACTTTTTTATCTGTGCTTTTTTCTGTATTTTCTTTACGTAAACTCCCAGTTTTGATACTTTTTATCTATGCTTTTTCTCTGTATATACTTTACGTTATCCCACAGTATAGGTACTTTTTTATCTGTGCTTTTTTCTGTATTTTCTTTACGTAAACTCCCAGTTTTGATACTTTTTATCTATGCTTTTTCTCTGTATATACTTTACGTTATCCCACAGTATAGGTACTTTTTTATCTGTGCTTTTTTCTGTATATTCTTTACGTAAACTCCCAGTTTTGATACTGTTTTTATCTGTATTTTCGTGTCACAGATACGACTTTCCTCTTAAACGGATGCTTACAAGTTCAGTTATCTTTATAACACTTAAGTTATAAAATAAGTATACGTCCGACATATTAACTTTGCGCAAAAAGAGTGTTAAAAGATTGATATCCCTCTTCCTCCTTCATCGCTCTAGTGGTTCTACTGGTTTCTTTATACTTTCTCATTGATTATATATAAGAGGTCTCAATCGAAATTCTTTTGACGTGACGGAAGTCTCCCCATTGACGTTTAAAGGAATCCGGTTAAAAAATATCTCAACATTTTGAGAAATACTTGAAGGTTTACGTGTAATTTAACTGCCGCAGTGTAGTGGCTAACCGCAAACCTAACACAGAGGTCCTTGTTTGATTCCGGGTCCTTTTGAGGAGTTAGGTCGCTGCTAGAGTTTTTACGACTTATCCCAGTCAGTTGCATATGCAATAATATTATAATCCTGCCGTTACGACAGCATTACTGTATACAGAGTACCCGCTGCCAGCAAATAAGAGCTGGAGTATTCTGGAGGAAAAGGTATTATTATTGAGTTTTGGTTCTGTATTTATAGTAGGTGAAAAACAAGCTTTGTCTTTATATGGCTGATCTTGTTGTCGTGTTGAATGTCGTTATAATCGAAAATTATTTCTAATAATAATAAACCGCAGATCTAATTCGGATGCTGCTATAAATTTACATTTTAACTCAATGTAGAGAAGCTTTCATAAGAATTTTCTGGAAGGTTGTAAATTTTATGTTAAAGATTATACCCTTGTCAAGTGCTTTACGGCGGCGCCGAAATTAAAACGTATTTCGGGCCACCTTCAATCACTCCCTGAATTATTAAGGCTTAGCGTTTTATAAAGTAGTAACTTATATACGATTACACGAAGTTATGTTACTAAGTAATCAGATAGATATGAACAGATCATCTTTACCTGCCGGTAGATATGCGTTGCTGGGCACGGAAGCTGCGATCTCACCAGCTCTCCCCAAATCGTCCGCCTTTCACAGGTTGTTCCAGCAGTTCGTGGTACATGAAGAAGGTCTACCACCTTTAACTTTAAACAATTTCCATTAAGTAAGACAAACTAGAGCTGATTATCTTTAAACAGTTAGACTGAATACCGCTCTTTGGAACATAATTATGTACTATCGATCAAGTTGCAATTGAAATAACAGTCACTTATTGTTACTTTAAAAGACTTTATATAGCACAAACAAGACAAATATAAGTGTCAAACAGATTAAGCTGGTACTGCTATTAGCTGTTACAAAGAAGTGAAACAACTCGCAGGCAGTGTCTTCTAAATGTAAGCTGCGACTAGTTCAGAGCGTTCACTACTAAGGACTATGTCACTAATTAACAAGTGAAGTACATGATTTTTTTTATATTTAATTAAGCGACGAAACGAGCGAAAGGACCTCACCTGATGGTGGGCGTATCACTTACCATAACAACGTGGTTTACTTAGGATGTTATATACGGCACCACATGGCGCTCGTCGCCTGAGACATAGGATGTATAGTCTCGTTACCCTAGTAATTTCACTAGCTACAACGTTCTTTATGGAACACAGTAATGTTTGCAGTATATTACTTTTCGGTTGCAATAGATGCTGCGGTGATACTTAGACATTTTCCTGCAACAGAGATCTACCACCAGTACAATAGTTTCTCATAGTATGAGATGTTATCCCCATCATCAGCCGATAGACGTCCACTGCTGGACATAGATCTCCTCCAAAAATCTCCACATCGATCGGACTTGCGCTGTAGGCGGCATGACATCCGGCATTATCGGTCATTAAGAACCGTCATTGGGGTTCATATGGCGGACTTGGACTATTTCCCACCACGCTGGCCCAATGCGGGTTGGTGGGAGCCAGAGCATCGTTTGTTGATTGGCAGGCTGCACCAGCAGGTGAGGTTGGCTCGGGTCCCGTGAGTTGTTATATGGGACCCCTTGTTGGGTATTACTCTAGAATGTTGGAGCTGCAAGCGTCACTGGAAAATATCATTAAGTCCAATAAAAATTTAAAGGAAACCATTTCCGCCGCCGCCCGCGGAAGCGTTTCATAATTTATTCCATTAACGTCCTTCACGGAAGCGAAATAATATTATCATAAATTTTTAATATAATCATCCAGCGGAAATTTGTATTCAACTGAAAAAGTCTAATTAGCGGCTATTGAAATAATTAACTAGGCGCTTCTAAAAACTGTCGGAAATTTAAGTCAAAACTTTAAATAGACTTAACTTTTCATATCATTGAAATTACTGTATCGAGTTTTGATGAAGTTTGTGCAGCTTCATCGGAGTAAGTGCACCCATATCCGGTGTCCGCGAGCGAAAAGCAAAAGAAAAGTAAATAAAAGGAAAAAGTTAAAAGAAAAGAAAAGAAATGAAATGAAAATAAAATAAATTAAAATAAAACACAAAATGAAAACAAAACCACTAACAATACATTCTCACAGACTCACTGGTGGTAGTGTCTCTATTGCAGGAGACCATCTAGGTAGATATCACCGCAGCTCCTAGTTGCAGCCGACTAACAGTACTGTGCAAACATTTATGTGATCCGGTTTGAAGGACCAAAAGCTGTTACTAGTGGTAGTGTCTCTGTTGCAGGAGACTATCTAGGTATATCACCGTAGCTACTATTGCAGCCGACTAACAGTACTGTGCGAAACTTTACTTTGTTCCGGTTTGACAGGTGCTGTAACCAGTGAAATTACTCAATAATTTATTTATTTATTAAGGCTTATCAACATATTTAAATAATTGGTTATATAGTTTAACATTATTAATTAGCAACGAGACGATATTTTATGTCTTAAGGTGCAGTGTACATAATCCTAACTAGCGCCACGTTGTTATCGGCAGGCGTATCACTTACCACCCGATTGACGTATTGCTTTCCTAGTTGCTGCGCAGATTGAATAAAAAGTATCATATTACAAATACTTAGTATCTAGTGGAACTGCTTTCCGTTACATGAGATGATTTGTTCTGGATAAATAACTGGTCCACGGAGCCAATAAACTTCCGCGATACATAGAGCCGGTGAGGACTGGCGACAAATCGTGCAATGGTACATTTTAAAAAATAATCGTAGCGTCAAAAAACAAAAAAAAATCATATTCTGACAATATAATAAAAAAAAAACAACAACCGTTTCCCGTTTTACAAAAAAATAAATAATCCAACCACTGTTACTTATACTCGTATATCCTGAGTCTCACTGACTGTCGAGGGAAGTGCTGATTGTGGACAGTATTGAATTATGTTTTCTATTCACGACGGGCTGGCCATCATCTGATGGTAAGTGATACGGATATAATGGTCTAGAGCTACTTTTATTTAAGCAGCAACATGTGATCGTCGCCTCGAGACAAACTGTCGAGTCTCATCGTACAGCGCCCTGCAATCCGGAACACAGTACTGTTTGTCGGTTGCTATAGACGGTGCGGTGAGTGGACTGTCTCCGGTAAAAGATTTTTTATCTGTCATCGGAGGAAAATCTTCAAAAAAAAGATTTGCCTTCCGAGGAAAAAACAAGGTTGTTTGGTATTTACCCACTACAACCCCCTCGGTGGTCATCCTCATTGAGTTGCAGGAGTCTCCAGGATCTCCTACGGAACGCATCGGTGCCTTCCGGCACTGCACCTAAAGCACGTTCTAAGAAGAGCAGTAACCCTCATCAGCACCCTCGTTTCGATCCCGGACTCGGTTAGTTGCCAATGAGGGCCCCCCTCAAAGCCCACGAACCTGGAACTGGCAACAGAGAAAATACCAATGTGCATTAAGTTTATTACCTCTGTTTACCATAAACATTTAATTATCTATGGTATAACACCATGTTATATTGTATTTATTATAACATACTAGATACTATGTTATGAAAACAGTATCTCTGAGTATCTTGTCCTTCCACAATCCTACCAAGGACATTATTTTTTTTTAATTTTCAATAATATAACAAAAGTATTATATTATTTATTTTAACATCTACCCTCTATTCGCGGTGTCCGTGTGTCAGGGGGTTGTTGGTAATTCAACCCGCTACCCGCCGAAATCGTTATTCAGCATCCGTAGAGATGTTGAAGTTAGTTAATTTGGACGTTAGGGTCGCGTGCGGTAAGTTATTTACGTCACAGACACGTGCCATTTAACTAGCCGATACACATGTTCAACCCTTTTTTGTCGTTGTATATAACACAAATATGTATACATAAATAAATATACATATATATATATAAATTTTAGTATCCATTTGCAACAATATTTTTTTTTATTATTTTATTTAAGTATTTATACGAAGGACCGACGGCCGAAGGGGCAGTAAGGTCCTCGAGTGCGCTCGCGTACCGGTACACGTAGTGTTGGGAGGCCAAGCACCAGATGAACTGACGACATCGTGAGAATCGAGGGAGCCCACTAGTTGGGAGCAAAAAGGAACCGATCCATGTGGAGATCTTTGGGGGAGGCCTGCGTTCAGCAGTGGGCGTCTATCGGCTGATGATGAAGTATTTACACGATATATATATAGTTTCTTTTTATTATCATCGAGATATATTCGGAGAGGTTGAATTGACCGGAAATCGTCTGTATATATACCACCTCAGCTTGTATTTCTATTACTAAACAATAGTATGCAATCATTACTGTGATCTAGTTTAAAGAGCGCTGTAGTAAAATTATTAGGGGTTACGAGATTTAATATTTTATTGTAAGAATACGAGCAGTAGTGCAGTGTCGTGTTAACTGACACAGCATTGTTTTAGACCGGCGTATCATTTACCATCAGCTGTATTCAATCTCTACATCCGGTATTCGCACAGCCGTGTTCCAGTTGTCATCTGTAGGTAAGCGATCGTATCAATAACGAGAGGGGGTTGGGTGAAAGCAATTAGAAAGCCAAACAAAGCTTTCAGGCGGGACAGTTAATTAGGAGGCATGTCGTGTCGCATGGGCTCCACGTGCTCCGCGCTCGCAAGCGACCAGCTAGCTGCGGATTAACATAACAGCTTAAACGGATGGGTGGGCGCCAGCCTGAAGTTACAAAAATATTCTTAAAATAACGAAGGAATTCGACGGAGAACTAAAGCTGTCGACGTAGCTCTCAGACATCTGCGAGCTGAAGTGGCAGTGGGCCGGCCATGTCTGTCGTGTCAGTGACGGCCGATGGAGAAGAAAAGTCTTGGAGTGGAAGCGGCGCACTTATTGCAGAAGTGTAGGACGCCCTACCTCCAGATGGACCGACGACATCATCACGACAGTCGGAAGTAGGTGGATGCGAGAAGCTGAGGATCGCTTTTGGTGATAGACATTGCGGAAGGCCTATATCCAGCAGTGGATAAACAAAGGCTGATAGTGATGATGATGAATTAAAAATTACTTTAGTATAAAGTTAATTTTTGCCTGATGGTATCTAGGACTCGCCTAAGCACGACCATCTGGACTTTTGATTGATGGCAAGCGAAGCGAGTGGAGTGCTGTCTACTAAGACTCCAACACTTAAGTTCATCACCATCAGACATATACCTCATTGGTTTAATCACTACAATATTCCTATTTAACCCTCAAACAAATGAAGGAAATAAAAGCATCGATTACACAGTAACCCTACTAAGGGGTTGTAAGTGGTTCCGTACAACAACTCATGGGATCCAAGCCAACCTCACCGGCTCGTGGTGCCCCTGCTAATCAACAAACGAGGCTCTGGCTCCCACCAACCCGCATAAGGACAGCGTGGGGAAAATATCCTAAATCCCTCTGTATGTACCCATACAAGCAGAGATTTTGGGGGAGACCTATGTCCAGCAGTGGACGTCTATCGGCTAATGATGATGACGACGCAGTAACTTACTATGTAGTAGTACAGGCAAGTTTCACTAAATGTTCTTACACTTCCGGCAAAAGAGATAAAAAGATAAAAGATACTATAAATAAATATATACATTAATCATCATCAGCCGATACACGTCCACTGCTGGTCATTGGCCTTCCCCAAAGATCTCCACGTTTAAACGGGTTTATATGAGGGGATCTGAGCCATTTACCGCCACGCTTACCCAATGAGGGTTTGTGGGAGCCAGAACCCCGTTTGTTGATTAGCAAGGTGCACCACGAGCAGGTGAGGTTGGCTTGCCTTGCCCCCCTCAATAAACAAATGAATAAACAAATAGCTAGTTCAACGATAACGATGCAAGGTTATACATATCTGGACTGTCTTCCGGTAAGATGGCCGGCATAGTTGTTTACTGTCTGTTAGATTCATAGCTCTACAACCAGTAAATATCGAGTGGCAATATCAGTTTGCTTTAAGACGTTAAGTTAAATTGAGGCTGTTGAAGTTGCGACCCTTCAGCTCATGGTATCGCCTGTGAGTTGGAGCACACCCTTAAATCCTGCGGTACATTTCAGCAGGCACCGGCGGTCTTCAATTAATCCATTTGTGTATCGCCGCGGCGAGTTCACACGGCGCGCCCGCCTGCCAGGATAATATTCTAATTTACCAAACAACCTGTTCTGGTTAGTAACTTTATAGCAAAATTAATTAATTATCTATCTACATACAGTATGATAAATATTACTGCATTAACTTTATTATAAAAGTTAACTGAATAACTTAAGTAATGTTCAATGTAACCTGTTCGGCGATAAGGTGATATCATTAAAAGACAATTCTAAAGCTGAACAAAGTTCTGTGGGATTTCTTCCCATTAAAACCAAATAGGTGACCTTCTTCAGTGGATTAGGAGCTCTGAGATTTTCAACAGAACACCCTGACGCCCTTCATCATTATGGGAGAGTATTAAAGAAGGAATTACCGTTGATATTATTGCTGCGCTTCGACAAATACGAGAACAATTCACAATTGCCATGTCCTTGGGCGAAGAATGAAGACTTTTTTAGTCGCCTTCTATAGCAAGGCTTTCCTTCTTATTTTTGATAGCCTGAGAATACAGAAGTAAATTGATAACGTATCGTTTTTGACATACGTGATTAAAAATGACATCATTATTACTTAACTGATACAGCAGAACAGGTACAAAGGTGATCTATATAAATAATGATAAATTGATAAATATATGTATATCGTACTGAGACAGTTTACTTGTAATTGTTACCTAATAAATATACTTCGTTAATGGCATATACTCCCACCAACTTTCATAAGGGTGGGAAACAGCCCAAATCCTCCGTATGAACGCCTATATACTACGGCTCCTGGTGCCCAGCGGTACCGGAGGATATGCTAATTTTATGTAGAGATCTTTAGGGAAAGCCTATGTCTGGCCGTGAACGTCAATCGGCTAATGATGATGATGATGATCTCATGTATAATAACTGTAACATAGTCATCAGCAATAAAATTACAGGAAATACTTAAAATTTAATACCTTAATTACCTCAAGATCATAAGCTCAATGCTGTGCCAGTGTACGTCATCTCAACTAGCGGCGCAATGTTATAAAGTATAGCACAACTAATAACAATTCAAGTGTACTATAATAAACAATACTCCAAGCTCGAGCAGACGCACCGGGACCGTTCACCGTAATACCGCTTGCGATTTACAAGTTTGGACCCTGGCAGCTTAAAGACTTAGACAATGAATCACCTCCAACCCTCCAGACTCTGAACTCTTCGTAAACCATTACATTATTAATACTAAGAAATCTTCATCTACGATATATGTAAATATCTTGTCAAGCTTTAAATTAAAAAAATACTTCACAGCTTCTGCTTTATAAGATGTTTATCAGCCGACGGACGTCCACTGCTGGACATAGACCTCCACAAAAGATCTCCACATCACTTGTTAGTTCTTAGACTTCATTTAGGGAAATTAGGCTGTAACGCCACCACACTGACCCAGTGCAAGTTGGTGGGTGGTCAGAGCCTCGTCTGTTATTCAGCAGGGTGCACCGCGTGCAGGTGAGGTTGACTTTGACTCCGTAAGATATTGAGCGGGACCCCTTAGACTCCTTTATGTTTATAATAATAACAATCAGGTCCTTACATGGTCATTATCAGACATTTAAAATGTTTCATAAGCAATTATATGGTTTTCTTCATTTCTATCATTTCCTCAAAATTATTAACCAATAGCTCTCGGAAAATGACCTTCAGGAGGTCTCTTATCGGAAACTGTCTAGGCACCACGGCAGTGTCTATTTCTATTGTTCTTCTACCATCCAACGTGCAGACATCATCATCATTAGGTGCCCTTTGCAAAGTTTGGCGATCAGATTGAAAAAACTAATTCGAACCTCGGCTATTCTTTTTAGCTGATGGTATTTAAACCTGATCCAATCCTTCATGTCTTCAAACCATCGCTTCCGCTGTCTACCAAGTGCAGGTTTTTCAGGGATATTGCCGTACAGGATCAACCTTGGGAGCTCATAAAAGGATCCTCTTATAGATACGTCAGACTTTTATTTCTTCGTTATCTTTCTCATATTAAGATTTGTCAGCATCCATATGTCCATCCAGTGTCTATGGGGAGAGTGAAAAGGTTTATTCTAGATTATAGTCAGCATCGTCTGGAGGAGCCTTCTTTAAATTAAACTTTAGCATTCAGGTTGGGAAAACTATTCCGGTCTTCAATCGACTGATGACGTGACACGTTTACCCAAAATTTTGCTCTTCAGGATTAAGACACACGGGTTTAGGTTTTAGACCAGTGGATCTCAACCTTCTCTTCACGGGGTCCACAAACACTTGCTAGTCATTATGGGTGTCGGATGCTAGAAAAAAATAAAAAAAATAGTTAAAGCTTTTTAATATTTCTTAAGGCTAATTACAAAATTTCAATGAGTTTCCGGTTTAGTCGTTGTAGACTAATTCCAATAAAAGACTTCATCGCGGCCTACCACCAGGTGGAACTGATGTCAAACGCAAGTGTATTATAATATTCCTCAAGGTTAATGTGGTTTTCTTGTTGATCAGCGAGGTCGGAAGATGGAGACGCCCTGACCGCCAGCGGGCGATGCTCCGGCCGGAGGGTGGCGCGCCCTTCCCGGCGGGGCGCGTAACATGCGCTCGCTGAACGAGACCGCGTGCTCGGCGTTGTGGGACGGCGTGCGCTGGGACGAGCCCGCGAGCGTCGCCAGCCTCGCCGTGCTGGCGCTCATCGACGTGCTGGTCGTCGCAGGTTAGCACCACATACCACCACCGACCCTTTACTTGCATAATGGCGAGTAATTTTTTTTTCGCCAAGGCCGCAGTGACCGATTGAAACCAGCCACTCGTCAGTTTAGTACATAAGAAAATAAGACAGGTTATCCAAGTAATTTAAATAGCTACGACGACCTTCATACTGGAACTGTGTAGTGTTTGCACACTACTTCTTATCAACAGAAATAATAGCTGGGGTACTTCCGGCAATAGATAAATTAATGCATTATGCTTAACGTTGTTTCCTTGACTAAAATTTTTCTTCGTTTCTCGAACGCTGTGGACTTCCAATGCCTACGATGCCGGATGCTGTGTTGTATTGCAACTTACTTTAAGATGCGCTGCTGTATCTGAACATTCTGAAAGCTCTGCTACTTTATATGTTTCTAATAAGTTAATAATAAAAAGTTCATTTATCTCGCGAGCGCCGCGCCGAGTATTCATTTATTCGGAGTAGGGGACGGCGGGACTTGACGATTCCATTAGCTGATTAGACTGCGTCACAGGGTACACGGCAGATGTGCCAGTTCGTGAAAGTCCACTTTTTAGTTTATTAGAAACGAATCGCTATCGGTGTAGCCGTTACATATTTTTTTTCGAATCACGTCAATGCTGTCTCTTTGACCACATTTGCAGCTTCATCGGACACAGAGATTAAAGTAAATAAATATAGATATAATTAGATTTATAACTAATTACCATAGACGAAGAAGTGGAAAATAAATGTACGAGAAATTGAAAGCTTTAGTCGGTACAGATGCTGTGTGTAAATATTTACACAGAGTGTTCTTGCTACACATAATCATTATCAGCCGATTGAAATCCACTGCTGAACATAGGCCTCTCCAAAAGCTCCTCTCATCGATCAGCGCTGCAATAGCGCATCGCGGGGCTTGCGCCCGTCGCCACGGAGGCTGCCGCTTGTAGGGACTTCGTGTAGGAGGATATGGGCCATTTCCCACCACGCTAGCCCAATGCGGGTTGGTGGGATTCGCTACACATACATTATTTTATATAAGTACGATGGGGGAGGAAAGTATTGGAGTGGAGATCACGCACAGGTCGCAGAAGTGTAGGACGTACACCCTCCAGATGGACTGACGACGTCACCAGGGCGGTCGGAAATATGTGGTTGAGAGAAGCCGAGGACCGTATTTGGTGGAAAACATCAGGAAAGACCTATATCACGCAGTGAATAAACAAAGGACGATAATGATGATGTTAATGATAATGACATCATCTTAATTTTTTATCATTTGGTAAAGCCAACGACAAAACAACGGTTCCAACTTAACCTTGTAATGATCTGGTTTTGCTGCTTTTGCAATCCTATTATCTCTTTTTATGTTTTATTAACTCAACTCTAGTTGGAACAAACTTTTACATTGCTCCGGCTCCAGAATTTCACGCATGCACGTCAACAAAAGTGTCGTTTGGTAGTCATCATCATCATCATCATCATTACCTGTCCTCTTCAAATTGAAGTTTGGCGTTTAGCAGTACTCACTAATATCACACACACACAATATTCTACAAATGTGATAAAAATATATAAATTAAACAGTTGTTTGCTGATGTTACTGCTCTGTGGCTCCGCTGACGGGTAACACACTTGTCGGAATGACGTGGTTATTTTAAAAAGGGGTAGCAATGAGGGTGACGTATTTGCTCTGTTTCTTCCCTTTGTACGTTACACTTGAAAGAGATATGAGAGATATTAATTTTTACTTTTGCAGCTGTTATCGTCCTGCAGCTGATAATGAGGAGGGTAGAAGGCAAAAAATGTATCGGCAGACGGAACAAGTTGTCGTTCCAATGCATGGCAAGAAGACATTATCAATGTTTTTTTTTTTTTACTTAACAACTTTACTCTTTAAGTCCTTTTTATTCATAGCGTTTGTTTATACTGGTCATAGGTTTCTGTTAGCGGAGACGGTCTAAACATTACTGTGTTCCGGTTTAAAGGGGGTAGCTAGTGAAAATACTGAGGCAACGAGACTGAACATCTTATGTCTGAAGGCTACGGGCGCAATGTGGTGCTACCGCCTACTTATCTTACCACCAGGAGAACGTCCCGCTCGTCCATCGCTTCGTTGTTAAAAATATAATACTCTTATTGCGCTTGACGCCTTGAGACGAGATATTAAATCTCATTACCCTTATAATTTCACTATATACAGCATCCTTTAAACCGGAAACAAGGTAATGTTTGAACAGTACTGCTTGTCGGCTGCAATCGGCACTGCGGTGGTGGTACCTAGACGGTATCCGGCAACAGAGACTTCTTATAACTGACTGTTTGCGAATGTTTTCTTAACATTTCTTGTACTCAATATATTGCATGCTCATAGAGTTAAGTAATATGAATAAAATAGACGTAATTAATAAATTATTATTGCTTTATAAATGTAAAGAAATAAAATAGATATGGCATTGTGCATTTTCATATTTTTTGTTTGCACTTTTTGCTCAGTTTTTTTACCCACGTCCGGTCGCGCGGCGCCCGGCGGACGGGCGGGGCGGGCGGTCGGTCGGGCTCGAGGGCTCTCCTCGCCGCGGCCCGCCTCCGCGAAACCTATTTTAAACGTTTTAAACGGTTAAATTTTAACTAAAATATATTATAACCATCAACGACAGGTACTTATGCATCCGACCCATTGTTGTTCGTCGAATCGTTAATTGTTAAAATGGTAACGACGGTGCTTATAACTCTAAGTGTTCACTTCAACGAGCAGGCTCCGAGTTAAAACTTTGCCATCAACATCATCAGCCAATAGATGTCCACTGTTGGTCATAATGCCTCCCCAAAAGATCTCCGCATTGAAGGGAATTGGGCCTTAGCCCACCACGCTGGCCCAGTGCGGGTTGGTGGACGGTCAGAACCTCGTCTGTTATTGAGCAGGGTGCACCGCGTGCAGGAGTCAGTTACTGCTTCGTGTTTTATATTATGATAACAATATATAGTTTACTATGTTTCTTATCATTCGTCGATAATCTTTCATGTGTTGCTATTAATAACCATCTTCAAAGCTGCAGCAAAACTTAAGTCACCGATATAGTTCCAAAGATTGCTAACCTAAGTAGCAATCGGCAAGCCACATCGCTTTAAGGATGGACGGCAGATGGAGCAGCAAGGTACCGCATATAGGAAGATGCGGTACTAGCAGGCCCCTCACCAGATACAACGACGTTCTAATGAAGGTCGTGAGAAGCAGCTGGATGCGGGCAGTGCAGGACCTATCGGCGTGGCGATCCTTTAGAGATGTTTATGGATAGTAGTAAATATTATCCGACTGATGAGTTATTGATCTCTGTTGTTCTCATATCCTGGCAGCCAGGCATAACAATGCTGTTATGGCGATTTACTATATAAGAGTGGTATCACGATACCTGATGGGAGTAATATCTTTATGTTGAGAAAATACGATAAAACAGACAGACGTATAAATATATTACGTTAAATTTTCAGGAGTTAAAAGTAGTCGCTTCAAGGTCCGCCCCCCATGAAAAGTAATTCGACGTAAATAAATCCTGAAGTGATGCCAACTGTACCGTGAAGAACCCTTGTCAAGATTTCAGGATAAGAAGTTTGCTAGGCGCTTTGTTACTTTAGCGTGCTTTAAAAAAATACCAATTACAATAAGTCTGCGTCGTGCTGCAGAAGGCTAGACTTGTCAAGCGTCGCGAACCATGTGAGATTTGGACAACATGATTTGATTTGATTTTGATTTGCACACATAATTATGTTAGTCAACGTCACAGGCAAAGCTACTGCTATTTACCTTAGGATTTTTACACTTTATTATCCAGTGTTCGAATAGAGAAACTTCTACTTGGTATTCAATTAATGTCCCCACTTATATGAAATCGATACGCGAACGCTCGCTCACAAAAAGAAACGAACATAAATAAATAAGAGTATATTATTACTAGTGCTAGGTCTCTGTCGTCATCAAATAGTAGTGTTCAAACATTACTGTCTTCCGGATTGAAGAACTCTGTAACTAGTAAAATTGCTGTGGTAATGTCCCTCAACATCTTATGTCTAATGAAAACGAGCGCAATATGATATTGTGTATATTATCATATCGTATCACTTACTATCAAGTGAACGTCAGTATTAGCTTAGATACATTAAACGATACTATGTATCACCTGGGGTGTAAGGGGTTCCGTCCAACATCTTACGGAGCCAATGTCAATCTCACCTGCACGCGGTGCACCCTGCTGAATAACAGACGAGGCCCTGATCATACACCAACCTGCACTGGGTACCTCCTTGTAGGAGGCTTACGTCCAGCAGTGGGCGTTATCCGGTTGATAATAATATGTTTATCAAGTAAGTTACTATTCCTTATGTATATTATAAACAACAAAAAGCGAAGTACCCGAAAGAAATAAAGATAGTTAGAAGCGAAATAAAACAATTGTTGAAGGTAAAAGGAAAGTAGTAAAGAATCCAAAAGTGGGTAAGTTAGGGGCGCAGTTCCCGGGGAGCCCCGCCGTCGGGAAGTTTGGGCCCGGTACTGGGGGAGGCCGAAACTCGCCGCGTAAACGAGTTACGGGGCAATTCAAGAATTATTCGGTAAACTAACAAAACCTAAGTGCTTACGTTAACTTCGGCTTATAACTTGGGAGGCGTGCAGAGCTTTCGTACTAGGGATGGAGCTTTTTATGCAAACTGCGTGGAAATCAATATTAAAAAGTTATTTGTTTTATGTAATTAAGTTACGGAACGAGCGAGACGTTCACCTGATCGCACCATGGCGCTAGTTAAGATTATAAGCACTGCACCACATTGCGCTCCTCGCTTAAAACATAAGATGTTGAGTCCCCCTTTACCCCAGTGATTAGAGTACTTAGAGCGTCCATCAAACCGGACCACAGTAATGTGTGCGCACTACTGCTTGGCGACAGAAACAAAAACTGCAATGAGACATTTTCAAAAGATACTCTACTTTTGGTGAGAAGAAAGGATTAGGGGGATTTGTACCCCGTAAAGCCACTTCAGTGGTCATCCCTGGTGCTTTGCGAGTGGTTCCGGAATCTACAACGAAACACATCGGTGTATCCCTGCACATCCCGAGGAGTGCCGTAACACTGCCCAGTGCCCTCTCTATGCAATAAAGCTCGCGAATCTGAAGGACCTTTTAGATACCTTCTACGAGAGGGCACGGCTTATCATAGTCATGAGGCAATGATGGTTGATTCGAAGGTCGTTACCAAGTATGTTAGGCTTCGAGGTTAGGGTTTGCGGTTCTTCCGCCTATTACTGATAAATGGGATGAAGAGTTGCGATTCTATTCCCAGACCCGACCTCATCAAAGTCTCTCGGAGTCGGGGCCACGGTTGTGTGCGAAAGCATTGAGAGGTACACCGTGGGGTTTTAGCCGGGAAGGATTCAGCATCAACCCTCTGTTGCTCTCACAGCGGAAAGGTATCCAATGCAGGACATTCCCGCGAAAAAAAACTGTGTAATCTTGTAATGTCATTAAATAGACGTCCTTTGTTGGACTCCCCCAGAGATCTGGACATCGACCGGTCCACAGTCAGGATGTCTCTCGGTATCGCCTGGCACTAAGTAATGCGTCATTTGTAGGGGTTCATATGGAGGGGAGAGGGATTTGGGCCATTTCCCATCACGCTGGCCCAATGCGGGTTGGCGGAAGCTAGAGCCTCGTTTGTTGATTAGCAGGGTACACCACGAGCAGGTGAGGTTGGCTTGAATCCCGTGAGTTGTGCGGAACCTACTATTATTTGCGGGATTTACTATTATTATAAAACAAAAAAGATTTACACTTTGAATATTATTGTTGCGAGACCATTATAAGAAAAATTAAAAAAAAAAAACTCACCAATTGATATAAGACCGGGAGCCCTGAGCGCAGGCGGTGCAGTAGAATTGCATTGTTCGCGAAACTTGAAAACCTACTGCGGCTGTTTTTTCTCATATTCCGGCGACAAAAGCTATTGAAATGTGTTATACTTGAATATATATGTTGACTTAATTCTATTTAAGTTAAAAGTTAAGTTTCTTATTACATTATACAGTTATTTCATTATTAAACTCCGAAATATGGGTTAGTAGAAGTGGTTTCACACGAGCAAGCTTAATGGAAAAAAAATGAATACTTTAAAGTGATGAATAAAATTATCATAACTGTTTTTACTGAAGCGACGAGACGAGCAGGACGTTCACCTGATGGTAAGTGATACCACCGCCCCTAACAACGCCGCAATAGTTAGGATGATATACACAGCACCACGGTGTGCGCGTCGACAGAGACGTAAGATGTTGAGTCTCGTTGCCATTTAACACACTAACTACAGCGTCCTTCAAACCGGAACACAGGTACGTACATTCGTGCGTTTATGTAAATATAACAAATTATTATAGTCATATTTTATTTCAAATCGTATTTGCAGAGGGATGTAAACACCGGAAGTGATTGACTGATGACAAATTAATATTCATTGGGAAAACAGTTCATGTATTATTTATATTTGCATAAAAAAAATATTCATCGAAAATCTTGTTTTATCGCCAATATTTCACTGTGCGCAGTTACTGTTTCCGGTTTGAAGGTGACGAGCCGTTAGTCTGATGGTAAGTGATACGCCGGACCGGATACTACTTGGCATAGACCTCCCCTAAAGATATCTACATCGATCGGTCCCGCGTTGCTCTCATCCAGTTGGTTCCCGCGATTTTCACCAGATTGTCGGTCCACCTTGTGGGAGGCCTTCCAACACTAAGTGTATTGGTGCGCGAGTGCCGCTCGAGGACCTTACTGCCCCATCACCCGTTGATCCTTCGAGCCATGTGCCTTGCCCACTGCCATTTAAGTCTAGCAATCCTTTGCGCTATGTCGGTGACCTTAGTTCTGCGGATCTCCACATTTCTGACTAGATTTTCTCAGTAGAAACTATCTCAATATTATATTATAATAGGTACCAAGGGCCGTAGTTTGTAAGGTTTCATAAGGGGGAATTTGGGCCACCTCCCACCACGCTGGCCCAATGCGGATTGGTTTCAAAGGAAATTCTCTGAAATCTCTTTTCAAAGGAGTCACTCCAATTATATAATGTTACTACTTATGTACTGGTGATCCTACAAACCGTCTAAGTACCACCGCAGTGCTTATTGCAGCCGATAGGCAGTACTGTGCAGATATTACTGTGATCCGGTTTGAAGGACGCTGTGGCTAAGGAAATTACTAGTGTAACGGGACTTTACATCTTATGTCTCCAGGTGATAAACACAACATGGTGCGGTGGATATCAATCAATTACGATCAGGTTATGAGCAGGCGTATCACTTATTATCAGGTGAACGTCCGAATATTCTTCAAATGTTGCAATACGGATTCGAAATACCCGATGCATTCGATCAGGATCAAATGCATAAGGAGATATACTACATCCTCGTAACATTTCATATTACTTAACGCTGGTTAGGATGTTTACACAACACCATCATACAGTATAAAAAAGTGTAAGGCTGCACCACAGTAACTACACCAGCTCCTTTTTCACTTTTAATCGACTAGATTAGCACTTGATAAAGATCCCACCTGATGTTAAGTGATGTGATCTGTGATGGTATGCGCACTAACCTAGTAACAGCCTGTTCACTCATTTCTTGGAGACACCCACATTGTGTTTGTACGGGAACACCGACGCCAGCAAGTTGTTCCACTCCATTGCTGTTCTTATCAAGAACGAGGAGCTGAACCTAAGGATGATGACACCCCGTGCCATCATCCTAGTCGTCGGTACTTAAAAGGGAATGACGTAACCATATTGTGTAAATCCATTACACGCTCTCTGAAGTGTATCCTATAGAACACCTCGAGGCTGGCCACACGCTTGTGAAGGCTGTGAAGCCTAGTTCTGACACTCAAACTGCGGCTCATCTAGTGTTCTTTATTTTAAACCATTTTGGGTTACTTGCTCATTTATCATCAGCCTTTGTTAATCCTGGACATAAGCCTTCCCCAATGTTACTATTTGCAGCCCGCAATATCATGTCTAGCTCGAATTTGTGGTTCCCTTGAAAAAAGCTTGAGCACCACTGAACTAAAGAAGTCTTCTCATTGAACGAAACCAATATCTGCAGAAGGCAGGAGCAGCAGGCGGTCTTCTCACAAAGGAAGACCGGCGGCGGTTATTGCGGAAAGGCTTTCTACGCAATATGAATCGATTTGATATTTAAAATTCACTTCTACGTGAAAACAACTAAAAATAAAACCTCCTTCTCGACCTTGGATGGCTGACGAGGGTTCAGGTTCGATTACAGCCCCGCGCTCCTCTCGTATTATTTATTTACGAATCTCGCTGCTTATTTCAATGCGCCGCCATTTTATTGTTTATGGTTGGTGGTGGTTTTGAGGTTGTGTGTTAAATGTCATAGCCTTAATGAAAAACAAAATCTATTATTAGTAAAAAAAAAAACATTTTTTAACTTTTTTTATCTCCGAAGCGACGAGACGAGCTGGACGTTCACATAATGGTGATACACGTGCCCGTGCAGCACGGCGCTAGTTAAGATATCATACACAACATCACACTGTACTCGTCGTGTGAAGCATAAGATGTTGAGTCTCGCTACTTGTTTCTCTTTGGTATTCGGAGCGTGTGGTATCACTGAAGTTGTACGTTTTAACATCTCAAGGCGACACGTACAATGAAGTGAAATGTAAACTTCCTAACTACTGCATCATAATAAAAGTAATATTTAAAAAAATATATATAAAAAAATACAAAAATATCCCTTTTGTGGCAACGTTTGCAAAAGTTGAAAAGGGTGGCAAGCACACTTCAATTATCGGGTAGCCGTATTTTATTTATTCACGACGTAACCCTTTGTTAACGGTTTTTTAACAACAATCAGGGTGTCTTAATAACATCTTATGTATCAAGTCCTTACATCTTATGTACCAAATCTTAACATATTATGTATCAAATCCTTACATCTTATGTAAGTAAATGTAAATACTTTCGAGCACTGCTCAGTTGTTTGGAGGCCACACTAGGCTACCCATACGTTAAGACTGGAACGGATACAAAAAAAATCATTAGACATCCAAAATTCTCTCGTCATATTCCTAAACGATATATCCTCTCATACAAAAACCAACTCCCACACTTCAAAATGATCTCTACTCAATTGCACCGTATTAAACGACTTATTGCTTGTATCCAAAATCTTAAACAATAACCTAGATTGTTCTCCATTGTTACAAAAATTTGAGTTAGGTGTCCCTGTTAGATATCCTAGGCGCAAAGTAACTCCGTTTCAGCCATCCTTTCGTGGAATAGTTTTCGAATCAAACTCTCTTGATTCCATACGAAGCAAGTTGCTCAACGAGTATAGCGTTACCCTGGATGTCACAACGATACACTCAACCAGCTCCGACGAATAATCACCGACTTCCTTCTAAACAGTTCCTAGTTAGAATGTATTTCTCCTATAGCTGTTACTATAACATAATAATTACTAGTAATTAAATTGTATTATTGCAAGATGTATTTAACTGTAATTGACTTGTTACATTTAAATGTATATTTTGTTAAAGTATTAGTGTATACAAGCTTTGGTAAATCAAATAAATTAAAAAAAAAACATGTGATGTATCAAGTCTTAACACCTTTGTATCAAGGTCGGCTTGATACTGTATTAAAGTTCACCTGGCCCTTTCATTATCACGAGAAGCTCTTTTCTTTTCTTATACGTAAAAAATATTGAAAATAACTATAAAAAGGAGAGCGTATAGTTCCAAGGACTAAACAAAAGAAAAGAGAAGAAGAAAATAAAAATTAATTACCATTCTGAGAGAAGGCACAGAAGAAAAAAGTCTAAGTGAAAGGAAGTACTAACATTGTGTCTTTTATTAACAATTACCAGAACCTACTACCAATGGGGTTTTAGTCAGTGGAAATCTCAGTTAACCCTGACTACCCCAGAACCAGGGTGGCTTTTGAAGATTCACCCCTTTGAGCTTATAGTATTACCTATTAAGAATATATTAATTACTTTATAATATTAATTACTAGTTATTTGTCTGCAACGCGTTTTTTTGCTGATGGTAAATACGGTTGCCCATAACAACGTGGATTAGTTAGTATGATATATACTGCACCACATTATGCACGTCAACTTCAGGCATAAGATGTTGATTCTCGTTACCCCAGTAATTACACTAGCTACAGCACCCTTCAAACTGGAACATAGTAATCAAACTAACGCCATTTAGCCCAATCTTCAGACCATGGTAATATCGCTTACCTGCTTAAAACACGTTGTTCAAGATGGCTTGAACACCACTCTGCGCTCGTCGCCTTGAGACCTAAAATGTTAGGTCTAGTTTCTGCAAATTCACAAGCTACAGCGCCTATCAAACCGGAACAGCAATGTTTACGCGCTACTGCTGCAAGAGGCGTCTCCCGCAACAAAGATCTACCACCAGTGGATACACGATCATATATGACACGTAATGCTCACCTGGTGCTTTAGTGTCGGAGACCGTCTAAACAATGTGGTGCAGTGTACACCATCCTAGCTAACGCCACGGTATTATGGGCTGCATATCCCTTACCTTCAGGTGAATGTCCTATTTATCTCCTCGCCTAGTACAATACATACATTCTTTCGCGCAACAGATAAGAAATACGCGTGAACTTCAGCACAGAGCCGGTAGACGAACCCTGACCCTCGTCATGTATTGAGTGTGTAAGCTCGGATGAAGTGCCTTTGTTATTTCAAGAACCCTTTGTGGACCTGACATGGTTCAATTTTTTTTTCATTATGCTCCTTTAATATATTTTTTTAATAAATACCAACCGCTACCTTTATGTTTACGAATCCTTTTAGTCCTCAAATATTATGAATGTGGCTGGTGGTTGGTGTCATGGATTATTAATGTCTTTCGTTTGGTTTGTTATTATGAGCAGTATCACTTACCATCAGGTGAACGTCTCCCTCATCTCGTCGCTTTGTAGAATTTAGAGTTATAGAGCAATTACCATCAAAATATTTTTTTTTTCTAAAATAAATCGTAATATAGGCAAAATGATTTTCACACAGGGAAGATTTTACTGATGGTAAGTCTCCGTTGGCTGCAAACGTTACTGTGTTCCGGTTAAGAGGACGCTGTAGCTTTGCAATTACAGAGGTAACGAGACTTAACATCTTAAGTCATGTGTATACCATTCTAATTGCCACCACGTTCTTATGGGCAGGCGTACCACTTACCATCAGTTGAACGTCGCTCGCTTGTTTCATTATTTTGTTGAATAAGAAAGTATTTTGAAGAACATCCCCCTCCCGTGAAAAATCGAATATCCAAATGTCCGGTAGTAAAGTTTTATTCTAATCTTTGTAAACTCAATCAGGGGTTGCGGGTGGGAGTAAGTTGGATATTTGCATATATATACAAAGTATGAAATTTTACGCGCCGCCTGCTCCAGGGGAGATTAATGAAAAAATAAAGTTTCTACTTATCAATATTCCGGTCTTCAGGAGCTGGAGATTTCTTTTTTATACCCCACTAACCCCCCGCCACCGCACGCTTTGCTGGCCGGGTAATACAAAAATAGACCTCAAATTTGTCGGAAATATTCCTCTGTAGCAAACGCAACCGCAAATGGCTTTCTACAGCAACCGTAACCATAGCAACCGCATAAATGATACGAAAGGAAATTTTTATAAAAGTTAATCAGAAATAAAACGATATAGGATCTATGAAATAAAAAAAAAGCCTATAAACATCTACAAATTATTCCGCGTCGATACGTTCACTAGTTTTCACGTGATTGGCGAACAAACCAAACATTCTCATAATATATAATAATATATATATATATATTTCCATTAGTACAGTTTATTTAACAAGGGGGATATTCTATTTTCGTGGAAGAGGGGATCAAAATGTTTGTCCTTAGTATTAAGC
Source organism: Ornithoptera priamus (assembly GCA_029034505.1). Classification (NCBI taxonomy): domain Eukaryota; kingdom Metazoa; phylum Arthropoda; class Insecta; order Lepidoptera; family Papilionidae; genus Ornithoptera; species Ornithoptera priamus. Next base: position 966,590 of record JARDWD010000517.1, on the reverse strand, counting down.
ATAGCGACTTAAACTTAATCACATGAATTACATTTCTTTCTTCTTTTCTTATTTTTTTTTTATTACTTTAAGCGATAAGACGAGCGCCAAATTTAGCGACAAGACGAGCGGGATTCAGCATCACCACATTTATCTTCAACAGCAATGAGATTCTCTACAAGTATATTATATACATTCATATAAAGTAACTTATGTAACTTACTAAATTACTATAGCTTCTAATATCAACCTTTCGCCATTATGGCATTATGGTACCAAATTTAAAGTGACGAGACGAGCGCCACGTCCACCTGATGGTAAGTGATACGCCTTCCCATAACTACGTGGCACTAGTTAAGATGGTATGCACAGAATCACTTTGCGCTCATCGCCTGAGATAAGATATTGAGCCTCGTTACCCCAGTAGTTACATTAGCTACAACGCCATTCAAACCGGAACACATTAATGTATGCACAGAACTGTTTGGCGGCATACATAGGCGCTGTGGTGGTACGATCTCGATCCTCGGCAAGAAAGAACTGAAAAATTTTTTACGGTACCTTTAAATATGTGAAAGATCAAGTACCTGGTAATTTCTTTAATATTCCGTTATCCTCTTTCAGCTTCTTTAATATTTAGTTCCCAGTGTCTAGCGCTCTTTTCGGTTTGTAAAGAGAAAAGATCTGATTAGATATATATCTAATCAGATCTGAAGAGTATAGTCTCCTTGTTAAGGCATTAATTGGTGGTAGGTCTCTGTTGCCGGAAACCGTGTAGGTACCACCGCAGCGCCTTTTGCAGCCGACATACAGTACTGTGCGAACATTACTGTTTTTTATTGAAGGTCGCAATAGCTAGTGTAATTACTGCGGTAACGAGACTCAACATCTATGTTCCAGGTGATAAGCTCAATGTGGTGCTGTCTATAAGATCCTAACTGATTTCTACATTATCATAGGCACGGGGTTGTCATTTACCATCAGGTGAATGTTCCGCTCGTGCCATTGCTTCGAAGTATATAAAAAAAACATAGCTCTCCTTTCGTTTTGTAGAACGAAATGAAGATCTGATCAGGTATATAGACTTCATCATAGTGTTCATGTTAGGAAATCTAAGTATGTGATAATAAAGTAATCATTCATTCACAACTCACAGGACCCAAGCCAACCTCACGTGCTGGTGGTGCAGCCTGTTAATAAACTAAGGAGTCTTTGCCTCTTACCAACTCGCATTGGACCAGTGTGGTGGGAAATGGCCCAAATCCGCCCTGAGGCCGTGTTAAAGATCGCCGGAAGCAGCTTTATTGCCTATCATCTGATGATGATGATGACTGTATATAACACAGTATCGTCGTGATAAATATCATATAATGTAAACAAAGAGATCCATCGAAGGTATGAATAGATGATCAGCTCCGCCGATAATTCGCAATCGGTACGCGAAATTGCAAAGTTTCCGGTTGTGAACTTTTTCATTGAATTATCGTTAAGCACGCCGGAAGTCGACCAAGTTTGTTCTCTAAATTAGTAAGTAAGATTTACACAAGTATCCGATACGGCCGCAACCGATATTGTGGACGTAATTTAAATTGTTAAAGCGGAAGTTAATTTCGCTTAACTTTAATCTCTTTACTTCATCCAAGTACTGATCCAGTTTATAATTAGTTTCATTCGCGTACGTAATTAAAAACAACACGATTTTCATTCACGTACTACTAATTAGCCGTTCTGATGGTAAGTCATACACCAGGTCATAACAACGTGGCGCTAGTTAAGATGATGTATGCCACAATTCCCGTACCTTAATGGGGCCTTTGGGGTCGGCGGTCAGGATGGGGTTCTCATAGCTTTCTAAACGACCCTCAGGAGGACAATGGATGGACGTGGTCTCCGGTCATTGAAGTAGTACTAACCAGGCTGGTAGGGTCTGCATGAAGCAGAGCTCGGGCTATCCCAGCGTAGGGTTAGCGATGACGGTGGTTGTGGTTCCGAACGGAGATCCCGCGACCACTCCACACGCCGAAGGTGACCACCGAAAGGGTTTTAGTGGGTAAAAATCTCCAAATAACTCTGACTTTTCTCGAAAAGGCAGAGTATCTTTTCGAAGATATCCATCCCAAAACCCATATAAAATACAGCACCACAAAAGCTTGTTATCTTATTATAAAAGATATTTAGTCTCGTTACCGCTGTAATCTCACTAGCAACAGCGCCCTTTAAACTGTACCACAGTTATGTTTGCACACTGCTGTCTGGCTGCGTGATTTATTAAAACTTCATGGTAATTTCAGCCTGTCCCCGTTCACTGCTGAACGTAGGTCTTCGCAATCGATAACCAGCGCGACTGTTCCCATTTAATCTCTAAATCTGTTGGAACTTATTATAGCGCATTAACTGCCTCTATAGTCCAGCGATTAACCGTTAACCTTGAAACCTGGAACTTTCTATTTGAATTTTACAAACGCCTCTGGCTAGTTCATCATCATCATCAGCCAATAGAGTACACTGGGGAACATAAGCCGCCGCTAAAGATCTCCACTTCAATCGGTGCTGCATTGCCCGCATCCAGCTACTTCCATCGACTCTCCTCCCAACACTGCGTCTACGGGTACGCGGCCGCCACTCCAGAACCTTACCACTCCGGTATTATAAAGTAGCTGTTCCCCGCCCGCTTCACTCACCATAACACCCCCGCCACTCCCTTTGGGGAAGAAATTTTGTAAAATCCATTCTTAACTGACCTCTAAACAGCAGAAACGCGTTCGCAGACGACGTCGTGCTGATCTTCTGCGGGCAAGAGATGCAGCTCTGGCTAATGTTCATAATTGAGGGGTCCGAAATAAGCTTAGGTTCGCACCTCACAAAACCAAAGTGATGGCGCTTACCAATAAGCTTAAGTACGACAACCCAATATTGACCATGAGAGGGGAGCCCCTGGGTCGAACTCGGGAAGTCCGGATGCTCGGCCTCACAGTTCACGATAGGCTCACGTTCAATACCCACGTAACGGACGTGAGCACGAAGGCCCAAGGGCTCTGTCGTCCAGCTGTGTAGGGCCCCGAAGGTGTCATGAGGGTTGAACCCGGGGGCGATTAGAACCATGTACCTGACAGTGTTGGAGCCCATTACATTGTATGCAGCGAGTGTCTGGGTGCCGACGGCTAACAAGCTGCTGGTCCGCAGGCAATTGACGCGGTGCACAAGGTCTTCGCTCAAAACATAGCGAAGACCCACAGGACCGCGTTGCTGAACTCGCTCCTGATACTTGCCGGGTTGTTTCCTTTGGACCTTCGCCAGAAAAGCGGCCTTGGACAGAAAGCGGTCTGTTTATATGAGATTAAACGCAGTCATTCCTGGCAAGTGATAGGTGACCGAGACCTGGAGGTACCGGTTCGCTTCAAGAGACTGACACAACTGTGATCTGACAATTGTGTGAAGTTATTCTGTCTAGGTGAATGTGCAGAGAAGGAACGACTTCCCACCGCGGCTGCCGGATAAACGGAAAAGTGATTCCGGGGTTCTGACTAATACGGGACGCCGCAGAGATAATCAGCAAGAACCTCAAGCCGGCTAACTTCTGCACGCGGTACGCGACTGGCGGATCAGCGCAGAAATGCGCTGTAATAAGCGTCTCGAGGTCCGCAAACTGCAAACTGCAAACTGTCGCACAACCGGACACCCCCGATCCCCCAACGATAGGTGTGAAAGAGAATGTCAAGAAAGCGAGAGAGAAAGAGAAGGAAGTGAGGTTGTTCTAGGTGAAAGCGCACGCGGGCACGGAGGGGAACGAGGAGGTGGATCAGCTGGCTAAGGACGCGGCCCTAAAAAGTAAAAGGAGACCGGAATACGAGGATTGTCCTGTTTTGTTCGTCAAGCGTCAACTTCGGTTGAGTACCATTGATGAATGGAGGAGGCGCAGCGTGGGAGGAACGACGGCTTCAACAGCGCGGATCCCTTTTCCGGGACGCCGCCTTGACCTACCGTGTACTCCGTCGTGTGGAGCTGGACACGGTTCTGGTCCAGAGGTTCACGGGGCACGGGGGATTCTCGGAGTACCTGCACAGGTTTAAACTCAAGCAGAGTCTCACGTGCGTCTGTGACCCGACGGTGAACCAAATTGTGATGCACATGATCGCCTGTAGCCCCGTATTTGGAAGAGAGCGCTTCGAATGTGAGGCTGGTGAAGCTGGGAGAGAAGATAAGCGCTGGTAGCATTGCCTCTCTGACGAGTGAGGATAGCAGTAGTCGCACATCCTTGGAGTTCTGTGGAAAAATAATAGGAAATAAAGAGTTAGAAATAAATAAGAACAAACTGAAAAAGAAGCGTAAGTAAACAAGCGTTAGGACATAATAGGAGAAAGGAGAATAATAGAAATGTAAAACAAATTAAGAAAGATAAGTAAATAGAGTAGCAAAATATTACATTATTAAAAAGTGACTCTGCAAAGAAGAATAAGATGTGATATTAGATTAAGCAAGAATGTGTAGAAATAAGTAGAAATAAGAAAAATTGTAAATAAGAATAAAATTCGACGCTTGCTCCCACTTATTTAAGAGAACGGAATGCGAGAAGGAAATAGAATGGAAAATGACAAAGAGTGACTAAGATTGCGAAAACTGGAATGAAAGAAGAAAGGAATGAAAGAGGAGAATGATAAAAAATGAGACTAAAAAGAAACTGATGATAAAAAGAAAGAAAAACATCGGACTCCAGCGCAACAAAAATCAAGGGATGCAGTAAAAAAAATCGTCAGCTATTCTTCTTAACTTATGGTATTTATTAAGACAACCTGACCACTTGAATCTATCACATGATTTTGAGTGAACAGTCTTAGTCGGTTTGTTTCAATGAAATAATTGTTCACAGGGAACTGCCTGGTGATAGCGGCTGTCCTGTGCTCCTCGAAGCTGCGCAGCGTCACCAACCTGTTCATAGTGTCTCTGGCCGTCGCCGATTTGCTGGTAGGATTGGCAGTGCTGCCTTTCTCTGCCACCAGAGAAGTATTCAAGGTATTGCTGGCAATTTGCTTTTTAATGTTTTATACTACATAAGCAATTTGTAAACTTCTACTTGAACGATGAGGAAATAGATTAGATTTTTTTTAATTCTATAAAAACCTTCACCAGATGGCAAGTGATACGCCTGCTCATAACAACGTGGCGCTATACAGGTTGTTATAAACATCACCACAGTACGCTCGTCGCCTTGAGACAAGATATTAAGTCCCGTTACGACAGTAATTACACGAGCTACAACGCCTTTTAAGCCGGGACAAAGTAATGTTTGTACACTACTGTGCGGCCGTTGGAGTAGGCACTGCGGCGGTATCTACCTAGACGGTCTCCGGCAGCAAAGACCTTCTACCAGTATTTCTCATTATATCATTATTACCTCAATGGAGGGAAATCCACAGCTAAATAGATCTATTGTATTCAACCATCACAAAAAATACCTAGACAGACCAATTGATATCTGGGGAAGGAAAAGTTGTTGGGGGGTAAAAGGGAGTGATATTTCCTCACAAACTTCGTAATATTCGTCATGATTAACGCAAGAAAAATATCTCCGCAATATCATTAAAAATAATACCCATAGAAAACATTTAAGTGCCCATTTCCCCTAATTAGACACTTTGGGGACCACAGCATCAGCAACAGATGGGACGGGTGGGGTTCCTTACGCATTGTAATATCAACTTAATGACCAAGGTAGTAAGTTCAGTTTTGTAACTCGGTCCGCTGCTTCATTAAAGTTGGTTAAGGTGATAAATCATTTTCGACTTTGTCCTTTAAGGCGCTATACTTTATCTGGCTCGGCGTCGGTTGCAGTCTTATATGTCTGCGGAAATGAAATACACGTTTAAGGATTAGAACCTTCAATTTTAATTTCATGGGGTATAAAATGAGAATTTTTACCTTCAAAGTCCACTTTTATCTTAAGTCTCCTTCAAAGGTTTATATATATATTTCGGAGAACTCTAGACGTTGTAGTCAGTATTAACGGATCTTGTGGGCGCCATTAGGGTAAAATGCGAGCACAGAACAATACACAAATCACTTTCCCATACAGTTTTAATTAAGTGGGTAGGTTGTTAATAATTATATTTTAAAGAAACGTGTAGATTTAACTAGGTAGGTAACAATTAAACATGAGCAGCGGATTCAAGGCACCGATCTATCTCTTCAACATGAATCACTATGCGATCCACCTCGATCGACCGCTCTCCAAGGAATGCGCCGCGACCGCCGTGCGCCGTGCGCGCCGCGCAACAGACAAGATGGCGCCTCGACCCCACTCAGGGCCGTGCCCCGCTCTCATTCTTTCATTCATTCCTTTTATTCTTTACTTTTAAGAAAATTAATAACAATTTGCAAGATACAAAATAACAAAAATAAATAAAATAAAATAAGATTTTGCAAAGTATTTTGGGTGTAAACAATTGACACCTCGCTTTATACAATCATTAATTAACTCAACCCGTCATTTCCTCTGACATATGTATGTATATATGTGATGATTAGAAACTGCACAAAATCGTACTCAGCTCTTTTAATAATATGTTACAGTTTTTATAATGATAATATCTAACTCAAACTGTTACTAATACACACATTTTAATCGATAATAATTTTAATTAATTCCTTCCCTCAATTCCCACCCTCATACATTTATTTGTAAAGCTCGATACCAAACTACAGATAGTGTTGATTTAAAAGCTCTGATCCATTACGAGCTTATCAATGGCGTGTTCGAATCTGATAAGTTAAGGCTACTTTGATTAATTACTGATGGTATGTTGTATACAAATTCTCATTTTTATTAATGTTTAAACATTTTTCTGATTAAAATAGTCCTCCATACCAAAGTTCAACTTTTTTATCTACAATGGTGATAGTGAAGTCGTGGATGGTGAATACTCCGGCTCTTATATAGTGGCACTACTGCTATGGAAATAGATTTACAATATGATGGTGGTAGCTGAACAGGTGGTATTAAAAATTATCTACCATGTACCAAACACAATCTACGACCATGGAATCCAACCTAAGATCTCCCTGATACAAGGCAAGCATTTAAGGAATGGTACGGAGCCTGTTAAATTAATGATTGCTGTTGAAATGAATGGTATGTTTTATATCATCAATATATCTATATATGTATAAGAAATTACCTACATAGAAACTCACCATGATATCTCTGGAACCATAACGCCTGGAGACTTGAAATTTGGTAGGGATATTACTTTATGACAGTATAGACCAGCTTAATGTGGATTTTGTAAAATTCCTTCCTCAGAGGAAGATGCGAGGTTGTGACGGTCATCAAAGCAAGCAGGGAACAGCTAGTTAAATATGCAGGGTGAAAGGTAATAGGTATAAATAATCTGGAGAGGCTAAAGTACATCTCGTATACTATCTATCTATGTATGGACCACCCCATACAAAAACAATGCTTCTGGAGTTATTCATTTTTTAAATATTTTTAAAAAATTTCCGATTTTCAAAGGAAAATCGCCCAAATCCTTTCATATGAACACCTACAAATGTGGAGATATTTGGGATAGGCCTATGTCCATCGGCTGATGATGATGATATTTCATTTTGAAGAAAGGAGATTTTTAAATTTTTCGATTTTACAACAATAATTAATATTGCTGGCACCACATTTCATATGATCAGCTGTCGAAGAAAGGAGTAGCATTCTTCAGATATGACACCTTATATTTGTGTAAGTTCTTTAGTCCAAACTATTTATCAATATTAAAGGTAATTCAATAATCCTTGCAGATATGGATATTCGGCGACGTCTGGTGTTCAGTGTGGCTGGCGGTGGACGTGTGGATGTGCACGGCTTCGATTCTCAACCTCTGCGCTATCTCCTTGGACAGATACGTAGCTGTCACGAGGCCAGTGAGCTATCCAAGTATCATGAGCAAGAAACGAGCCAAGGCGCTGATAGCTGGGCTGTGGGTACTATCTTTCGTCATCTGCTTCCCACCGCTCGTAGGTTGGAAAGATAAAAAGGTAATAAACATAATTTGATTTTAGACGAATAGTGCCTCTAACCTTAGTACCCTAGGTCTTACAGACTATTACTCAACTATAATGTAATCACCAATTCACGTAAACAGCCAGATGAAGCGGATTTAAAGGAAGGCTGGTCACCAAACCCGCCTTGCAAGTGGACCTGCGAGCTGACCAACGACGCCGGCTACGTGGTCTACTCAGCAATGGGCTCGTTCTACATACCGATGTTGGTGATGCTGTTTTTCTATTGGAGGATATATAAAGCCGCCGTGAGGACCACCAAAGCTATCAACCAAGGATTCAGAACTACGAAAGGTAAGTATTTTAAAGACTTTACTCGATGACTTCGATTCCAATTGATGTTAAATGACGTGATCTGCAGTGGTAAAGCTCACTAGCATTTCCCTCTCACTCTTCTATTGAAGACACCCTAGTTGAATTTGGATAGGAATACTGATGCAGATAAGAAAGAGGAGCTGAAAAGCTTTTCGTAAGTTTGATAAATTGATCATGTAATGAGAGCAACGCGAGACCAATAGCTGTGGTGATCTTTGGGAGAGGCCTTTGTCCAGCTGTGGACGTCTAGCGAATGATGATGATACTGTTTATTCCTTCAGAGGAGTTTTCGTTGCTTCTGGAGTATGAGTTTAGAACCTTTCCCTAATACTCATCTTTCTAACCAAACAATAAAATTAGATTTTATTAGTAGCCATATATATACATTAACTTCTTCTTCTTCTTCTTCAAGTATCTCTCCAACTAGTGAGGGTTGACGATCAGCGTGGTACAGTCCTTTCTGTCTCCGGTTCGGAGAAAGAATTCGGATGCCCCAGACATGCCAGTCCATTCACTGATATCCCTCAACGGTGACTTTTCATGACTTTGACTTGTTTCGCCTGAAATACTTTATAACCTGTATAGTTTCTGTACAGAACATAAAGTTCTCGAAAAAAACAAAAAACTTAAAGTGTAACCAGAAATAACTTTAGCGTACTGCTTAAAGGTCAAAAAAGTTCTTCAAAGCACTCCGTTAACCCTCATTGCATGAAGACTTGACAAGCTTAACTTTACTTCATTAATCTCAATTCCTTAAACAGAGGTATAAGGGGTCTCGCACAACAACTCACGGGACCCATGCCAACCTCACCTGCTCGTGGTGCACCTAGCTAATCAACAAAAGAGGCTCAGGCCAACCTGCATTGTACCAGTGTCGTGGGAATAGCCCTAATGCCCCCCAAACGAACCTCAACATACGACATTCCCTTGTGCTCAGCGGTACCAGAAGTCATGCTGACTATATGTGGAGATCTTTTGGGAGGCCTATGTCCAGCAGTGGACGTCTATCGTCTGATGATGATGATGAAACATCCTCAAAACTGAAACATGAAGGTCCGCCAAGTGTGCTTGGAGGAAGAGAAGAGAATAATACGTTATATCTTAACATTCAATGGTAGTGTCTCTGTTGTCGGAGACCATCTAGGTAGGTACCATCGCAGCGCCTATTGCAGCCGACAAACAGCAGTGTGTCAAATATTACTGTGATCCAGTTTGAAGAACAACTTAACTACTGTAATTACTGGTGAAACGAGAGTTAACATCTTCAAGGTATACTACATATCAGCAATGATTACTATGTAATATTTGTTCTTAACTTTGTTATATGACAATAAGGTTTAACAGTAGTGTGCAAAGAATATAGCGATCCGGTTTGAAGGACTTTGTAGCCTGAAAATTATTGGTGTAACGATACTTAATATCTTAGGACACAAAGACTTAGGAGCACAATATGGTGCAAGTGTATACCATTCTAACTAGCGCTACGTTGTTACGGGCAGGCGTATCACTCACCATCAGGTGAACGTCCTATTTAGTCGCATTCGATGAATATAACATTAACCAGCAATGAAGGATAATAAGCTGCTCATTCAATATTCCCAATGCTGGGACATAAGGACTCTCTTTCACGCAGGAATTACCCATGACTACTTCATTAGCTAAGCATTAAGATGACACATGTGGATGAGAGTCGTTGTTCATGGAACAAGTCGGTTCCTGACCATGTTTCCCTTCAGCTGCACGCCAAACTGATCTGTACGTTTCCTCTTCTTCTTCGTCGGTGTCACTAGTGACAGAGTGGTCGTCGTCATCGTTTCAGGTGTTAGTCACATACTTAACAACACGTCGCCGTTCCTCTCTGATAGCCAGCTTCCTGGTGCATACATTTAGTGGCAATGATGATGAGTCATTTACTGCTGCATTCATCTGGTACGTTTCTTAATGATGTAAGAAATAGTCTATTTATTTCAGCGTCTTCGGACATAGGCCTCCTCTCCATTTTCCCATACCTGACGATCTCTCGCCTTCTGCATCCATCCATTATGAGCTTGCTAGCTGATATCATCCTTTCATTTCTTCGGTGGTCTTCTACTTCTCCATTTTAAAGTCCGTCTCACCCAACGACTATAATCCATTCGAGCATTGTGTCCAGCCCATCTCGACTTGCTCCTCTCGATACCTTCTACTAAATCTCGATCAGTCGTTATCGTTCCAAAAGGAATCCAAGGCACAGCCACCGACTATAAATCATTTAATGGATGCAATGACATTAAAACACTTGCTGCAGCAATTGCGTAACCGGAAGATGTAGCGCGAAAAAAGTATAGCGAGCGAAATAATATTTTATTCTCGCAACAAGAAAAAAACAAAAGAAATTAAAAGGAAATTTAAGACGGAACATCCTGAAAGGACGCGCATTACATTTCCCCCCTTCAGGGATTAATAAACAAAAGTAACGTAATAACACGAAACGGTCTTCTGAAAAATGTAAGCGAAACAAGCGCCTGAAAACGAAATAGAGCTGAAATGCCTTAATGCTCGTAAGATTTAACGACGGCAAGCCCGCGCCTGAATTTAAGAAACATCCCTCGCCCCCTACATAGTTAATCGCCGCTCAAGAACTTGCCCTCCGCCCTACCTCATTGTATTTTACAGCCCGACGTTCCCCCATTGTCCGTGGATAATTACATGAAGTACGAGGGTCGTATTCAGTACTAAACAGGGTTGCGTACACTACTACCGGGCTTGTCCGCGCCGAAGTCTGCTTCACATACAAGAAGTTTACTTTCATTCTAGAACGAATTTACTTGAAAACAGAATGAATAAGAAGTTAATACTACTCTGGAATTTATACAATAGAATGATATTTTTACTGCACCACATTGCGCTCAACACCTGAGACATAAGATGTTAAATCTCGTTACCCCAGTAATTACACTAGCTACAGCGCCCTTCAATCCAGAATACAGTGATATTTGTACACTACTATTTGACGGCTGCAATAGACGCTGAGGTGGTACCTACCACCAGTGAAACAGGGAATTACCACCAGTATATTATAAAAAGCTGTTCCCCACCCCCTTTGCTGGACATAACACCCCCGCACCTCCTTTTAAAGGATAGAATTTCTAAAACCATTCTTACATGACCTATAAACGGCAGAAGCAATATCTTTGCCAACTGTTTGAGTGTTTACATCTGATAGTTTTGGAGATCTGGTGATGAGGAAATGAACATCTGGATATCTACTGTAACATATACTTTTCTTTATTCATCAAAATGAAGATACGAAGATGCAGACCTGGCAGTGAATAAAAAAAGCGTTCTATAACACAGCGCTAATTAGGGTGTATATACAGTGCAGATTATTCTCGTCTTCTTCTTGATGAATAACATAATGGGAATGTTACTCCAGTAAATACAACAGGTACCACTCCTCCCTTGTTGTATATTCGATGTAGCGACGAGATGTGTTAGACGTTCACCTGATGGTAACTTGTACACTGCTCCATATTACATTGTGATATAAGATTTTAAACTTCGTTACCCCAGTAATTTCAATAGCTACGTCGCTTTTACACTGGAACTTGGTAAAGTATGCACACTACTGTTTACCAGTCTATTACCTATCTATGACATTCTCCAGTGACAGAAACCTACCACGAATAAACCTGCAGAATATCACTAAGTGATCATGAAACCTAAGTAAACCTAAGTGTGGTCTTATAAAAAATAGATAAAACTAAATAGCATCTATTAAAGGTACTATATTCACCTTTTTTTTACAGGGAAAGGCTTAGGCAGCCGTTTTGACGACAACCGCCTGACTCTGAGGATTCACAGAGGACGTGGCTCCGCCAGACCTCACGGCTCCCCTCTATCAACCGCCTCCAATCATTCCACCAGTACATCGCTGAGCGCGTCACCAGAAAGACTGAGAAGGTATAATAAAACAATAGTCATCATAGACGCCCACTGCTAGACATAGGTCTCCCCCCAAAGATCTCCACATGGATATAACTTAAGTATACTCTTATTACTTAACTTCAGTATACGATAGTTTATTTATATACAATAGTATTAACATTCCCAAATAAAAGATCTGTCACCAATAGCTTCTTTAGTAAGTCAAGATATAACATAATCCTTTGCTTAGTTATTGCTTAACCATAGTAAAGGTTCCAGGTCTCTGTTGCTGGAGACTGAACCCACTCCTGCCATTAAACAGTACTTTACAAATTTCACTTCTCTCTATTTAAAGGAAGCTGTTACTAATGAAATGCTATCCTCACTGAGCTTAGGGTTGCAGTCAGGGAAATCCTTGTGACAAAACCGACCTGTTCCAAGAACAGCTTTCGTTGACCTTTGGCATCTCCACCACACCTTCATTAACGTAGTAAATAGATACTAGTAGTAGAGTAGATGTGGTGAGAATCGTGAGAACTCTCTGGACCCAAGCAACGCGGTACCAATCGATGTGGAGATCTTTGGGGGAGGCATGTGTCTATCTGCGGACGTCTATCGGCTGATGATGTAGGACTCTGTGGCCGGAGATCATACACGTACTACTGTAGTTCTTATTTCTATCATCAAGCAGTACTGATCAAAGATTAGTAAATTTCGGTTTGGAAGTGGTGTATATTAAGTAACTCCTCATTATCAAGGGTAATCGTAACATCTATCAGGTAAATCTCGCGCTCAAAGCTTCATTAAAGAAAAAAAAATTGTAGGCACTCAAGCGCTCGTCGGGCACACGAGAAGATCAAGATATCCGTATCATATCCGTCGTCCGAACAAATATGCCCGGGACACGAGAACTCCCGCTCGCCGAGCCGGTCACCCAGCCCCTCCCTCTACGCGGTTCACTACGAGAGGGACGGCAGGGAGCTGACGGAGAGCCGGCTGAGGGTACGGCCAACGCACCACTTGGCGCCAGGTCCATTGTACGACGAATTCGACGAGAAGCCGAGGACTAGGAGAATGGGAAAGAGGAACATCAAGGCGCAGGTACACATATTCCTCTTTCAGTATAAAAATCTCATCAATGATCACTGTGTAATATGTAGTTTTATGACAATAGGCGTTTAACAGTAGTGTACCAATATAGTGTAAGAATATAGCGATCCGGTTTGAAGGGCGTTGTAGATTGTAAGTTATTGGTGTAACGATACTTAATATCTTAAGGCACAAAGACAAGAGCACAATGTGGTTCAATGTATATCATACTAACTAGCTCCACGTTGCTATGGGCAGGCGTATCACTTACCATCAGGTGAAAGTCTCGCTCGCCTCGTCACTACGGCGAATTAAAAAATAATTTTTCTGATAGACTTATTTTATTATCTTCCAGATCTTCACATACATCTTCCATAAATTCCCACACACAGGAATAGTAATATATTTCCTTAGGATAATGTTATGTTTTATAACTTCAGGTGAAAAGATTCAGAATGGAGACCAAAGCGGCGAAGACCCTCGGCATCATAGTCGGAGGCTTCGTATTCTGCTGGCTGCCGTTCTTCAGTGTTTACGTATTGCGCGCATTCTGCGGTGACTGCGTAACACCTATCGTCTTCTCCGTGCTGTTCTGGCTGGGCTACTGCAACTCCGCCATCAATCCGTTGATCTACGCGCTGTTTTCTAAGGACTTCAGGTAACACACCATTTCGTATAATAAAATTAGTTTCCACCATTACCATGTACTAAGCCGGGATGAAATTTTTCAAAGGACGAGATGAAGCTCTCTGATGGCGTTTGTCTTACAGATATTTTTAAGCTACTATAAACACTTCCTGTTCAAGTGTATCATATGGATGATTACCGCTTCAGCGGTATACAACAAACCTATCAATCATCAGCCGATAGACGTCCACTGCTGGAAATAAGTCTCGCCCAAAAAAATTCACATTGAACCCTCCTGTGATGCTTGTCCGAATTTCCGAGAGCTTTATCGGCTAGGGGCTGTCAAGTGAAAGGCTCCATATGGGGGAATTCAGGGCATTTCCTACCACGCTGCCCAATGCGGTTTGGTGGGAACCAAAGCTTCGTTTGTTGATTAGCAGGGTGTATCACGAGCGAGGTTGGCTTGGGTCGCGTGAGTTGTGCGCGACCCTTACACCCTATAAACTAATGTGTTACATCATTTTAATTAGCGCCACGTTGTTATGGTCAGGCTTATCACTTACCATCAGATGAACGTCTCATTAGTCTAGTCGGTTAGCAAAATAAAAAAAAAATTAATTATACTGACTGTAATATAAAATAAGATACGAAATTTAGACATGAACTTTGTCGGAAATATTCCCACTCGGCAGTAACCTGCCGCTCCCTGGTGCCTTCCCGTTATTAACACCCCCGTCAGTTGCGTTATAAATACCCTCCGCAACTGTCCTTGAGGAATATTTAAAATCCATTCTCAGCTGATCTTTAAGCAGCAGAAGCAATACGTTTACTAAATTTTGAGTGTAGCAATTGTAAACTTCCCTACTAGGTTCGCGTTCAAGCGTATAATTTGCAAATGCTTCTGCGGCGGCGGCGGTCGGCGGGAGTCCGACGCTGACGCCTCCAGGCGCACGGCGCGCCTGCCGCAGGACCACTCCCACTCCTTAGAGGAGAACGAAGCGCTGCCACAGAACGACGTCGCCAGGTAACCTACCATTTTATATGTGGTAAACTTTCTAAAGATACTCTGATTCTGAGAGGAAGACAAGGTTGTGAGGGATTCGTAACCTCAGTGCGTTAAGAGGGGCGTCGAGATCACTTACGGAACGCACCAGTACCTCCCAACACTAGATCCAAGCATAAAGACCCAAGGAGATCCGTAACCCTACCCAGTGCCTTAGTTTTGATATGATAAATACGAGTCCACCTCATAATAGGACCTTGAGAGCCCCCACCTTCAATGGGATACCTTTTTAGGCTTCTACGACATGCAGGGCTTGCCTTAGTTCTATTCTTAAAAGCCTGTCACTACTGTGCAGATTTACTATTAACCGGTTCCGGTTTAAAGGGCGTTGTAGCTAGTGATATTACTGGGGTAATTATAATTAACATTTTATGTCTGAGGCGACGAGCACAATGTGCTGCTATGTCATATTAACCAGCGCCACGTAAATATAAGCGCAAGCGTAACTCTTACCATCAGAACATCTGATCGCTTAGTAGAATAAAAAAAGGTTGTAGCTGAAATCAACCCAATAAATGTTTACTAAAGGGTTGATCACAAATAGTCTGATCTTTTCTTTTGGGTCTCCTCAAGGAAACTTCGAGCTACCCATAATGTATTGCGGTATTTTCAGCTCGATCCTTGATCCGTTTGATCTTTAGTTAATATTGTGTGGTCACAGTTTGATTAAAGCTGACGTGGTAATCCGTTGCAGGTGACGGCAAGCCCTGCGACGGCAGAACGCCCAGTTCCAATCGACCGTCGCCTGCGTCTAGCAAACACCACAGTTCACTCACATCGCCAGGACTACCCGTTGTCTTTATTAGATCAACCCTATTTTCCTGTGAATGTTAGATTTGTATATGTCAAATGTGTTGTATATATAAGATGATAAGTTTAACTATAATAATTAATATGCACAATATATCACACAACATATATACTATATATTTACAGACAAATTTCCACACATACAGATACTTCTAGATTCAAAGGGCGTAACCCCCAAAATACGATTTTTCAGCGCAGCAGAAACACGCAAAAAAGAAAAGTTTCTTGATACACCTGTTTTGTTTTGTATAGTTATAGAAAAATTATATAGGGTAGAAGTTTGTAAAATGTTAATAGAATCGCATGTTAAGGGATGCAATTTTTTTTTTATAACAGCTTTCTCGCAATTTTGTTGGGATGGGGCATATGTATTTCTTTTTCACTTATCTTCCTTTATTTAGTTCCATTTCTATACATTCTCATACTCCTTCCCCTTTCTCTCTTACATATCAGTTCTCGATGTCACATTCCTGGTTCTTTGTCATCGCCATTTTTGGTTGCATTTTCACTTTTTTTTTACAACTTTAAATACAGCTATTAATTGGATTTTTTATACTGAATACTAGGTAATAAAGAGCAGGGGTGTAGCGTTGCCTTCTGCACCAGACCTTTTAGAGGTTACTTATACCTCAAGGCTGCTGAGGCCTCATCCCGCCAGTTTCCTGTCCGTATGTATGGTTACACCGCTATTGCTCGATCGCCAGAGCCTTGTGCGTTATCACCCAAGAGGCATCGCGGGCAGATGTAATGACTGTTGGGTCAGAAAGATCCTATGAGACCGAAAGTACTGTAGCACGCTGATCACCGTTCTTCACTAGTTGGAGCGGCACTTTAAGAAGAAGACGAATTAGCTATGGATAGGTCTGGAAAAACTGAGTAAGACTTCATTTAAAAGCAATTTTCCTAGTAACAACGTATACGGCCTTTGAGCCCAGGATTAACTTTATCTTGCTTAGAGTTCGTCCTGCCCTGTGACGGGATCAACATTCCCTCAGACCTCTATAAATTTGTCGCTTATCTCATCATTAAAAATTACACTAAACTACAATTTCGATAACTAATTTAAATATATAAAAAACAACTCAAATCCATTATTTTTGTATGAAAACATTGACACAAAGCTCGAAGGACTGACAGCGGATGGGGCACCAAGGTCCTCGAATGGCCACCGCGTATCGGAAGATGCATTACTTCAAGCCAACCTCTAGGTGGCCCGACGATCTGGCGAAGGTTGCGGGAAGCAGTTGATGAACATCAGTCGGCTGATGATGATGAAAGGCATTGTAAAAGTTAATGTCTTCAATGTCTCTTGCTATATAAATTTATGATGTGTTATTAATGTTCATCGTTATAAACGGTTTCATTGGATAAATGTATGAAAAGTATAATAAATAATTTAGTATATAGAATCATATAAACGTTAGTATAAATATTGCTGTTAAGAGGAATAAGGCATTTTCATCTAAATTATACGCCATGTACCAAGCTCATCTGATCTCCAACGAAAGATGTTGATATGTATTCATATAGTAGTAATGATGATGAGCCATTTACTGCGGCCTTTATGTGGTCATCTCATAGGCGTTCTTCCTCGTGGCCTAGTACCCTCAACTTTTCCCTGGACCACGATAGGTGAGGATAGGAAACTGTACCAAAGAGAGCCGAGTTCTCGAAGTATAGACTCGTTGGTACGAAATTTCAATCAAAGATACCCCAATCATCAACACTGTCATATTTAAACACTAATGTCTGGCGACAGAAATAAGACCTAACTGTCTTCAGTATCAGACTTACCACCAGCACGTTCCAAGAACAACTCTTGTGGACATGTGACGTCCACCAAACTGCACTTGATGTTCGTGGTGGATGAACAGCGAAATCGCTCCTCCTGAGAGCAGGCCTCGTATCCCAGCAATGGGCAAATATTGCAAGCTATATCTTTGTTCAATTATTACGTTTCCTGTATGCATCATTCATTGATTGCGAAATATTCTCTATGTATGCAATTATTGTTAATAACGTATTAAAAACTATTATAATTTCCAAAGACTGTTTTCGATTATTAGCTTTAAATGAATCTTAGTTCGTAAGGATACTAATAGTTTATGTTTTAAAGTTATAGTTTATTTTTCTAGTTATAATTAAGTTAAACATGAAATAGTAATAATGCTAATACCAAAATATATCATTTAAATAACTCCAAAGAGCTCTAGTCTTATCAAACTATTAAATTAAGTGATGTTCTGTTTTAACTATGAATTAATTAGCCAGTTAAAGTTATTACATATTACTTAACTTTATAAAAGTCTATTGAAAGATGGATGTTCAGAAAATGTTATGTTAAAACTTAATCCTCTTGAGAATAATGAATTTTGGTACTACTTTAACTTGAAAATGTTTACGTATATAAGAGCTTTTATAAATTCGTTATTACGTGTTAGGCAATAGTTAAATAATGCTTAAGTATAACATAAGGTCTGCAAATTATAAGTAAATGTGGTCTCAGATTGTTTACTTATATCGTGAACACGTATTATTACTTAGTGTTGTATATTCAAATAACATAGATATACGTAACTATATGATAATGTAAAAAAGTCACTAGTTCATATTTTGTACGCGTTGCCCTCGTTGTATGTAACTATCACTACGAGTACTATGAAACATATTCTCTAAGTAATCGGAGTCGTTTAAAACGTAGTTTTATTTATATGCTTTTACAACTAAAATCAATCTTGTGATTATTAAGCTAGGACTGATTTATAATTCAGGTTACTTTGATAATTTAATTCTCCATTAAGTGTTAGTTAGACGTGATACAATTTCTCGACGTTCCTCATACTCTTGCTGTGTGTTCGGTGTTAATGTGTAAGTTAGACAAATGTCCTATATTCATTTAATAATAAACAAGAAATGTGTATAATATAATATACGAAATGTTAAATGTTTGTGTGTTCATTGTATACGGTATTCTTAGAGTATAAACCCACAAATTTATATGATGATGATATTGGTAAGGTCTTCTTAAAGATCGACGGACGAGATGTAGATTGAAAAAAAACATAACATATTTCGGCGGAGACATTATATAAGATTTATCTGAAAATGGATGATAAAGGTGATGATGATGGTGAAGTTTTACTCTTCTCAACCATTGGTTAGGCCAGCCTTTTAAACAAAATTAGACTGAGTAGATACAAATAGAGATTATAACTGGAATCGTTCTGAGATCGTCATAAAATATATTTTCAAAAATTTGAATTAATTGTTCAATTATAAAAAAACAGTATCCATATATGTTATCCTTGTGTATTTTATATATTATACTTACGCAAAATATTAGCGTCATCATCATTGCAACCGATGGACGTCCGTCCACTACTGGACATAGGTATCTTAAAATATACTCCATATTATATATCCATCATCGTTATATAATTAATAGAATAGTAATAAACATTTTTCGTTAAACGATTACTGTTTTAAACACGAAAATAATTAATATTATTTTTCACACAATCTTATTAATATAATTATAAGGGTGCAATTAATCAGCAGATTAATTAAATACAATCCATATACCCTCCATTGAAAGAATTCTTTGGAAAAAGTGCCATTGCTCTACAGCGCAAAAATTTGGATGAAAAATAACAAGAAGACATTTTCTTTTTTAAAAACAAAACATGAGTACTTATTCTGGTAATGTATTATAATTGTCTTTAAATTTATGTGTTACTTCAGTCATTAAAATACTTAAAATGTTGCATCGAGACGGAGAGTAAATGTGGGGCAATATATATAGTTCCAACCAACGCCACGTTGTTATCGCCCGTATCACGTTTGCTCAATGAGCGACATGCTCCGTTCTAATAAAAACGTTAATTCTCTTTCTTACTAACTAAAAAATTGATAATAATAGCAATGTTTACAAAATTTACCTTTACGATAAAAAGTTTTCAAACAACCCAACAGATGACGCCACCATCATCGCGCTATCGTTATAAGGATCGTACATCGTTGTGTACATTGCTGTTTTAGTTTTAGTGTTTTGTGTTATTGTTTGTTTCAAGTTTTTGTTTAATTTTAATTTACCTCGCGAATACCAGAAATGCGAGCCCTGAGTCTGATGAAGCTGCAAAAGTTGTGAAAATAACTAGCAGAGCAAACTTAATAAAAAAAAATATACATTACCTTCAGTGGTCAAATCATTGTGGAGTATACAATTATATGTGTCAACTGGATCTTCGTAATACCAAGAATCGAGGCAATAACTTATCACAAAGCGTACAACTGTATACATCAACTGGATCTCTCTGGATCTTTATGATACTGTTGTTAGTAACTTGCTCTGTACTTTAAATACCTCTGTCATTATCAAAATGTGGCTGATGTTGGTGCGTGCGTTGTCATTTACCGAAAACATTGCATCCCACCGCAATACCGCTACACATTATAATTATAAATTAAATTAAATATAATGCTATCAGTAAAGCGCTATAAAATCATATTTAGCTCGTTACGTTATAACGGCGATAACGTTATAGAGCTATTCGCGCTAAAACAGTTCGCACTTGGCGCTTGTAGAAAACCATTTGACTGTCACTGTCACAACATGTCAGACGGAGCGTGTTTTCACAATTCAGTCAAGCAGTTGCATTCGTGGCGTGTGAATGTTACTTGCGTTTACTTATTATCTTATCAAGAGCGTTGACGTCTTGTGTTTTTATTATTTTATTACAGTGCTAGCCGCCCACGCTCTTCCGTTTGTAAACAAAACTGAAAATGAACGCTAACAAATATTTCGGCGGCGTAGAAGGGTAAGTGATCCCGCACTAATATCTATTACACGTATATATTCCGTCGTGCTAATGTTAAAAGTGAAAACACTATGATCGTGTCTATAAGTTACGAAAAGGTCAACAAACGAACCTAATTCCATTGTTATATTAATTGTTGCATTTATACAAAAAAAATTAATAACACCGTTTAACATAAATATAAACAACCTTTACGTAGTCCGTAAATGTTCCATATTGTTTGGACTGGCCAATCAGAGGATGTAATAGTGAGGTGTGTCGACACACCGACCGGTGCAGTTCAGTATTAAAATGCACTCTATATCGAGTGTACTAAGATGGAAATTAATAGATATTGTTTATAGGAATGCCAGGAATTTGCATTGGTTGAAGACCTTGAATTCTTTTAACATTTACTTTTAATATATTAATGACAGGTTTCATGTCCGTTTGTCTTTAAACATGAACAAGTTGATCTACTGAAGCACAGTAGTTTTAATGTTTGATAATTTGTTAATACATAATCAAATGATTGATTTCCGCAACTATTACGTCTCATGTGTCAAAGCGACGAGCTTTCATAAACATATATCATTGTTATATATTAATATAATCTATGTTTATATGATATATATTGTCTGTTCAATAATAATTACGTTTGTATAGTTTTAAAACTAAATTAAAAATTAACAATGGACGAAAGGGCTTTGCTATGAAAAATCAAACACGCACATTTGTGTCTTTTCAGTAGTATAAAATTAATGAGCTCTTTCAAGAAGTTAATGAATGATCTAACGGGGCTAATTAACCATTGTTTTTCTTTTTGTTAATTATTGTTAAACATTATCAATTCATTAAGTTTTACCGCGTATTGATAAGAATGATCTTCGATACGCATTAACATCACAGTAAATTTCCATTAAATTATATGAGATATCCAATTATAGTATATTATTTAAAATCTAATGGGATTCAATAATTATGTAATCATTGATGGCAGTTGGGGTGGTAACGTCTTCGAGCGGAAGTAAAGGCAGGCGTAATGGTAGGCTTCGTACATATCCCTGGCCTTATCAAAACCATGGTCAGTAGAGAGAGGTCGTGGGACGCCGGGGTGCCGTTCTGTGTGGAGGTAATGCTGCAGAAAGAGGCTGCATAGAATTAACACCTATCTCTCAATGCGAAGGCAGAGTCAAGGGCGTCGAAGGTGAATGCTGTACGCCTTTCAATCCCCGTAACAGAGACCACGGTGGCGGACTCGAAAGTAAGCCGTCACCAAATATGAAAGGCCTCGTAGTGGTGCGTACGGTACTTCCGTCTAACGCTGTTAAAAGGGATGGACAGCAGTAGGTCCACCCCGAGACGTGATCTCAACCACGGTTGTGTGCGAAAGCGTTCCCGTAGCTCCAGCCAAATGCACCGAGTGAGAATCCGTAGGATTTTAGACGGTAAGAGTTCGGTATAACTCTTCTGTTACCCCAACAGCAGAAGGGTGTTCAAAGCAAGATTTCCCCAAGAAAAAAAGAGCGTCATACATGACGTACCAAAGGCCTGATGAAGAGTTTAGAAAACCACTGAGTGAATAAAGTGCGGGGTCAACCAGTATATATAAAAACATATTGATCATTAGAAAAGGTTCATCCAAATATCATTACATACTGGTGATAGGCCTCTGTTGCTGGAGACTATCTAGATAAGTACCACTGCAGGTTCTATTGCAGGCGACAAACCGTAGTATGCAAAGATTACAGTGTTCCGATTTGAAGGACGCTATAGCTAGCAGAATTTCTGGGATACCGAGACTTAACGTTTTTTTATACTTCAAAGACACGAGTGGGACGTTCACCTGATGGTTAGCGATGCGACTGCCCATAACTGAAGACATAAGATGTTAGGTCTGCTTATTCCCGTAATTACACTAGCTACAGCGTCCTTCAAACCGGAACTCGGTAATATTTGGCCAGTACTGTTCGTCGGCTACAGTAGGCGTTGCTGTGGTATCTACACGGTATCCAGCAAAAGAGACTTTCTTTTTGGTTTCGGGAGGAAATCTTCGAAAGATACTTTGCTTCTGAGAGGGGTGACAAAATTATGTGAGATTCTTACTTACTAAAACCCCTCTCGGTGGTCTGCATCGATGCATTCGGAGAGTCCCCGGTATCTCTTACAGAACGCACCGGTGCTTCTTTACATGTCTCTGAGGAGGAGCTTAACTCTCCCAGGCACCATCGCTAAGCCATACGCTGTCCCACGCAGGTTCGCTTGTTGAGCGACAAGGGCCTCCAACCTACAAGACCCGCGAAACTCCTACACCCTTTTAGTCGCCTTCTACGACACCTTACTCCTATTCTTACCAACAAAGACCTACCTATAACATCTTATGTCTCTGCGATGAGTAAAATGTGGTGCTGTGTATACCATCCTCACTAGCGGCACGTTACGAGCGGATGTATCACCATCAGGTAAACATCTTATTTACATCATGGTTTCGTTGGAAAAAAAAAATTATACTTTAATCTTTATGTCCTAACAAGTAAATCCGTGTGACAACCAGCAAGTATCACTTTATTTGTGTGACCTCCGCTTTAATGTCAATGGTTACAGTTTAACGCGCCGCTTTTTTTTATAACACCCAGTCAATGTGATTAGGAGGTAAAAAATTATCTCTTTGTAGTTTTTATCGCGTGTAGTAAGGTCAATGAACTTAGACAAGACCTTTCGTTTTACGTTGGAGTTGTAATGCTGGTGTTCCACTGTGCTTTCACATTTATATACTTTCGAATAACTAGCAGCGAGACGTGGACCCGCAGACATTTTCTTTAGATCCTATTTCTAATATATATAATTTTTTTTTATATTTTAATTAAGCTACGGGACGAGCGGGACGTTCACCTGATGGTAAGTGATACGCTCGCCTGACCACAATCTGCTCGTCGCCTTGAGACCTACCACCAGTAAAAGGTAAAAAGATGTGACCGCAGATTTATGATGATGACAGCTAGCCGGGAGGATTTTAATTATCCACACTCACATACATCATGATGAAGTTTATCTAACAACGATCTGTGGGGCCGATTACACGGCGCCGTGTGCGCGTCTGCGCATGCGCGTGCATATGAAACGTCTATGATTATCTATAGCTAAAAATAAACTTACTAATTTCGATTCGGCATAGTTGTGTACCTTTGAATGAGTTGAGAGATTATTATCTAGATAGGTTTAAAGAGCTAGGTCATCACCTGGGGCCCTATTTACCTTATATCCGATAAACCACGCATTAATAAATGTATTTGAAATACACTTATTACTGGAATATGCTGGTGGTAGGTCTCTGTTGCCACAGACCGTCTAGGTACCACCGCAGCGCCTATTGCAGCCGACAGTCAGTACTGTGCGAACATTACTGTGATCCGGTTTGAAGGAACAATAGCTATTACTGCTGTTTGTGTCTCTATTGCCGGAGACTGTCCAGGTAGGTACCACCGCAGCGCTTATTGCAGCCGCAAACAGTACTGTGCAGACATAACTATGTTCTGGATTGAAGGGAGTTGTAGTATAACTAGTGAAATTACTGGGGTAATGAGACTTAACATCCTATGTCTCAAGGCGACGAGCGCAAAATGGTGCGGTGTCTACCATAGTATCGCTGCATCATGCCGCAGCTTCAGGTGAACGTCCTGCTCGTCTCATCGCTTCGTAGTAAAAAAAAAAACAATATTAACAGGACCCATACAATACACGAATTATAATTAATAAACGATATTTTTTTTTCGACGTAGCGATAAGATGAGCTGCTGACGACGGGTTTAGCTGATGGTAAATGTTAAGTCTGTCCACAACGACACGGCGCCAGGTAGGTGATATACATATAACTAAGTTGTGTTCCTCGCCTCCGAACATATGATATTAAGTTTTGATACCCGAGTAACTTAACTAGCTACAGCGCCCTTCAAACCGGAACCCATTAATGCTTCCACGCTACTGTTTGTCAGCCGCAATAGGAGCGACAATGGTACTTACCACCAGTATATACGTATCACCATGCAAGTAAAAATAAGTGATCATATTTACTAACTATTGTGTTCCTAAGTTAAAGTTTAAAAGACCTTTGTTTATCTATTTTTATATAAAGCTTGAAGGTAGGCAGCTCGATCACCTGGTGGTAAACGAAACTCCTGCTCATAACTATAAAGACCTAGTTAAGAAACTTACACGGCAATCTCATTCGCACATAGAATTAGTAAATTTATAACTATACACGAGTAAATTTACTGCATGTTTATAAAAAACCATAGAAAGTACTTTACGTGATCGTCATCGAGTGCTTTGACCGTACAGTAAACATTACTATTCGTTCCACGTGTACTTACTGCATTATTCGAATTGTTAAAGCAAGTAGTTAGGAGATAGTCACTATTGTATCATCATCAGGATTCCCACATCGATCGGGTTGGGATTCAATGGGGAAATTTGAGACATTTCCCACCACGCTGGCTAAATGCGGGTTGGCGGGAGCCCGAGCCTCGTTTGTTGATCAGCAGAGTGCACTACGAGCTGGTGAGGTTGGCTTAGATCCTGTGAGTTGACGTACGGGAACCCTTACACACCTCACTGTTGTATATAATGTCAGAAAATAAACAGCGCTTTTAATGTTCCCCAGCGTTGGGAATATTTGGGATTCGGAGCATTCTCTCATACGGAGCTCTGGAAGCTCATGTAGCTCATTGATACCACCGAGAAAGGTTTCGCGGTACGTACTGTTGTTGGTGACCATCTAGGTAAATATCACCTCAGCTATCTCTGCTGCCAGACCGTACTGGTTTCGGGTTTGAAGGGCGTTGTAACTAGTAAAATTACTAGGATGACGCGACGTTCACATCTTATGTGTTAAGACGAGCACAATGTGGCGCTGCGTCTCACTAGTTTTAGATTGAATAAAAAAATCTATGATCTATATAGATCCGATCTATTTAGACTTGCGGATAACACTAGTCTTTGTGCGGATGATGCAATCTACGTACAGCTTCCATCAGCTCTTTGGGAGTTTGTTGCAATGCACTGTCCATTGATTAATCAATCTATTAAGATTGTATTCACAAAGCCAGACCTTGTTACTGGAAGACAGCCTCAGTAGGAAACATACTGTCGTGCAGTAATAGTATTGAACGACAGTAAACACAAACACCGGCTTAACTCGCTATCAGCTTATCAAAAGCCCTTTACATTTGAGTCTTGACATACTTTAAGGTTATTTCCCGTAAAGTTAAACCCGCATCACGGTTACGTACGCCCTTCTGTCAAATGTTCACGTCGGTGCACATTTTAAAACAACCGATCTTTTCTCTGATTATCAATGATAATTATTATGTCATGAGTGGACACGCAAGGTGGACCGAAGATCTGGGGAGAATCGCGGAATCCACTGGATGCCAGCAACGCGGGACCGATCGATGTGGAGATCTTTGGGGGAGGCCTATATGTCCAGCAATGAACGTCTATCGACTGAAGATGATGATGTTACTAGTAATAAATTTTCCACTTTTTGGATAATTTCTGGCGTGGTCTCCTCAATGCCCAACCTGATCGTGGATCGCCTTATAATGTTTCCCTGCCATGTTTAAATAAGCTGTGCCACTTGGAAATCAAGGCTTTACCTCAGCAAGAGTCCAAGTAAACCGAAGACTCATTCTGTATGATCTGAACAGATCTCCCTTGCCTGGTAAGGAACTGAATGACGAAACACTATTCGATTTTCTCGATATTTCACTTTTTAGTCCAGTTTATTTTGCTTGATCAATGACGATTCAAAAATAGATCTAATCATGTCGAAACCTAGTATTAATACTATGACTCACTGAACACATTATAGTCCACGAACTTAGAAACGCTCCCTCGTATGGCTGTCAAGTTACCACCAAACACGATACCTCACCGCGCAGATTGGCTAGTAGATGGAGAAGTATCAGGTACATTGGTAATAGCGCTATCGCCACAGATTGTCTAGATACCACCGGACCCATTTTTTATTATTAAGGGAAACCATGAGACAAGAGAGCCGTTCACATGATGATCAGTGACACTGCCCATAACGTGACGCTAATTAAGATGATACGAGTATATACTGTACAACTTCGTGCTCGCCTTCAGACCTCAGATGTTAACTTTCTTCACCCTGTTACTCTACCTACAACGCTCTTACAAATCTAGACATAATAATGTTTCTACATTACTGTTTGTTGGTAAAAATAGGAGATGCGGTAGTACCTATCCGGACGGTCTCCACCAACAGAGACCTACTCAGTTTCCAATACAGGCGAAGGTGGTTGGGGAACGGACCCGAGCCTATCTTCGACCACCAAGTAGATTCGCCAGAAAGCAAAACATCCAGACGCAAGGTGAAATTCCGCCATCTGATAACTACACTCCACGTAGTACACTTTCAAAAAACAGGTCATGGAACCGGATCCACAAACCCTGTATCAGATGAGCTGTAAGAGTCACTGGAACGTTCAAGCGCTTACATCATCAGAATCAAGAAAGAGACCTACCACTGCTTCTACCGACAAACAGTTGTATTAAAAAAATGTACCGGTTTGAAACTCTCCCAACTATATTTAGCGAAATTACTGGGGTAACGAGGATTCACGTCTTATATCTCAAGGTGATCAACACATGTGAAGTGTGTGAAGCTGTGAATATCATCCAAATTAACGCCGTATTGTAATGTGTAAACACTTAACATCAGGTGAACGTATCACTCGATATTAATAAACAATTTGTAAAAATTCTGAACCGAGTGATCTACTTCATGATACGCATCAGCTATCTAATGTCAACGTGTTGTTTATAAATGGTCAAGTTCATGATGACCAGCTGATGTATTACGTTATCACTTGTTACCGTTATCGATTCTATTACTCGATTCGAGCCCGTTATCTATGAATAGCCGCTTATCGGCTGATGAATTTTCGGCAGTAAAACATCGTGATGGAGTTTCTGAAAGCGTTTGTGTACGTACATTATTTTCATACAGATAATTTATCCAGACTCGTGGTAATTCATTACGCGTAATTTATAGTGTAAATACTTCACTTTTGTATTCGTTACTAGTGGTGAGAGTGGTCCATCTAGTTTCCAATTTTATGGGTCGATAGATTCTATCTTAAGTATCAAGGAGTTTATTGGACCTTTGAAAAGTAGAAGATTAGTGCCAACGTAATGCTTATTTCTAGTCTGTAAAAAGATTAACTGATATTTATTCATATCCAAAATTTTCGACACTATAAATTGAGTGGATTTGCCAGAATTCCTTAAAGCTAAGAAGAGGTAGACGTAATGTTGGGAGGCCTCCCACAAGGTAGACCGACGACCTGGTGAGAATCGCGAGAACGTACTAGATGCGAGCAGTGCGGGACCGATCGATGTAGAGAACTTTGGGGGAGGCCTATGTCCAACGGTGGACGTCTATTGGCTGATGATGATGATGAAGAAGAAAAGGTAAATTATTCCACAACGCGACGACACGAGCGAGACGTTTACTTGATAATAAGTGATACGCCTTCCGATAACGTGGCGCTAGTTAGGATGATAAACATTCCATTACAATATGCTCGTCGCCTTGAGACATAAGATTTTAAGCCTCGTCACTTCAGTATTTTCATTAGCTCCAAGCGGCATTCAAACTGTAACAGAGTAATCTTAGCACACTGCTTTATGATGGCAAAAATAGGAGCTGCGGTGGTACCTCGACAATCTCCGACAACAGAAACCTCCCACCAGTAAACCCTTTCAGATTCTAGCTATTTCAGTCATTCAAAGCTGTTGAAAAAGGTAATCCTCTTCTCGTTTGATGACTAGAAACCACGATCCTTTATTTTGGGCTAATTTCAGTTTGTTTTTTCAGGGGTGCAACACATTCGAACCTTGTGATTTGCGACCAGACGGGCAAGGTGCTGGGACAGGCGAAGGGCCCCGGCACAAACCACTGGGCTCTCGGGATCGACAAGTGCGCAGACCGGATAATAGAGATGCTGCATACCGCCAAAAAGGATGCCGGGATACCTGTCAATGCACCTCTGGACTCATTGGTATGACTTTGGTGTATTATACCATCTGTAATAAGCTCTTCAAAAATTTAAGCGTCTTATAGAAGTAACCGATGCAGAGCAAACGATTGCCGATATAAATGACAATGGGTAGGGCCCATTAGACTAAAAGACCGAAGAAACCTTTCCACCGTTCAAACTCCATGGAACGTAACTTAAGAATAATACTGGGGAAATCTGTATTTCAAAGCAAGCGGTAAACTGCTGGGTCACGGAAGCAGTAGAAGTTATTATCAATTAGTGATAGATCCTATTTCTGGAGTCTAAGTCTACCGCATCATCTACGTTCCATTGCTCATGTTTACTCATTCCTGATGATAGTTCTTAAGCTTAACTAACGCTAAGCTCTTTCTGAGAGTACATACTTTCAGCTTTTGAATTATGGTTTGTTGTTTTTTTTTATATTTGAATCTGCAGGTTACACTTCTTCTACCTATGCATAAATCTATAGATTCCTTATTAGCTTCAAATTGTGATTGAAATCAGATACCTGGTAAATTTCAACTTTGTCCTATGTGTTTTAAATTTCTTTGCGAAGTAGAATAATCTACGCATGTGGTCTATTCCTTAAAATGCATTCCTATCATCTTCAGGTTTTGAAATATAGAAGCTGAGATACGAGTGTGAAAACCGCTGTATTGTTATCGGTATCTATACTGCACCATTATATCTAAATAGGCATCCAATTCAGAGTAACAAAGCTCAACCGTAACAAATTGACCCCCATTAGATCCAATTGGCTATTCTTCCCAGGGTCTGACGCTGTCTGGGTGCGAACAGGAGAGCAGCAACGCTGAATTGGCGGCCCGCGTGCTGGAGAAGGACGGACACAGCTCTCGAGCCGTCTACGTTGCATCGGACACCGCTGGCTCGCTCTTCACGGGGGCACCTAATGGAGGAATGGTCTTGATTGCTGGTAAGTTGGTTTTTATTTATGTTTGTTTTGATTTTTACCGACTCCCTCCTTTTAGAACAAGGTCCTGACTTCCAGTAGGGGGAACAACAAGTTGGACGTTTATTATCATCGTCATGGACATTATTTATTCAGAATGTCCTTAAATTATCAAGCCATAGATAGCACTGACTAATTTATTCTCACTGAACTTTACCTACATCTTACAATGTATACTTTCTTGGGATCCAAGGGTAATGAGGAATAAGATTAGTACCTTTCCGTAGCAGACGCAACAGGAGATCTATTTAAAACTCTTTCTCAGCAACGAGTGATACGTCTTCCGAAAACCACGATCTGTTAAGATTACGCTGCACAACATTGTGCTCACCGTTATGTTATATAAGAAAACTTGTTACTGCAATAATTGCACTAGCTGCAGTTTGGAGGAATAAGAGCTGCAATAGAAACCTAGACGATCTCCGATAAATAAATGTTACTATTCTAATGCTTACAGCCGCTGTTGTCCACCAATTCTTGCATGTCGCAGCGTCAGATAGTTATGAAGGTCGAGGGTTAGTTTAAGAGTTTATCAGGCGACCCAATTTTAAAGCATGCTCCTATCTCGCGGTACGTCTCGTCACAATAACAAGAACACTTAACTCCGCATTACTTAACATATATTTTTTTATTAGTAACAGATAAAAAAACGAGACAATACAGTACTTATGAAGATACACGAAATCTTATATTTTTGTGATTTGTGCGAATTTGTTATTAGACAAAATATGTACTAAAATTTGTCCTCCTCACATCTGGACATTTATTTAATCCCGTTACCATAGTAATCTTGCGAATTACAACGCTTTTCATACGGAGCAGCAAATAATATATGGACACTTCTTTATGGCGGCGGACATATTTACGGTAGTGTCTAATCTGCCTGCGTCAGCTGTCTACCATCAGTAACAGAGGAAATGTTACAGGCAACCAACGGTTTTTTTAAGTAACCAATCCTTCCCTTAACCTCTGTTATAGAGAGAGTTTAATTATCAGTTAGACGAAGCCGTTAAAGTTAACGGCGCCGGATATCATCAGTATACGGTTAGAGTAATTGATGCAAATATTCTTGATATCTATGTTTTCAAACAATTAACCTTTATTAATCTACCTTCATGGCGTAGTGGTTAGTAGCTTGAGACACAGAGGTGACTGATTCGTTTCCGGGGAATATTATGGAGTTACCACTAATTACCAGGTTGATATAAATCAACAATTACAGCATCTAGCAGTCAACATATGAAGGCCGGAGTATTCTAAACGAGCACACATTCGTTTTTACTTAACGCTACTTGAAGTTGATTATTAATATATTGTATATACATGTTCTGTCGTATATATATGGTGATCATCATCATCATCAGCCGATAGGTGTCCACTAGACACTGGACATAGGCCTCTCGCTATCCCAAAGATCATCACATCGATCGATCTTTTGCTGCCTACATTGCCGGACTCCAGGGGCCGTGGTTTGCAGGGATTGATATGAGGGGATAAGAGCCATTTCCCACCACATTGGTTCAACTTGGGTTGAAGGGAATCAGAGCTTCTTTTGTATATATATATATATATTTATAGAAACTAATAATTTTAGTATTATGGAAAATAACAGAATGACATTTCATAATAAACTTGCCTTCGACTAACTTGTTTGACAACTATTATTAAGATACTAGAAAAAAAAACCATTTAAGCTATTCACACTTGCTTTATGTTATTTAAGGTAGGACCTCCTAGCAGAGGCGTGAATAGAGATTCCATGGAGGGTATGCATACTGCACCCGATACCTCTCTGCTTATCTATACTTAAATGTAAACTTATCAGTTTTACTTCTGCATGGTTGCGTACCTTTTCAGTAACTTATAACATTATTACTTAGATAATTTTTTTTCTGGTGGTGGCGGTTAAAGAGTGAGAAGAAGAGAGCGCTCTTTACAGTTGGTAAGGAGGCTCTTCCCCTCTGAGATAGGGCTAATGTGCGAAAGCGACTCCGCAACCCCGTCGTAAAACGACGCAGGTGGAACATGGTGGGGGTTTCAGTCGGTGCAAGTGCGACATAACCTGTCTTTGCCCCCGCGAGCAGGTACCACCGCAGCTCTTTCTGTCAAACAGTAGTGTGAAAACATAACTTTGTTCCGGTTTGAAGGCCGTTGTAGCTAGTTAAATTACATTAATTAAAGTTACTAGAGTAACGAGATCTTACATATGTATCACGGCGACGAGGGAAACGTAATTTAATGTATACCACGTTAACTAGCGTCATGTTATCAGCTGGCGTATCACTTACCATCAGGTGAACTACTCACTCGTCTGTTTAGTTGTTTAATAATATAAGTTAATTAAGTAATGATCGCTACACGGACTAGTCTTTAGGTCACTGCCCTTGCCTCATCTTCATTCATTTGTGACAATACGGCGCCGTCTTTATATAACTGTTGACGTCATCTCCTGTAATTTTGTTCACGTTAAATTAAGTGTTATCGTTCACATTAAGCAAGTCCTCGTTCTGAATCAATATCGGTGAAATTTAAACGAATAGTACATTTATCAACGCAAGCTATCGCGAAAACAATGAATTTTAATTGAAATAATGCAGATAACCTAATTGTGGCGATGAGTCTTACTTTGTTTGTGTATATATTACATCAGATCAGATGTACACACAGATCGGCTCTGCTACCACGAGCTACCACAAGCTACAACAGCTTAGGCCACTATACACACCGAGTTTAGAGTACTAATGATACATACCTCATCATCATCATCAGTGAAGATACCGGAGTAAAGACAAAAGTAAGCTTAACGTCTTATGTTTCAAGACGACGAGCGCAATGTAGTGCTGTATGTATCATACTAAACAGCGCTACGTTGTTATGAGAAGGCATCTTCCATCAGCATCCTCGTCTCGTTGTGCTGAATAAAAAAAAACACGCTAAACTCTTGTTCAAAGGTGACGATAATGTGTAGTATAAATATTCTAAGTTGCGCCTCGTTGTTATGGTTATAAGTATACCTATCAAGTATATATGTATATATATATATATATATATATATATATATATATATATATATATATATATATATATATATATATATATATATATATATATATGTTTTACTCCAGTATTTTCACTAGCCACAGCGCCCTTCTAACTGGAACACAGTAATGTTTGCACAGTACATTTTGTCGGCAGAAATAGAAGCTGCGGTAGTACCTAGGCAGTCTCCAGTAACAAAGATCTACCATAAACTATATCAATACTACAAATTCTCCGCGTGTCTCGTCTCTTCTTTAGTAGCTTTTAATTTTGACTACACTTACCATCAAGTAAAACGTCCCAATCTATAAAAAACTAGAGATCTGGTTTGTATGCGTTCATCAACCTTTGAGGAAATAAAGATACGTCTATCTATATCTATTAGTACATAGGTCTACGTATATATTTCCTTATAGTATATACTCGCTATCTTATAGTGACTTCACAAGTGACGTCTTCCGTACCGGACAAGCGATCACTCTAACTGTGAATCTGTTTAAAAAAAAAAAATCGATGTTGATGTATGTACAGTGCGACATTGAATAATAAACATTTCCGACTTGCATCGGGTGGGCGGCCTCCCCGGCGAACAGGTTTTTCGTTAGACTAAACTTAACTTAACTAATTTCTTTATGTGGTTATGATAACCAAACTTTTAAATACCTCATCATCATTATCATTAGTCGATAAAGGTCCACTGCTGGACATAGGCCTTAACCAAAGAAACCCACATGATTAGGTAATTCATATGAGGGGATTCGAGCCACGCTGGCCCAATACGGGTTGGTGGGAGCCAGTGCCTTGTTTATTGATTAGCAGGGACCCACGACCAGATGAAGTTGGCTTGGATCCCGTGAGTTGTGCGGGAATCCTTATACTGCTTAAAGTACAGTGGTGTGATTGAATGACTTTCATCAATCGAGAGGCAAGTAAACGCATTCGTAGTCCCGGGTTCGAAGCAGGCACTTTCGTGTTACAGTGCCAGCTCGTAATCGCGTCATCATCATCAGCCGACAGATGTCCACTGCTGCACAGTCCAACCCCAAGGATTTCCACATCGATCGATCCTGCGAAATAAACATCATTGAGGTGTATCTCTTAACATATGTTTTTGGTAGGTCTGCTGCCAGAGATCATGTAGGTTGGTACTACCAGAGCTCCTATTGCAGCCGACAGACAGTACTGTACGAACATTACTGTGATCCGGTTTGAATGACCAATATCCATTACTGGTAGTAGTGTCTCTGTTGCCGGAGACCGTCTAGGTACCACCGCAGCGCCTGTTGCAGCTGACAATCAGCACTGGGCAAACATTACTGTAATCCGGTTTGAAGGGCGTTTTAGCTATTGAAATTACTGGCAAAAACGAGGCATCATACGTCTCAGAGGGACAGGCACAATGTGATGCTGTCTATATAATCCTAACTAGCGTCCACGTTGTTATGGGCAGGGGTATCACTTAATGCTCATCGCGTTGAGACATACGTCAAGTAATTCCACTGGGTACAGCACCCTTAAAACCGGAACTCAGTAATGTTCGCACAGTACTGTCGGCTGCAATAAGCGCTGCGGTGGTACCTAGATGGTCACTGGTAACAAAGACCTACCACCAGAAAATGGCAGAATAATAATGTACTATGACATTTATTGTACTACCCTCATATATATTTAATTAGACCACATTAATTATTATTTAATGTATATTTAATTGTCTATAGATCTTTAATATTTAGGTCTACAGCAGTACAATTTTGCTAATCTACACCTATAAGTCGAATATTATTCTGTTCCGGTTTGAAGTGCGCTGGAACTAATAACATAATACTAGATTAATGAATCCTATTATTTTTATGTTATATTTAAGTTTTTATCAAAGCACCGGTAAAGTTAGAATACTTAACCTGCAAACTGATCATTGTATGCTTTCTGTTCAGGTACTGGATCGAACGCGTTGCTGCGAACTCCTGATGGTAAGCAGCACGGCTGCGGCGGTTGGGGCTACCTTCTGGGTGACGAGGGTGGTGGTAAGTTTTAATGTTTTTAATAGCAACAATAATGCAAAATGATGAGCAAAGTATAGTGGATATAAATCTACCCCAGAGTAGGATAGTTTCGAGAATAGCAAATGGCTACAATCCGTTAGCTTCCGGTGTTTTTCAAATCTGAAGAAATACCTAACTTTTTTTTTTAAATACATTTCCTTATATATTTTAAAAAGTTTATACTTAACAAACATCACCAAACGTGATATATCTCCATCGATATTACTGCATATAAGTAAAACAATGTAACAGTAATAGGGTAATAAATTTGTGGCAACACAACACTTGTTTACCGTCACGTAAATCACATAAACTGTCACTTAAAATAATTGAAAGTACCCGCAATTGGGACATTAAAATGTGGCAACACTATCTGCTAAAACGTTTCCGGTCCGTACCAAATGTAATAGTCACGATTGTAATGAATGTTACAATATGATACATTGCTGCTGGTCTCATCTCATCTCGTTATGTAGGTCCGTATGTTCTACGTCATGAAGAGCCGCAGGTTCCATTCCTTGAGGATCACGTATAAGCAATCATCACCAGGATATATGCTATGTTCTAAAAACGCGCTCTTATTAGAGCAGTAGACAAATGCCTTTGAATCTTTGGATGTAAGAGAAAACCCTAAATCCTATTTATGGGAGCATCATGAGGGTTGATTATAAAAATGCTATAGAACTTCGATACATCATCAGCCAGTAGACGTTCACCGCTGGAGTCAGACCTCCACATCGATCGGACTTGCGTTTCCCGCATCGGATAGCGGTTTATATGGTGGGACTTGGGCCATTTCTCTCCATCCTGATCCAATGCGCTTTGGTGGAAACCAGAGCCTTGTTTGTTGATTAGCAGGGTACACCACGGGCATTTGAAGTTGGCTTGGATGCCGTGACTTATGCGGGATCCAAGTGACAATGAAATAAAAGCTATTGATGATAAAATACTCCATTATTACCCTTTTTCCTTTCTCATGTTTGTGCTGAATGTCAGTAATAGTTCTTGCTTGACTAAAATACTCATAAATTATAATATATGGTTTAATACAATTGAAAAATCGATTCGCGGATTGGAACCTGTTAGATTACTGCGGTAAGCTTACACTCTACAAACCATCGGGATATCGGAGCCCAGAAACACTTATTGACAGTGCGGCAAGTATACAATACCTGTGATAAGTTCCCGTCACTGAAACCTGTTAATTTATTTTAATTTTCAGCTTACTGGATAGCTCATAAAGCTGTGAAGACGGTCTTCGACGATGTCGACGGCCTCCGTCCTTCCCCCCACCCGACCGACGGGGTGTGGGAGATCATTCGCGAGCATTTCAACGCTGACACCAGGGCTGATTTGTTGCCGCATTCGTATAAGCATTTCGACAAATCTCATTTCGCTGGTAAGTTAGTTAATGTTTTCTTTTTGTTTACAATGTGCTGACGTGTCCAGAATTTCACGTGGTTATAAGAGGCAACGAGGACAAGGGTGGTAAAGTAATTCCTTCACTATCATAGGCTGTAATATAACACAAATTTGGAGTAGAATGAAAACTGATAATCCCAATTTTTCTTTCTTCGACCAGTGCAAGGGATTTGAGGGACAATAATGTTGTTATAGTTAAAATGATATAGACAGAACAGCAGCGTTCGTCGCTTCAAAACATTAAATGTTTCCTCTCTTTATACTATTAGAAAAAACACCCGTTCAGGCCGGATCATGGTAATGATTTGGCACTACTGTTTGTCGACAAAAATATGAGCCGCGGTGGTAAGTGCTTAGCGGACTCCAGTCGAGACTTACCACCAATTAAATGATAATCATGTATTACTTTCAAGGTTTGACCGCGAAGCTGTCGCAGTCGTCGCTGCGGGGCGATGCGCTCTGCGCGCACCTGTTCGCGGAGGCGGGCGCGGCGCTCGGCGCGCACATTGCGGCGCTGTGCGCGCGCGTCACCTTACGCGCTCTCAGGGTCGTGTGCGTCGGCTCCGTGTGGCACAGCTGGGGCGCGCTGAAGCCCGGCCTGCTCAAGCAGCTCGCCGACAGAGAGGTAACAACCTACCTTCATTTTGAATTCATCACTAAATCCTTCCCAATCATCCACGTTAGTGCGTCTTGATTAAAGAGCATCGTTCGATCAAGTTTTTCTTGAAGTACTATATTTATATCCATGAGGAGTTTATACTTCATCCAATGTTATGTGGTGTTAAGTTACAAGGTGAAGTGTGCTTGTGATTACTTTAGCTTTTAAACACTGATCACTAAACAGCCATGCTGTTATGGAATCTACTAATATTTATTATACGCCCAGGCGAGTTTGCGAAAATTCTACAATTAACCAGAAACTACAGAAAAGGCCTCTAAATGGAACCTCTATTCCTTATAACCTAAAGGGCCTTCTTTTAACTGGTTAGCTACTGCGTAACGATAGTGTTTAAATGCACAATCAGAATGTGATCGGCGCTGACGTTCGCCAAGTCGGTCTCTTCCTAGACTTAACGGTACCCTTATACTCTAGGTGAACGTAGAGCTGGAGTTGGTGCGTTTGCGCGTGTCGAGTGCAATGGGCGCCGCCTGGCTGGCTGCTAAGCACGTCGACTACGAACTGCCCCGCGACGACTCCGCCTTCTGCGAGGTCTTTTACACCTATCGACCGAAAGACGCTTCAACACCAACGGCGAACGGCAAGCTTAACGGTATAACTAACGGTAGGATCGAGAACGGCTTCCAGAGCTGCGGATGCGGCGATTGGTGCAACTGGAGCTAGTGGATGGCTTCGTCAATTCCTCAAGCCTTCTTACTTGAAGTCAATTCAAACTATAAGATTGCATGTTAAAGTCTAATTTAGTCAGTCGATTGTGTATCGACATTATGATGTTATAACAGCATCATCAACAGCAGCTGATAGATTGCCGCAGGTAGGCAGAGGCCTCCCCAAGATAGAGCGGCAGCATTGTTGGATATATGTTATGAGAGCGAAATGCGGGTATTGAAACAGTCAAATGCTTGATAAAAATTAATCATCAAATAACTTAGAACTTTGACTGATGACTTTTCATTGTTTTATTACTTGATGAAATGAGCAGGATGTTCTGTTCACCTGGTAGTAAATAGTATACCTATCAGTAACAATTTGGCGCTAGTAAAGACCTGTCACCGGTTTTTGGGATTGAAATATTTCCATGAACCTATGGCCCTATCATCCATCTTCTCTATCCATGAATATCGGTTACTGGACACAGACATCTTTTGATGCAGCATTCTATCAGTCAGTGGTATGACCGCATAATCATCGCCTGCTCCAAATAATAAGGACATTAAAAATTATAAACTTTTAGACTGCTCTCCTATAGATTTCTATGTCCAGGAAAAACCATTCAGTATATCAATGGAAATGGATGTTATGGGATGACTGTCTTATTTTATCTAACATCAGACGAATTTAAATAATGTTATAATGTTACAAATTAATATTTAAATTCTTTTGTTATGTTAAAAATTGTTATCTTTAGTTTTTTTTTTACTTTACTGTTTATAGTAGCAAAAGCAAACATATTGATTATTACTATGTTACTTTGTTATGTTATAACTTTGTGGAACAAGTGACTAGCGTTTGTTATGTGCGGAGTTCCCTAGTTCCTGTTCTGGAGGTCACATGTTGAGTTTGGTTGGATATAGGATATGTCGGACCCTGTCTAGCTACCAGCCTGATGTCATAAATCAACAGCATTCTTGTGTTCAGTCTGTCAACATATTAGACACGGAGTATTCTGTGAGAGTAAGATTCATCACTTGAAAATAAGTTTTAGTGTTGCCCATTAAAGATAAAAAAAAAGTTATAAAATAACAATGTTAAATAGCATTAATTCCATTTACACCTCTATACCAGTGTGTATTATACTTATCAATAGTGTTAAGATCTTTTGAACAATAACACCTGTAAATATTTTTTGAATGTATTTTAAAATACTAGTAAAAATATTTTTTCATGTTTATCTTTATAGCTATATAGAGTAAGATTCAAAATTATGAAAACAAGTGTTTATAAGAAAAAGCTTTACCGAATAATAATACCCTGAATATACTAAAGTTTATTTTTTTTTTAATACTGTTATAGTAATAAACCAAACTTGCAAGATTAAATTAATAAAATAAAATTATAAAATTACTGTGCTATTAAAATAAAACTACCCGTACAAAATTCGCACGAATTTTCGATATTAGATCTGATTAAATTTTATTTATTTTATGCCAAAGTTAATATTGCAAGTATGTATTTTAACAGGAAATATATCAGGGAATATCAAAACGAAATTAGTTTAATTTTTAGTTATAAGTTAGTTTTTGTTACATAGTTCCTAAATAACGATAATTCGATAACATTCAAGAATATTGTCATTCACTTAATTTACGGGATGGTTAATATCAAGGATAGTAATTCTAGTTTAGAAAATAAAATTTCAATTAATTAAGTGATAAACAATATTCAATCACAGTAGGGATGAGATGTATGTACGCGACATGGATTTAAAACTAGTTATTTGTTTCCAAAAACACACACCAGGTGTCCATCCAAGTAAAATACTTTCAAGTAGTTAATAGTATAATACTGCTCAAGAATTTTGAAAGACAACCATGAGTTGAAGCTATCCTTCCGAAAAATCTTCGAGTCTCAAGATAGGACGGATTTAATTTCAACATTTGTAAAAAACTATAATCGTACAACAGTTCCAGTCTCTGGAACTATTTTACTTTTATACGATTGATTTCGTTGTTAAAAGCCTATGAGGAAGATTTTAATTTTGGGGTATCATATAAGGAGTAATAAAATATCTTAAAGTATTTCCAGTTTCGGTATTAAAAAAATATTAACAGTAATCCCTGGTGTTCACTTTAGCAAGTACAACTCATGCCTACATCACAGTCATTTCTAGTTTTAATTTTAAGTGATAATTTTTTTAATTTTTTTCAGAAATTATGTATGTTGAATTGTATTTTTTTGTGAATTATCATTTGGACTAAAAGTAAAGTGAATTTAAAATATATAGCAATATACTTTATTTTCTTTATTGTTAACAATTTATTATAAATATACTATTTTAACAGTAGTTTTCTTTAGTTTTTTAAACTATATATTAATTGTAAAAATAGTTAAAAGCTATTTGTTAAAAAGAAATAAAGTAGTGCCGTTTTGTTAATACAACCAAAGAGTATCTCTATTTTCTCAAAATATAAGGTCCATTAAATATCTTACAGTATGAAGTCTACTACACAGCCTACAAAAATACGAGCAGATATAGATGGCTATTAACTGCTAGATTCTGAAAATGTATGCGCTTGCAAGCCATTGCGACTCTTACAGCTCACTTGATACTGGGCCCGTGGACCCGGATCCACGGCCTGTTAAGCTATTAATTGTTATTTTCTTCTTTTCAAAGTGTTTCTATAACTAGTGAACGTTTGCAATCAACGTAGTACAGTCCTTTCTGTCTCAATCTCTGAGACCCCGGGCACTCGGAGCCTTGTTATTATTGTACTTTTCCATGTTGAACAAAACAACTGCTACAAAAACTCACTAATTTTTCGATCGATCTTTATTCCCAGATGCTCATAAAATATGGTATGAATGTGAATGAGTTTTATGAGCTACTTCTTACACTCCTAAAATCTTCTGGATTGCCAGACTATATTCAAATACATTTATGTCATAAATACTCCTAATAAATTTAAATTATACTTTTGCATCATTATTTATTTTGAGTGTATTGTTATTCCGCACGTATAATTTCAAGACTAAATTTTTTGATTGTAATGTTTAGGATCTAGGTTATGGCAACATTAAGTAATCGTCAATTTTAAAGGTCAACTGTATATGTCAAACCTATGCAAAATGTCACTAGTACGGACTGTTGCACGCTTTTTAATTACAAAGCCTATTATTAATGTTAATTACAGATGTTCTTATCGCGCCGTTACAACTTTTAAACAAAGAAGTAAAGAAGGCGAGCGTGAGTTTATTTTTAGTGGCCTATTAGCGGTTGCAGCTAGTGTTATAGGTTATGTGAGTTTAAAGGAAAAATTATCAGCTGCGACCGTTGTTAGTGATAGTTTAAAAGGTAGAAGAGAAAAATATAATTTTATAGCAGACGTTGTAGCAGTTTCGGCGCCTTCTGTTGTGTATATAGAGATAAAAGATGGAAAAAGACTTGATTTATTTACTGGCAATCCAATCACCCTGTCTAATGGTTCTGGTTTTGTTGTGAAGGAAGATGGCTTGATCCTAACTAACGCGCATGTTGTTGTTAACAAGCCGAACGCTATAGTCGAAGTTAAGTTAATCGTAAGTAACATTTCATTTTTATTTATTACTTTTAAAGCAAACTCAAACAATAAACGAAAATAAGGATGTTTAAGGAAATGAGCCTAAAGAAATGCATATAACTCAAAAACAACAGTTTCCAATTAACTGTGACGTCTTTTACTTTATATGTAACTTTGATTTTACCATATCAGGATGGTTCAACACACCTTGGAATAGTAGAAGATGTAGATTTGAAATCGGATTTGGCAACACTTCGCATCCCTGTAAAGAACTTGCCAACAATGAAGCTGGGATCTTCTGCCGACATTAGGCCTGGAGAATGGGTGAGTATATAACTTTACATGGATCATTTGTGAATGTATAATAGATATGTCAAAATTTTGAAAGCTTAGTTTGTAAAGTGGACTTACTTTATATCTCCAAAGTGTATCGGTTTGATTCCCACTGAGATTGAAGTCAATGAAAGCATAGTCAGAAAACCAATATGATCCAAGAACAAGAGATTTCATGGACATCTACCAAACGGCACTTAGCCTGCATGACAGAAAAATGGCCATGGATCTCTTGTGAAAGATGTCCCAGAGTCTTAGCAGTGGGAAGATTAAGAGGATCATTTGTTTTTTTTTTTGTAGTCATTGTTTTACAACTCAAACCTCAAGGTGGCAAGTGGTAAGAGTAAATAATTACCAAAATATAATTATATTGAATATCTCTTATCTATTATATAATAGGACTTTGCTTACTATTGTTAAAATGAAAATTTATTATTGTCATCCCAACAGGATTTGTATATTTTAGGTAGTAGCTATGGGTAGCCCTCTTGCTTTAAGTAACACAGTAACAGCGGGTGTAATAAGTTCCACACAGAGAGGAAGTGAAGAGTTAGGGTTGAGAGGTATGCACATGGTTTGAGTATATATCTATCAATTCTTTCACAAATTTATGTTAAAAAAAGTATTTTCAAATAATGAATGACATAACACAGAACATATGACAGTATACATATTTATCTGTTGATATCATTCACATAGTGTGGCCATGAAACAACAATGGCCATGAAAATAAAGATTTCAGTGTAATAATAAATTGTCCTGTAAAAGGCACCGGGAGACAAATTTTTAAAAACCAGTAGTTTACCAATCCAGAGAC
The DNA here is from genome assembly GCA_029034505.1 of Ornithoptera priamus. NCBI lineage: Eukaryota > Metazoa > Arthropoda > Insecta > Lepidoptera > Papilionidae > Ornithoptera > Ornithoptera priamus. The sequence goes on along the minus strand of JARDWD010000517.1, from coordinate 924,350 downwards.
CTCCAAGTTGCGAAGCAAATAATTAATCACTGCTATGGAAGTAGATAAATCCCAACAACTATGTTAGAGTTCAACATCAAAAGTAGAGAATAATCAACATTTTATTGCAATAAATTACTGGTGGTAAATCACTGTTGCTGCAGGTACCACCTCTGTGCTTATTTCCACTGACAAACAGTAGTGTGCAAATATTACTGCATTCCAGTTTGTGGACTGCTGTATCTAGTGAAATTGTTGGTGTAACGAGTCTGAACATGTTATGTCTAAAGGTGGTGATCACAATATGGTGCTGTGTATATTACCATAACTTCCGCCATGTTGTTACAGATAGGATGTAGTGGTAAGTATTATCAGAAGAAGGTAACACTGAATGAAGAAAATTTTTTTTTTTATTTCTAGGCAAAGACATGGTGTATATACAGACAGATGCTCCTATAACATTTGGTAACAGCGGTGGACCTTTAGTGAATTTAGATGGAGAAGCGATTGGTGTAAATAGTATGAAAGTGATGTCGGGCATATCATTTGCAATTCCTATTGATTATGTAAAAGATTTCTTATCAAAGAGTGAGTATTTATAAATGGTGTTTATATTTTCATTTTCATTTTGTCCTTCACATCGGAATTCATTGATTTCCTTTTTCTTAGGTAAATCAAAATCCCCACCAGTCTCCAAGAGATACCTTGGTATCACAATGCTGTCACTTACACCTAACATACTTATAGAGCTAAGAATGAGGAATCCGGAGGTAAATAAATAAAAGATTTTAAATTAATACACACAAAATTAAAAACAAAATATATGTATTTATTGCTTGGGATAGCCAAGTTCGTAAGACTGTATACATTTTGTGGAAAAGTGGGTTTGAATCCCACAGAACTTGTCAAAATAATACCATAGAGAGGAAACCAATGTGTTCAAGGAAGAACAGCCTATGTGGACATGTAACGTCGGCTAACCGCCAGCCTTGTCAACAAATGGCCTAGACTCTCCTTGTCCTTCAAGTATAACGGAGGAAATATTTCAATTATTTATCTTATTTTGGGGGTAATCAAGGTTATGCTGATTTCTACACTTACTACTGTGTTAGACGCGAACTTTGGGATCTCCTATGGAATACACGGGTGTCCCCACAAGTCTTATTTTATTACCTTATTATTTTGTTATGATACATACTCTTCATTTATATTTATTACTTAGTTTAATAGCAATTTATTTATGTAATCTTTATTTAAAAGCAACACAATAATAAAAAATTTAATAAAACATACAGAACAAAGCCAGCAATAGACAGTGTTATCGCTCAAAGTGATATCTTCCTGACAAGTAACCAGACATGATTGAAAGGAGTTTTAAATATTTATATCCTGTGTATTAGAAGACCGCTTCCGAAAACGAAGACAGACGATAGTCCTAATGATACCTTTGATGATGGAACGGAGAAGAATTGATGCCGATTAAAAAAAAATCATCTTTTAAAATCATTTGATTAGCATTATTTACGCTCATATCATGTTAGTACAGCTAAATGAAACGATAGTTACATGAAAAATACATTACTAAAAAAAAGAACCAGCAATGAAACACAAAATCAAAACCGACTGATGCTCGGATCAACGAACGCCCGGGTGCGCAGTCTAAATTCTCCGTGTCGCTATGGAATAAGGTTCAAATTGAAGCCAAATACATATCGCGTTATCGACGCGCGCGCATGCGTTGATCCGAGCATCAGCTGTTTTTGATTTTGTGTTTCATTGCTGGTTTTTTTGTTTAGTAAATTAATGTATTTTTTATGAAACTATCGTTTAGCTGTACTAACATGATGCAGCGGAAATAACTCTAATAAAATGTTTTAAAAATATATATATTTTTTTTTAATCGCCATCGCATTTTTTTCGGTCCATCATCACAGGTGTCATCAGTACTATCGTCTGTCCTCGTTTTCGGAAGCTGTCTCCAACACCCAGTATATATAAACATCTAAACATGTATGTATTAGTAAATAGATATATCTATGGTAATATATAAGACATGTTGATCATGGCTGTGAACACCATTTTCAGATGCCGACAGACATCAAACATGGAATCATAGTTTGGAAGGTCATCATCGGCTCACCTGCATACAAGTGAGTTAAACATGAACACAGGCATGTAGTAATGCTATTTTATTTGACATGACAAAGATATGGATAGGATGTTCACCTGATGGTATGTTTGCCCATGGTACGTATATATATATATATTATCTGCCTTCCGAGTATGCAAAATGAGTGGTAATGGGCTGGTCACATTAGATCGTTGAAGTTGTCATGTCTTGGAATAAAGATGATGTTCAGGCAAACTGTAGCATTGGACACTCTCTAGCTACATAGAGCGGCTATCTTTATGAGGCGACTGAAAGCAATCATTGCAATTCTTGCGAGAGGCAGAGTCCAGCAGTGGACTGCAAGCTGATTATAATAATGTCTAAAAAGTAGAACATAATATAGTATAATCTTGCTGGACTATCACTGTCTTCAAATCTGATGAACTGATTTTATTATCTTCCAGCGGCGGTTTGCAACCCGGCGACATAGTGACGAGTATCAACGGAAAACCAGTGTACAGGTGAGTGATGATGAAAAGACCATGAACAATCTGTCCGGAGTTACATTAAGATGTACTATCCACTTTAAACTAAAATTGGCTACGGTTAACAATAGTTGTTTTTTTTATCAAAGAACGTACAAGAGCGAGACATTCGCCTGATGATACGACCTGGACACATCATCGTGGCATCATATAGAATTATATACACTGCCACATTGTGTTCATCGCTTTGAAACATAAAATGTTAAGTCTCGTTACCTTAGTAATTTCATTAGTTGCAACGCCCTTCATACCGGAATATTGTAATGTTTGCACAGTACCAATTGTCGGCTGCAATAGGAGCTACGGTGGTAGTACATGGACTGTGGAATTAGAGACTTACCGCCACAACACAATCACGAACATCAGGCCACATCCACGATTGTGGTCGTGGCCGTAGATGGAACAAATACTCCGTCTCCCGTGTCTTCATACGACCAGTTCCCTGCCGGCTTTGCTGGTTGTAATACTCCCACAACTGGCTTCAGAAAAGGAACTTTGCAAAATCCATTCTTAGCTGACCTCTAAACGGCAGAAGTAATATCTCTACCAAATTTTAAGAGTTGCGAAGATCTCGTGATGAGTATATGAATCTCTGGGTATCATCTAGATTTTTAGATGATTAAGCTGGTTGCTAACCAGACGTGTTCGAAAAATAACCATCAAAATTTCACTGTGGCTTCATGTGGCCATGGATTTGTATCAGGTCCCTCCGTATTAGTAAACAGCCGGTAAATTATTGCGCCACGGAAGGCATAAATATTAATTTCTTCAGTATTATGAATACTTAATCTAGATTACAAAATGGCGGGCGCAATTCCTGAAATACTTGTCTATGTATGTAGTGCGGGAGACATCTACGCGGTACTGGAGAGTTCGACGGGGAGGCTGGAGATGGCGGTGGTGCGCGGCCACCAAAGATTCAATCTGACGATCACACCGGAACTACATTGACAGCACAGAAAACCAAACCTAACTTAGTTAGTTTTGGTCTAGTAATCTAAGAACCAAAGTCGATCATAGATTGGAACTGGTATTTAACTTGGTACCAACTGATAGTAAATACAATATTATTATAAAGGGTATTTGTGTATGTGCTTTAAAAGGTGTTGTTAAAGCTTTCCAATTTCTATCGACCAACAGTAATGCGCAATCATTACTGTGTTCCGGTTTGAATGGCGTTGTAGCTAGTGCAACAACCGAGGTAACTAAACATTGTATGTATCTAAGCGAGAAGCGCAATGTGGTGCTAAGTATCATCCTAACTTGCGCTACGCACAGTACTGGTGTTGAAAAATATTGTTAATAAAAATCTTTATTGTAATGTATGTAAAAAAATTATTTACTGTACCCGCCATGTATATGTTAAGTGTGATTTTTGTTATTAAAAACCATTTTTTATCTGTGGCGTTTCATTTGACGTAATAAATCTTGATTATTATTTACTTCTTTAAATATTTAGAGTAACATATTTGCGGTGGTATTTACATGGACGATCTACAACAAACTAATATAATAAAAGAACATCATCAGACGATAGATGTCCACTGCTGGACATAGGCCTGCCCAAAGATTCCAACATCTCGGATAAGGATTCATATGGGGAGATTTGGGCCATTACCTATCACGCTGGCTCAACGCAACCTAGTGGGAGCCAGAGCCTCGTTTGTGGATTACCAGGGTGCACTGCGAGCAGGCGAGGTTAGTTAGGGTTCCGTGAGTTGTGCGGGACACTTCACAGCCCAAAAATTTGCACGTATCTATTTTACTTTAAATGGCAATGCAACACGGTTCCGTCGGTCATTGGATCAGTGAGATGGTATCAGATACATTTCAAGTACACGTGATTGAGACTGGTGGAGGTGAACGTGAGGAGAATTCAACGCGACATCAGTGGCCCGTTCTGTATTGGATTGAATCAACAGACCATTGAACGAGGAGCTGATGAATATCGCTTCGTTATAAACATGCACCGATTTAATCTATATTTATATATAGAAGATATCCAAAGATTCATTGACTTATCACGAGATCTGCGAATGTATTAGGCGTAAACACTCAAAATTTGGTAAAGATATTGCTTGTGTGGTTAAGAGGACACCTAAGAATGGATTTTACAAAATTCCTACCCCAAAGGCAATTGCGGGGGTGTTACGGCCAGCAAAGCAACAAAGCTAGTATACTTACACGATATGTTATTATATAGTATTAATTGGTATAAATGATATAAGGATGAGGTAATAATAAATTATAAGTAAGTGCCATCTTTAGGATACTAACTGCACTACGATCCAGCACTGGTTTAATTTTTTATTCGCTGAAACTTCGAAACGTGAAGGACATTCAACTGATGGTAAGTGATACACCTGCCCATAACTACGTGGCGCTAGCGATATATACAACCACACTGAGTTCGTTGCCTCGAGTCATTAGATACTGCTGGTAGGTCTCTGTTGCCGGACACCGTCTAGGTACCACCGCACCTGTTATTTCAACCACCAAAGAGTAGTCAAACATTACTGTGTTCCATTTTGACGGGCGTTGTAGATAATGTTATTACTAGGGTAACGAGACTCGACATCTTGTCTCAAGCGAAGAGCACAATGTGATACAGTGTATACTATCCTAACTAGCGCCACGTTGTTATGGGAGGGCGTATCACTTACCATCACACAAACGTCTTTAATTCAGTAAAAAAAGAATATCACTGTTTACCCCTTTTTGTACAAAGGATAGCTTTGACGTTTAACTGACGAACTCTTTGAATGAACCAAATTTGGTAATTTGGTTTAAAATATTTGCAACTTCCTGAAAGAGTTACAGCAACCGTCTTATTTTCCATATGTTGCCCTGTATAAAGATGAAACGCCATTTTGTTATATAATTAATTATGATGTGAACATAAGCAAGTATTTTAAAACTTAAAGTATAATGAAATTACTTCCATAACAAGTTCCTTACAAGAACTTTATTCCTAAGCTGTACGTTATAAGAGCTTTTTAAATGGACGGTTCAATAAATAAAGTTTGTACTACTCATTAGTAAAATAATTATAATAGCTACAGCGTCCTTCAAACGGTACCAAATTGTCGAAAAAAGCCGCTGTCGTTAATGAAATGTACCAATTTCATTAACGACAGCGGCTTTCAAACCGGAAGATAGTAATGTTTGCACATAACTGTTTGGCGGTAGAAATAGGTGCTGTTTTGATACATACTTGGACTATCTTTGGCAACAGAAACCTTGTTTTTTTCTCGGGGGGAGAGAGGGAGTCATTAAAAATATGAACTTGTTTGCGGAAGAAGACAACATCATGTGAGATTTTCACCCACTAAAACTCTTTCGGTGTTGGCCCTTCAGTGCATTGCGGGAGCCCCCGCGATCTTCTACAGAACGCAGCGGTCCACCCCGGCACTATGCCCGGAGCAGAGACGACTCTAGCTCTGCTCGATATCCTCACTTTTGTACGACAAGAATTAGACCACCTCGTACTTGTCATTCATCCCGGGCTCGTTTATTGGACAATGAGGGCCACCACCTTCCAAACCCATGAACCCGAAAACCGTTTTAGTCGCCTTCGACGACCGGGCATGGCTTATTTTAGTCCTATTCTTAATAGCCCGAAACTACAGAGCAACCGGCAACAGAGACCTATCACCATTAAAAAGATTATGTTAGTATATATACACTACTAGAAAGCAAACTGCGATGTAGTAAATAATCATTTATGCCGTTAAAACTTAATCGAAATTCGCTTAAACACAACTTTTTGATTTTAATTCCCTTAAAAAATTTCTTTTACCTTAACGTGTTTAAAAAAATACACGAAACCTGCTCCGTATTTATTTATAGACCCCGAGGTCCGGGAAACATTTGCAGGCGCGGGGAGGGCGGCGAGGGTCAATATTTATTTCATGTACCTTACATAAACATCCCTTCCCATAAAAAATGTAAATACTTGCTCCAAACATAATTTTAAGATAGGCTACATAAAAAAATGCTCCGTTTAGCTTCATATTGAAATATTTAAGATTGTGCATGTACTAAGCACTAGTAAGTAGTAGTATGCAAATATTACTGCTGGCAGGTCTCTCGGAGACCGTCTACGTGTTACGGTTTGAAGGGCGCTATAGCTAGTGAAATTATTAGGGTAAGGAGACTCAATATCTTATGTCTCGCGCGACGAGCGCAGTAGTGCAGTGTATAACATTGTAACTGGCGCCACGTAATGGCGGGCGTATCACTTATCATTAGGTGAACGTACAGCTCGTTAGTCGCTTAATTGCAAATAAAAAAGCTATTTGTCGGTAAGTATATACTGTGTTATTAATGAAGGTTTTATTTAAGTTTATTCTTGTTTGAAAAACTTATTTTCGATAATTGGTTTTGTTAAAAACATTAAATTTATTTACAATTTCAAGATGGCGGTTCCCTCCAATTTAATACGACGTTAAACGCAGGAGAGCACAGCCTATTATTGTTTTTAATATTTCTTAGTTTTCATTCAATGAAAATTGTTTAAAGATAAATAAGAAAATACATGAAACAATATTGCTTTAATGTTCCCACTACTGGGACTTGGGAACTTCTTACACAAGGAGATATGCCATTTATCTACCACGCTGCCTAATTAATACGTCCGCTTGTAACTTTGCGCTAACTACAAATGCTATACACTTCCACACATTGTGCTCGTTGCCATTAAGGGTGTTAAGTCGTGTTACCTCAGTAATTTCATTAGCCACAGTGTCCTTTAAACCGGAACACGGTACTGTTTTTCGGCTGTGATAGACGCTGCGGTGGTAGCTACCTAGTTTTCATCAAGATTTACCACGTTGAAAAGAATGCTGTTTGGATAACCTGTAGCCGTAGTTAAGTGAAATTGAAAGAAAAGAAAAGAAAGAAAAAGGTAATCTTCATTAAAATTGTTGGGCGGCGGAAAAAATACTTTCTTATTTTAAATTCAGGGCGTTACGGCCGAGTTGAATGAATTTCGCGGAGGCTTTATGTTGAAAGTTTCAGGACGTTTTGTTAAACATTCGTTGTCCGGAGAAAAGGAAGCTCAATTGATTAGAAAGAGACAAAAAAAGCTTTTCGGCTTTGTTATCTATATATATATATCTATATATATATAATGAAAATTGGCTTACTTTGTTCCCCCATCACGTGAAATCTAGTGAATGTATCGACATGGGAACATAAGCACTGGATGCGGAATGATCTGTAGATGGATATAAGATATTCGTTTTTTAAATTTCATAGATCCTACATAGTTTTACAAGGATTTTCATTTGGTATTGTTTATGCGGTTGCTATAGTAACGGTTGCCATAGAAAGCCATTTTCGGTTCCGGTTGCTCTTAAGCAATGTTTCAGACAAATTTCAAGTATAACTCTTTATTACCAACAGCTAGTGTATACGTAGAAATAAATAGAAACGGTAGATATATACAATCGCAGATGAATGTCTCTTGCTAAATCAGTATAACATGTATATCTAATATTGTTCCGGTATGAAGGGCGCTGTAGCTTAAATTTTATAATAAACTTAAAATCTGTCATGGTGTGGTTTTAAGATCGTCTAGGTACCACCGTAGTTTCTATTGCAGAGGACAAAGTGTGCGAACATCACTATGTGCCGGTTTGAAGGGCGTTGTAGCTCGTGTAATTACTGGGGTAACGAAACTCAACGGCTTATGTCTCAGACGACAAGCGGAATGTAGAGTGGGACAAGTGGGCACGCTTATTACTTACCATCAGCTCGTTTAATTGAATTAAAAAAAATTACTTGTTATATCAAATAGAGATTTATCTTATTAATATACGCAATAATTAAATTTAAAAATGATGGATGAGGGTGGACCGGTTTGGAGAGGGTGTCTGGAAGAAACAAATTAATAAAAATGTTCAGTTCTAACGAAAGGAACATCACTCTTTATTTAACTGTCATTATTCATTGTGACTGTAGATTAAGATCGATGTGCTGTATGTGTGGAGGTGGTGCAGGTTCGAGCCTGACTGTTCAAGGTTCCGGTGATGGGAGACATCGCGAGGATACCGTAAGAGAAGGCTCCAAATGATAGCGAAGCCATAATATTATTACAAAAACGTATTTTTTTTATATTCAACGAAGACGAGCGAGACCTTCACCTGATGGTAATCGATACGCCTGCCCATAACTACGTGGTACTGGTTAAAATAGTATTGTATCACATTGCAATCGTCGCCTAGAGACAAAGGTTGTCGTCTCGTTACACCAGTAATTTCACTAGCTACAGCGCCCTTCAAACCTGAACATGTTTAAACAATACTCTCTGGCGGTAGAAGTATACGCTGCGGTGGTACAGAGACGGTCTCCGGCAAAAGGTATGATAGAAATAAAGCAGCAAAAGTATTAATGTGTTTTCCATTAGCCGCCATTCGCTGTGAAGCTGTCAATCCAGTTCCCAACAGCATCCATCAGCTGGGACGGTGTCGGTGATTTGTTTGGAAAAGTTTCTCTTTGCGCACACAAAGGCCCCGCACATGGTCCCCGCTCTCGTAAAACTTCGCTTCCGATTGAAAACATAATCAATCGCAACATTCGGAACTAGCTGCTGCTTTGTTTATCTTTGTTTGTATAATGTATTAGTACTCTTATATAAATAAAATCATCATCATCATCAACATCATCAGCCGATAGACGTCCACTGCTGGACATAGGCCTTACCCAACGATTCCCACATCCATCGGTCCCGCGCTGCCTGTATGCGATTCTTACACAGTCAATATGAACTCCGGTACCCCGGGGCACCAGGGCCATTTCATATTTGAGTCATTTCCCATCACGCTGGCCCAATGCGAGTTGGTGGGAGCCAGAGCCTCGTTTGTTGATTAGCAGGCTTGGATCCTGTGAGTTGTTGTGCGGGATTCCTTACACCCCCTATATATTTTCTCTAAATCTGTTTGAATTCCAAAAGGAACTTCCGTTGAGGGAGAACATTATGACGAAACTGACACATTCTCACAAACGACAGATATCCGCCAATCAGGACATCGCCGAAATAATAAATACTGCCTTGACTGTGTTGTCGTGGGCAAAGGCTCCGAATCCCAGCTCCGGGTATATTAAGTACACATAATTTATTTTGAAGAGTTCATACCTTTTCAGGAGGTAAGCAATAGAATTACTGTTAAACCCTATTGGATGTAGGTTTTACTTAAAGTGACGCCAGTACTGCGTAAGCAGAGGAAAGATAACGTGAACTTAAACTACACGGCACTTTAACTTTGATAAAAAAAATTGTATGAATTTAAAATGAATTATTCCTGTACATCACGGATGGTCATCAAAAAGAAAGAATTGACTACAATTAAATTGAACTATCTCAGCAAACGAGAGAAATCATATTCTAAGCTTTGAAGCGTTGGAGAACTTTAATGCCGGAACATCTCAAAGGCGGCATTTTTGAATAATTATGTAAATTCCTGACTAATTTTCACTTTGAAGGAGAGCTGGAGAGAATTTCAAAAGAAGCAGCTCAGCTTTGTGCGAATTCACAGGAAATTTTCCACATAACTTATAAAGCGGTACAATGAATGCACCAAGTCAAAGAGATCATTGATAGAGCCTGGAGCCATGATGGGTATGTAATCTCTTTTTTTCTACAATTCTCGTTCTCTCGGGCCATTGTGAGCCTGGACTTCATTCCTTTAATTCAATTACATTACATTTTAATGCCTTCCTCATTCTCTTTATCCATCCTCTTCTTTTTTATACCGTTCTTAACTTTCGTTCTCATTTCTCTCATGTGTTCTTCATACCATTTCCTTTTTGCATTCTTCCTTTAAATGAGTTAGATACACATTTTTATTAATATTACATCCTTATTTCTACTTTCTAATACATTTCTTTATCTTTTTTCTTATCGCGTATCTAGTATCAAAACCCAGCCATTATGTGTAATCGTGAAACTTAAATTTTTTCATCTTATCTAAGACCTACATAGACCAGAATAAACAAGGATCAAGTGAAGAAATTAAATCAAATACCAAATTTAAAAAAGATGGTACACCATCTAAAGTAGACTTCAACATTTTACCATTAGCCTTTTTTCATGTAATTAATCTACGAGACCAGCTGGAACCTTTCTTGCGATCTTCACCAGTTCATTGATTAACCTGGACGTCCCTTGATGGACCTGCGTATATGTGAATTTCATCCTAGTATCTCTTCATCGATTATACCATCTTTACTTGGTGTCTCGTCTATTACCACTTTATCAGCCGGGCTATGTGAGCGTCGTTATGTTCTTCTACGGATCTCCTACTACTCCTACAGTATTCCTGTTTCGATTTTGTAGTTAAACAGCGAGCACATCCATGGCTGAGCTACTCTGGACTTTAATAAATTTCATTAGTTTTCGTGTTTTCTATCAATGATGATAGAAATTAAAAAGAAACCGCAACAGAGTGCAGACACAAGTAGAATTCTGAGCGTTGGCAATATGCCAGAGGCATTACAGCCGACGTTGCCAGTTGTGCCAATATTGTGCTATGACAATAGCTCCGTTCTGAGTAATACCTGTAATTCTGAAATAGAAACGACCTTTAAGCAAGGTTTCGTTGCGAATTTTTCGATACATAGTAAGAAATATCTGTAAATACGAAAGCGTTTGATGCCGTGTGATATGTAATTAATGTTTTTTTTTTAATTTCAATAGATATATGGAATACTCTTATTCTGATATACACATCTTCAGCAACCGAAACAATCTATCAAATCACTATCAATGATTGACATCGAGACACAGCGGGTGAAAACACCGACCCGCATTGGGTCAGCGTGGTGGGAAATGGCCCAAATCTCGCCATATAAACACCTACTAGCGAAAGCATCTAGTGCCCGGCGGTACTGGTGGTCATGCTGATTATAAGGTCGCGTGAAGCTGCTGGATGCGGGCAACGCAAGACTGATCGATGTGGAAATTTTTGGCGGAGACCTATGTCCATCAGTGGACGTCTATCAGCTGATGTTGATGACGATGATGATATAAATTATAACTCTTCAAAAACTATCTCGAATTAGCTTTGTGAATAAAATACACTGTGAATAAAAATGTAGGTCTTGTGAAAGCTGAACTTTAATTTGGCATCAGGATATTAAAACGTCGCCATGTACTGAGACATGGAGTTTCCATTCTGCTCCGCATCTGAAACGAACCGTTGGCTCGATCCAGCTGAACGGGTAATTTCCTCTCTTGACCGGCCTCGTCTTATAGTATAAAGTTACGTATCATTCTAACGTTCTCTTGATGTAGAAACTTTCGTTTTGAACAGCGCACTTGACAGTATTTTGCCGGATAACTTTATCTATAAGAAAGCTTCAATTTAACTGGCTGATACGAAAATAAAAGGAAGTGACAGATTTTGTCTTTTCCGTATATCTAATTTAAATCTCCAAATCTGTGAATCGACGATAAATTGACAATTCGCAGATACAAAAATATACAGATGAAGATTTCGGATGCGGACGAGTTCTCTAGTATAAGTTTAAACAACATAGAGAAAGACAAAAACTAAAAAAAGTTGGAGCGAGAACCACGGTTAAATAAAATTAAACAGTAATTTTTACCTATTTTCTCAGAAAAAGAGATATCATTCCAGGAATTTCCCAGAAGAGGTCTCTTACCTTACCCCGGTTATAATGTTGTAAAGCGTTTTGTATAAAGAGGCCAATGGGTTCATTTTTTACAATTCATAAAAAAGAATATGTAGTTAACTACCAGAGTAGTATTTTAGAACTAGGTGACAAACCATCGATCCTTGACCCTTTAGCAGAACCCAGGGATGGTACACGAAGTACAGATCAGCTCTAGCTGCAAGAGAATTGATTAGTGTTTTTGTCTGTGAAGATTGTTTACAATAATGAATGCTAGAAGCTATAATTTGTGCCAGTTGTGTCATTACTTAGATACTCGAACGAAGTATCTAACATTCATTTCTATTTCCGGTTAAGTTCAAACATTAATTACAGCTTTTAATTTGTAAAATAGTTCCACTAATAAAAGGAATATAAAAATCTCTTCATGTCCACCTCTGTCTCATTTTGTACCGAAACGATGCTTCTCAATTAACTTTTCCAGTAAATTAAAATAACTTATTTCTATGAAACCGCAATTTTTTTTTTTTTTTTTTTATGTAAGATACTAGGCAAACGAGCAAGACGGGTCACCTGATGGTAAGTGATTCACCGCCGCCCACGTCACCAGCGACGCCAGTGCGTTGCCTACCCTTCAGGTAAGAATATGCTCTTTTCTTGAATAACCCAATGTCGCAGTTGTCGGGGAAGACCGCTGATGGCAACGAGTTCCAGATATTTACTGTGCGTGGCAGAAAACTGTTTTTAAAACGCATTGTAGTGGAACGCCAACCATCCAGATGGTGCGGATGGTAGTGCCGGCGAGATGGTCGGTTGCGAAAATCAGCGGCTTCTATTAAATTGAACAACTCCTCGGAACACTCCCCATTATAGATTCTGTATAGTATGCATAGGGAGGATAGATCCCTACGCAGTGCCAAAGGATCTAGCCGATCGGCAAGTTCAGGATCGTCGACAATTCGACATGCCCTACGTTGGATTCGGTCAAATGGAGATAGCTGATAACTCAAAGAAATGTGCAATGTGACTCTGAGTAAATTATCTAATTATCGCTTCCTAGCATGGGTGTAAGCTGGTAACTATACCACCAAATTATCGTTATACTGGTCTTCAACAATTCTCATGTACAAGACGACCAGGGTGGATTCAACTACACTACCAACTTTATCATTTATAACACTAAGTACTGCTGTTATCAGTTTTTACGATATTTCATAAAGATTGGTCTAGTAGTGTACTTGTTATAATTTTACTAAATATTTTAAAGAGTATAGGGTAAATAATACTCCTAAAGTAATGCTGACCAGCGATTTGCCAATTTGATGTTTAAACCACTGTAGTGGTAGATTTGAAGTTTGTTCCTCAAGCCCCAATTTTCTTGGAGAGAAATTGAAAATATTGTTGTTTGTGAAAGTTGTCCGACAAGTTAAACTTTTCACTTTGATGTTAACACGGCGTTTTAAAACTTGTTCCAGTTTTCAATTAAAATTTGCGCAGCTTTAATTTATGATGAAGATTTGAGAGGCCTGAAGCCCATTCCAAAATAATTACAGGTGTTTTGGGTGGCCTCGTTATTCTGTTTCTATTTAACGCTTTTTTTATCTAAAATAGGATCCTACTAGACTTCATTTCACATGCTGCCGACCTTGAACATGTTCAATCAAAATCCTCGGACTCTAGTGCGTTAATTGTTGGAAGATACTAATGCTGTTATTGTAGTAGTTTTACAAAATGAGGAGCTGGTCTTTATTGCATTATATAAATACCTTAGCAATAAGAATCCTTCGACCACAATACTATTATTTATTTATTATTTTAGTTTCTTTTTTATTTTCTTTGTTATATAAAAAAGCGACGAGACAAACGCGACGTTCACTTAATGGTAAGTGATACGCCTGATTATAATGTGGCGCAAGTTAGAATGTTATGTACTGCATCACTTTGCTCGACATGAGACAAGATTTCTTGTTATATAAGACAAATCTCCATACCTCAGTAATTACTATAGATACAACATCCTTCAAACTTCTGGTGCGGCTGCTATTACTCTTAAAGCTATGCTACGGAACAATTAGAGTAGAAACAAAAAGTTTGTAAATATTCATGGAATTTTTTATGTCCTTCCTTTTGCATATGCATGCAAAACTCCGACCTATACAAAATACTTAATCCGATCTCCGTAATATAAATAGATATTGATGATTATCAGCCGATAGATGTCCAATGTAGGACGTAGGCCTCCCCTAAAGATTCCCACATTGATCGGTCCTGCGATAACCGCCACGTCGTGCATTAGGGGTCGTCGTTTGTAGGGATTCACGTGGAGGGGTTTTGGACCACTTCCCCACCACGATGGACCGATGCGGGTTGGTGGGCGCCAGAGTCTCGTTTGTTGATTAGCAGGGTGGACCACGAGCACGTGAGATTGGCTTGGGTCCCGTGAGTTGTAGTGCGGGAACCCTTACACCCATCGAAAAAGATATTACTGTATTTAAAAAAAAATTGGCTATCCATTATAGTGTAACATTATATGCACTTTAACACCATTACAAAAGATCGTAGCATTACAATATATATTAACAGCCCATTTTAATATGGACATAAATACACAATGAAGGGACAGCATCAGGCTGACCCAATTAATTCATTATAAGTTTCCTCTATGCATAAGTGAAGAGAGTAAAGATTTACAAAGGGCATTATTATCGCCACAGATAAATTATTTATGAAGCTCCCTTTCATCAGAACGTTGCAAAATTAACAAACTGTTATTATGGCCCACAACAACCCAGCGAACATTAATTCCTGTCGGCAATAATTTACGCGGCGGCCGATGAAGATTTTAGGTTTTAAATAAAGCTAGATATTGCAAAAGTTAGTGTACCTATCTGATCTAACTAAACTCTGACATAGAATCAAAGAAAAATATCTGGGGTTAGTGAAGTAACTAATAGTAAGCCACCGTTGACGAAAAGCGTCTCGCTAGATAGTCTATAAACTAATTCTAGCGCTTAATTGTGTTCCTCTTTGAAGAGCGCTTTAACTAGTGAAATTACCAGAGAAATGAGACTCAAACGGATATGCTAGGGTTTCTTCGAATTTGTCTGAGTAGCTAAAACCTTCATATTTTAAATCTACCACTATATTCCGGTTAACAATATGCGATGGACGAGCGCGGTTCAACATCTAGGGCCTCGTCACTTATTACCGTGTTAAATTGCGGTCAAGTGTTTGTCAATCATCTCAACCTACATAGTCCTCTGTTGGACAAAGGTGTCTTGTAAAGATGGAGGGATTGCTGGGAAATGTCCGAAATGGACCACTCGGGCGCGGCATTTGCTCATTGTAGACAAAACAATCTTTTCCCTCAACTAACTATCGTTTTAACTAGAGCCAGGTTGTTATGGGAGCGCTGATCAAGCACCAGGAAATTTATCTGGTCTTGCAGCATCAATTCGCGAAGAAAGATATACTTTATTTGATCACTTAACAAATAAAGGTATGAAGTAAAAAGTGTCGACTCTGTAAGGACACAAAGTTAATGAAAATGTGTTTGCGCTTGGAAATGAATTCAGCTACTCCTATCATTCGTCTCTATAATTAAATCAACTCCTACGAATATTCTGAAAGCAAAGCAACTTTCATAATTACTTTACGCTTAGTATCTGAACCTCTTTTGCTGATTACAACCACTTTTTAGGAATCTTTCAAAATCAAAGGATGACAAATTGGCAAATTTCAATTAATTTTTTACTTTGCAGAAACGTCAAACTCAAAGTTCTCTGATAGTAAATGATGCAACAACCTGCATCAATGAAATTTAGTTAAATTACACTTAACCTAATTGTGATTATCGTAATAATTTATTAGATATTTATTCCTGTTACCCAAGTAATTTCTTTAATTAACCGACTCATTTGAAACTGAAGCTCGGCAAAGATTTTACATCTCTATATGACGGAGAAAATAGATGATGCACTATTCCTAATCTTTGGCTCTATAAACCTGACATTTGTCATTTTATCTCTTTCTTCTTTAGAGGCTTTTTATTACTGAATTTTATCAAGCTTAAACCTCTCTTTGTTTACATGTAAAAGTTCTTCGTCCCTTTTGACAGCTGGTAATTCCCGTATCATTATCATCATTAATCACATCCTATGTCCAAAACCTCCATTTGCAGATATTTTAAGTATCCCGTAATTAACATGTCATAGACATTAAGACCATGATGTTATTTGATTAACTTTATGGATCTCGATGATTTTAAACATAGGTCTCATAAAAACGAAGCTGTTCAGCTCAGTGCAAGTAAAATCATTATATTTATATGTTGAAACTACTATAGAATATATTGATTACTACTAAATACAGTCAATATATATTTAAAACGTTCTCAAGGTTGTGTGTTAAGGTTCAATTGTCCATTGGGGTCCAGAATGCGATCTCATCAACGGTTAATGCCCGAAATGAAATCCGATAGAGCGTCGGAATGGTTTAAATTCGGGAAACTTCAACAATCGACTCGTAAAGTTTTCAGTGGACCCAAAGTCCTTATAACTGATGGATTTTCGCTGATACTTCCTGATAGGATTTACAGATTAAATATGACAGGTAGAAGAAAAATGATGTCAGTTTCCTACAGCTTAATTAGCTTGTTATCAATTCAGATGGTGACAATAATGTTATGTTTGTTGACTCAATATTAAAACGAGGCAGAACCTCGTTATGCTGTATATCATCCTAACCGTACTAGTTTTGTAGGTTAATAGATTAAAAAAACTTCTCCACGGCTCGTTACGTCACAACCGGGTTATGTAACCGGGACCGTGAGAACAGTTTCCGGACTATAATCCACACTCAGCTGCATTGAATGCAACGCGTTCAGTTGAGTTGCATCTGCCTGAATACTTCCGGAGGCTGATCACGTTATAACGCATGGACGACGATGAGCGTCACGTTTGCTGTTCAAGCTATAGTGGGATTTATTATATTCAATGTTTAGTTTCTTCTCTGTCGGTGGGATTCTTTACCAGGCAGGAGTGGAGTAGAACTTTTGGACAGGTTAAAGAGATCCAAGAACTAAGCTCGATCAGATTATGTTGACAGCCGGAACACAGCGATGCTGTCATGATAGCAGACGTGCTATATGAGGAAGCTAATTCCTAAGGCTCTTTCAAATAACTTTACCAACTTTAAATTATGATATCCTGAAATCGAACCCATGACCTCTATTACATAGGCTTAGCTACTGCACCATGGAGGTCGTCAAATAGAACCAATTAAATGTATTACAGTAAAAAGCTATGAAACATTTACCTGATAGTCTGACTTCGACAATGGCGCTGGTTAGGATGATATACGCAGCATCACATTGTGGTGGTGTTGACAACTAAGATGTCTAGTTTCATTATCTCAGTGACTTCACTAGCATCAGCGCCCTTTAATCCGGAACACAGTAATGTTTACGTATTATTGTTTAGCAGCAGCAATAGGAGCTGCAGTGATACTTAGACGGCCTACGGCATCAGAGACACCACCAAGCAAGCTGCAATATAAGGTATGATCTGTTCAGTTATCAGCCGATAGCCGTCCACTGCTGGATATAGGTCTGCCCTCAAAGATGACTACATCAATCGGTTCTGCGCTGCCCGCATCCTGCGGCTTCCCGCAACCTTCACCAGATTGTCGGTCCATCTTCTGGTGGGTCTCTTAACACTATATCTACCAACAGACGGCCTTTCGAGGGTGGAATGGCATGGATTAATATTTTTTGCTACTTTTTAATGAAGAGGTAAAAATAATATTAAGATAAAGATCTTATCTTTATCTTAATATTATTTTTCCTAAAAAAAACACTATTTCACGTTGCAGTTTTTTTCCTTCATTTTTTTTATATTTAACCAATATTTTTTTCTATGAATTATTGTTTTTGCGGTCAAATTGTTTAAATAAATGTTTACTGATAGTACCTCTGTTGTCAGAGACTGCCTAAGGTACGTACCACTGCAGCTCCTATTGCAGCCGACAGACAGTACTGTGCCAACATTACTGCGTTTCGGTTTGAAGGGCGTTGTAGGTAGTGAAATTACTGGGGTAACGAGACAACATATTTTATTTCAAGACTAGTGCAATATGATGCTGTGTATACCATTCTACCTAGCGCCATGTTCTTATGGGCGGGCGTGTCACTCACCATCAGGTGAATGTCCTGCTCGTCTCGTCGCTTTATCGAATAAAAAAATAATGTGTTTGGACGGTAATAAAATATTTAAACGTATAAAGTATTTATACAACAGACATTGAGGTACCAGCGCTCGTCTCGCCATAGTAATTTACATCGGAGACGCACAGCGTGAGGAGCGTCGCCATTATTTACCCCTCACCCTGCCCCCAATTTAATAGCTCTCTATTTCACTTAAGTGAGTAATAAATATTAAGTGACCGAGATACATAATCACCACTGTAACTATCGACGATATTTAGGGTCTACTTTCTATGTAGCACTTACCGACGAGACGTCGACGGTAAGATATACGCCCGTAATCATAAACACCGCCTGATCATCGCTTTTGATGCACAAGTGGATGAATCTCTTCACCCCAGTAATTGGACACGATATTCTATAACGGTAAGGGATTTCCGCACAAAAACGCACGGGACCCAAGCCGACCTCACCTGCTCGTGGTGCACCCTGTTAATCAACAAACAAAGCTCTGGCTCCCGCCAACCCGCATTGGGCCAGCGTGGCCGGCAATGGCCTCAACAAACGATAGGTCCTAATGCCTGGTGACATCGGAAGCCATGCTGACTGTCGGACAGATTGATGTGGTGATCCTTGGAAGTAGGCTCATGTCCAGCAGTGGACGTCGTATCGTATGTGGTCTATATATGATATCCTAAATAGCGCTACATAGTTATGGGCAAGCGTATCACTTACAATCAGGTGAAGGTTTTACTGGTCTCATCGCTTCGCAGAATAAATAAGTAACAATGAACATGAAGTACTGAGATGCGTTAATCTGAAGCTCTAGTTACCCTTCAACGTTATCGATACACAAGTTGTTAAATGCCGTTACACCAGTAATATTACTAGTTATGACACTCTAAACATTACTGTCCGGTGTTCAGGTTATTATTCGAGGATACGACGAGAAGCGCAACACGTTCATCCACCTCACCACCAGGTAAGAGGTACGCCTATAATAATGAAGCGAACATTAGAATGATATACACCACGACATATAAGCCTCGTCTTGTTTGATACACAAATTATTAATTCTCGTTAACTTAGTAATTTAATTAGCCATGATGTTCTAAACTTAAGCTTAGTAATGTTTGCATACTACCGGTTTAGTGTTTACGTTTCTGTTCGAGGGCACGACGACACTAGTGGGACGGTCACCAGATGGTAGTAAGTAATACGCTAACCCATTACAATGTGTTGCTTGTTAGGATGATATACACTACACTACATTGCGCTTCATGCAAGGCACCAGAACTTAAATCTTCACTTGGTACCATAGTACCCTTTCTCCGAATATATTCTGAGAGAGGGTTGGTTCTGCTCGGAAAAGAAGACGGCGGGGCGATGGTAATCGACGCTCCAACTCGTCAGCTCTGTAGTCTCGGGCTAGTAAGAATAGATCTAAGGTAAGCTCTAAAAGGCCTGTTGTAAAAGGCGACTAAAAGGGTCTAGGAGCTTCGCGGGTTTTGAGGGACAGCGTGTGGCTCAGCGCAATGTGCGGGGAGGCACCAGTGCGTTATGTAAGAGATCCCGGAGCCTGTACGAATGCACTGATGCAGACCACCGATTGGGTCATAGTAACTAATAATCTCACATAAACCTGACTTCTCCCCAGAAGCAGGGTTTCGAAGATTTCCTCCCAAACAAAAAAAAGATACTATGTTGTTTATACCAGACCATAGTAATGTTTGCACACTACTTGTTCAGTATTCAGAGTTTTACATTCACTATTATTATATTTCAAACTTACTGTCATATTTATGCAGTGTAAATAAATATGAAACATTTGTGTAAACAGATAATACCGGCGGAAACGCTCCGCATTTCCTGTTTCCAACAGATAATAATGTATTACACCGATTTACATAGTTCGTAGAATCGATGAACGTTGGAGTTTAAAAGCGCTGGACTGGCAACCCCGCATCACCAAGTGCAGCATTGGTAGACCAGCCACAAAGTATACAGAGGTCATTGAAAGAATCGCTGGTCGATACGACATCACACCAGAAAGTTGGCAGACCTCCCACTACCTAGATAGACTACATTAACCTGGAGACAGGATCCAAACAGCGCAAGACTGTGTTTTGTGGAACACATTACAAGACCTGTGCCCAGCAGTGGACGTCCATTGGAATGATCATGATGATCCACACTGCAAAATTATATTGTTTGTAACCAGACAATCTCTACTTCGATTCTTGAACCACGATGGTAATCATCATCATCACAACCGATGGACGTCCAACGCTAGACGTTGGTCTCTTGTAATGTATTCCACAAAACACAGTTTCCCCTTTTTGATTCCAATATCTCCAGGTTAATGTAAACCATTTAGCCAGTGGTAGGTCTGCCAACTTTCTGGTGTCGTGTCGCAATTCCAGCTCTTGAACCGGTCTCTTGCAAGCTTGGTACCCTGCTCGTTGCCATTTCATCCTCGCGACTCGTAATACCGTTCAAGTAAATCTGTACAATCTATATATAATAAAAATGGGTTACGTCTGTTCGCCATTCACCTGGAAACTAGTGAACATATCGACATGGGCATAAGACCATAGGACACGGAATAATTTGTTGATGGTTATAAGTTATTTATTTTTTTGAATTTCATAGAACCTTCGTCATTTTTAAGTAAATTTTGTACGCAATTTCACTTGGTATTGTTAATGCGGTTGCTATAGTAACGGTTGATATAGAAAGTCATTAGCGGTTGCGGTTGTATTCGAGGAATATTTCTGACAAATTTCAAGTCTAATTTTATATTACTGTCAGCAAAGCGGACGGGCACCAGCTACTGAGGCTATATAAATGAAGATTTAAAGACTGTGTAGTTCGTATTTGTTTTGGTGTAAAACAGACATGAAGGAAAGTGGGATTTGCGAAAGTTCTGAGGGGTAGTATAACAGGAGGGCGGACCCCAAAGCAACTGTTTCATCCTATTATCGCTTAATAAAACGTTATAACAACCCCTTACCGTCCATATCTAAATGAAACACCGGCAATAAAAATCACAGCCACGCGGTTTTAATGGAGTTTATTGTTGCCATAAATAAATATATTAGCTATCGTAAAATTACTGGAAATCCTAAACTATATTTATTAAATTCTAGATCATTTTTTAGTAAATATTTTCTGTTGAATAGCGGGTAGGTTGTGATGCAAATCATTGTCAAGTACAGAAGATGACGATTTTATCAGTTTCCTTCTGAAAGAATTTAAGCAGTTCTCGCACCGCCGACTATGAAAGAGATACCATTTCAGTTTGCAACAATAAACGAATAAGCGAGCAGCGAGTCTGTAGTTTCTATAGTTTATTTGCTGAACTACAGGCGAGTATGCGAGCAGCGAGTCTGTAGTTTCTATAGTTTATTTGCTGAACTACAGGCGAGTATGCGAGCAGCGAGTCTGTAGTTTCTATAGTTTATTTGCTGAACTACAGGCGAGTATGCGAGCAGCGAGTCTGTAGTTTCTATAGTTTATTTGCTGAACTACAGGCGAGTATGCGAGCAGCGATGTCTGTAGTTTCTATAGTTTATTTGCTGAACTACAGGCGAGTATGCGAGCAGCGATGTCTGTAGTTTCTATAGTTTATTTGCTGAACTACAGGCGAGTATGCGAGCAGCGAGTCTGTAGTTTCTATAGTTTATTTGCTGAACTACAGGCGAGTATGCGAGCAGCGAGTCTGTAGTTTCTATAGTTTATTTGCTGAACTACAGGCGAGTATGCGAGCAGCATGTCTGTAGTTTCTATAGTTTATTTGCTGAACTACAGGCGAGTATGCGAGCAGCGATGTCTGTAGTTTCTATAGTTTATTTGCTGAACTACAGGCGAGTATGCGAGCAGCGATGTCTGTAGTTTCTATAGTTTATTTGCTGAACTACAGGCGAGTATGCGAGCAGCAAGTCTGTAGTTTCTATAGTTTATTTGCTGAACTACAGGCGAGTATGCGAGCAGCGAGTCTGTAGTTTCTATAGTTTATTTGCTGAACTACAGGCGAGTATGCGAGCAGCATGTCTGTAGTTTCTATAGTTTATTTGCTGAACTACAGGCGAGTATGCGAGCAGCGAGTCTGTAGTTTCTATAGTTTATTTGCTGAACTACAGGCGAGTATGCGAGCAGCATGTCTGTAGTTTCTATAGTTTATTTGCTGAACTACAGGCGAGTATGCGAGCAGCATGTCTGTAGTTTCTATAGTTTAGTTGCTGAACTACAGGCGAGTATGCGAGCAGCGAGTCTGTAGTTTCTATAGTTTATTTGCTGAACTACAGGCGAGTATGCGAGCAGCGAGTCTGTAGTTTCTATAGTTTATTTGCTGAACTACAGGCGAGTATGCGAGCAGCGAGTCTGTAGTTTCTATAGTTTATTTGCTGAACTACAGGCGAGTATGCGAGCAGCATGTCTGTAGTTTCTATAGTTTAGTTGCTGAACTACAGGCGAGTATGCGAGCAGCATGTCTGTAGTTTCTATAGTTTAGTTGCTGAACTACAGGCGAGTATGCGAGCAGCAAGTCTGTAGTTTCTATAGTTTAGTTGCTGGACTATATGCGAGTTAGTGAGCAGCAAGTCTATACTTGCTATAGTTTAGTTACCGGACTATAAGCGGGTAAGCGAGCAGCAAGTCTGTATTTCAATAGTTTAGTTGCTGGACTATATGCGAGTTAGTGAGCAGCAAGTCTATACTTGCTATAGTTTAGTTACCGGACTATAAGCGGGTAAGCGAGCAGCAAGTCTGTATTTCAATAGTTTAGTTGCTGGACTATATGCGAGTTAGTGAGCAGCAAGTCTATACTTGCTATAGTTTAGTTACCGGACTATAAGCGGGTAAGCGAGCAGCAAGTCTGTATTTCAATAGTTTAGTTGCTGGACTATATGCGAGTTAGTGAGCAGCAAGTCTATACTTGCTATAGTTTAGTTACCGGACTATAAGCGAGTTAATGAGCAGCAAGTCTATAGTTTCTATAATTTAGTCGCCGGTCTATAAGCGGGTAAGCGAGCAGCGAGTCTGTAGTTTAATTTCGGTAGGAGTGTCAACAGACAGCGATCATAAATATTTTAATTATAAATATTTTATGTATATTTATACATATCTTTCTTACATTTGTGATCTGTATCTGCTGTACGTATCTTAAGCGCAAAAATAACTGACATTTGTTGGTCTTCTCGCCTGTGGTGTAACACGTGCCTTACACAGAGACAACTAATTACGTTTATAAGATTAATTAATGTTAAAACGAATATGAAAACTTAATAATTTAATTATAACTAAAGCATTGCTCAAAGGAGCAACAGAAGAATGATACAGAATTTTAACTGCTAAGAAATGGCGTCGGCCTGAACTCTTCAAAAGGGCTGGGATGGATATCTTGGAATAATTTTGCATACTCCGCCATCTCCGCTTGAATGTTAATTACATCCGAAAGAATTTAATTAATTTCGTAAAGCCACTGCTTTTAAGCTTTAAAAAATGTAGCTTATTGCGAGTAAAAGGTACCTTTTGGGTAGGGTTATACCCGTCATTATTTATTTTCAGTTAAATTTAATATTCAGGATAGATGAGGCAAGAAATTATGAAAAGTACTAACTTTTTACCAACCAAGCGATGACAAGAGCAGGTTGTTCACCTAATGTTAAGTGATACGCCTGCCTTTAATAACGTGGCGCTAATAAGAATGATATATACCCTTACAAGGCGCTCATCGCCTAGGCCTAAGATGTTGATACTCGCTACCCCAGTAATTACACTAGCTACAGCACCCTACAAACAGGAACACAGTAATTTTTGCACACAACTGTTTGGACAAATATACTATTACATTGCTTAGCGATACACAAAAAGGCCGATATTGAAAATATACCACTGCCCTTCAAACTTCCGTGGTACAAAGCTAGTAGGACGAAGCTGTCCTTCGGGAAACAAAGGATTCTTGATTAGATGTGTATACTGACATGCTGGTCCAGCGTACGGAAACCTACAATCAACCATTCAAGTGGTTACGCTCACCGAATCCTATTTGCCTTACACTCGACGGCAGAAATCTAGTTAAGTATTCAATTAATCGGACATAGCTTGTCGGAGATGACGGTAAGGAAATTTAAACTTAATTACTTGGTCGTTAAGGGTTATATTGGCGTGTAGTTACATCTGCTACCTCTATACAAGACCAAACTCGGCGTGTCTTTGTTTTTATTCAACGGAGCAACGAGACGAGCGCGACGATCACGTGATGGCATGCTCACAGCAAGATGGATTTACTTAGGGTGATATACACAACACTTCACTGTCTTCGTCCCTTTGAGACAGAAAATAGGTCTTTATTGTTGCGTAGAAGCAAGCAGACCAAGAACAATTGTGCAAGACTTGTAAAAAAAAATCCGTTGAAATGATGAGTCGAAACATTTTTCAAACTTAACTATGTGCTTTTCTTCCGGGAACAATATATTTAATATATTGTAAGATAGAAAAAATATTGCAACACCAAGACCGAATAGACAAGACCTAGAATGTCCAAGACTTGATCTTGTTCTTCCTTTGCTCATCACCACTTGTCAGTTACAGACGAGCTTGTATAACAAGTAAATAGTTCCATTTAAATTCGAATCCCGCAAAAGTTATAAACTTAAACTTATAAAGTTGTAACTCGTGCTGCAGAACTGAACTAGTAACTGCGGTATCAGCTGCGGAACCCTTTTGTTGAGTTCAACAGCGATTTCCTACAAACCGGATGTGGATATAACTTAATGAAATATTTGATTTAATATCAAATTAACGTATAGATTATTGCTTAAGAATTACATTGTATGAATAAATGAAAATTGCCGGAGACCGTCTAGGTACCACCGCAGCATCTATTGCAGCCGACTATGTTCCGGTTTGAACGGCGTTGTAGCTATTGAAATAGGGCTAACAAGACCTATTATGTTTCACGGCGACAACGCAGTGTGGTGCAGTAAAATAAAAAAGTACAACATATATATATCTTGTACAGTTTTATATTCTATATATATATAGAAACAATTGTAAATAGTTTTATATCCTATATATATATATATATATATATATATATATATATATATATATATATATATATAGGATATAAAACTATTTACAATTGTTTCCTTTTTTTAAAAAAAATATATTTATTTTACACAATCGACAACACACATATTCATCATCATCATCATCATCAGCTGATAGACGTCCACAGCTGGGTGTAGCCTTTTCCGTATATCGACCGACGATAGATCAATGTATGTAGGGGTTCAGATGGAGGGATTTGAGCCATTTCTCACCACGTTAGCCCAATGCGGGTTGGTGGAAGCCATAGCTCCTTTTGGTGATTAGCAGGGGGCACCAAGAGCTGCTGAGGTTTACTTGGGTCCTAAATAATATGTCTGCACATAGCAATAAGGGAGTTAAGGTATTTACACAATATCATAAGATTCTGGATTATGTCAGCGCTGCAAGCCATTCGACTATTACAGCTTATCTGACACTGGGCACGAGGACCTGGATCTACGGCCTCTTTACAAAAAAAGTGTACTACTTGTAGTGCAGTGATTTGACGGCGGAGTTTTTATAATGTGTCTGGTTATTGGCTTCTCTGGCGAATCTACTCGGTCGTCGAGGGCGGGCGCGGAGCCGTTCCCCGACTACCTTCGCCTGTATCGGAATCTCTGGGCGGTGAGAACCGCCCCTCATCGCGGGTGTACTTGGTGTACGCGGTGTGCGAGTACCTGAGGCGCCGCGTTCTGAAGCGAGGGCGGCGTGATGCGGAGATTCGGAGCGTGTTGGTAGTGTCCGAGGTGTGTGTGGTGGTGACGTGGGTGTTGTCGGTGGCTGTGGTTTCGTGTGGTGTGAGGGACCCCTGGGGATGACGAAATTAGCGCATGCCGTGGTCTGCGCTTATTGGTCTTAGGATTCGTGGACGGCTCGTAGTCGGCCGCTTTGGCCACCAGAGGGTTCGGGTGGGTCGACGCCTTGTCGAAAAATGATTCGGAGCACTCTCTGAAGTGTTCCGCGATGGTCGGGAGTTTGAGGTCGCTGTGGAGGTCCACATTGCGCTGGTGCCATTTGGCACCGGTTGCGACGCGGGTGAAGCACCCGCCGTACGGCAGAGGGGATGTGTGCCTACTTGCGTAGAGAAACTAGCCGTCGCCTAATGCGACAGGGCTTATCGGTAATTATAATAGCGCTTCTGAGGCGGATAAAAATGGCTACTTATAGTGTCGGAACCAAGCTCCGGCAGAGTTTTGCACGCTGGATACACGCACTAAATCACTTCACTGGCACGAGCGCTAACGGTCGCCGACCGAACGGCGTCTTCACACGCACGGAGCACGGGCGGGTGGGGCGGGGGCGGGGTGTAACGGTAGCGCGCACTGATATCGGCAGCGTGTAACGCGTCCGATCGGTACGGCGGACAGAACCCGAATGACAATATCATATTAAGTTGGTCTATTTTATACATCAGATATCAAATCACGCAATAAACATAACTTGGCTGTTATAATTTAAATTTTTCCATTCGCAACTAAACTTGTTAGAAATATTTAAACAATTTTGCTGATCGTGATCTAGATACAGATATGAAATTTATCAGGAAAAAAAAATCTCTTCCTGCTATTAATACCATGCAACCTACCTTTGAGGAAGGAATTTTGGGAAACCAGTCTTTGCTGACCACTGAACGGCAGGAGCAACATCTTTATCAAATGTTTGAGTGTTTACGTCTAATAGTTTCGGACATCTCGTGATGAGAAAATAAATCTCTGGATATTCCCTTATTTA
This sequence comes from Ornithoptera priamus, assembly GCA_029034505.1. NCBI lineage: Eukaryota > Metazoa > Arthropoda > Insecta > Lepidoptera > Papilionidae > Ornithoptera > Ornithoptera priamus. The sequence continues at coordinate 897,052 of JARDWD010000517.1, read as the reverse complement.
TTTCTTTATTCAACGAAGCGAAGAGATGAGCTGGAGGTTCACCAGATGGTAATTGAAACGCATGCACATAGCAGCGTGACACTATATAGGACTATAGAAACAGCATCACATTGTGCTCCTCGCCTTAAGACATAGAATGTTAAGTATCATTACGCCAGTAATTTCACAAGCTACAGCGCCCTTTAAACCAGGACACAGTAATGTTTCCACAGTATAGTTTGTCAGCTGCAATAGGCACTGTGGTGGTACCTAGCCGACAAGATTATGTGTGGCTTCTACCCACTAAAACCCCCTCAGTGCATTAGGAGGGGCACCGGGATCTCCTACGAAACGCACCAGTACCCCCCTGTACTCTGACTGAAACATCCCAGGGAAGGGCAAAGCCCTCCTTAGCACCCTACCCTGCTGCGGCAAATACAAGCCCACCATGTATTTGCCGTACTCCTAAGGCTCGCTTATTTAGCTCTGAGGGCTCCTACCCTCAAAGCTCACGAATCCGAGGACCCTTTAGTTTCCTTGTATGTCAGGCAGGGAATACTTTAGTCTTACTCTTAGCAGCCCGAGACTACAGGGCATCCCGCAAGAGACTTACCAAAGTAGTACGTGGTGTATAAATATTAAGTATTTCACAATACGAAACAAGTCTTCAAAGTGCACACGGGTTTGCTTTCAAACATATTTATCAAGAAAATTGGCCAGGAGACTCTTCAGACTCCAACAGCTTCCTTTACTTTAGCAGATTAATTATTCAACCTTAGGGCTGTGCCGCGGAAATAATTCCGCAGTTGTTTTGTCTCAAAGGAACGAGTAGCGGCGGCGAATGATAGCAATCCTTTTTTACACCATCATCAGCTGGTAGACGTCCACTGCTGGGCATAAGCTTCTCGCGAAGATCTCCACATTTTTTTTTAATTTGTTTCGTTTTGTGTCAGGGCCTTTATTTTTCCAATCATTTACAATTCTTTTCTTACTTACTGCTTTTTAACTCATTCTTTCATATCTTTCGCTCTCTGCTCTTCTTGCACACTTCTTTTCTTCTCATATTCTACATTCCATTTCCTTCTTTCATTCCTCTCCTGATTGAAGACCGTTGTCTCATGCGTGTTTTTCTATCTGAAAGAGACCTGAAACTCGTAAAATTTTTAAATTTTTTGGACATTTACTTTTTTCTGTCTTATTTCTATCTGTTATTCTAATTTCTGTTACATTTTTTATATTCTTACTTGCTAAAGTTATATACTTCTATCACACATTTTGTTTAATTTAAAAAAAAAATCTCTTAATTACTTCAGCTATAGTTCCTTTACAAAATTAGTAGTTGAGCCATTTTCCACGATGCTGGCCCGTGGTGACTTGGTGAGAGCCAGACCCTCGTTTGTTGATTAGTAGAGTGCACCACGAGCAGGTGAGGTTGGCTTGGGTCCCGTGATTTGTTGTCCGGGAACTTTTATACCTCCTTTTCTTTTTAATATTATTAGCATAAAAATAAGTTTAATAAGTTAATTATTACCAATAGTATAATATTTACCTTACTAACGCTGTTGAACGATTTCCGTTATTGCTATTCGTTATTGATATAACATACATTTGTTAGAATGATATACACAACCCCACATTGCGCTCGCCGCCAGATATAAGATGTTAAGTGTCGGTACTTCCGATAATTTCATTAGCTTTAAGATGCATCAAACCGGAACATAGTATCGTTTCCATAGTACTGTTGCGTTAGAAATAGGACCTGCGGTGGTACCTATATAAACTCTTTCCGGCAATAGAGATCTATCTACCACTAATTACAAGAACAGTTCGTTCAAAAGTCCAAATAAAATCCATTCCCAAATCACCATTATCAGCCTTTGTTTATCCACCGCTGGATATAGGCCTTCCTCAATGTTTTCCACCGAATACGATCCTCAGCTTCTCGCATACACCCATTACCTTTTAGGTTAGTCGTAGTATCGCTTCGAAATTCAAAACGAGAATGAATCATCCGCTCGCCGTGCGACTATATATTTGGTCCTTTGTCGAAAAGTCTAGAAAAATCCCGAGAACTCCATTTCTCTGGTACAATATGAATTAATTATCAGCGATCACTCATCGTTTATTGTGAACTCGTTGCCGCGCCCTTTCTGTCGGAGCATCACTCTTTATTTTTCTCGAATGTTCTAGCACTGCATGCGATAGGAGTAATTTTTGTAAAAGTATATTCAACAATTTATATGTATAAAATAACGATAAGGATATATCTTATAAGGAATAAAAACCCTAAATAATTACAAAAAAATATACACAGCGTCTTTTTTTTAAGTTAACGAAGCCACGAGACGTAACGGTGTTTATCTGAAGGTAAGTGTTACGCTTGCCCATAACAATGTGGCGCTAGTTAGGCTGCTATATACTGCACCACATTGCGCTCGTCGCCGTAAGATATAGATGTTAAGTCTACTGAAGCACAGTAATGTTTGCACACTACTACTTGTCAGCTGCATTAGGAGTAATAATGTATACTGGTCAGGCAGGTCTTTGTTACCGTAGTCCGTCTACATGGGTACCACCGCAACGCCTTTTACTACCGCCAAACAGTACTATGCAAGCATTGTGCACCGGTGTGAGGGGCGCTTTGGCTAGTGTAATTACTAGGATAACGAGTCCTGATCAGCTTGCAGCGACGAGCACAACGTGTTGCTGTTGTCGGTCAGTGGGAGGACGATGTCAAGTTAAGTTACTTATAGAAATCAATAGGAGAAATAAAGATGAAATTTGCTTTATGTTATCCGGTAAATCGTTATCGCAACAACGGAAACAACCAATCAGTAAGAAGTCTGCGTACCAAACGTCAGTTATTTTGTTATTTCCATTTTATGACAGATCTACTTCAATTCTAGTGTACATTTAAAAATCGAGACCGATTATTTACTATTATAAATAAACAAAGTATAGAACCTCTTTACTACACTATGATCGCTACACTGTATATAACATTCCAACGCCGCGTTGCTATGACCAGGCGTATGACTTACTATCAAGTGAATACAGAAATATAAAGTATAACGAGTCAAAGTTGATACACTACAAGTTCAAACCTCAAATCATGTAATTAATATTATCTTCTCGTTTATCACAATATAACATGAATTGGAACCGGAAGCTTTTGCATTAAGCTTGATAATTTTGTCCGTAGATTTAGAATGTGGAGTACACGACACGAAAAAAAATTATTCACATCATCATTACCTGGTAGACTTTCACAGCTTAGCTTTTGAAGATTCCTATACTGATCGGGTATTGATTTATATGGGAGGATTTGGGCCGTTTCCCATCACGTTTGCCCAGTGCAGGTTGGTGGGAGCCCGACCCTCGACTCGCCGCCTCGATGAACAAAAAATGAGCATATTACAGCGACAGATTTATGAAATGAGGGTAGTTTAAAAAATTCTTATCATAGTCCATAATGTTCATGTATCAAGTTATATGACCCAGAATCAGAGACGATAAGATTTGATGTTTAGTAAGTTAGAAGCCTTAAGCTGTTGGTAGTTTAGATCATGGACAGGATGCCTGTAATCACAGTTAAATAGTTCCATATTAAAAAAATGCTGTATAGGAAGTAAGTTTACAAGAAAAGTTACGACTTACTTAAAGTGCGATGTAATGAAGTTTTTCGTATACTTTTGCGTATTCCATATTTCATAGAAGGCAAGGCACTTCATTTTTTTTTAATCAACGAAGCAACAAAACGAGCAGGACCTTCACCACATGGTAAGTGATACGTCTGCCCATAACCGTCCGGCGCTAGGTAAGATGATATATATTACACCACATTGCGGTCATTGCTTTGAGACATACGACTTCATGTCTGTTTACGCCAATAATTTCATTAGGTGCAAATCCTTTCAAACCGTAGCACAGTAATGTAACATTACTGTTTGTCAGCTGCAGTAGACGCTGTGGAGGTACCAACCCAGGCATCATCAGCAACAGGTACCTACTACTGATTAAACTGAGAATAAATAACCAATGTTACAAAAGACGTAAGGTCATTGTCTATTGGTTTATTTTTAGCTGTAGAAGTAGAGATTGGAATTTGTTATAATTTTTCAACAGGATATATACTCCATGTCCTGAGATCCACTGCCTCATCACGAGATATTCGTAACTATGACGGAAATAATCAAACGTGATAGAGATATTGCTTCTGCCGCTTAGAGCTTAGCTAAGAATGGTTTTACTAAAAATCTTTCCCCGTATGAAGGTAAAGGGGTGTTAATAACGGGAATATTTCTGAAATTTGTCTAGATTTGATTTCAAATCTAATTCTATATTACAGAACAGTACAGCTAGTATTTGTATAAGAAAAATGTATAATGAGGTCCAGACTATTAAGCGACTTCCAGTAGCTGCGAGTTTAAAACCTACTCGTGCCAGTTCGCTAATTGCGGACGTGTGTCACAGTACACCCAAACTGAATTAAGCAATCAAACGGACGTCCGAACTCATTTCCGGTTTGTACTCCATTAGTGAGGGCCTGCCTTACCCTGCCTTACTTTGCCTTTACATTCCAAGGCGATAAGCAACTTCAGCTCGGTAAACGGCTCTTGCTTCAACAATTCAGCAGCTTCTAAGTTACTAGTTTACTGTTGATAATGTTTCTAGAGTCTTGTTACCTTTGAAACCGTCTAGATCATAAGTTAAGATCCTTTTATGAAGTACTACCCCCACAAAAAAAAATTCTAACACCCCTTTTTACATAAGAGTAAAATTAATTTTATATGTCTGTCTATTATCTATTAATAATCACAATTTAATTTTCTCTCCCTCTGTCTCTAATCGTAGTACAATAAGAGCGATATCTCTCGCGAGAGATCACTATTCGGAACCTGCAGTCTAAACGTATACAATCATCATCATCATCACTATTAGCCGTCAGATGTCCATTGCTGGAGATAGGCCTCCCTCAAAGATTTCCACACCGATCGATCCAGCTCTGCCCGCATCCAGCTGGTTCCCGCAAGTTTCACCAGATCTCAATCACAAAATTTTTCTCACCACCTTATTATAAATCTGATGGTATATGTGGTAATGCTATGGTTATACTTTTCAAGAAGCGTCGGGACGAGTTTAACGGTCATCTGATGGTAACAGGAGATAGTAAGATAGCAATGTGGCGCTGACCGGGATGATATTACATAGCACCACATCATACCCGTCAGCTTAAGATATGAGTTGTTAATTCTCGTTAACCTTAGATACGGAGACTTCGGTCCCGCGTTGCCTGCATCCAGTGGTTTGCCGCAACTCTCACCAGATCGTCGGTCTACCTTGCGACGGACCCCCCAATAGAACATTAAAAAAAAAATATTTCTTCTCAAACAAGTTTTACATAATAGATCGTATTTGAGGCATCCTTTTAGTGTGTCCCTGTATCCTGTGCCAGGATGCTCCGCTCCTCCGTATCATACAGATGTTCTTATAATAAATGTATTTAAACGCAACATTTACTTGTAGTGTGTGTGTGTGTGTGTTCCTGTGTCTATGTGTGTTTGTGCGCATGCGCGCGACTCGGTGCGTGTGTGCGTGTGTGTGTGTGATGGGGGTTTATATATATTTAGTTGATAAACAAATGTTAAGTATCATTTAATTACATCCAGCAAAGCCTCAACTTCATCACAATTTAACCCATTAAAACCAGTTAGTCACTAACATTTTAAGATTGTAAATATTAATATGGAAAATATTTAATGTTTTGTTTATTTTATTATATAAATAGTAAAATTGATTCTTAAATTGATGTTTAGAAAAAAAAGTTTTTACAGCAACCATATTAATTGATATACCTCCCCGTTCATCAATGGTATCCAGATATATCTGAAGCAATGCGATGAATTTTTTTTGATTGTGAACGATATATACCCAGTATAATATAATTAAACTATATATACTATACTATATACTATCTGTAAACAGGATGCGTCCTGTAATCTTATGTCTTTTATTTTTATTGGAGATTATTTTTTACAGAAATTGTTACTCCATCATTCAGATTTACATGCTGGGTGGTAACAAATGATGATTTTTTACTAGGTGTGTCTGTTAGAATCAAGCCTAGTTTCAGCTACAATGACTATCTCATCTAGATTTTACATACGCTTCTGTTTTGTGTAATAATCGTAAGATCGTTTTTATTTATATCTATATATATAAAGATGTATTCGACGTCACAGTTTATAGACATTGCTATATCTGTGTCGTCTATTTCTTACAAAGTAGAGAGAGAACTATCCGTTATGAGATTCCTGAAATAATCCAAAGCATATTCTATATAAGAATAAATTTTATACTATGTTTATTCATTAAGTAAGTGAGATGCATATGATCAATGTTTTCTCACATCATCTCCGGAGCTGACCGTTCTGTGTTATAATCTAAACATTACTGGTCCATCCAATTGCCTGCTGGTACAATATAAGGGAGTGTCGAAAAGGCGACACGTATTAATTAGTGATGTATGTATATGTGATGTATACAAGATATACAACGTTTTAAGCTAAACTATAGTTAATAATACATGAATATAAGTAGCGTAAAAATAAAATAAACTTGTCAATCTCCTTGTGACATTTGTTGGATTTGCATCTTTTTGCAAATTATTTTTAAATAGGGTTGATTTACTTTGCAACCCCTTTTTTACATGCACTCTATATATATCTTTTATTTCTGATTTACTTATGTCACATCCAATATTTTTCGATAGGCATATCATTTCTATCAAATCCTCTTTAGTTTCATTATCTTGCTTCGGTAAATTTTTTATTTCAAATGCTTTTCTCATCCCCTTCCGAAGGTCTTTAATTTTTTCCTGCATAATCAAAATATATTTGCGATCTTCTTGTCCCTGACTTTCCAATTTGTCGATTTTTGTGACGTAAGAAATGCGCCTTTTTTATGTTTTTATTTGACTGCTAATGTTGGACAAATTTTTCTCAATTCCTCTTCACTTTTGGCAGTCATAGAAATTATTAAATTTTTCATTTCCTCCGTAAATATAGAAAATTCGATGCTAAAATCATCAATTTCCTTCTTTCTTATGTTTCGAGTCGAAACAAATGTACTAGGTAAGACAGGATCACTTTGGTTTTCCGACATAAGATCTGATTCAGAGAATGATTTGTTCATACTTGCCGCCATAATAACGTTAGTGTGGAGGTGCTTTTATTTGCTTAAATATTTACTTGAAAAAATGACTGTGTTTATATACGCACAGTACTGCGCTTGAGGCAATAAGTACATCTACCCATATGCGGCTGCCACTCAAGGACCTTATTGTCCCATCCATATATATATATATATTACTAACAATTTCGCTAGCTATATGCCATACAAGGCGAAACACTGTTTGCACAGTACTGTGTGTCGGCTGCAATAGGTGTTGCGATGGTACCTAGACGGGCTCCGGCAGCAAGGACCTACCACCAGTAAATTAAATTTTGGATTTTGTCATTTGATATAACAGTAACATTATAGATTTCCTTTTAGTCTTTCGAGCTGGATCTACCGGCAATGATACCTAGACAGTCGCCAGCGGAAATCTACCACCAAACCATATACGGTCTAGTTATCAATATGCCTAAGGGGCTCCGCACAGCAACTCACGGGACCCAAGCCAACCTCATCTGCTCGTGATGTACCCTGCTAATCAACAAACGAGGCTATGACTCTCATCAACCCGCATTGGGCCAGCGTGGTGGCCAATGGCCCAAATCTCCTGTACAAACAATCCGACCGATCGATGAGGGAATCTTTGGGGGATCTCTATGTCCAACAGTGGACGTCTATCAGCTGATAATGATGATGATCAACATGTGAAAGCTATAGTATTCTTGGCATCATACAGTGTCATATGTCTACTTATATATAGTAACATTATGTAATATTGATCTCATTAAATGTTTATTTATAGTTTTTGTGATTTGGATATGTTAGGTTAGGTTAGGTTAGGACATATTCTATCAGTGTCAATATGGAAGATGAACAGCTTCTAGATAATTTAGTCGAAGTATAGACAAGCATAAGTACACAAGTGTAGACAAAATAAAAGAAGCCCACCCGCGGCAAATAAATTAAATATCCTCGATTTGGTATTAAAAAAACAATTTACTGAAGATTGCGTCGTGTGTACTTAATTTCCTGCCAAAATGTTTTTCTCCCCCCATCCGCCGCTGGATCGCATCTTGATAAAGCGAATTAATGAGAAACGAAATTCTTTTACCGGTTTAATTTCTGTTTGTTTACACGCAAGCACTGTGCAGGAGATAAGAGGAGAAAATCTTCAAAGAGAAACAACACTCGATAAAAACATAATCTCAAGTCAAATTTAATTAACATCTTTGACCATTAGATGTGGTCAGATCTACCTTGTATTGATGTAAACTTAATTTTAATGTATGTGAACCGAAGATCTGGTGAGAATCGCACGAAACCTACTGGATGCGAGCATCGCGGGACTGATTCATGTGGAGATCTGTGGGGTAGGCCTATGTCCAGATGTGGACGTCTATCGACTGATGATGATAGTGTATGTCGTCATGACTACAATTCTATGTACTACCAGCTGTTCCCCACCCGCTTTGCTAACCGTAACATCCCTGTAACTCCCCTTGGAGAAGAACTATTGCAAAATCCTGTCTTAATTGACCTCTAAAGGGGATAAGCAATATCTCTACCAATTTTTGAGTGTTCACATCTAATAGTTTCCGAGATCTCGCGATAAGTCAATGAATCTCTAGATATCTCCCATACATTTAGATTTATTTATAAGTGGACTTTGGACTTTGATATAGACACGATGTAGTATCCAATCAGTACATTGGAAGTATCTAGCACCAATATCGTTTTGAATTATGCATTTCCATCAAATACTATTACTCACTATGCCCAGCAGTGGGCATACCTGGCATACATAGTCTATCTCAGAAGGATGTGTATTTACTATTCCCGATTACCGACCTGAGGGTAAGTTAGCGTAGGGTGCTGATAATAATCAGAGAGAGGGCTGTTGTTCTCATCATGACATATCATTCTTAGGCGACTTTTACGATAGTATGAATGTAGAATAGAGATAGAATAGATAGAGAGAGATAGAGGATGTCCGGAATCGTATATGAATTTCAATATTCGCCTGAAATTTTCAAGGTCATGGTATAAAGTCCAATACTTTTAATCCATTAAGTGATAAACAATTTTGTTCTTGTGGGTGAACAGCCCAATTCCCACAAGTGGGAATAATAGAAGTGCCGTTCATACATGCATGTTTACGTATTCCGTTATGAAATGAGAAAGACCTTTAATTAAGGATAATTGATGCATACTGTTTAAAATGTATATTTGATGGTCTGATGGTCGCTGGTGGTAGATCTTTGCTGACTGTCTTGTTACCACAGCAGCTCCCATTTCTGTCCTCAAACATTAGTGTGCAGACGTAACTGTGTAGCGTGTGCATCAAGAACAGCTGAGCATCAAATTGGTTTTCTCAATCTGATCGCTAAACTTCAGTTTGAAGAGGGCACCTAATGATGATGATGGTTACTGTTATCCGGTTTGAAAGGTGATGTAGTGAAATGGGACATCGGATCGCTTACTATTAGCTAAGGGTATGGAGGTTCGTATCGTCGGTTAATTGAATAATATTACACCTAAGCTTGGCAAGTTACCAGTTACATATCCACTACCGGATATATGAAAGTTTAACTGAAAATGTGCAGTTCCGCTACACCGCTGCTGACCTGAGCGGGACGTGAGCTGAATTAATGCAGTGGTGTTGTGTAACGGATCGCCTCAGCCGACTACTCGTGACAGTGCGAATGAGGCTGTGTATAAAAGAAAAAATTGTAGAAAAAACCGTAACAGCCAATTTACGTACCCACTGCTGGGGCACAGACCTACCCTCAATATCAAGGCGATGGGGCTAGTCACCACGCGGGCCTAATGAGGATTGGTGACTTCACACACAGCTTAGAATAGATTCTAATTCATGTGCAGGTTTCCTCGCGATGTTTCCCTTCACCGTTTGTATTCCGCTGTTATTACTTAAGTTCACAAATGTACATAACTTAAATATTAAAGTGATCGGAACATGATAAGATTCGAACCCGCGACCTTCGGAATGAAGGCCGCTCACTCCAACCGTTAGGCCAGCGAGCTACTAAGTAGAAAAAACATAAACAACAAATAAGGATGCTTTCATGAATTGCAGGTCTCTTTCAGGGGACAACGGATATGAGAAAGCGGCGGTTTTCACTTGCGAGAGTATAGAGTATGAAAGAAGGAAATGGAATGCAGAAAGATAGAGAGAGAGAGGTTTGGAAAAAGAGCGGAGAATGAAAGATGAAAGCAAGAAAGATGGGAGTGAGAAAAGTTAAATAATATGTAAATAGAATTTATGGTAAACGACTGATAAATAAATGGCTCTGACCCAAAACAGACAGGAGGAATTAAAAAAAAGAGGGTGTGTTTGTTGAGGACTGAATTAATAAGTTACCCGCGAGATAACTTAAAAATAACCCCACCATCTAAATCTATCTTAAATCAAAAGGTACGAATTAATACCAGAGTATAAAAAAACGTTTTTGTATGTGGTTATAATCGCGGCTCACATTTCTGCCGCTAAACAGTACTGTACAAACATTACTATGTTCTGGTTTGAAGGGCGTCGTAGCTATTGATATTAGTGAGGGAACTAAATTTTACAATTCATATCATTTTTTTGTGATAAGGTGTCCCGCACAACTCACGGTACCCAAGCCAACCTCACCTGCTCGTGGTGCATCCTGCTGATCAAGAAACGAGGCGTTCCCACTAACCGGCATTGGGCCATCGTGATGGGAAATGGCCCAAATCCCCCCATATGAACTCTTATAAACTACGGCTCCTGGTGATCGGCGGTATCGGAAGCCATGCTAACTGTGACCTTGGCAAGGTGTCGGAAGCAGGGCAGCGCAGGACCGATCGATATGGTTATCTTTGAGGGAGGCCTATGCCCAGCAGTGGGCGTCTAAAGCTGATGATATATATTTTTTTATTATATTTTTTTTATTCGACACAGCCACGAGAGCCACGATTTACTTATGGTAATTGACACACCCATAAATAAGTTGCGGTAGTCTTGGTCACCCGCGCTGAAGCGAAGAGGAACTTATCAGTCCTGCCCGAGGTGGCCCCTTTAGATGAGCTCCGCGAGCTCGCCTCGGATATGGGCCGGTGGGCTGCAGGGGCAGGTTTATACTGCCCTTTGCAGCCAAGGTGGAGTCGCGGGGAAAGAGGAGTGTCGGTATTGCGTTCCGCCGCTGTCCCTGCCCTCCGCGGCCGTATAACCGTTGGCGGCGGAACCCAAGACCAGATCCGCCGCAGGGAGTCGAGAGACTTTTCTCTCTTGGCTCCCATGACTTCTGAGTGACGGATTCAAGAGGATCCGTTGCCCACGTGATTGTGAAAGGCGAGGAGGGCGCACTGTGTGTTCTGGCGTATCCTAACAGAAGTGGAAAGGGGAGGTTCTTCCCCTCGAGGTGGGACAGCATGGTGCAGCCGGCGCTGGCAGGGTCGCGGAGGTGTGCGAAAGCGTTCCCGTGACCCTGCCATAAGGCGACGAGGTGGAACATTGTGGGGATTTTAGTTGGTACATGTCCAACATAACCTGTCTTTGCCCCGCGTGGGAAGGTACGCGAAGGCATTTCTCCCACGTAAAACAAAAAAAAGATACGATGATATACACAGCATCATATCATGGTCGTCTTCTTCGGACACGGTATTAAGTCTTGTTTTACTAAGTACAGCGTCCTTTTAACCGGAACACAGTAAAGTTTATATACACTTTATTCAGCGGCGGGAATAGCAGTAGCAGTGGTTATCACCTAGACGGTCTCGGGCAAGACAGACTTACCACCAGTGTATGTAATCTTAATAACTGACACAAAGATCTTCATGTCGATAGCTCCAGTACTGCCCGGGAACTTCAACAGTCAGCATGGTCTCCGGTATTGTTGGGCACTAGGGGCCGTGGTTTATTGGTCTTCAAATGGGCGGGGTTTGGGCCATTTTCCACAACGCTGGCCCAATGCAAGTTGGTGGCAGTCAGAGCCTTGTTTGTTTGTTTAACGTGGGCCCCTGTACACCCCTACACTTTTATATAGGTACTGTGCTTGTGTATATTCCTCACGGGAGACATTACTTCATCATTTTATCGCATAATCACGATAAAAGCTTTTGATATAACGTTATGTCGCAGATAAAATGTATATTCATTCTGCAGCTCTCTCCTGCAGCTGCGCTGTTCGTTATTTTTCAATACATTCAAAACAAACCTACAGTTTGTTAGCCTAGTTAAAATATTTACACTGTATTTTTTCACACACACACACACACACATATATATATATATATTATATATATATTCATTTGCGGCGGCAGATGCATTTGAAAAGTAGAGCGTATAGAAAGGCTAGTTGAAAGTTTGTCCAGTTGCGACGAAACCAGTTGTTTTTTTCTGGATTATCACTCAGCAAAAAAACAAGAGATTTAGCTTCTTTTCTAATTCTAAATGTGACCTTCTTAATATATATTTACTTTAGTACCAGCAGTGGGAACGTTTGTTCATCTCTTAATATGTTAACGAAAACTGCAATCGAATTACTATTGAGATCGTCGTAGTTTCTTTATCACAAAATGATCTTACAACACTGCGTTACTATTACCTATCGCCGTTAACTCCTTCAAACCGGAACATAGTAATTGCACACTACTGCGCCACCTACCTAATATCTGGGAGACAGTAATCATGCCCCATATTCCGAGTGGGACTAGACTACGGGAGAAAGTTAAACAATAAACAAAAGTAATGTGGGTTTGAACAGGAAAAGTATCCCCATTGTAGACCCGTCGACGCCAAAAACTTTTTCCTTATCCCCCTTGCCGCCATATTCGTTATTTAGCTACAAAACTACAATTAGTTTTAAACACTTCTAACGTTAACACTACAACTAATGAAACTACATATAACATAAACTAGTAAAGTGGTAGTTCTGTTGCCGGACACCATCTAGCTACCACCGTAACCACTAGTTCTGCAAAATAGTACCCTACAATCATTACCGAGTTCCGGTTTGAAGGGCACTGTAGCTAGTGAAATTAATGACTAGCGGGGTTTAATGTGTTGTATCTCAAACCGATGAGCAGTATGGCATAAATGTGCCTTTATGTCATCTTAAGGACTCCTTGTTATATCATTTACCATCAGGTGTACATTTCAATCTTCTCTTCAGGTCAGTTAGTTTTCAGCCAGGAGACACCACCCGTTGTTAGTTTTAAAACTATTGCTATTCCTCCTCCCCCACATTTTGATCTACTTCAAGCTCCAAGCTTAAATCCTTTCCGCCGGATAAAAGATATGCCGAAATCGGTTCAGACTTTTGGATTAAAAACTTTTTTAAAATTCTGTACGCTTTATCCGCAGACAGGTTACGCTCGCAGCTGGCTCCATGCCAGGGGATTCCCCGCAGCTGACGCTACAAATTTGCCTCCATTACAATACTCATATTTAAATAATTGCTTGTAACATACAAATTTGTGTTACTGCTGCAATAGCAGCTGCGGTGGTGCCTGCACTGCATCCGGCAACAGGGACCTTGTTTTGTTGTCATGAGAGAAATCTAAGACGCAACATCTTGTCTCAATGAACAAGCGGAATGTGTTGCAGTATATATCATCCTCACTAGCTCCACGTTGTTTTGGGTAAGCTTATCACTTATTATCAGGTGAACATCCCGTTCGTTTCGACGCTTAATTGAGTGTTAAAAATTAAAAACTAAGTAATTAAAAATTTAAAAAAATGTGTTACTTTGAGGGTGAGACAATTATTTTAAGAATAAACCATTTATAAATAAATAAATAAAACATCTGTAATAATCATCATCAGGCAACAAACGTCCAATGCTGGACATAGGCATTCCCCAAAGATCTTCACATACAGTCAGCATATCCTCCGGTACCGCTGAGCACTAGGGTTTATATGGGAGGTTTTGGGCCATTTTCCACCGCGCTGAACTAATGCCGGTTGGTGGAAGCCAGAGGTCTCGTTTGTTGATTAGCAGGATGCACCACGAGCAGGTGAGGTTGAGCGGAAACCCTTACACCTCATCCCCGTCAAAGTCCTAAGTCCACTTATAAATAAATTATATACAGAAGATATCCAGAGATTCATTGACTTATCACGAGGTTTCTGAAACTATTAGACATGAACAAGCAACATTTGGTAGAATTATTGCTTCTGCTGTTTAGAGGTCAGCTAAGAATGGGATTTTATAAAATTCCTACCCGGAAGTTGAAGGGATGTTACGACCATCAGAACGGATGGGAAACAGGTAGTTAATCATGAAACGAGGTTTGAAGGTTAATAGACTTTATTACAATAACTTACCAGTTTGGAAATAGCCAATTGGAAAATCAATCCAGTTTCCTTGATCCTTCCCTTGTTACTGTTGAAACTTCGGTCGTGAAAAAATACCGACCGGAAGGAAAGAGAAAAAGGAAACTATTTTTTGGGCGCAAATAGAAACAAAATGGGGACAGTAGAGCAAGTAAATTTAGAATATAAAGGTTGAAATATATATATATATGTATATTTCATTTTTTTTATTTAAGAAAACGAGACGAGTGATACGTTCACCTGATGGTAAGTGATCCGCCTGCCTATAACAACGTAGCGCTAGCACGGAGGTTATACAAAGCATCGAATCGTGCTCGTCCCTACAGTCATTATGTCTCAAGGCTCGTCAACCAAGCCATTTCACTAGCTACAGCGTCCTTCAAACCGGAACACAGTATCATTTATCGGCTGCAATAGGCGCTGCTAAAGACCTACCAGATATATACAGGTCTAGCTATCGTGAGCTAAGCTAAATGTAGATATGTTGTGAGGAGAATGTAGACACTGCAACCCTCCGTCTCGGAGCTGTAATGTAAATTACTAACAGGGACATCTCCACAAAGCCTGGGTCCAGTTATAGTTCAATATGGCGTAGCTTAATGTCTTAAGATGCCAAATTCCTCAATGTCTCCAACGGGGCTGTCATTACTGTAATATATGAAAGTCGACCTGAACTAAAGGTCCACATACTTTGAGCAAGTTACTGTGAAATGTATTTGATTAAATTTGATGCGAATATATTCACGCTTCCATTTATCCGGCTCGAAGGACCAGAAGGAAATTTACTATTTACCTGTTTAGTGAAATATGATAAATGACAGAATCTACTGGTGGAAACTCTCTGTTGCCGGAGACCGTCTAGGTACCACAGCAGTCCTTATTTCTGCCGACAAACAGTGGTGTGCTAATGTTAATGTGTTCCGGTTCGAAGGACGCTTTAGCTAGTGAAATTACTGAGAACTATAGTAATTTTCTGGATTATATTACTGAAATTACTAGCAATTAACATCTTACCAAAAGGACAAACGCAATATGGTGCAGTGTATATCATCCTAACTATCTGCATATGGAAATGAGCAGGCGAATTGCTTACCATCATGTGATCGTCGTGCTCGTCGCATCGCTCAGAGCTCTTGTCCGAAGACCGTTTTGATTTGGTGGCCTTAATCCAATCCAGGGGTATTAGGATTCCAGCACAACAACTCACAGGACCCCAGGTAACCTCACCTGATCCTGGTGCGCCCTGCTGATCAACAAACGAAGCTCTGGCTCCCACCAACCCGCATTGAGCCAGTGTGGTGGGAAATAGCCCACATCCTCCCATATGATTCCCTACTTGATTGATGTGGGAATCTTTGGAAAGGCATAAGTCCAGCTGTGGACAGCGGCTGATGATGATAATGATGAACACATCTTTTCATGGATTTTTTATTGTTTATAGTTTAGAGCTACCTCACTCCGATTCTAATATCAATAATGATCCCACTTGTGGGAATTGAGGCTTTTTCTAATAAAGAGAATGTAGAAGCAGCAGTTGACATATTAATGGATGTACCATGTTCATGATAAAATGTTGGATGTTGGAACAATGATCACCGGAAGTTTAAGCCCCGGCGGTAAACACTGCGTGTAGTCGCATCGTGGTTACTATCGAATAAAGTAAGCCATGATTGCTTCTTTTTAAATTGTTTCAGAAACAGTAGTAACTTAATTCTACTATAAAAAATATCGATTTTTAAAAACATTGATGTATCGGTAATAAATATCGATTTTTTTATGAACGTCACCTCCCTACAAACGTTCGACGTTATTTACTTTGTTTCGTATTAGTTCCGGATATGGGATACCAAATGCCAATGGATGTTATTTCCGTTTACAATGGATAAAAGAAGTCACAATTTTTAATTAAGTTACTTAATTAAAGTTAGCATTAGTTAATAATTAATTACATGTTATAAATTTTTGTTAAATAAATATAAGGGTCTCCTCTTGTAAGGGGTTCCGCCCAATATTTTACGGAGTTGAAAGCAACCTCACCTGCACGCGGTGCACCCTGATGAATAACAGACAATGTGTCTGATCTCACACCAACCCGCACTGGGCCAGCGTGGTGGGGCTAAGACCCAATTCCCACTCGATGGGAATTCTTCAGGCAGGCCTATGCCCAGTTGTGAGCGTCATCCGGTTGATAAGATATGTAAATGGAATTTATATACAGAAGCAGGATCTCTTGCTATAAAGAAAGGTTCGGCTTAGAAGGACCCATAGGTTACTATAAATGTATGCCCACTTAATTCCCACTGTTGGGTCTCGAGAATCAAGACCACGCTGGTCAAAAGTGAAAGAATAGAAAAAAGAAGTATTTAAAATAATTGGTGAAATATTTATATCTTTTATGCACAATTTTAAGAAACTGGCGGTAGGTCTCTGCTGCTGGAGACTGCCTAGGTACCACCGCAGCAACTGTTGCAGCCGACAACCAGTACTGTACAAACATTGCTGTGTTAGTATAATTACTGGGGTAGCGAGACTAAACATCTTATGTCTCAATGGACAAGCGCAATGTGTTGCAGTATGTGTCATCCTCACTAGCTACACGTTGTTATGGGTGGGCGTATCACTTACCATCAGGTGAACATCCCGTTTGGTTATAACGTTAAACTTGCTATATCGTACATTTTACTCAACTATCTCTATACCATTGCTGGACATAGGCCTCCCCCAAAGATCTTCACATCGATTGGTCCTACGTTGCTCTCTTCCAATGGGTTCCCGCGGTTCTCACCAGACCGTCGGTCCACTTTGTGGCAGGCCTCACAACACTACGAAGACTTTACAGCTCCATCAGCCGTCGGTCCTTCGAGCAATGTGCCCTGCCCACTGCTACTTAAGTCTAGCAATCTTTTGGGCTATGTCGGTGACCTTAATCCTTCTGCAGATCTCCACATTTCTGATTGGATCACGCAGAGAAACTCCGAGCGTAGCCCTCTCCGATAATAAGTTGAAGATTTTTGTTTTCAGACACTGCGGTATCTGAGACGAAAAGATGCTGCGATCTGTACTAAGTGATGATCTTCACACTAAATATAAACTAGCGTGAAGATATAATTAGCAACATGCTATGGACCCGGGTTCACAGGCCTAGTATCAGATATGCTGTATGAGTCAAAATGACTACCATTACCAGAGATTAGAGGTAATTAATAAATAGTCCCCGTTTTGAGGTTAGAAAGGGGTTGAAATAAAAATCATCGGTGGTCAATGAGTCATGGGTACGGTTGCGTTTTTGAGCAATTACGCGAACTTCAGACTAATCGGTACGTTATCAGCATTCAACTCGTTTCCGAGTTCACTGCAAACGGAACTTTATTATTATAGTGTAAAATCTATTTTAGCTTAATTCTTATCAGATATTTAATTTCACCACAACGCGATCACCTCCCGCGATGATAATATTCACGATACAGTTCCAGCTGTCGAGGGGGGCTGTCCGGGTCGCTTAATTACATCCGTACAAACATCCAGATGTAATAACCTGTTGACAAGTCTTAATCCACATTATTCGTGTCATAAGGATTAAAATTATATTCAGGATGTACGTTAAAATATTCCTTTTTTAAATAAAAGCCTCCTTTACTAGCGTATATAGTAACTAAGTCATATAACATAATCATCACACAGGAAGATATCCTATTAAGTAGCAACTACTTAATATGATATCTTGCTCTCAATGCCGTTAAATTTTTTTTCTACGAAATGATTAGATGAACGGGATGTTCACCTGATAGGTGAGTGATCACCTCGCCCATAACAATGTGGCGGTAGTTAGGATGATATACACTATAACACATTGCGCTCATCGCCTTGAGACATAAGATGGTCAGTCTCGATACGCCAGTGTTTTCATTAGCTACAACGCCCTTTAAACCGGAACACAGTAATGTTTACACACTACTGTTTGACGGCAGAAATAGGCGCTGCTGGACAGTCTCCGGCAACAGAAGCCTACCACCAGAGAAATACTACTACAGTCTGTGCCATATTAAGATGCTATACTATATTCTCTAGTAACCCCTTCACTGTTGTAAAAGGCGACTAAAATGGACTTTCGATGTACCGGTTTTGAAGGTCGTCATCGCTTATTAAGTGTGTATTAAGACAATTACAGTCACGAGAACCGGATAGTAAACTTTCCAACCTCGACCTAGCTTTGAGAGGACGCGTGATTTCATCGCATAAACAGCATGGTCAGCATGATCAGCATGTTCAGCATGCTATCGTGTCATAACATGCACAGTAGTATTGTACAGTAGATAAAACTATCATGTCGCATGAATATCTTCATTACCAGCGATCTGATTACCCTCAAAGTATAAACTACATACGGCATGTATGAACAGGGTACATTATATTCTGAGTTATGAATATATTTTAACTTCATCATCACCCGTTAGACGTCCACTGCTGGGCATAGGCCTTCCCCAAATAGCCCCACATCGATTGGTCCTATGCACAATCAGACCTCCGGTACCGTTGGGCACTGGAGGCCCATGTTTGTATGCAGGGATTTGGACCATTTCTCATCACGCCAGCTCAATATGGGTTGGTGGGAACCAGAGCCTCGTTCATTGATCGCAGGCTGCACCACGAGCAGGTGAGGTTGGCTTGGGTCCCGTGAGTTGATGTGCGAGATCATTCACACCCTCTGGCTTACACCCTTTTAAGTTATTAAATAAAAAAGTATATTAAAGAAATCTAATGTATATGTTATTTTTATTCATAATTTATACTATAAATAAGTTTGTTAGATTTTTACGCCTAAGTAACTTAATCGACTAAGTAATTTTTTTTTACAGAGATAGATTAAACCATGAAGACGGTTATAGACTACTTTTTATCATTTAAACTTATAGGGTTGGCGTTAGGGGATGCATGAATTGAATGACACCGAACAGTTATTGCAGCGGTGGATTTTCTTTAACTACAGAAACTACTCTGATTGTAATTAGATGCTGATTGATGATGAAGTTTGTGATGAAGTAAAATCATCAGTTATCAACCGGACAGAACCTTTAATTCTGCAGTTATTTTTAACCTCTATCTTTAATTACTAATAACCTGAACTTAATATATTAATCATAAGTTGTTGGTTAATGTATTGATCTATAATAACAATTGATTGATAAAATCTACTTATGCTGGTGGTGGGTGACTGTTGCCGGTGACCATCTAGGTAGTTACCACCACAGCGCCTATTTCTACCGAAAAACAGTAGGGTACAATCATTATTGTGTTCTGGTTTGAAAGGCGCTGTATTAAGTAAAAATAGTGGGGTAAGGGGACTGAACGTTATATGTTTCGAGACGACGAGCGCAATGTGGTGTATAGTATAACATCCTGGGTATAACTTACTATGTGATGATCAACCAGATCTTCTCGTCGCTTCTTTGTATAAAAAAATTGCTTAAATCCAAGCTCCTCTAGATGTTTAATTGTGTAATGATACTCCAAAATCTTCTAACCCTAAAGAGACACGTCTGATTAAATCAACGTGGCGCTAGTTAGGATGACAGTCACTGCTGATAATAGTCTAATCGTCCCAGTAATTTCACTAGCCACTGCGCCCTTAAAACCGGAGCACGGAAGCTGCGATTGTACCTATCTAGACAGTCTCCAGCGACATATGCAAACATTACTATTTCTTTGTGAAAGGCGCTGTAGTTTACAACTTCTAAAGCTGTAAGGACAATGGTGCAGTGTATGAAAAAAAAATATTTTTTATACACTGATCTAATCATTTGGGCCTCCATATAAAACGTTAGAATATCCCCACTATCACTCAACCTCTGATAAGTTAGAGAGGTGGGTTTTTAAATAGCCTGAAATATACTATTATTACTACTATATGTATGTAGGATACCTGTCTTTTACAACAGCCAAGGAGTTATTATAGTATATTATCTACTATATACTATAGAATACAATATAGTATATTAATATACTATAGTAATGCTAAATACAGTCTTCCACAGATACGAATAATGTAGAAAGTCGCCGGAAAGAGAAAGATCGGTTGCAGAAACAAGGCATGGCTAGACGACATCAAGGAGTGGACCAAGATCAAAAGCAAGCGGCTGGTCCACCTAGCGCGTGACAGGAGTGGATTCGCAGAACTGGTGTCCGATCTTCATTAATTGGAGAAAGCACAAGAGGAAGCAGTATATTAATAGTATAATATCCTAATTGTTCGACATTATAAGGAGTGGCACTCTAGCAGTGTTTTACTGGTGGCAGGGTTCTGCTGTCGGAGACTGTCTAGGTAGGTACCACCGCCCGTTCTGTAGCCTTGAGCTATTAAGAATAGAACTAAGGTATTCCCTGCGTGTTGTACAAGGCGACTAAAAGGGTTCTCGAGTTCGTGGGGTTTGAGGGTGGGGGCCTTCAGAGCTCGATAAGTGAGCCTTAGGAGGACGGCAAATGCATGATCCTCTTGGATTTGCCGTAGCGCAGTGTGGGTGCTAAAGAGGGCTTTGCCCTTCCGTTGGATGCTTCAGCCAGAGTGCGGAAGGGCACCGGTGCGTTCCGTAGGAGATCCCGGAGCCCTCCCTAATGCACTGAGGGGGACCACCGAAGGGGTTTTAGTGGGTAGAAGCCCCATACTACTTTCTCTTCCCCTCAGAAGCAAGGTATCTTTGAAAAGATTTACCCCGCGATAAAAAAATAAATAAATAAAAAAGGGTAGCTACCAGCATTTCTACTGCCGTACATTAAAGTGAAATCATTACATTGTTCCGGTTTGAAAGTCGCTGTAATGTAATTACTGTGGTAAAGACGAGTATTACGATAACAACACAAAAACTACTACACTACACTTCGCTTTTTTACCTATCGCTAGTTATGAGCAGGCGTAGCACTTAACATCAGGTGAACGTTCAAAACGACGTTCACCTGATGGTGACACGATATGGTAGTACTGTGCAAACATTATTGTATTCCGATTTGAAGGGCGTTGTAGCTAATATGCTGGGGGTAATGAGAGATGACATCTATGTCTAAGGTGAGCACGATGTGGTGTTGTGTATATCTTCCTAACTACCATCGAAGGGCAGAGACCAGGAGCCGTCGTATTTAGGGGTAGATATGTGGGGATGCCAAAAATACAATATAAATCAACATTAGACTGTAAATTAGAAAGGAGTCAAAGAAATAACTAATTTAGCTTAATGGGTATTGTGTTAATGTTAGGAAACTTTCACAACATTGGTATGGAGTGCAGTTCCCACTCGAAAATTAAATGAGAGGGAAAGCTGAAAAGTTTCCGGCGGAACTCGATAACTTTACGTAATACAATTGCGAAACGACTTCAACTTCCGTTGCCTAATTATTTCAGGTGAACTTTTCATTTCTGTTTTCATTCGTCGCACACGTTGCGTGCAGAGAGAGGGTGGTTTCCAACACCCTCATTGTACGTAAATAATGTTGGGGTTAATGATGCTATTACCGAACTGGTGGTAGGTATATGTTGCCGGAAATTGTTTAATTACCACCACAGCCCCTATTGCAGGCGTTATCGTGTTGCATTGTAAAGGGCGCTGCAGCTGGTGTAATTACTTGGTTGAAGGCGACGAGCACAACTTGGTGCTGTGTTTATCATCCTAACTAGCAGCACGTTGTTATGAGTGGGCGTGTTACTTTTCATCAGGTGAACATCTCGTTCGTCTTCTTTATATAAAAAAAAATTGCCTAAATTCAAGCCCTAGATCAGGTACTAGTCTGATAAATTATTCTAACATTCTCCTCTACATGTTTAATCGTGTAATGATACTCCAAAATCTTCTAACCCTGAAGGTAAGAGACACGTCTGATTAAATCAACGTGGCGCTAGTTAGGATGATAGTCACTGCTGATAATAGTCTAATTGCCCCAGTAATTTCACTAGCCACTGCGCCCTTAAAACCGGAGCACGGAAGCTGCGATTGTACCTATCCAGACAGTCTCCAGCGATATATGCAAACATTACTATTTCTTTGTGAAAGGCGCTGTAGTTTATAACTTCTAAAGCTGTAAGGACAATGGTGCAGTGTATATCATCCTAACACTGGATCTCCATAGGTTCTTACTATCAGGTACGGTCTTATTTGTCTCTTGGCTTAGTCGAAATAAGAGCTATGGTGGTAGCTACCTACGCGGTCTTCTGCAATAATTCTACTACCAGTGGCTTCTGCACAGGAGTACGCAACTGTGTTTCGATCTGACAGGCGCTGTAGTCAACACCAGGTCTATAAACTATAGGAACAGTGGTGCAGTGTATATCATCACAATTAACATTGGATCGATATAGGTTCTTACTATCAGATACAGTCTTGTCTCATGGATTTGTCGAAATTGGAGCAACGGTGGTAGCTAGACGGTCTCCAGCAACAGAGACACTACCACCAGTAATAGCTATTGGTCCTTCCAACCGGATCACAGAAATGTTTGTACAGTACTATCTGTCGGATGCAACAGAGACCTGCCACTAGTAATATATCTATCTCCTTTTCTTCTCTTCTCGATCTTCATTGGAATTTAAATTATAAAAGAGCGCAACTGCAGTATATTAAGTTATATAACTTAGATTTTAATAAGTAATCTGTTCCGCTTTAAATAAAATACCTTTGCTTTGGCAACATTTAAAGTTTTCAAACGAAATGCTTTTAAGATTTCCTTTGAATAGATTTCAAGTAACCGCGCTAGTTTCCTTTTCCAACTTAACGAATAATTCCACTTTCATCACTTTTTTCATTCCACAAAGCAACGAGACGAGCTCGACGTTCACCTGATGGTAAGTAGCCAGCCCATAATAACGTGGTGTTTACGTTATTACTTATTTAGCCATAATGCTCATTGTTCCGAACATAAAATTTAAAGTGTTGTTACCTCAGTAATTATGCTATCTACAGCGCCCTTCCAACCGGAACACAGTATGCCGGGTGCAATAGGAGTTGCGGTGGTACCTAAATGGTCACCAGCAATAGTGACCTACCAGCGAATGTCACATGCCCCGATTTTATCTCGAAGTGTTCCTTCAGCGATATCCAAGCCAACCTCATCTGCTCGTCGTGCACCATGCTAATCAACATGCGGCTCTGGCTCCCATCATGTCTTGGGCCAGCGTGGTGGGAAATGGCCTTAATCTCCTCATATGAATCCCTACCTGAATTGGGAATGTTTGGAGGAGAGTTACATGCAGCGGTGGACGTCTATCAGCTGATGATGATGAAGTTCAAGCTGAGTGGGGAATCGAACCCGGCCCACACTATTCAGATGTTTCTTGTATGTGCACAAATGAGACTGACCCATTGGTCCCTCAACTGGTGGATAATGATGATGAAGTATTTCATTATGTTACTCCCTAATTTTTAACTTTTGATTAATGACCCCCAACGGGTCCACTCCATCAACGGACGTGTTTAGTCGTCGCAGCGACTTTACACGGCGGGGACCCGTGGTACTGATATATACGTCTTTATTACAACAACGTTATTAATAATATAATATTAATAATATATGTGTTAGTTATTTAGATGAAACAGTTATACTGACTATTATTTACTAATATTTTCTTATAAAAATAGTAATACTACTAACTTTGATGGAACTGGAATATATTGAGAATTATTGTCTTCATACAATTGTGTAAGGTAAATATAGATATTCTATATATAGTAATATACATGTTATACTCATCCCTTCTGTAATAAGGGGTGTAGAGATTTCCGCACATCAACTCAGTCATCGTCAGCTGATAGACGTCCACTATTGGACACAGGCCTCTTCCAAAGATCCCTACGACGGGTATGGATTGTTATGGGGAGATTTGGGTCATATCCCACGCTGGTCTAATGCGGGTTGGTGGGAGCCAGAGCCTTGTTTGTTGATTAGCAGAGAGCACCACGAACAGGTGAGGTTGGTTTGGATCTAGTGAGTAGTTTGGCAGATTTACAACCGTAGCGTGGTGACTATTTAAACTGTAGCCTGGCATCCAAACAGAGACATCAGTGTTACGAGGCGAGCTGTTAGGCACTGCGCCATATAGGTATTTATATAACTAGTCTAGGCCATAAACACTTACCTAAAATCTTTTCCTTTTTTTCAACGTTTTAATTATTTTGAATTTGGAACACGGATATTATTTTAAACATTTCTTTCGATTTTGCGCCTTTTCACATTTATTTTCGTGTTCTTTATCAAGTTACAATATGGAATGGGGTGGGGGTGTTAAAGAAAATATTATTGCAGTGATCGCCCTGCACAAAGTGGGTATGGAGCCGCTCCGGTCGCTCATGTTCCACACACTTTAAAAGCTTGCTATCAGCCGTATGTTCGTATATAGTACTATCAACAGATACAACAACACTTCCTATGTCCAGAAGGAGACCAGAAAAGCTCAGGGCGGCCGCGTGCTGTGCTGTTAAAGCTACAAAGGCTGTTAATGCTGTTAAAGCCAAAGTTCATCGAAACCCCATGAGGAATCAAAAAATCTTATCGCGAGAAGTGAAGATTCCCGCTAGGACTCCGTCGTGTATTATAAAACAAGACCTGAAGCTCGGTGTTCGGTGCTTATCGTTCATATACAGAACATGTCCTATATCAATCTTTGCAATTAAGGATGCAGTGGATCGATCAAAGTGCCTTATGTCGCGATACGCAGGTGACAGGCAGAGAAATATCCTCTTTACTGATGAAAAAAATTTCACCGTTGAAAAACACTACAATAAGCAAAATGATAAAGTGTACGCTCACAGCTCTAAAGAAGCTGGTAGAATGGTTGTAAGGGTACAACGTGGTCATCATTCTGCGTCGGTGATGGTGAGACGTCTTAACAAGTAGTCACAAAACTAAATTTTTGTGAAAAAGAAGTGAAAACTTCAGCAAAAGTGTATCAAGATACATCCTTCGATCATGCTATGAAACCTTTCAGCAATACATTTTCTAAAAATATACCGCGGATTTTGCAGCAGGAGTCTACACCTGGTACACTGGTCACAAGGGACGAACTACCCAAACCTGGTATGAAACCAACGTTCCGGACTTTATAGAGCTGAAGACTGGCCTTCATCTAGCCCACACCTCAAACCTTTAGACTTCAAATTATGGTTAGTTTCAGAGGACATGACCTACTGCAGCTCTAAACGACACGGCCACATTGAGTCAGCAGTGGCGGTGGCGGTGGTGGAAACTTCCCTTGGAGACAGCGCGTAAATCCACAGATTCGTGATACGTAGCCAAACCGATTAAAGGCCTGTATAAAAGCCAAAGGTGGCCATATCGAGTGCAATGTTGTATCTTTATATGCAGCTGCGGCCAGTAAGTATGTATAGATATACAATTCAATAATATCACATTACTTCGTTAAACAAAACAATGCATTCTCATTTGCAACGGAACTTATTGCAGGACTAGCTAATATATCGCAGCCCGCCCCAAGGCCCGCGTAAAGAGGTCCTTAAATAATGTCATTACGTAGTTTTTAGCCCTTTTCAGTTTTCAACCACCTTGCAACCCCTACACACGTGACTACAGGCACTAATGTGAAAATAAGCCTCCATGTAAAAGATTGCCTATTTTTCTGCGGGCCGACGACGTGCGCGGAATAAACTTCACGTGAACCCACCCCCCGGCCTTTTGTTGTTACACCTAACTTTGAGTGTATGAAACTTCTGTTCTATACTCTATAAAAGTAATTTTTATCAACACAACCCTAGCTGAAATCTAAGTCTATGTTTATCTTGAACTTGATACATTTAACCAAAACTCTTGTAAGTAATGGATGATAAAATACATAAGTAAAAGCTTGGTGTTCCCCGTCCGCTTTGCTGGCCGTAACACCCCTGCAACCCCTTTTGGGGTACGAATTTTGTAGAATCGATTCTTAGTTGACCTCTAAACGGCGAAAGCAACATCTCTACCAGATGTTTGAGTGTTTACGTCTAATAGTTTCGTAGATCTCGTGATGATGCAATGGATCACACAAGTCAGAGCACAGTATTGTTTGTCGGCTTCAATAGACGCTGCGGTGGTACGAAGATGGTCTCCGGAACAGAGACATCGGCTGATAGACACCCACTGCTGGATATAAGCCTCCCCCAAAGATTCCCACATCGATCGGGTAGGGAATGATGGAGTGATTTGGGCCAATTCCCACCAGGCTAACCCTATGAGAGTTGATTGTTGATTAGCAGGGTGCACCACGAGCTGTTGAGATTGGGTTGAATCCTATGAGTTGTTGGAAACTGAGACAGAGACCTACCACCATTAAAATATATGTGTTAAAAATGTTTTATATATACATATATATATATATATATATATATCTGAAAAAGTTAAATATTAAGTTCTCGCTACTGGTACAGTTCAGTGCATTAAAAATGGCAACTATTATAAGTGTGACAGCTATAAGTGTCCAGCCAGTGCAATTTCCGTCAGTCCGTCCACACTTCCTGTCTGGCGAAAGACGTCTTCATAAAAGCCATTTAATCAGCTCGCCCCACATGCAGAAGCGAGATTATGTCCCTGTATACATTGTGTAACTTTCCCCCTCTTTTTAAAATTAATGTATTTCGTTATAATCGCATCAATCATTTTTTTTCTTCAAATTTTTCTGATGATACATCTCTCTTGCTGGAGACCGTTTAGGTACCACCGCAGCACCTATTACAGCCGACAGACAGTACTGTGTTCCGGTTTGAAAGGCGCTGTACCAAGTGAAATTACTGAGGTAAAGGGACTTAATACCTTATGCCCGAAGGCGAGAAGCGCAATGTGATGCTGTGTATATTATCCTGACTAGGGCTACGTTGTTATAGGCAGGCGTATTACTTACCATCAGATAAACATCCTGTCACCTCGTAGAATTAAAAAAAAGACTTATTGGTAAGAGTACAGTAGGTCTTGACCAAAATATTGTAGGTTTTAATTCTATATGTATTAGGCTAATACTGGACCTCTTTTCACATGATGTTAATGGGCAATGAGGACGTGGATGATGAGGCAAGCTCGTCCAGAATACTCCGGATCTCATTGATCTGGAACAGAGCGATGCTGTTATGGCGGTAGATTTATAATATGAGAGTAATGATTAACTAGGCGTGTTCAGAAGATCCCTATCCTCAACTCCATAAATATAGTCGAGGAATTGAACTGGTGACATCCTGCTGATCACGTTGCTTTATGGAATAATAAAAAAAAATCTATATATCTGTATTTTTGAGACGAGCGTGAGGTTCAGGCGCTAGTTCATGATCATCAGCTGTTGGACGTGCACTGCTGCACATAGGCTTCCCTCAAAGATCTCCCCATCGATCGGACACGCGTTGCTCGCATCCAGTGGTTTACCGCGATCCTCACCAGATCGTCGGTCCATCTTGTGGTGCGACGATCTGGCGCTAATTAGGATGATATATACTCCACCAGATTGCGCTCGTAGCTTTGTGACAAGATTTTGAATTTCTTTACTCCAATAACTTCAGTCCACAACGTCCTTCAAACCGGAACACGGTAATATTTGCACAGTACATTTAGTCGGCTGCAGTAGGAGCTGCGGTGGTACTTGGACAGTGTCCGGCAATAGAGACCTACCACCGGGGGGTAGATATGATTGTCTATTCATATTTTCAGTTAAAATGTGTTTTTTTATAGTTTTATAATCTGTGCGATATTTTGTGAGTAAATATCATTCATACAAAATGTATGGACTAGTTTCACCCCAAATAAGTGTTTTCCAAGAGTTAGACATTTTATTGGCGAACTCCACCGCAGCACAGTTGGAAGTAGACCACAATATAACTGCAGATAATGGATAGTTATAGATCTAACTTAAGTATAACTTATGTCGTTGTAAATAAAATAGAAGTGTAAAACTTTAAAAGTATAATTAAAAAAAATACTTGTTATAACGTATATATAACATTGGTGGTAGGTCTCTGTTGCCGGATACCGGCTAAGTACCAGCACAGCTCCTATTGCAGCCGACGGACGGCACTGTGCAAACATAACTGTTATGTGGTTTGAAGGGCGCTGTGGCTAGTGAAATTACTGAGGTAACGATACCTAACATATGTCTCAAAGCGACGAGCATAATGTAATGATATGTCTATCATATGAACTACAGGCAGGCGTATAACTTACCATCAGGTGAATGTCTTACTCCACTCGTCGCTTAGTATTATTTATTAGTTAAGTTACTTCTGGTATGCATAGTTAAATTATAGAACTGTGATATATACAGGTAGATACACATATAAATATATATATATCTATCATCATCATCGTCATCATCAGCCGATAGATGTTCAGTGCTGGAAATATGCATATCATAATATCTCTGGAGCCGTATGTCCTGGAGACTTGAAATTTGGTAGGAATATTCCTTTAGCCGAGTATAGTACAGCTAAGCAAATTTTACGAAATGTTACCCCCTCAGAAGGGCTTAAGATGGTGTTACAGCAATCAAAGGAAGCTGGGAACATCTAATATCATAATAGTTTACTTCATTAAAATTCTTTTTACGGTAACGACGTGAAATATTTAAAAAGAAAATCTGTAAGATTCTTACCATCATGAAATAGTCTACTACTAGCTTCGGAATCCAACCGGGAACCTTTGGGGAAGGCAAGGGTTTCATTCTGGTTAGACCCTCGCTGCAATGTCGGTAAGATATCTTATTCTTTGGGCTTACTCTACCACCATAAAAATTTTACAAACGGTTTTACCCATTCAATTAGCCGTCGAGATGATCTGGACGTTCACCTGATAGTAAGTGATACGCCTGCCCACAACAACGTAAAGTTGGTTAGAATTATATATACTGCACCACATTGCGCTCGCCGCTAGAGAAGTAATATGTTGTCTCGTTACCTCTGTAACTTCACTAGCTATAGCATCCTTCAAACCGGAACACAGTAATGCCTGCACACGACTGTTTGCCGGCTGTTTGAGTCATACGACCAGCAAATGTAGCCCAAGAATCGAACCGAGGATATCCTGGCGTTTATCAAGTTCATACCGTTATTCTTATCCTATTATCGTTATGGTAACCGAGTATTCCTTGTCTTCTGAGTCAGGGATAAATTGTTGGGTCTCGTGTAATGATTACGAGGTCAAAGTTCAGCAGACGAAGGTTTACTCAGTCAGATGTAAGAAATGTTGTACACGTCAGCTTGTTTACGAAATTCATACATTACGACTAAGTTTAATACTCGTACCCTTCATATTAAAACATATGTAATGTATAATTATATATATATATATACATATATATACATATATATATAATATGGGTTTGTTTTGGCCAATCACGTGAAAACTGGTGAACGTATCGACACGGAATAATTTGTATATGGTTATTAGCTATTTATATTTGAGTTTCCTAGATCCATCATCATTAACTTTCTGATTAACATTTATAAACATTATCATTTTGTATTGTTTACGCTGTTGCTATGGTAACGGTTGCTATAATACAATGTCATATACTCTCTAATTCTATATTACGGCCAGCAACCCAAACAGGGAACAGCTAATAGAATATAAAAAGAAAAATCTAGTTCCTGATGACTGAAGTATTGATAAGTCGAAACTTTATTGTTTCAGGGCATGACAGAACATATATATATATATTCATATATATGTATTAGAGATTCATTGACTCATCACGAGATCTCTGAAACTATCAGACGTAAACACTCGAAATTTGGTAGAGATATTCCTTCTGCCGTTTAGAGGTCAGCTAAGAATGGATTTTACTAAACTCCTTCCCTAAGAGGAGTTGCGAGGGTGTTACAGCCGACAAAGCGGGAAGAGAACACCTAGTGTATGTATACTAGGGCGTATCACCATACCAAACCTAGGTCTTATTGCCCCAGTAATAATACTAGCTACAGCCCCCTTCAAACCTAAAGACAGTAATATTTGCAGACTGCTGTTTGTCGGCTGCAATAGGAGCTGCGGTCGTACTTACACTGTCTTCGGCAACAGAGACCTACCACCAGCTGCCTTCAAACAGTAGTAAGCAAACATTACCGTCTTCCGGTTTGAAAGGGACTATAGTTTACAAATAGTGTAGTGTATATCATCCTAACTAGCGCTATATCGCTATATGCTCTTACTATCCGATAAACGTCCTACTTACCTCATAGCTTCGTCGAGTTAAAAAGGAATTATGTTAATTAGTTTAACACAAATTACTTAAGTTACATGTAAAATCAAAATCCAACTTACAACAGAATAATTTAACAGTTGAATTAAGTTAAACAAGTTGGTGCTTAATTAAAATACTCAAGAAGCACCCTTAATGTTTCTAAAGGCAAACTTCAATACAAACATCGGTTCTATCCATCCTAATATTGATTAACTTTATTATAACGCTAACACCCCTGTCTGTGTGTGCGTGGGGTTGTGTTAACGATTGTTTCATACACGTACATGTGTGTTAGTTAGATTCCTATGCGCATACAACGTATGTGTGTGCGTGTGTCCGTGTGTACAACAAACGCACACATATATACGAGCGCACAAATGAAGTGTTAAATATTTATCGAAGTTACATAGTTGATCAATTTCTCGCTTCAATATATCGGAACTCAAGATGTTGATGTATGTAATCGATTTTGTGTTTTTTTTAATCGGTCCCACGGTTGTATGGGGTTGGGGTAGTTTAGTTCATTTCGTTTCTTTCTATTATAAATTTTTTCTCTGTATACCTTATCATTTTCTCTTTTCATACTTTATGTTTACAAGTCGATTTTGTGTTAGCACTCTTACAAAACCGATGACCTGGTGATGGTCTTGGTAAAACCATGGAAGATGGGTTTTGAAGGTAGTTGATAAAATTGTCCAATGAACATTGAAATGAATCGGTTTTGACAGGTAATTTTTTTTTAATTAAGCAACGAGACTAGCGGGATGTTGACCTAGCGAGGTATACGCTCGTCCATAATGACGTGGCGCTAGTTAGGACGGATGATGATGGTAAAGCACCACATTGTGCTCATGGCTTTGAACCATGTCAAGTATCGTTACTCCAGTAATTTCACTAGCGACAGCGCTGTTCAAACCGGAACAAACTAATGTTCGCCCAGTGCTGTCTAGCGGATGATATACAAGCTGCCGTGGTACTTAAATGCTGTCGAGCACGAGATCTTCCACCAGTCTTACATAACGACAGCTGTAATCTAAGCTGAATAGAAATATGCTTTGAGGTCTTCATCTCTCAATTTAATAGCGTCATCGAGAAGGGCTCTTTATTATCACAATTTAACTACAACAGATTTAAAAAAAGAGGGTAGATAAAAATACAAACGATCAAAACCCGATATCCATTAGTGAAGTGAAAGGGAATACCCATAAAGCGTCACCGTCAATAAAAAGATTTACAACCCCTGCAGCGATTTGGGGTACAGACTCTCGCGGACAATCAATACCTACGCTTTATGGCTAATTTTACAACCCACTGAACATTTCAGTGCTATGATTCTAAACCCCCTTTTTTTTAAAAAAAAAATCTCCATGTAGCATTTTTAAGAACACCCTTAATACTTGTGTTATTGATATTTTTATCAGTTCTCAATGTATAAATAAATGAATGAATGATTGAGCGAATGAGCCAATGATACAATGAGTAAATGAGTGAATTATAGAACGAGTGAATGATAGAATGATGATGAATGATTGAATGAGCGGATGCGTGAATTAATAAATAAACATGGATAAATGAAGAGCCTCCTACAAACTGAAGCTTAGCGATCAGATTGAGAAAACTTTTGCAGTCTACAATTACTCTTTACTACTTATCAGCTGGACAACGCCCACTGCTGGGCACAAGCTTCTCTCAAGGATCTTCATAATAGAGGAAAACCTCCTCTTTTCAATTAAATAAATTAAATTTCGATCCACTCCTTTATATTATTATATGTAACAAATTTTTCTCCTGTGTACCAGGTCCTCGTTTTCTAGATATCACTCTCCAGGACCAATTTTAAGAACTGTAAATATGTGCCGGTCCTTTTAATACTACGATCCAGTAATATTTTTTTTGTTTTTTTATTAATTTACTGGTGGTAAGTCTCTGTTGCCGGAGACCATCTAGGTATACTACCATAGCGCCTGTTGCAGCAGACTAATGGTAGCGTGAAACCATTACTGTGTTCCGGTTTGAAGGGCGTTTTAGCTAGTATAATTACGGTGGTAACAAGACTCGACATCATATGCCTCCAAGCGAAGAGCATAATATGGTGTAATGTATATCATCATAACTAGCGCCACGTTGTTATGTTATGGGCACGCGTATCACTTACCATCAGGTGAATCGAATCGGCATCTTGACCTGGCACCAGTAGTTAGAAAGAAACAGAGCGAGACTGAAATGGAGGTCTACTTTCTGACGATGACAAAACTGGATTGCTGCAGCAAAGGAGTGATAAGTTTTGGTTATAATATATATATTTTTTAAACAATTAAACGACGAGACGTTCACCTGATTGTAAGTGACACGATGTGGTAGTACTGTGCAAACATTACTGTGTTCCAGTTTGAAGGGCGTTGTAGCTAAGGTGCTGGAGGGAACGAGAATTGACATCTATGTCTAAGGTGAGCACGATGTGATGCTGTGTATAACTTCCTAACTATCATCGAAGGGCAGGTATAGTCAAATATATCATCATCATCAGCCGATAGACGGTCACTGCTGGACATAGGTCTCTCCCAAAGATCTCCTCATCAATCGGGTCCTATTTATATGAGAGGATATGGGCTTTTCCCACCACGCCAACCTAATGCAGGTTGGTGGGTGCCAGAGCCTCGTTAGTTGATTAGCCAGGTGTGCCACGAACAGGTGAGGTTGGCAGTTTTTTTTTTCAACCGCCAATTTACGTCCCTTCTGTTGGGGCACACACCTATCCTCAAAATGAGGGCGATGGGCCGTAGTCACCACGCGGGCCCAATGCGGATTGGTGACTTCACACACACCTTAGAATGAATCCTAATCCATGTGCAGGTTTCCTCGCGATGTTTCCCTTCACCGTTTGTATTTCGCTGTTGTTACTAAAGTTCACAAATGTACATAACTTAAATATTAAAGTGATCGGTACATGACGAAATTAGAACCCGTGACCTTCGGAATGAAGACCGCACGCTCTAACCATTAGACCAGTTAGCTCAGTTTTGTTCCAACTCTGAAATGTTGAAGTGGTTTATTTTAGTTTGAGTTGTGGAAGCTTCGCGTCTCAATTCGTCGCTGTGAATCAGGTCGTGAGTGGCTGGAGTGGTCGGAGTGCATTATATACCAATCGGTGTCCTCGGGAGCGCCCTAGAGGCTGACCGGCCGCGGCACTCCGGGAGGGGCAATAAGCTAATAGGTCAATATTGCTGAATATTAGGTCAGCGGATTGATTCGGCGTGATGTAACTGAGCAACGGAGCCGCGAGACCTCGTCCGACTCCGGCTCCGAAACCGACTGCGACCGCACAGCAGAAAAGGAAGTGCTATTGAGTTTAACAATTAAGTCTCTATATAAAATCATACCTTCTAAATGGTTCAGCCGTATTTTTGATTGATCGATTACTTTAGTAGGAAATTAAAACGGAACCCTAATTAGGATGATATACACTGTACCACATTGCATTCGTCGCTTTGATACATACAATGTTAAGTCATTACCTCGGTAATTACACTATCTACAGCGCCCTTCAAACCGGATTACAGTAATGTTCGGACAGTACTGTCTGTCGGCCGCAATAGACGCTGCGGTGGTACCTGGACGGTCTTCAATAGACCTACCACTAATATTCTCTCTTAAAGAATTTATTGATAAAGAACACAGTGTATAAAAACGTATGAATATTTAAAAAAAAACAATATCAATAATATTAAAAAAAAATAATTCCTTTACAACTTTTTTTTAATATTATTTTTTATACCAAGCAATTGGTGGTTTACTGGTGGTAGGTTTTTGTTGCCGAAGATCGTCTAAATACTACCGTAGCTCCTATTGCCGCTGACAAACAGTACTGTTCAAACATTACTGTGTTCTGGTTTGAAGGGAGCTGCAGCCACTGTGATTACTGAAGTAATGAGACTCAATACCTTATGTCTCAGACGACGAGCGCAATTTGGTGTAATACATACCATCTTAACTAGTGCCACCTTGTTATGGCAGGCATCACTTACCATCAGGTGAACGTCGCGCTCGTCTCTCTACTTACAAAAAAAACAAACAATCATTCAAATATCTGTAGGGACTTATTGATATAATAAAGAAAACATACACCGCCATTATAAACAACCCCTTTGTTATAAATAATATCAATTAAATTTTAAATTAACAAAAAATTTTGTATTGTTTAACCATCATCATCATCATCCGAAAGCCATCCGCTGCTGGACATAGACTTCCACCAAAGATCTCCACAGAGTACATGTTCAGTTTTTTATTTAAATGATTAATTTACGACATATATATATACAATTTTTATACAACATACAACTAGCTGTTACTCACCCCCTTTGCTGGTTTAAACACCTCGCTAACCCCCATTCGGAGGTAACGTTTCATAAAATCTTTTCACAGCTTCTCTATACTCGTCAATAGGAATATTCCTACCAAATATCAAGTCTCCTGGTCGTATGGTCCCGGAGATGCCGTGATCAGTCTCTATATAGACGGAATCTCATATATATATGTAACAAAATAAGATAGTGGTAGGTAAACGATATTAAAGTGGGTAGTGGAGTTTGTAAATCTAACCCTCGTTAACAAATTAAGGTCAAACATTGTCTTCAGGGAACATTGATATTCAAAAGGGTGGATCTTTGTACGATCTTAAACATTGAGTAAATCTTACTATACTAGATAGTATTTTAAAGTATTTACTACGTCACTTCATTTTTATTCCAGGCTACTGCTAGAGAGTGGAGATCAGGTACCTATTACTACTGTCAGACTGTACGAATATTACTGGGTTACAGTTAAAGGGTGCTTTAGCCCACGAAATTACTAGGGGGTTAGTACCATTATCATGGTCAGATATACTAGCTGTTTCCCGCTCGCTTTGCTGACCGTTACACCCGCTATGGTAAAGGAATTTTGTATTATCCATTCTTAGCTGACCTCTAAACGACTGAAGCAATATCTTTACCAAATTTCGTATGTTCACGTCTAATAGTTTCGTAGATCTCGTGATGAGGAAATAAATCTTTAGATATCGAGTATATATATAAAGTAACAGTAGTAAAAAGAAATTTGGTATCAAAACCGCAACAAAGTATACTTTATTAACTGATTCGATAATTTTCTCAATATAAACTTAATACATACATTGATATATCACGCCTCGTTCCCAGTGGGGTGGGTAGGCAGAGACCACCTTTCTCTCCACTTGTTACGATCCTGGCACACCTGCTCTCGCTTCTTCCACTTACATGAGCGTCATCATGCATGCTCCTCGGTTGCGAGTACTCTCGACCCGGCCTTCCTTTAGGACATCTTCGATTTGATCGGAACATGTCCGCCTAGGTGGACCTGCACCGATTTTTCCAATCATTCTTACCTCGTATACCTCCTTCGTTAATCTTCTTTCATCCATTCTTTCTACACGGCCGAACCATCTAAGCATCCCTTTCTCTATCTTTGTCACTACATCTACAACCACGCCGCACCACTCCCTTATCACACTGTTCCTCACTTTGTCCATCAGCTTCACTCCAGTTATACTTCTCAAGCTTCTCATCTGCACAGCATTAATCCTACTTTCATGTTTCTTCCGCCATACCCAACATTCACTACCATACATCAGTGTGGGGATCAACACGTCTCCATGCACAGCCAGTCGTGCTCTTTGTGATACGTTCCGGATATTCATAAAGTTATGAAGTGCCCCATTCACTTGATTCTCTTTCAAAACTCTTCTTCCAACATCACCATCACACTTGCCATCTCTCGTAAACTGCGAACCCAGATTAACAAATTCTTTCACTTGTTCCACTTTTTGTCCCTCAATCATAATGTCACAGTTTACCCCATAAACAGACAATATGGACCACAATTCATTCCTCACCACTCTGTCAAAGACCTTTTCCAAATCCAGGAAAACGCAATAGACTTTTTGTCTATGTGCCAAACATTTTTCGGCTCTGCTACGTAAGTAAAG
Source organism: Ornithoptera priamus (assembly GCA_029034505.1). Lineage (NCBI taxonomy): Eukaryota > Metazoa > Arthropoda > Insecta > Lepidoptera > Papilionidae > Ornithoptera > Ornithoptera priamus. The sequence continues at coordinate 860,395 of JARDWD010000517.1, read as the reverse complement.
ACCTGGTCCATGCGTCCCATTCCACTCCTAAATCCTGCTTGTACATCCCAAATCTCTCTTCCGTTTCCACCATCACTCTTTGATTCAGGATCTTTGCATACAGCTTGCCGCCGCCGCTCAGTAAGCTATCGTCACGGTAATTTCTACAATCTTGCTGTGATCCTTTTCCTTTATATACCGTCCAACGCTCCTCCAACAAAGGTTGAAACGGCAGTACAGCTGATTAGTTATCACGCCCTGTCCAGCACTCAGCATTTCGACCGTAATCCTATCATACCTTGCAGCCTTACCCAATTTCATACTATTCATTGCATCTAAAATCTCTTTCATACTAATATTACTTTCATCCCCACTCTCAGTTTAGCCCTTAACGGGGTTTGGCATTTTCACACCCTCTTTTTCTCGAATAAACTTTCAAAACGTTCCTTCCATCTCTTTAGAATACATTTTAAAAAAAGCCCACATTTCGCTCCCACGGGGACCGAGACGCGAGGGGTTGCAAACCCCGTCGCCACCATTCTGACACGAAATACGTTCCACCATTGCAGTTCCCACCAAGTTAATTGTTATAAACAAAATTAACTAATTGCTATCATATTAAAGTTTATTGGTGTTATAATTAGATCTTCTCCCAAGTTCATTAATTAGAAAGATTTTGAAATAACTAACTATTGATAGATTGTTAGCTAATCTAATTGAATCTGTATCTTGTAAAAAAGGATACCTAGTATTACAATAATATCGTTATGTAACAGGTTGTTTATTATATGCCCTTTCCCCTACAGCGTTCACTCGTACTCCCGTGGCGTCATCAATCAAAACTCTTCATCATCATTCTGGTATTGTCAGTGGGATTGGCTATAGCAACGAACACAATAACTGTACCGAAAAGCGACCCTCGGAAATCTATCAGCGGACATAAACAGATATGAGCAGCCCTAATGAGCCGGAATAACTTGACCCTCCTCTCCCTTAGTGCAGTTCGTGTTATATGAAGTGCGAGGGGCAGGGCTGAGGTGGCGCGAAGGTCAGCTTATAGTAGTCATGTGACTGCGCCGGCAGTGCTTCTCAGTGGCGTATCAGACGTAGTGGAGTGCGGACGCTTTCCATTTGGTGCACAGGTGCTGAAGTTTGCGCAACTTTTTTTTTCCAATTTTTGTGCGGAGCTCGAGTGGTGCTCGGTGGCAGCGGTGGAAGTAAGCTTTCGGAGGTAAGCGGTAGCTTTATCAAAGACGCCTACTCGTGTGGCGGAAGTAGTTTTGTGAACTTTTCACCAACTTTATGTCCTTTGAGAAAATGTGTTATATATTTTTTGATTATTTTCTTTCATTATTTAAATACTATGTTACCGTTATATATATATATTTATATAAATTTTATTGTTTTTTTATTTTCTTGTATAATCTATGTTAAATACTTACGTAATTACAATTCCACATAAATTTCAATAAAAATCTATATCTACTATTTAATTTTTTTATTTAGATTACTATTATTATTACTATTCTTGAATTGTAAAATTTACTTATTAATACAAATTATGTAATAGATATATTAAATTATTTATTTATATAGATAAAGTCATAAAAAAATTCTGATTTATGGTGAAGCCAACTACGATACTTTACAGTATACGTAAAAATTATTAAAAAAAAATTCTTATTACAAAAAACCGTAAATAATGTTTTAAAAAATGTTATAATATAGTTAATTATTTAGAATGTAGTTTATCTATTTCATGAATCTGTTTATAAAAATATCCAAGTATTTTAATTTCGATTTAGGAACGACACGATCACAGTATATAAATATTATCTAATACTTTACCTAATAAATCATTTTTATTTTGTTTTGTTTTTCTCATGATTTCTTTCACTGGGTACATCCGGTTATGCTGTACTACCTTCATTATAATTACATAATAAATATTTTATAAAAAGTCAGCATCATCATTGGAAATAATAAATACTAGATATTATTTAAGTATCTGCCTTAGTACAAATATCATTATGTATTTATACAAATTCGTTGATTGTATCGATCTTTTTGAAACTATCAATTTACATAAAACACATAGTTTATTTATATATATTTTTTTAACAAAGACAACAAACAGCTATTACACAAACAAAATTAATTGATATAATAGATGTATATACGTACATATAGTATCTTGAAGTACATGTAGACGTATAAGACACAAAAAATACTTGTTATTTAGCAAATAAATGGTAATTACGTTAATAATTACAATTATTACAAAGTTCGCTAATTATTTTTTTCTATATATAAATAAATAACATTTGCAAACAATTCGTCCTGTTTAATGCAAGTAAGATTAATGAAAGTATTATTTGTGGGACACACATTTCAATTCCCACCCTGTATCCGACAGGGTGGGGATTGAAATGTGTCGTTAGTCCGTACTATGTAGTATATACATCAAAATAATGAAACGAGCTTACACTTTATAGTACGTGATATATCTGTTTGTGTGATGCTGGTCAGAATCACTGTCCATCCTATACAGTAAGAAAACAAGTAAATACTTTAGACACGTATAATTTTTTCACGCAACTGCTATGAAAGCAGAACTTAGCTCCACAATGGAATATAGAAGCTCCTCAGCAACAGCACCCTACCATAAAAAGCCTCGTCACTTATTTGATAGTATACACAGGTTAATACTGTATTCAATAAAAAAAATCTTGAGTAATACTAGAGGAGTTAGTGTCTATTAAACAAAAAATGGTAGTAGGTCTCTGTTGCCGGAGACTGTCTAGGTGCCACCGCATCATCAATTGCAGCCGACAGACAGTGCTGTGCGAACATTACTGTGTTCCGGTTTGAAGGGTGTTGCAGCTAGTGAAACTACTGGGGTAACCAAACATCTTGTCTCAAGCACAATGTGTGCAATGTATATCATCCTAACTGGCGCCCTGTTATGATCAAGCGAATTAAAAACCAATATGTGAACGTCTTAGTCGTCTCATCACTTCGTCATAAAAAAAAATACCATGACCAAATATACAAGACTGAACACGCAACACCAACACCAAGATCAATACCAAGATTGTGCAAGTCTTGGTCTTGTTGTCGCTTTGCTCTTCACAAGGTATATCTAAGGCTGATGATAACTCAAAGTAATTTGGAATTTAGCCAGCAATAGTTCAGTCTTAAGATCTTCTATAGACTTTTTACCTTTGATATGCGGGGATACATAAATAAAACCATCATCAATATTATACTTAGGTAGCGAGATAGATATGTTATATATTAAAGCGACGAGCATCTGTTGTGTATATCTTCCTAACTGGCGATTCATTGATATGGGCGTGTGGCGTGTATCCATCAGCACAAGAGTACCGTCGTGACGCCGCTCTGGATAGACGTTCTTTGTTATTCCGTCACTGTCCTCTCACTTAGCTCTCGAAGACTAAGCAATGGAATCTGTTGCTTATATTTGTAACAAATGTTGAATTATTAATTTGTTTATTTATACAATGCGTTGAAGTAAACAAGAGCACGGTGTATACGAGTATGGCGCTTTCAAATAATCAATTAAGTATAAAAGACTGAAGGTCTTCCGATAGAAATCACTTAGATCCCTACGACAGCCGAGTTAACTGTAACTGCTAATATTTAATGGTTTTACTATTGTAAAGTGAATTACACGAAATACATACGTACTGTTTGAAGCAGGCGATTTAGTTACAAGAACTAAACTTCACAATCCCCATATTGGTGACCCGGCATAGAGTACACAAAGCCCATATTGGTGACTCGAATTCAGCTGCAAAAAAAGCCCATAGGCGGAAGGATCATATGCTGTGAATGTCCAGCTCGCTTCTTTATCGCCTATAAGTTATTAAAACGAAGCACTGTATAGTTTTAATTACGCGAGCTATTAATCGTCAGCCAGGGGAAGCTGACCGTTTGTCCTGGCTCTTGAATATTTATAACACTCCTGAAAAAAATGAATAGCAAAGAGAAGAACCCACTGAATTGCCATTTAAGCGGCGGAATATATTTCGGCCCGAGGTGCTCCTGTGTTAAATTGTAGCTATTCTCTCGTTATTTTTTTTTCAAGGATAAAATGCTAAATATATTAGAATATATATATATACAGTAGACATACATATATATACGTATATAATATAAATGAACACAGGCCGATCAGGAAGATGCTTATTTAAAATACTCCGGGTCTCACAGCAATACTGTCTAACCGGCATATTAAAAGTGATGGTAACTAGCTTTACTATCTGCGGCCTCATTACTAAACACAGTGTCAGATCAGGTGCGGGGTGGGGTGTAAAGGTTCCCGCACAATAACTCACTGGATCCAAGCTAACCTCACTCGCTCGTGGTGCATCCTGTTAATCAATAAACGAGGTTCCGGCGCCCGTCAACCCGCATCGGACCAACGTGGTGGGAAATAGTCTAAATCCCCTTCGATCGATGTGGGCATCTTTTGGGAAGGCTTATGTCCAGCAGTGGACCTCTATCGGCTGATGTAAGATACAAATAGACCGAAGATTAACCTAGTAAACATTTGTCTACTTGTGAATGCGAATGGTGGTAGATCTCTAGCGCCGGAGTCCATCTAGGTAGGTAGGAGCTCTGCGTCAGGTCCAGCATAGCTCCTATTGCTGCTAACAAATAGTACTGTGCAAATATTACCGTGTTCCGGTTTGTAGGGTTGTAGCTGGTGAAGTGACTGGAGTGAGGAGTTGTAAAATCTTGTCTCGATGTGACGGGCGCAATGTGGTGCAGTGTATACCATGGTAACCAACATCATGTTGTTATATACAGATACTTACCATCAGGTGAAAGTCCCTCTCGTTTCGTAGCGTCGTTAAAAAAATTTGAAGAATAGTAAGCAAAGGATTGTTATGTAAAAAGGATAATGAGGTCAGTGTGGCTCCTTTACAAAATTCCGCAATACTTATAATGTGTTATAGCTATCATCATCAGCAGCCGATAGATGTCCACTGCTGGGCATAGGCCTCTCCAAAGATTCCCACGTCGATCAGATAGTAATTAGTATGGGGTAATTTAGGCCTTTTCCCACTAAACTTGCCCAATGCGGCTTTGTGTTATATATATGACAAAATCCAATTAAAATGTTTAATTAAATTAATACGTACATAATATTTGTTTTTAACCATTATTCGAAGGATTTTATAACGACCAAGTAAAAAAAAAATTATTAGAGTACGAGAGATGTTTTATTCAAGAATTTTGATAATTTTTAATGAGGGTACAGAGGTGAAAACTCCGTCGTTTAGATGGAGAGATCGGGCACTCCACGCCATCCCTCGCCGTGCCGTGCCGCCCGCCTGTAATGAGGGATTGTATTTATATTTAAACAGTACATTAAAAAAAGAGTTAGTCCTGGAAAGGTGATTGAAATGTAGGTAGTTGGCCTGGTAACACAGAGGTTCGATTCTAGGGCAAGGTGTTATGGAGTTTAGTTAGTCGGAGAGGTTTCCAAATCTATGTCGCCCTCCTTCCGGATATATATTTCCAAACCCTTACTGGTAGGTCTCTATAGCCCAGCCGTGTAGTCTTGGGCTAGTAAGAATAGGACTAAGGTAAGCTCTGCCTGCATTAGAAGGCGAAAGAGTCTACGAGATTCGCGGGCTTTGAAGTTGAGGGTTCGTAACGCTGAACAAGCGAACCTGCGTGGCACAGCGTATGGCCCAGTGATGGTGCCTAGGAGGGTTAGGCTCCTCAGAGACGTGTAAAACAAAGTGTACAGGGGCACTGGTGGGTACTATAAGAGACCCCTAAGCCTCTCCGAATCTATGGATAATAGATAGATTCGCGATAGATAGGAACCGGAAAACACAAATGTAACACAATGGTGTTATAATATATATATCGGCTGTTTTCCTTTCTATTGGTATGAAATTGTCCTTGTTCCCACCAAAAAAAAAAATAGGATCATGCAAATTGGATCAATCTCGTGATCCGATTTGCTTGATCCTTTTTTTTGGGTTAAGAACAATAAAGGGCACTCATTGTAAAATTGTTTTCTTTATACAGTTACCATAACACGGTAGAACCACAACCTTTTTTTTGTAGGAAATGTATGCCAACGAGTGAACAGTTCACCTGGTGGAATGTGATGGCTGACACCCATGGACATTCGCAATCCCAGAGGGATCGCAACTGTCGATTAATACGCTCTATTCTATACCACCTAGAATTAAATGATGTATAGATGACCTTTTACAAAGAAGTTCCACCACCATCAACATCGAGCCTTCAAAGATCTCCAAGTTAATTAATCCTAATAATTTTGGTCAATTAGAAAGAAATTTTTTTTTATTTAATGAGAACGACACGCTAGTTAGGGTGATATACTCAGCATGATAGTGATGTTTGTTCGATGTGATCTTTGGAGGAAAGCCTATGTCTAGCAGTGGACGTCTATCGGCTAATGATGATGATGACACAGCATCGAATTGTGATTGTCGCGTAGACATATGGTAAGTCTAGTTTTTTGACAGTAATATCATTAGCTACCTTCAATCTGGAACGCAGTAAGACTACTGTTTAGGGGTAGAAGTAGGCGCTGCGGTGGTGCCCGCCACCACTAAAACTATGGACTTTTTTCCCCATTCAGAGCCGTCCTCGTGTGAGGTGCTGTTATCCCAGCTCTTACCAGAAGTGAATTAGTCTCCAGATGTTTACAGGTGAATGGATCTCGGTGATCTAGGAACTTGCTGTGTCTAAGTTGATGAGTGACGACGGAGGGCTCCGCACACTTAAAATATAGGGAAAGAGTGAAATAAAAACATAGAAAAAAGAAACAATGTAAGAATAAAAGAAAGATAAAGAAGTAATAATGTAAGCGGAGATTGAAGTATGAGAGATGGAAGCAAATATATTTAAAGATGATAAGGTATGAGTGAAAGATAGAAAGCACGGAGAAAAGGAAATGTAGAATGTAGGGAAAGGAAAAGAATATAATGACAAAAGCGCAAAAAGAAAATAGAAGAGATGCTCCGGCTCAACACAAAAAAGGGGTTTAATGGGGGGATGGATTTTAAAAAAAAATTATCTCAGTAAAAGTTTATACAATGTTCCTGTTTGCCAGTAAAGTGTATTGCGTTTTAACATTTCACGTAAATAGATCGCTGCGGAATCTGAATAAGGTCTGCCGTCCCGTTGCGTGTTATTTATTCAGAGCGGGCTCGACTCTGATACACTGACACAAGTTACGGAGGATCTGTGGGGATCCGGTTGGGTAGCGGGGCGGTGCTCCTCGCGGTTATTCCGCGGGCTGTATCTATGAATTATTTTATACTAACATTTTATGAACCATCATCATCAGCCGATAGACGTCCACTGCTAGAGACAGGCCTTCTCTAAAAATCTCCATGTTTGTGAAGGAATACAAAAATAGCACAAATGATACAGAAGGCTAATTACAAGTCAATTATTAAAAATTTTAAGAGGATTAAATATAAATTGTTTAGTTATAACTAAGTTTAACTTAAGTAAATCATCATTTTGGAACTAGACTGTGTTCAGTTTATTCTTGAGTTGGGAGGCAAAGGTGTTAAACTGGTCAATACCAACTACCGAAGAAATTGAGTTGAAACATCCCCTAACTCTACAACCCACCCACCCCATGTGAACCCTTACAAATGTGAACATCTTAGGGGAGGGCTATATCCAGCAGTGGACATCTATCGGCTGATGATGATGATGGTGATAATTCGACAAGTCTAATGAAATAGTAGTATAATAGTCAAACACTTCTATTTAAAAAAAAATATATCATGTCAATACAATTATTTTGAAAAAATATATTTTTTTATACTACGAGGCAAGGAGTCAAGCAGGACATTCACCTGATGGTAAGTGATACGCCCGCCCCTAAAAAAGTGGAGCTAGTTACAATGTTATACGCAGCACCACACTGCGCTCGTCGCCTTAAGACATAAGATGGCTCGTTACCCCAGTAATTACACTATCTACAGCGCCCTTCAAACCGGAACATAGTAATGTTCGCACAGTGCTCGTCGGCTGCAATAGATGCTGCGGTTGTACCTAGGCGGTCTCCGGCAACAGAGACGCTACCACCAGTGATAAGTAATAATAATAATATACCGTTTATTTCCAATCGAAAAAAAAACGTAGTAGAAAAAGGAATTTAAATAAAAACAAAATATTACATTTTGATCATGTAGGAGAGGAACTTACTCAGATGACTCAACCCTGACGAAAAAAGTACAATCACTCGAACCTAAGTGTCGAAGTAATAGACTACCAGCCACAGAGAATATACAAAAATGAGTGTTTATATATTATAATAAAAGTCTTCGAGTTGGTAAATAATGATGTAATGGAGAAGATTACCACATTCATCCCCAACAAACAAACCCCCGGCGCCGCGCACACCTTCACAGTAAATCCGACCGGAATTTAAATGACAATGGATCCTCCGGAATACGGAAGCTGACATCTGTATGGCATTTGAAGCTTTTTTGATAAAGCTCGCGGTTTATTTAAATTGTGTTTTGTTTGTTTTATGATCATTTTCAAGTCGCAGTGCCGTTGTCATCGTCAAAGGTCTCTGTTGCTGGTGACCGTCCAGGTACCACCGCAGCGACTATTGCAGCCGAGAAACAGTACCGTGCGAATATTACTGTGATCCGGTTCGAAGGACCAATAGCTATTATTGGTGATAGGTCTCTGTTGTCGGGGACTGTCTAGGTACCACCTCAAAGCCCATTGCAGCCGACAGATACTACTGTGGGAACATTATTGTGTTCCGGTTTGAAGAGTGCTGCAGCTAATAAAATTACTGGGGTAACGAGACTCGACATCTAATATGTTAGACATTTAAGACGCTGAGTCTCTAGTATACATCTGTCGGCTGACGATGATGACTACAACTGTATGTGTTGACTTATGAGAAGACATCTGGTAAAGTGTACTTGGAGCATAGGCTCGATGTTATGGAAACCTTTGGTGAAGTTCCACAGCCAGCATTGGCTGATAACTTTTGAGCTCTTCTTCTGTCACAAGTCAGAAATTTGGTTACAGTCAAAATGACGAGCCCGTCAATCTTCGTCACCGTGGGTTTCCTGTTGGCCCTCGTGTCAACTGGCGAAAGCATCAAGTGCTGGCAATGCGGCCAGTACAGCGATGGAGTCGGATCCATCACCCCCTGCAACAACAGAAGCGCCACGCGACTGGCCGAGTGTCCTGCTGGTGCGAAATATTGCATCGTAAGTACCAACGAGCGTTATACTTCTGTTCTCTCTTCAGATGTTGAAAGAGAGCATTATTCGACACCTTAATAAAATTAAAGAGGACTGTGGCATGATGATGACCAGATCTCCAGCCAGCACTTACTCTAATACCTTAATACTGCAGCGCTGATAGTATTCCAAAGCTTACTACTAATTATGATGTCATGGCCGTCCAGACATCCCTTCTCGTATGGTGATACCTCTACTGTGTTAAAGATATTGAGTCACGTTACTCCAGTAATTACGCTAGCCACAGCGGCCTTCATACTGGAACACAGTAATGTATGCACTGTACCTAGACGGTGTCCGGGAACTGAGGCTTTACCACCAGTAAACAAACAAGTTTAGATATAGTAATGGATACAGCTTGAACAACTGATAAAGATTAATTTAAAAGTAATTTTCAACCCTAACGGCGCTTACACCCTTTCAGTACTTCATACCCCTTTACAATACAATTGTTGCAGAAATACGTCAGCGAGTTGACCGTCGTACGGGACTGCGTACCAACCTGCACTGAAAAAGGTAAATGCACTGATGTCATCATCATCATCATCATCATCATTAGCCTTTGTTTATCCAATGCTGAATAGAGACCTTATCCAATGTCTTCCACCAAATGCGATCCTCAGCGTCTCGCATCAACCCACTTCCGACCGCTCTGATGATATCGTCGGCCCATCTGGTATGTATGTTCGATATCCACAGATCCATTGCATCATCACAAGACCTTCGAAACTATTAGACGTAAACACTTAAACATTTGGTAGGGATGTTGCTTCTGCCGTTTAGAGGTCAGCTAAAAATGGTTATCACAAAATTTCTATCCAAAAGGTAGTTGCAGGGTTGTTACGGCTAGCGAACGAAGCGACGAGAGGAGCTGTGTACTCACCTGATGTTAAGTGATACGCTTGCTGATAACATCGCAGCACTAGTGAGGTTTATATACACAGCATTACATTGTACTTTCCTTTAGACATAAGAGTGTCGCGTAACCCCCTAATTTAACTAGCTAGTTTAACATGATGGTTTAAAAAACGATGATGTCGTTAAGTTGATACAACTTAGACTGTACGTACTACAATTAAACTGTACTTCCGTTTCATGCAGAGTGGTGGGGAGCCCGCACGTTCTGCTGCGAATCGGATGAATGCAACACGGCAGTTACACGAACACCCGCGGCGGCTGCCGTCGCGGCGGCGGTGCTGACGGCCGTGCTGGCTGCGCACGCGCGCTGACCGCTCCGCTTTTAACCATTTTCAGTTCCTGTTCATTCAGATGACGACGAGAGACTTTTGTTTTTGTGAAAAGGAAAACTAAGTTTTATCCACATCTCATTTTCTTGTTATAACAAGTTTCTTTAAACATGTTTTCAGAGTCAGAGACGCCGCTGTTATAGATAACTTGACAACATTGTTTCTATTGAGATATCATGGTTAAGTTTTTTCTTTCAGTCTTATATCTATTTATTTTCTAATCATTAAGTTATCTATTTGATTTATACATACATATATATACACGTTTATTTTTATGTATGAGTTTACTTAACAATATATAGTAGTATAACTTATTTTAAAGTCAGAGACCGTCTACTACAGCATCCGGCAAACAGTACTGTGCGAACATTACTGTGGTCCAGTTTGAAAGAGGATTGTAGTTAATAAAATTACTGGGGTAACGAGACTTAACAATCTTACATCTCAAGGCGGATACAATGTGTTATACCATACTAATTACCGCCAGGTTGTTATGGCGACGAGCACAACGCGGTTCTATGTACATCAACTTAACTAACGACAGTCTAAGTGCGGGCGTATCACTTACCATCAGGTGGACTTACCACCCATTTCTTTGTCTTATATAATAACAAATAAATTAGTAGATTTTCACGTTAATTTGTTTATATTTTAAACTTAAACATAGTACATTAAGATATGTTAGGTTACCTTCTTCTATTAAATATATATATATGTAAGATTTCTCCGTTTCTATTTATCATAGTCATAATTTGTGATAATATGTTATTTATATACTTACCATTAAAATAACTTGGTGAAGTCGGCAGTGTCCAAATATTAATCAGAAGATAATTTTCCAAGTAACATACTTATATTATATATCCTTCTCGACACTAAAATTATTATCAAATCTTTCATAGTTTATTTGTATACATTAATCATCACTATATATACGATTAGTATATCTAAAATGTGATTAATTTCTAGTCAATTCTATACATATATATACATTTATGTATATTTATACATATAAATAAACTTAGTAATTATGTTTTATAAAGTTACATAGTTGTATCTGTTTGCGTTGCTAATTATTTATATAATTAAATATATAACGCCGATGGTACTTTGTAACTTACATACACATTACATATAGTATCTCAATATATATTAAATAATATTATGAATGCATTTCTTAAGTTATTTAAACGTATTTAATATGTTATGAAATCTTATCACAAGTATAAAGTCATACAGTTATTCGTATGAAATATTTTTAGGTTCAATTATTGAGTAAATAGATTACTACAATATCATATATTTATATATTGTGTTTACTATGTTATATATAATTTAGTCCTTTTTAAACCCTTTCGTATTAAAATCTATAAAAAATAATTATTAAAAGAGTATATAATAAAGGTAAACGCTTTATAGACCTCTATCACATACGGTCATCATAAATAAACAATTCTAAATTATTATTAAACAATATCATAATATATAGATTTTAGTGCCTAGGTCATAAGGTCAGACTAGTTAAGTGTAATAGTTAAAAATACTGAAAGGTTTAATTACAGTTAAAAAAAAACTCAAGGACAATTAGTACAACGCTTCTTAGTATCATTATAAGGTAAGATTTATTTACTTAAAGTTATTTACGTAGTTCGGTCGATGTGGAGATCTTTGAGGACGATGTCCAGCAGTGGACATCTGTCGGCTGGTAATGATGATGATGATTTACGTAGTTAAACGGTTTATTATAGGCTTCGAAGCCTGTACTTAGTCCACTAAATATACAATTAGCACATATTTAATTAAAGCAGTTTCCATATATATGATTTTAACTTAGACGTTCATAGCAATCGCTTGTGCTAACTTGAATTCTACTTTAAATTAAAACTTTAACAATTTTATTGTTAACTGTACATGTGGAGTTTCGTTTGTTTGTAAGGAATTGTTTTAAACACTAACACTGATGCTTGTTAGACCTAAGTATAGTCTGTACCACTGTGCTACTTTAGATTTTGTTCCTAGTTAAATAAAGACCAATTTATAATTCATCGATATCATTTTATTTATTTCCGGTCGATGTGGAGATCTTTGGGGAAGGCCTATGTCCAGCAGTAGACGTCTGTCGACTGATGATTATGATGAAGCAACAGCATATTCTTATGGACAAGCGTATCACTTACCATAATATGAGCTTCTTGCTCATCTCGTTCCGTCACAATATTTATGTTCTTCTTCTTCGTCGGTATCACTCTTGACAGATCGGTAGTGGTCATTTCAAGTATTGGTGGCAAGCTTCTTAACAATCTGACACTATTCTCTGATGGTCGACTTCCTCGTGCAATCATGTAGTGATCCTTTCCTTCCTCCTGCCCTTTGGCCCAACTAGGCGGGGTCACCATATGTATTTCCCGTCCACATCCCTCTATCAGCCGTCACATCTGAATTCACACTCTTCTTACACACTTCTATCCACACTTTCTTCGGTCCTCCTCTACCCTTACAACCATCCATTAATGTAGTGATCAGTCCACCTCATAGAATAGAATAGAAAATGCTTTATTTCACTACAAATAATATAAAAGGATATTATATAACAATGAATACATAATGGACGGTCTTATTACTAACGGCTATCTCTTCCAGACAACCCTTAGATGGAAAATATAGAAAAATAACCGAAAATTTTGGGGTGGGTACTAGTTTATATATATGTATACATACATACATACATATACAAGCATTATATAACAATATTGATAGAAGTAATAATATATATACACATATATGAACACTTAAAGTGACGTTATAATATTATTATTGAAAGCGCACGATAATGACCCTGACAAGGATCTTTAAGGGTTGCAGTGAGAGCGCATGTGTTATTGCACCGCGTAGGTTTAATAATTAATTATATTAATGTTATTCGTATTAAAATGCTAATGATGAAGCAAATTAACTCTAAACGAAAACAAAAACAAACTTTTGTTACGGATCTGTGAAGTTGTTACACTGCAGCCGACTGCAGCTTTACAGGAGAACTTTTTAATTTGATTTCAGCAGAAAGCATTCACTGTTTGTTGTGAATTATGAAAACTGAACGGTTGTTTGTAGCCTCCATTTGTAGAGGGTAAGATTTTTTTTTAAAAAAACTATGAAATCTATTTTAGTTATAAATCTGTAGGAAGTTGAGTGAGAAATCTCTGCGAATGTATTACCATATTGTCGTAGATATCACCATCAGATAACGTGGCGCTGGTTAGAATGATAATCCTGAACCTTTTTTTTCTGATGGTACCGGCATTTACAGTGATTTACATACATCATCACTTTCTTCTACTCATTCTCATCTTTTATCTCATATCTTGCATGCACTCTGCTCATCTCTCAACACCTGCACACATTGTGCTTGGCCGCTTTAAGATGTGATATTATAAATCTTGTTACTGCAGTAATTTCTTTACACACTAACGTTTGTTGGCTGCTGTGGGAGCTACTGTATGTACCTAGACGGCTTCCGGCAAAATATACTACAACCACAGTAGTCCTTTTACAAGTTTGTTGTTTTTATGATAATCTCTCTAAATTGTTGATTTGATTTGATTAGATTTTAATTGATTGATTGCCAGTGACCTATTACAATAAATAACACTTTGATCGTGCCTTTTGTAAAATTGGTAACAGGTCGCCTGTTACCATTTGACAAATTACTTTTTAACGTCCCAACAAGCTGCGCGCTGACGCACCTAAGCTCTGCTACGCTTTCGTAACGGGTAATGGATTGCGCAAACGTTTATAAATGTCTATAAATAAGTAAATGAATCATTTTGTTTTATTATTTGGAACAACTTAATAAAAGTGTTAAGTTACCCATGATTAACAATATAGTAGTAGATCGGTGGTGTCTGTGATAGGTTATGATTGTGATGAACTTACAGGTCATTATGTCACCAACGTCCGTACAGTTAATATGTGTTCAAGACTTTGACAGTCTTTGGCATAGTAGTGACAAGTTCCTGATCACCAAAAAGCCTGTTGACCCACCTGTTCGGTGAGTTTAGTGCAGCTGGATAAGTTTTTGCAGCACCTTTCGAGATAAGGCGATACTATACACGATCGGACCTTTTATATTAAATGTAGCGAGGAGAGGAGTTGGACGTTCACCTGGAGGTATAATGATGACAGATCATAACATCGTAGTGTCGAAAACCTTTGGCTTCTAGCTTAGATGTATGAGCGATGACTTGCTTTAAAAAAAAGTTACTATATCGTTGGGAATTGTATTATTTCCTTTATGTAAAGCCGCCGGAGCACTCGGCATAAAAAACGAGATTAAAAGAATAAAAAAACTTAAGTTGGCCGTCGCTAAAGTAATAAAACACTTGATGAGAACACTTCACAGATAGTGCACTCGGCTCTCAGCTTGCAGCTCCCTGAACTGCATCACAAACATTCACACTAATCGTTTGCTTTGGAAAGAAATGCATTGTGATGAAGTTAATAAACATTCATTATTATGATTTAGATTATTAATGATCACCCCCGTACTCTCTAAATTGGTGGTGCTGTGTGGTCTCGAGTATAAGATCAGCTGACCTTGGGAGACAAGAGATAAATAATGGATAGTAATTAAGATCAAAACATGGAATAACCTATTTTTCTTTATGTTTTGTTCGTTAAAATATGTTGTAGTTGCATACCAATGGGTGTGACGTATCCTTAAAGGATAAAAGACAAGGAGAAAAAGAGAGTAGGAGGGGGATCGAGGATGGTGTAACATGCTAGTCCAGGAAACCCGGGTTCCCGTAAATTTATATCTAAATTTATGAGTTCTTTACCTATGTAAAGACATCACGATATCTCTGGAGCCATGAAGCCTGGAGACTTGAAATTTTGTAGGAATAATCCTTATGCCGACTTTAGTGTAGCTAAGACTAGTTTTTATGAAATATTACTCCAAAAAGGGGTTGCGGGGTCCAACAAAAAAAGCAGGGAACAGGTAGTAGTATTTCTATATAAGAGATGGAGGTAGTATCTTCGAAACTTCACCATCATCGAAACTAGACGATAAATAATCACTATATTATCCACCCCTTTGTTATAGGTAAGTTAACTATTTTGTTTAATAAAGTGAAATTAATGTAAAGTTGTGTTTACTTAGCTTTACTAGTTTTTGTGATTTTTCAATGTTAACAGCCTCCGTAACACAGCAGCTTTGTTCCTTTTATAAGAGGGAAGTCACCGGTTTGACTCCTGGACTATATGTTAAGGACTTTCGTTTATAATAGGGTTGTTGCGAACCCGGCTAGTTGACTACTACCTGCATATAATCTGCCGCCATAACAGCATCGCTATGTTCCGGTTGTCTATATGAAAGCCGAAGTATTCTGGAGGAGCTGGCCTCACCATCCACGGCCTCTTTGCCCTTTAACATCACGTGAAAAGAGGTCCAGTATTAGCCTAATACATATAAAATTAAAACCTGCAATTTTAAGACCTACTGTACTATCTTATCGATGAGTCATATATTCTTTTTCTAGGTGACGAGAAGAATAGAACGTTCACCTGATGGTAAGTGACACGCAGCGACATGGTGCTAGTTAGGATGATAGACACTGCACTATATTGTGCTTCTCGCCTTGAGACATGAGATATTTGATCTCGTTACCCCAATAATTACACTAGCTACAGCGCCCTTCTACCTGGAATATGGTAAGGTTCGCACAGTACTGTCTGTCGACTGCAGTAGGCGCTGCGGTGGTACCTACCTAGACGGTCTGCGGCAACAGAGACCCACCACCAGCAAAGTTCCTGTCTAGCTTTATCTGATCAAGAAAGTAAATTTTACGTTTCTTCTAAGATCTTTTATCTAATCAACTATTTGTCTCTTCGTCCTCATGTCCGCCGCTGCAGTGTCTACTCGCCCTTATCTAAATAAGACTTGACAGTAACGATTCCATAAATTTCTCGTAGCCGACGGCTGAATACACGCGACGGAGCTTCCGCTTTCCGCTGCGGAGCTTTTGTTCTTACTTAAACGAAGACCAAAGCTTTCCAATTCGACGCGTACATTTTTGGTTCGTACCAGGTGTAACTTATTAGAGTGGTCTAGATTTAATGATTTCTGTTAGAATAAATACTTTGTTTTTTTTAATGACTGTCGCTTGAGTACAATCCTACTTGATGGTAAGCGACGATATAGGCTTTGATGGTGAAACGCACTAGTCTAGAAATAGCCTGACTCTATTCTTAAAGACTTCTACTGCATAGTTGGATAGAAACACTCACGTTGGCAGATTATCCCAATTCTTCTCTATAACTTATATTAATAAATTATATAACTTAAGGTTTTATCTATGATAGAAGTAATATTGAAGCTGAAGGGTTAAATCTTTAATTCCCGATGATAAGTGATAGTGAGGCTGTTGCTGGTAAAGTGTGTTAGCTAATTATAATCTAGCCGTAATACAGGGAAGCTGTGGTAGCTAGTTAAGTAAGTTCGAAACCCTTCCACCAACCAAACTCCATAACCCATAGCACAGGAATCGAGCCAAGAATCTCCGTGTGAAGCGGGGCCAGGCTGAGGCAGTCAATAATAAATATTTGTTATGAAGGTGTACTGGTTCAGAAACTTACATTTTAGTAATAAAGCAGTGTTTTCCATTAATAGACACAATTTTTTTACTTTACTAAGAGGGAAAAAAATCGGTCTGATGGTAAATTCTCCACCTCCTATTAACAATATAGCTAGTTATTTATTTTACTTGTTTATTTATAAAAACACGACAGCACATGCGTTGAACTGTTTGCAGTAATATCTGAGAGTGAGTACAAATTCTGATGCACCTGCTTATCGAAGGTTCAACCATCACAATTGTGTTACTGAAGAAAAAAATAACAAAAGTTTGATAAATACTACAGAAATCTATAGAAATAAATAAATAATAGCAAATATCGATTTCATACTGAAGAAGAATTATATCATCATTCAGATTTGTCGATCAAGGAAGTCGGAGGAAGAAACTTGCGTAGCGATGTATCAAATATGACAAGATCAGATGTGAGATCGGTTAGGATGATATACACAGCACCACGTTGAGCAGACATATTTAAGTTACATTACTTTAATAATTTCATTAGCTACAGCACCGTTCATACCGGAACGCAGTAATATTTGCACAGTACAGTTTGACAAATGTTAAAGTAGCTGCGGTGGTACTCAGACGGTCTCCGGCAAGAGATCTACCACCAGATCATAACAGTAGATAACTAAGACTCGTTTGTTCGCCAGACAGTTAGTTTAATCTGAAATGTAACACTGTGCCGCTTGTCTCAAAAATTCTCAGCATAATTTGCATGTTTAAGTGTAACACATTTTCTTTTTAACCTCATTCCCAAGTGGGGGCAGGGTCGTAAGAATTCTTACATTGCTCTATTTTTTTTTAAATTGCATGGAGCTTTTTTTTAACTCGCGTTAGGCCAGCGTGGTGGAAGATGGCCCAAATCCCCTCTATATGAACCCCTACAATCGAAGAGTTTTTTCAGGTAGACCTTCAGCAGTGGACGTCTATCGGCTGATTATGATGATGATAGACTTTACGTTACTACAGTCGATCGTCTTTAAAGAACGTCTGTAGCAGCAATAATGGATGCTGGGCTCGCGCGCCTCGAATACTATATATGTGTGGTGGTATATCCCTGTTGCCGGTGACCGTCTAGGGTGGTTTTACAGCAGAAACAGCCACTAGTTTTGCAACCCAAGCGAGTATATAAGACGGCGTTCAGGAGCTCAAAGTGGGCATACAGTAGAATTAAAGCAGACCGTGGACTCCAGTTCGCGAGTCCAGTATGAGATCATTCATGATGAGTTGTATAAGTCATAATGACTACTAAGCGCAACCCATCATCAGAGAATAGTCTCAAGGTCATCATCAACAGTCATCGAGATTCAAGCTCTGCAGGAATAAGAAGTATCAAGCACTACAACGGCTCACTCTTGACTTATTGGTAAATTTGTATACAATATTTTTTTTATTTAAACAAGTGACGCTTTCTTATCAAAGCAGCGCTAGATGAGATGATACACACAGCACTAGATTGTACTCTTCGCCTTGAGACATATGTTGAGTCTCGTTATCCCAGTAAGTTCACGTGCTAAAGCGTCCTTCAAACCGGAACACAGTAATGTTTGTTGACTGCAATAAGCGCTGCGGTGTTGTATAAACGGTCTTAAGGCTCAGAGACCTACCGCCAACAAAGTGTCTACTGGCATTTTCCGTCTCTTAATCCAGCATCGCTCACATTTGCTGTGTATTAAGAGATTTTGTTGTTTTTTTTTATTACTAAAAGGTAAATAAAGTAATAAGACACGAGGAGATATCTCAATCACCAGTTAGTTATATAACGTGTAAGCGTTAAATTATACTAAGTACGTTCGCACTCCCAAGAGTAAGTCGCGATCAAGTTCGTCGTTCAAAAGTAATTGAAGTTAAGGACTTGCCAATTTTACGCTTAACCGAACAAGGTAATTTAATTTTTCAAGTTATCCGTTAAGATTTTTAAGTTATCTCTACTAGTCATCACTTGCTTGTACTTAAGATAAATTAGTGTCACCAAAAAATCTATCATCAGCTGAACGCGCTCGCCTCGTCGCTTCTTTCAATAAAAAAAGTGTACAATAATGAAATTATTGGGGTAGTGAGGTTAAATATTTTATGTCACAAGGGTTAAGCACAACGTGGAGTTGTGTATATCATCCTAACTAGCGCCACGTTGTAATGGACAGGCGACTTACTATCAGATGAAGGTCCCGTCTGCCTTAGCGTTTCCTAGAATAAAAAAGTGTGCAAACACCACTGTGTATCCGAATTAAGGGAGTTGCAGCTAATGTAATTACTGCGGTAACTAGACTAAACACATGTAGTATTCTGAATATCGTCCTTATTAGAGCCACGTTGTTATCATCTCAAAGGTCTCATCAATTCGCGGAAAGATATAAATGTGATAATCCTGTTCCTTGTCGCTGTTGAATGGAAACCTGTATACCTGTCTCTTTCTATTGCCGATTGATTAAGGGAGACATTCGTTTCTTGTTCACGCAGACAAAAGTGAATAGATATTATTGATGTCCCTCTTTACGTCGGGAGCAGCCGTCCATTATCCTCCCCTTAAGCTGGTCGCGGCGGGTCCGGGCGCCCGGGTGGCGGTAAGTTACAATTTATGTGCCGTACACTTGAGGTGTAAGTCGCTTAAGTGATAACAATACAACAAACTTATCTAATACATTGGTATATCATTCGTACTCAAGTTAATACAGTCGGGACGAAGACTGTGACGGAATACCCATCATCATCATCAGCGGACAGATATAGGTCTCCCCCAAAGATTCCACATCGATTGCCCTAGGTACTAAGGCCGCCAGGCACTAGGAGTCGTCGTCTGTAGAGATTCATATTAGGAGGATATTAAATTTGCTTTAGAAATATATTTTTATTATAAGCATATTAATCATATTTATGTTTGTTATATATTTTTAAGCAATTAAACTCCTTTGACCTGGTTAAACCTTCACTAGTTGGAGAGGCACTTAAAGAAGAAACTCCTTTGACGGGTATACACGTCATAGTTAACGTGTATATTCTTCGTGTGGAAGTAAAAACCTTATTAATTATACCGTTAAATCGTTAACCAGGTATAACTCCCTACAATCCGGAATACAGTAATGTTCACATATTTTTTTTTATTTTAAAACCCGACGAGACGAGCGGAACTTTCACCGGATGGTAAGTAATACACTTGTTTATAGACAAGCCAGCGCTAGTTAGAATAGTGTACACTGTGATCGTCGCCTTGTTTAAACGGTTATACGCACCAATATGGTATCTAGCAACAGAGACTTAATTCCTGATCCTCCTAAGACCCAGCAAAGGAGCAAATCGTGCTTCATCTGATTTCCACCTGCTCTATAAATGGAGCACAACGAGCGGAGACAGAAATAAAGATGAGACATAGGACAGACAAATAATAGTACTGTTATTATCTATCTGGTAAAGGAAGATCATAATCGTCCAATACTTAAATTATTAAGGTCTTTAATAACATGAATCATTGAAGAAAATAAAAATAATAATAATAGTAAAAGTAATAGACATAGCAAACAGAATTGGAGGTAAAATAAGAACAAATGTAATAGTTATAAAGATGAAAAAAAATCAAAAAGGACCGTCATTTAAGGGCGAAGTATAAAAGAAAGAACTGGAATGGAGAATGAAGGAGAGAAAAACGGTATAGAAGAAGAGGGGAACCGAAGCAGTAATGAAAAAGGAGAGTAATAGAAAACTGAAAAAGCAATTCAGGTCCCAGCACAGCAACACAGAAGGAAACAACAAAATAAAAAAAAACAGAGAAATAATATCTTTAGGCACTTATCAAATACATATTCACTGAACAAGACCAGGTGGACTGAGGACATCAAAACAATCCCAGGGAGCCGCTGGATTCAAACAGCGCGAGACCGTGCTTTGTGGAACATATTAGAAGAGACCTAGAACCAGCAACGGACGTTCGTCGGTTGAAATGATGATGATGAACAGGACTCTCTCCAAGCGCGGCGCTGAAGTACTTCCCATACGTTATGCAGATATTATAATAAATACTTTATGAAACAGTTCCATGATACATCTATAATGCGAAATCGTTTCATGCAGCGGGTTTGATGGCGGTTCGCCAAGTATACCCACATACATAACCAGCAATAAGATCACACGGTCCGCTTTGAGACGATTCTCAGATACTCAACGAGAAGAATATGTTTATATGGTTATAGACCTTAATTTGGATTTGTTATATAACACTGATATCTGCATGCGAGCACCGCGGGACCGATCGATGTGAAGGTCTTTGGGGGGAGGACTGTATCCAGCAGTGCACATCTATCGGCTGATGATGATGAAACTTTACAGGAGGTTGATGTTGTAAAATATTAAAACGTACTACTGAAATAAAACTGGTTAACACCATTGTAAGACTACGTCAGGTAAGATATTTATCAGACATAATGACAGATTGACGCAGGACTGATCAACAGGAGATTAAGAAGTAGGCCAAATAAAATATAGTAAAGAAGGAAGAATGGGATACCTTTGAAGAATGGGATAACTTACTGGTTGGAGAAAGAAGACAGGATCGCGACGCTTGGAGTAAAATTGTACAGGAATCCAAGACCCACATAAAGTTGTTAGGTTTTATCTACACTGATAACCATGATCCCAATTTTGACATTGTTTAAAACGACCATAAAGCCATGGATGGTGAGTATGCTCTTCTAGAATATTCTGGTTTTCATATCTTTACAACCGGAACGCAGTAAACTTATTCTGACTTCATATTTAACGCATATGGATAGTTGCTAGCCTGATGGATTTGGAGAAACCAGCGACAGAGCTAAGAGAAGTTAAAATCAATATTGAATAGTTAACCTTAATCCGGAACCGAATGGACTCCGTATGGATACCGAAATCGATGTATCGATGCGACTTTTCGATTTCGATTTCACTATCCAATTTCCACTCGCTTTAAAAATAATTATCGTCTCCATTCGAATTAATCGAAATGAAACCATTCAGACGCTGGATGGAAACCTTTTGACGAAGTTTGATGCAGTTCCACTCTGCACTTTGTCAATTGTTCGCAATCTTGTGAACAGGTAGATTTCTTACATAAGACCAAGAGCTATAGCTTGTGGGCTTTTGATCAGGTTTTATACGAAAAATCTCTTTATTAACTTAAAAGAATGTATTAATCAGTCTGTGCCAGAGGAGGAAATGATAATCAGCACCGTTTTTGAAGAGGTACTCACTTTAGGTACACGTTTCAACGTCAGGATAAAGACTTGAAATAGATTTCTTCCAGCTTACAGTGTTTTGATTAAGCTTAAATAATTAGGTGCTTAGTAATGTTAAAATTAGGGGTACCGTGCTGGTTAAGTCAAAAGACGATAACAAACTGGTGAAGGTTGCGAGAAGCAGCCGGATGCGAGCAGCGCGGGATCAATCAACGTGGAGGAGATCTTTGGGATAGGCCTATGTCCACCAGTATACGTCTGTCGGCTGATCGTAATAATGATGATGATGACGATAAAACTAGAACAGCCTGGTCAAATTTCTCCACCACCTAGGTTACCAAATCAAAGTTGGTTCCTTTGCAGGCTACAATGAGACAGACGGACAGACACACACATATAAACGAAATAAATATTTTTAACCCTTAATATACAATAGTGAATTTTTTAGAATACCCCACTGATATCCTAAAATGTCTTTTTTAGGATATTAATTTGATTATGCTCAGAACCTTACAAAAGACGACCCTCGTCCCTGGCGGTACCGGTGGCAATACTGTCTACCAATCGATGTGGAGATCTTTCGGAGAGGTTTATGTCCAGCAGTGGACGTCTACGGGCTGATGATGATGATATTAGGTATACGGAAATGGACGTGGGGAAGGATCCGTGTAACTTAACTTCGCAATTTTACAAGCGAATGCTCTCAGTAGTAATCATGAGAAATGAAAGTAATTGGATGAGTATAAAACTGTATTGCCCATAAAAACGAATCTATAAAATGAAACCATTTGGAGCTGATCGAACCGCCATTGTTTGCCCAGCGGGTTGTGATGTTAAAGGATGTCATCCGACATGACACAAAAACCAGGTTAAAATAAGGATGAACAACAAAACTCATGTTCACTGCTCCTAGGTCTCTGTTGCCGGAGACCGTCCAGGTACCATCACAGTGCCTGCTGCAGCCGACAAATAGTCTGCACATATTACGATATTTCCTTTTGAAGGGCGCTGTAGCTAGATAAATTACTGGAGCCACGAGACTACATCTTAAAGAGATGAAATTTTCTTATTTATGTATCCAGTGGTGTGCGAAGAATATTGTGTTCCAGTTTGAATTGCGCTGTAGCTAGATAAATTACTGGAGCCACGAGACTACATCTTAAAGAGATGAAATTTTCTTATTTATGTATCCAGTGGTGTGCGAAGAATATTGTGTTCCAGTTTGAATTGCGCTGTAGCTAGATAAATTACTGGAGCCACGAGACTACATCTTAAAGAGATGAAATTTTCTTATTTATGTATCCAGTGGTGTGCGAAGAATATTGTGTTCCAGTTTGAATTGCGCTGTAGCTAGATAAATTACTGGAGCCACGAGACTACATCTTAAAGAGATGAAATTTTCTTATTTATATATCCAGTGGTGTGCGAAGAATATTGTGTTCCAATTTGAATGGCGCTGTAGCTAGATAAATTACTATTACTTACACTTAACAACTTTTCTCTCGGGATGACAAGCTCAATTTGGAGTAGTGTATATCACACTAACTGGCGCAACATTTTAATCAGGTGAACATGTTGCTCGTCTTTTTATCATCATCATCATCAACCGATAGTCGTCCTCTGCTGGACATAGGCGTCTCCCAAAGGTCTCCACATCGATCTATCATGTTCTGCTCGTATCCAGCGGCTTCCCCCGCCCTTTGTACATGTTCATATGGGTGGATTTGGGCCATTTTCGATTACGCTGGCCCAATGCGGGTTGGCGGGGGCCATAGCCTCGTTTGTTGATTAACAGGTTGCACCACGAGCAGGTGAGATTGGCTTGGATCCCGTGAGTTGTTGTACGGGCTCCTTACACCCCTCATCATCATAACTAACGACCAATTATCTCATGCGCTATATAATCAAAGTTATCTCTTTCAGTTGTATGTGTAATAATAAATCTTCACAATTTTATTATGAAAATGTGTATAGTTTAATATGAAAACTTTTATCTCACAAACAGTCAGTTCATGATGTAGTAAATAAGTGTAGCCTTCATATATCATCAGGCTACATTTGTATCTGAGCAGCAGTGAAAGGATAATTTATCTAAATCATACGGGATACACGAAAACGATATCTCATATTAACGTCGAGCGGGAGTCCTATTCCTAATCATAAACGTCTTATATTTATTTTCTTCATCTACAACAGCTTCTGGATGAAATGATGATGATGATGAATGATATTACATGTTTATTTTATTTACTTTTAGTTTATATTATATTTTATTTATTCACAAAGCTAGTACCGATGTTAGCGTAGAGTATTCATCAGTCATAGAGTTTATAGGGGACGCGACTATTTCCCCGCTCGCTTCGGCCGTAACATCCCTTGCAACCCCTTTTTGGGAGTAACATTTCTTAAAATCCGTTCTCAGCTGCCCTACATCCGGCAAAAGTATTCCCACCGTTTTCAAGTCTCCAAGCTTTAAGGTTTTAGAGATATAATGATAAGTCTCATGATGGAGGAAAATCTCTTATATATATATAGAGTATTAGCGAACATACGAATTAATTATTAGAGATTACTGAGATGAGATCTTGAGTCCCAAGGTAAGGAGCATATTGGTGTATCATCCTAACCTGGGGTTCGTTGTTATGGGGAGGTGTATTATTTACCATCAGTTAGTCATTTGGCTATTTGAAGACATTAATAAGAAAGCTCACAAAGGGTACAATTGTAAAGTACACAAAAGCTCCTAGCAATTAGGTACTGCACGAAGTACGTATAAAGATGATTTCACAATGTATTTAAACGTCGGAACACGAGCTACAGGAAACGGTTTCGGTGAATATTCAGCAGCCGGAAGCGCCGTTTCATTACATCCCATATACAATATACAGCAGCGTGTTCTGAAAGAGTAGTTTTTATATCCAACTCATTCTTCTACCTTTTATGTACACTACATTAACTGGGAAAAGTTACAAGTTATCCTGAGTTTAAGAATGGTTAGTGTCCCACTAACCAGCTGTGGCCTAGCGTGGGGGGAAATGGTCCAAATTGTATCATATGAACCCTTTACAAACAACGGTTTTTGTTGCCTGGCGATGCGAGCAGCGCAGGACCGATCGATGTAGTGATCTTTGCAAAGCAAAAACAACATTCCTTTAAATGGTCATTTTTTAAGCTGATACTGTTAACTCTCTTAACCCTCATTGTCACTTATCCTCATCATCATTATCAGCCGACAGATGTACACTGCTGGACATGGGTCTCCCCCAAAGATATCCACATCTATCGGTCCTGCGCTGCCCGCATCCAGCTGGTTCCCGCTACCTTCACCAGATCGTCGGACCACCTCGCGAGGGGCCGGCTAACACTGCGTCTTCCGGTACGCGGTCGCCATTCGAAGACCTTGCTGCCTCATTGACTGTCAGTCCTTCGGGCTATGTGTCCAGCGTATTACCACTATTGATCACATTACATTCATCATCACCAGCCGATAGACGTCCACTGCTGGAAATTGGTCTTCGCCGAAAATCTCCACATCGATCGGTGCAGCCCGCAATCGTCATGGTCTCCGGCACCACCGGGCATTAACGATTCATATGGGATGATTTGGGCCATTGCGGGCTGGTGAGAGCCAGAAGCTCGTTCGTTGATTACCAGGGTGCACAACGAGCAGGGGAGGTTACCCGGGCGCAGATGGGGCGACAAACTTAACATATCCTCTTTATTATGTAAGGTAGCAAAAACATTAGGATACCTTGAATGATGACCTACATCTAGAAATTTCGAGAAGGTATCGTTATAGGTTGGGTATGAAAATAAATTTTACAATATAACTTTTAAATCTTTCGCGTGGGTTCCGTTGGCAATGGACCAGGGCCGGCTACGCAAGATATCGGGCGCCGGAGACAACTGCACGATTTATTACACGGTTACTTTGTTACTACAACTGTCTGCTTAAGTAACTACTTATTTATGAAATAAGTTGTAAACACTTAAGTAGAATGGAGGAGACAATCAGAAAGTCATAATCTGTTGCAGGGAATCTGCTAGGGTTAAATTAAGAGGTCTCTGTTGCCGGAGACAGTCTAGGTACCACCGCAGTTCCTACTGCTGCCGACAAACAGAACTAACTCTGCAAAGGTTACTGTGTCCCGGTTTAATTACTGGGGTAACGAGAATCAATATGTCTCAAGAAGTCAAGCGCAATGAGGTGCTATGTATATCATCCTAACTAATGTTATGGGCAGGCGTATGTCTTACCATTAGGTGGACGTCTCGCTAGTCTCTAGCAAGGTATATTTTAAAAAGATTTCCCCCGCGATAAAAGAAAAGGTACCACCGCAGCACCTATTGCAGCCGACAGACAGCAGTGTGCAAATATTACTGTGTTCCAGTTAGAAGTGTTGCAGCGGTAACTAGGCTTAACGTGTCTTGGGACGAGTATAATGTTTTGCCGTTTACATTCTCCTTAACAGCGCCAAGTTGTTATAGGCAGGCGTATCACTTACCATCAGCTAAAGAACGTGGTAGTGGTTTAATTAGTTCTTTTAAAATAATAAAAGTAAAGCTTTTTTCTCAAACATTAAGTCTTTTTTCGCTGATTTGCGAAATTATTAATGTTGGCAACACTGAACATTAAATGAATTATTTATGTTCTGAACAGGCGCAGGGATTATGGAGTATCTCATCCCTCAAAAGGATTTTCACTCAGTTCATTATATCTGCAGGAATTTTTAAGCCTCCTTTATGCTTACCGCTATAGTCATAAGCCGTAGTCTCGTTACTACAGCAATCACACTAATTATAACGCCCTTCAAACCGGATCGCAGTATTGCTTGGAAACTATAGCCCGGTGATAGGAATACCAACCGTGAAAATTTTATATCGATAGAACTATTATTATCAGAGTTATAAGCGGTCCTGGATAACATCTCACGGGACCCAAACCAACCTCACCAGCTCGTGGTGCACTCTGCTGGTCAACAAACGAGGCTCTGGCTTCCACCACTTATTAACAAAGTAAACGGACATACGGAAGTATTGTTACCGCTGAATTTTTGAATGTTTTCACACTGAAAAAATTGTATTAGAAAACTACATCACTGTTTTTTACGTACTCGCTCGAATAGATATAAAATGATTAGGCTGCAGTGTAATTCATTTACTAGGTCACAGTAATGTCTGTACACATGCTGGTTAATTAAATATCGTTACTCATGTTTGTTTTAACTAACATCGAATACTTAATTAATAAACTTATTACTTTTTTTATACGTAACGAAGCGACGAGCGCGACAATCGCCCGATGGTAAGTGATACACCTGCCCATAACGTGGCGCGTTAGGATGATATACACAGCACCACAAACGCTCGTCGCTATAGACATAAGATGTTGTCTCTTTACTCTAGTAATTTTACTAGCTACAGCGCCCTTCAAACCGGAACATAGTAACGTTTTCACAATTGAGCTGCTAGAAAAGAAGGCGCGGTTATATCTTTGTAGAGTTAAACATAAATTTAACTTTAACTTAATAATAAGCTGAAGATTATAAAGTGTATTTGATGACCGAATACCGCCGCAGCTTCTATTATTGCGACAAGCAATAGTGTGCAATAATTACTGTATTCCGGTTTGAAAGGATGTTGTAGCTTGTGAATATACTAAAGTAATGAAAGCTAACATATGTGCTCAAGGCGCAATGTGATGCTGTGTATACTATACTAACCGGCGTCACGTTGTTATGGGCAGGCGTATAATTTACCATATGGTGAACGACTCGCTGGTCTCGTAGATTCGTAGAAAAAAAAGTTTCAATTCAAAAAATCCTCGTCATTAAAATTCAAACATATATAGCTTGAGGATCAAAACAGGAATATCCATAGCATAAGACGAAAAGAGAGCAAGTAGTCTTATCATCGTTATAACTTAAAAACTAACTTAAAGTATTCATATATATATAATAAAGTTTTACCGTAATCAAAACTATATTTATACACATATATATATACTACATCCATACGTCCGAGCAACCGGAAATAGGACGAGATGCTGTAACAACGTAAGGACATGTGATGGATGGAGGTCGTCGCAACCCTTAGACACAAGGAATGCAACTTTAGGAAGAGGGTTTATCATGTAGACGAATTATATGTAGAATGAGAGCTAAGGGCTGTCGGGTAACGTATTCAGCATCAATTTTTTTTATTCAACGAAGCGACTAAACCCTGACTTTTACCTGATGGTAAGTACTACGCTTGCCTATAACATGATGCTAGCTAGGATCATATACACAGCATCACTTCGTGCTCATCTCCTTGAGAATTTAGTTATTGAGTATCATTACTACAATTATTTCTCTACCTGCAGCGCCCTTCAAACCGGACCACAGTAATGTTTGCACACTACTGTTACTCAGCTGTAATAATAGCTGCCGTAGTACCTATCTAGACGATTTCCTGTAACAGAGACCTGCCAACAGTAAATCTAGAAAATATTTAGAATAAGGGTCCAGCATTTGTGGGATACATTATCATCAGTCAATAGATGTCCACTGCTGAACCCAGGCTTCCATCAAAGGTCTCACATTACATTAAAGATAAAAATAGTTTATAAAACTATTTTATAAGTTTTTAAACACGTTAAACCCTTAATTCCTTAACTTGACATTCACCTGATGGTAAATGATACACCAGCCCATAACGTAGCACTACTTATAATGATATATTCTGCATCACATTACGTCGTCTGAGACATAAGATGTCGACTCTCGTTACTCCATAACATTAGCTACAGCACCCTTCGAACCGGAACACGGTAATGTTTGCAGCACTCAGCTGCAATAGGTGCTTCAGTGGTACCTAGACGGTCTGGAGCACCAGAGAGCTACCACCAGTATTATTGTCTAATAGCACTAGGATAAAAAACAATACTGCATTATGTTGTTGAATGAGGTAAACTGCAGCAGGAGCTGCACCAACTGAAACAAAGTGGAAACTTAAAGAGTTCCATTGATCAGTGACCAGCTCGAGTCAGCATTGGACACTCCTTTGAACGTGAAGAATGAAATAGACGCACTTAAACTTATCTAACGGTTGAATGCTTTTAACCAAGAGAATCAATTTAAAACTTACCCTGGCGATCTTCAAGCGAGGAAGTAGTCTGGACCTTAGGTTTTTCTTTATTACCTATAAAAGGTTTAAATTTAGTAATTATTAACGGACGGTTAAATGTTGGTTATGAAGAGGTTAATAAAGATTTTAACTAATTATTTAAGAAAAGTAAACAGCAAGCAAGAGTCGACTAGTTTCTTACTGACTATACACTTGGCATAATAATAAAGACGTTATTCTTCTCTATACCCTGATGATGGTGGATGCTGTTAATCATTTGAGGGATCTTGAACAAATGTACGTATATCTCTGTTGCCGGAGACCGTCCATGTACCACCGCAGTTCCAATCGCAGTCGATCAACAGTAGTGTGTAAATATAACTGTGTTCCGGTTTAAAGGGTGCTATAGCTGGTGAAGCCGGCTGCTGTGTATACCTTCCTAACTAGCGCTACGTTGTTATGGGCAGGCGTATCATTTACCATCAGGTTAACGTTATTCGTTTGATCGCTTAGTCAAATTAAAAAAAAATCGGTGCTGGTCATCAGGAGTTCAAGGCTTTGTCTTGCTATACGGAGGTGGATTTGTATAGTCTTATGTGGTGTAGTTTAGTTATAATCTATTTGGTGCTTGGAGACGAGCTGATGCTTGTCATCACTTCACATTTGTAGGAAACTGTGGACGGTGAGAGCCGCCCCTTAAATCGAGTGTACCATGTCTAAGCAATGTGTGTTGCAGAGACACTACACTTGGAGATGGAGTAGATGTAGTGATGAGCTGATGATTAACGAATGATGAATCCAACACAGGATTTTGTCACAAATAAAATAATTGCTTACTTATTTATAAGCTTAAGTGTACCGACATTCTGAAGAACAACCTATGGATGAAGAGGCTCCGCAATAAGAAGCTTTGGTTATCATAATTTTACCTGATGGCTGTCCACTGCTGGACATAGGTCTCTTGTAATACCTTCAACAAAGCACAGGCTTGCGCTGTTTGAATCCAGTGGCTCCCAGCGATTATTTTTATATCCTCTGTCCACCTAATCAGGGTCGCCATTCCAGCGCTTTAAGATCGCCAACCGTTCATCTTCCTCTTGTGCTCCTCCAATTAATAAAGATTGGACACCAGTTCTGCGAGTCCATTCCTGTCGCTCGCTAGGTGAATGAACCGCTCGCTTCTGATCTTGGTCCACTCCTTGACGCCGTCCCGCTATGCCTTGTCCCTGCGACCGATCGTTCTCTTTCCGACTACTTTTCCCACTTTACTCCTATCCGTGGAAGACTGTATTCAGCACATAAAAGAACCTATCGACATAAAAACCTTAAGTAAATAATATTCTCTACTTTATATCAGAAGATAAGATTTCTATCTCAACTTCTTATCTTAAACCATCCGTATTCTAATTAACTTGACGCTTTACCTCAAGTATCATTAAGTCTGAACCTACCCTCTTATGGAGAATGAGGGTATGATGGAAAGTAGAATATCATACAAATAAAAGGAGATAAAGAATCATTGTTAATGTGAACGAAGAATTTCTTGATCTTATTTAACTTATCACCATTACAGTAAACAGTTAAATAATCTTCAGAAGCTCATAGCTTTAACTGTCAGTGCAGCTTTCTGCTGAAGAGTGTTACCGGTAACAACAGTGTCATTAAAAGTTATGATCTTAAGCAGGAGACAGGGTTAAAACTAAATAGAGAGGTACACATAATAAAAAATAGATTAGTTAGAAATAGGTCTTTCAAATATTGCCTAACAATATGTAACAACAATTACAAACAAGTATTTATTACTTTGTATGTCATCATCATCATTCGACATACGTCCACTGCTGGACATAGGCCTCGCCCAAAGATCTCCACACCGATCTCACCAGATCGTCAGTCCACCTTGTGAGGGACTTCCCAACACTACGTCTACCAGTACGCGGCCGTCACTCAAGGACCTTCGACCGATAGTCCTTTGAGCAACATGCTCTGTCACTTAGTTCCAGCAATTTACTTTATATATAATAAGTATATATGTACTTTAAGTTATGGTATTTAATAAGACAGCATAGATATAAGCAAAGAAAAAAAAAATATCTGAAACTTGTAAACTATAATGTGATCTATAACAAACATTTTTCCCGCCCTTATCATTCGCCGCATCATTAAAGCTCATTTCATTTCCGTCTCATACACTGACGTTGGCAGGTACATTCGATCAGTGTTGAATTCAAACATCCGTGATATTAAAAGTGGAGTTTCGGTTCAATTTCAAAGGGGTAACCACCACCACATTGTTGTCAGTCAACCGTCGGTACAGTCCACACACATACTCGTGAACTTAATTCCTACATCTGTTTGCATTCACTATTCTATCTAAAGCTAACGTAAAATCCACTTTAAATGCTTCGTGATATAATCTAAAATCAAATGACGTTTGTTGTGACTTAATATCTTTTGGAGCTGGTGATGATTTCAATTGCGCTTCATTCTGCGGCTGGTTTTTAAGCAATTTGTATACAGTCGGTTTCAAGCGGCAGTAATATAATACAACCTCGTCTATTTGGAGCCTCGACCTTCATTGAGCAGTGGCTGATCTTGGAACATGCCCGTATTTTGATTCCGGTTTCATTTTGTAAAATAGATAGTGTTGAGCTAACAGCCCTGCGAATCTACCGAAGTAATTATTTTCACTGGCGGTAGGCTCACGCCGGAAACTGTTTAGAGAGGTACCATCGCAACGGCTATTGCAGCGACAAAGAGCAGTGTGCAAACATCACTGTGGTTTATATGGCGCTGTAGCTAGGGCTGGGGCTGGAAATTACTGGGGTAACTAGACTCGACATCTTGTGTCTCATAGCAAAGCACAATGTGATTTTGTATATATCATTCAACTAATGTCAAGTTGTTATGAGCGTATATATCACTCATAAATAGGTGACCATGTCGCTCTAATAAAATAAAAAAAAACATTATTGTCTTCTTAAATATTATTATCTTAATCCTGACTATAGTCTGCAACCTAAGAAGTTTACCATAATGTTTTGGTATATTCCGGACTCCAGAATCAGGCAATGATTTGATGAAATAGCCTGTGGCATCATGTCCACCATTTTAAATTTTTGGTATATATTCTTGTATATTTTATGTTGCCAATAATATCATCAGCTGATAGACATCCATTGCTGGATATAGGCCTTCTCCAAAGATTCCCACATCGATCTGGTAGATTATATGCGATGGATTTAGGCCATTTCCTACCACGCTATCCCAATGCGGGTTGGTGGGAGCCATAGCCTCGTTTGTTGATTAGCAGGGTGCACCTGCGGGTGAGGTTGGCTTGGGTCCCGTGAGTTATGGTGCGAGAACTTTCAGACCCTTCTAACATAGACTTATATTCAATGAAACTACGAGAGGAGCGGGTCGTTCGCCTGTTGACGTAGCGCTAGTTAGGATGGTATACACTACATCACATTGCGCTCGTCGCCTGAGACGTAATGCTAGCTGCAGCATCCTTCAAATAGAAACACAGTAGATTTCGTTGGCTGCAATAGGCGCTGCGGTGGTATCCGCCTACACGGTTTCCGGCAACGGAACCTGTAAACCTACCACCGGTAAAGTTTTCTATGATTAGTTACCTTATATACTTAAATGTCAGAGCTTCTCAAACTGCATACATTTCAATTCACTTGACGGAAGATTCGGTAATTTTATTTCAAAATATGCCAACGTCGGCGCTGTGCCAACTTGGTTCAGCCAAGTCGCGGTAACTGTATCGAAACAATCGTATGTATGCAAATGTTTAAGTAAGCTGCGGGTCTGTGTGAGTGAATTGTGCCACAGCTATTTTTTTTATCTAGTACATAGTGACGAGACTAACGATACGTCGACGGTAAGTGATACGCTTACCCAAAAATGCTAGTTAGGATGATACACACAGCACCACATTGCGTTCATCTTCTTGAGACATCTTGAGTCTCGTTACCCCAGTAAATACACCGGAACACAGTAATGTATGCAGAGTTCTGTTTTTTATCGGGTGGCAAATCTTCCTTATACATACCTTGCTTCTGGGGAAAGACACTGTTATATGGGGGCTTCTACCCACTAAAACCCCTCGGTGGTCACCCTCAGTGCGTTAGGAGGGGCTCCGATGTCTCCTACGGTACGTACCGGTGCCCCTCCGCACTCTGGCTAAAACATCGCACGGAAGGGCAAAGCCCTCCTTAGCATCCACACTGCTACGGCAAATACATAATACCAGCATGTATTTGCCGTCCTCCTAAGGCTTGCTTATTAAGCTTTGATAGCCCTAATCCTCAAGGCTCCCAAACCCGAGGCCCGTTTTAGTCGCCTTTTACGACAGGCAGGGAATATCTTAGTCCTACTCTTAATAGCCCGAGATTACAGGGCTGACGGTATAGGTTGGTACCGCCAGTATAATTAAAGTTTCAAAGTAATAACTTTATACATTCTAAAGTTACTTATACTACTATCTAACACAGTGATTCCCAAACTATTCGAGGCAAGAGACCCTATATTCAAAATGAACTAACACAGATCCCTTTAGCTGAATAATGATACTATAAAAATCCAAATACTAAAAAAGTGTTTTTTTTCTTATCCCTACAAAATACCTATTTAAAAACTTTGCCAAGGGTTAAGCGAGTTAACTTAACATCATTTTCTCAATCAAACTTTAACAAATTATATAGATATAAAATTAACTAAATATCCAGTATAATAAATAATTATTAACACAAATAACGTAAACTTACTTTAGTAAAAAATTATTTAAAAAAAAACATTGAAATCGCAAAGTAAACATAAAAAAACATATTAAGTTTTGAATTAGAACTTATGTTAATTAGAAAAAGTCTATTATTATAGATTTCGTGTAATCTCAAAATTGGGTTTCTTTTATGTCAGCCCCTTGGAAACCTATTTGGACTCTAAGGAGTGTCTAATACGTGCTTTTTTATGGTGATATTGCGCCGCAGTTTTATTGATACCCATTGCGGGTCCATGGTCAGGGCTAAAATAGTAAAAAAATAAGAAGAAAAGAAACTAAAAATAAAATTTACCAAAACTATAATTGAGCACAAAAGCACGAAAACAAACCTGAAACAAAAACATAAAAGTTAAATATATATACATATATATATATATATATATATATATATATATATATATATATGTAATTAAATATATACATAGATAAATATACACATGAATTTAAGATGCCCACGTGCGCGTCGGATGGCGGCAAGGACTATGAGGTCATCGGAGAAGAGCTCGGG
Organism: Ornithoptera priamus; assembly: GCA_029034505.1. Taxonomy (NCBI): domain Eukaryota; kingdom Metazoa; phylum Arthropoda; class Insecta; order Lepidoptera; family Papilionidae; genus Ornithoptera; species Ornithoptera priamus. Next base: position 825,624 of record JARDWD010000517.1, on the reverse strand, counting down.
CCTGTTCTCCGATCACCTTCGCCTGTATCGCGAGCCGAGGGTGGTGAGGACCGCCTGGCCAGCCGGGTGAGACGTGGTGTGCGAGCCTGACGGGTGTCTCAACCAGCGGCGGAAGCGGCGCGTCCGAAATATAGTGAATGCCTATCGGGCCGATCCTCTGCATCGATGTGGAGCGGAAGCAAGTTCCGAGGACATCGATTCTTACTGGTGGTATCGGCGATCGGAACGTAGTCCACTGTTTCCTCTTTTAGTGGATTCGAGTGGTATATGGCCATGGCAAAGTGATAGATAGCACAATCCTGCATGAACTGTGCAGGTCGATGTTCCGTCAGTACCATTCCGCACCCGTGTCCTTACGGGTGAAGCGGTTCTGGATGACTTGTATGGGTTTAAGGGTGTTAGAGGAAGAGTGCGCAAATAAAACGCACGCATAAGTCATAATAGGTCTTATGCAGGCCTTGTACAAGTGCACCTTGTGTTTTAGGGCTAGCTTGCTAGATTTGCAGAGCAAGGGATGAAGCCGGCCCATTACAGCTGCCCAACGGTAGCCTTGTTCCTTACTCTTGTTGAATAAGTTACATACTTACCTGAAATCATGTTGGGTTGTTGTCTCATTGCGATGCTTGTCAAGAAACATAAGATGTCAAGTCTCATTATCGCAATAATTACATTATCTACAACGTCCTTCAAACCGGAAAACTGTACGTTTGCAAATTAATGCTCGACAGCAGAAAAGGATTGTTCTACTGTTTCTACTCTGTTGGTGTTATCATAATTTCTATTTAAAGTTCTCATCATCAGCCGGTAGACGTCCACCGCTGCACGCAGGTCACGGCAGGAGTACTAACAGTGGCATTACAGTTAGGCTTTATCAGTGCTTGTTGCCTATTCAGAAGCAAAGTTTCCAGTTTGACAGCGGTAAACACAAACGGAATAGTTTCTGTGTCAACTGGCGTGAGAGTCATTAGTGTGCAGAACAAACAAGCAGCCGCGGGCTGACGCTGCAAGCGGTGCAGGGGAGTGGTCGAGGAATGGGGGGAGAGAAGCCGCTTTATCGCGTCGATCTGCCGTAGCGATACGATGGTTATGCATTTATTATATATTCAAAGCGGATGTCTAATTAGCATATAAAGAAAATCCCGCTAATCTATCCAAACTTCCGCTTTAAATGATGACTCTCATTAATCGCGTAATTAAAAATCTTAAAATTTATATATCGTAAACTTCCGTATCTTGTATATATATATATATTTGATGTGTTCGGTAAGGAGCGTATGTGAAACACGTCAACCACTACCTGCGGTTGTCCCCGACTGGCACATAAACTCATCATCAGTTCAACCGATGAACGTCCACTGCTGGACATAGGTTACATGTAATGTGTTCCACAAAACACAATCTCGCGCTGATTGAATCCAGTGGTTCCCATGTTTTTTATGTCCTCTGTCCACCCAGTGGGGGTCTACCAACGCTGCCCTTTCCGATGCGAGCATATCACACTGTCTCAAATGATTCCTTAATATACGTTACATTTATAAGTTATATACTTATATATTAAAATGGGTTTTGTTTGTCCGCCAATCACGAGAAAAGTTATATGTATATATATATATATATATTTCATAGTTCCTTCATCATTTTATTTCTAATTAACTTTTATAAATATTTTCGTTTCGTATTATTTATACGGTAGCTCTCAAGGGTAGAGGAGGACCAAAACAAGTGTGGACGGATTGTGTGTAAGAAGAGTGTGAATTCAGATGTGACGGCTGATAGAGGGATGTGGAAGAGAAGTACATTCTGTGCCGACCCCACATAGCTGGGAAAAGGGTAAAAGGAAGGAAGGAATGAAGGTTGCACTCAAGGGATATTTCAAACAAATTTCAAGTCTAATGTATTTTATAGAGAATAATTAGTCAGCTATATATAAAAATATTTTAGGTTAAGTTGAGAATGCGTTGGGTTAAAAAACCGGAAATGGAATTGCCTTCCTTATTCCAAAAATTTTAGAAAATAGTTTAATGGAGTATGACGCTGTTAGCTGTCGCTGATAATGAAGATAAAGATTAAAGCGACACGTGTTAATTTTAACCTCATTAAGGTTCAGAAATTTCTAGGCGGTCTGTGGCAACAGTGACCGCGACCTTTCAAACAAGAACCACAGACAAATATCATCATCATCATCAGCCGATAGACGTCCACTGCTGGACATAGGCCTCCCTCAAAGATCTTCACATCGATCGGTCTTGTGTTGCCCGCACTCAGCGGCTTCTCGCAACCTGCGGGCACCAGGAGCCATCGTTTGTAGTGGTGACTTAAATGGGGGAGGGGGGATTAAAGCCATTTCCCACCATGCTGGCTCAATGCGGGTTGGTGGCAGCCAGACCCTCGTTCGTTGATTAGTAGAGTGCACCACGAGCAGGTGAGGTTAGCTTCAATCTCGTGAGTTATTCTACGGGACTTCTCACACCCCACAAATAGCAGAACAGTAATTTGATCTCGATTTCAGCATCCGTCGTCTTCTTTAACCAGGACTCAAAAATATCACTTTTTGTTTCTCTGTTAAAATAAAAGGTTAAGCGCGAAAATTAAATACTTAAACCGAATTTTTTAACTGCGAAACTTTTAAGGTTAAATATTCAACGCACGTCCCGCTGAAACGTTAATGTACCCTCTCGCGTCACATATGATTTCCGGTCTAATTAGTCACGAGAGTGCTACGCCGTTCAGCATGTTGCTAGATAGGAAATTTCACAGCCGCGTGATACATCCGGAAATGTTTAAACGAAAAAAAAAAAGCGAAAAGAACATTTTAAGCGGATTGCAGAAAAACTTTGCTCACGACCTAGACCAAATAAGGAAATGAACTATAGCTTTTGTCTTACAAAGAGAATCCTTGGCTGCTGAGCCGAGAGTGAGTTAATCTCATAATGAAACTGACACATTTCCTTGAGGAAGGAAGGGTAGATAAATCTCAACGTGGTGATCTCGCTGGTGCGATAAATCAGGAGTAGAATAATACACTGTGACATCTGCCTTGGCAAGACATTAAATAACGAATCTTATCTAAATCTGTGGTCAAGAAACAATCTCTGCTAGCTTTTATTTCTTCACTAGATTTAGATTCTAGAAAATAGGTTCTAGATTTAAATTCTAAGTCTTAATTGTTTCCTAAGCAGAAGAGAAATCTCACATACTCGGATAGATTTTAATTGGTGTTAGTCTAGATACCACCACAGCTCCTATTGCAGTCGACACACAGTAGTGCGCAAACATTATTGTCTTCCGGTTTGAAGGGCACTGTAGCTAGTGTTATTACTGGGATAACGAGACTCAACATCTCATGAGTCAGGCGACATATATAATGATTGTTCCTATAAATATGATTTCATATTTCCATTTCAGTTTTCAACACGAGGTCCACTGTTTGCTGTTATAAAACAACAGGGACCATGCGGCATGAAACAAAACCTTTGTTCAGCTTCAGTGGACCGAGCGAGGGTAGTGAAATATTTTTTTTTCATCAGGGGACTGTTAACATATTGTTACGGCACACCGGAAAGAGGTTTCGACCTTTGTGTGAGGTGCTTTAACATTACGAAAATTCTATTTAAAAACCTTGGCGTAAATTTCGTTTTTATTTTACAAAGCCACGAGACGATCGAGGCGTTCAGCTGATGGTAGATACTCCTGGACATAACGTGGCACTGGTTAGGATGATATACACTGCACCGCGTTGTGATCGTCGCTTTAAGACGTGAGATGTTAAGTATAGTTACCTCCTTATATTCACTAGCTACAGCGCCCTGTAAACTAATACATAGTAAGGTTTGCACAATGCTGTGTATCCTGGAAGGTCTCCAGCAAGACATATCTACCACCAGTAGTAAATTTACTTAACTACTTAACGATGTTATAGAAAATTTACTATTAAAAGAATAATAAAAGCTGCTGACTTTTACTTGGAGTTATTCCCTTTAATTCTTACTATACACGAGCTGCAGCAGACACCATGTAATGCTGGGTATTTACCGAAAAGGTTTCTGCAGGGTTGGCAACACGCCATCTGGTGTTACTGGCGATCATAGGCTGCGGTTACTGCTCAACATCAGGCGGGCGGCATGCTAGTTTGCCACCTAAGTGGTAAAAAAAAAGCTGACCCTAAGTAAAATTCGTAGGGTGTAGTACCTTACTAGTACCTACAGATACTTTAAGCTCGAGAAGATTTTGTTCTAGGACATCCTTCCAGGTATATTTGAGCAGCACAGGTAGTACGCTTCACACTTTAATCCTAGCGCAGTGGAATTTTTGGCTTTTGGCTACTCCCATTACGTGGTCCCTGTTGCCGGAGACCATCTTAGTAGTTACCACAGCAGCGCCTACTGCAGTCGACAAATAGTAATTTGTAAACATTACTGTGATCCGGTTAGAAGAGCAATGTATCTAGTGAAATTATTGGGGTAACGAGACAACATCTTATGTCTGCAGCGACGAGCCCATTGTGGTGCAGTGTATGCCATCCTAACTAGTGCCACGTTGGCGAGCGTGTTATATTATCAGGTACAGGTCCCACTCGTCTCGTCTCTTAGTAAAAAAAATGCTATATCATAAGTAAATTAAGTTCAACGCGCCAACAGTTACCAGGCACTACTAGTATATATGCTACTACTATACATCTAATGGTACAGAAGCTGTATGGGAACGCGTCTTAATCTTTTAAGAAGATTTACTTTAATGAGTTCCGTTCGCGGCGGTGTCAGTGTTGCAGAAACGGAAGCTGTGCCCGTCTTTCCGGTTCATAAAACTACTTCCTTTGATCGCTTACAAATTTTAATAGTTAAGTAATAAAATGATTTTTCCTCGTAATATTGTAGACATGCACTTCCGTTAAAATTAAGAAAATATATTGAGATTCCAATTAAGTTGTTAAACGCTTTGCGCTTATCGTTTGTAGATATAAGAGTAATAATTCTTCTACTCTGTTCCCGCTGTGTTTCCGGTCTACCAACACGTCTTCTTCCATTCCCTTTTATCAGTCATTACCTGACATGATCTTGATCTTCTTCATCATCTTGATCATCTTGACCCTGATCTTAATTTTAAACGAATACCATCTTTGGCACATGGCCCACTGGGTGGACAGAGCACATAACAACATCGCTGGGAGCCACTGGAATCAAACAGCGCAAGACCTTGCTTGGTGGAACAGATTACAAAAGACCTATGTCCAGCAATAGACGTCCAACGATTGAAATGATGATGATACGATGATCATCTTTCACACAATTTTTCTCTTCTTTGCTCGTTAACTTAAGGAACTAATAATCCTCTTTGAAGGTGTCTGAAAAATACAACCTTTCTTTGCATAATGGTTGGTATCAGCCTACCTTCGCAGTTAGCTCTCTCAAGAACTTGAGCATGGAGACATACTGCTTCTACGTAATCATAAACATTCGACGGATCATGGACGGCACAGCTGGTTGGGGACACTGTCCCTGGCAGACTGCTGCAATCCTTCAGTTCGCTGTTCCTACATTAAGGACAAGCGGAAACAGTTCGTCCTGAATATCGACAACGAAGGTATGAACATCAGCCGTGTATACAAAATATTTAAAAGTAGCTCGCTGGCCTAATGGTTAGAGCGTGCGGCTTTCATTCCGAAGGTCGCAGATTTGAATCTGGAGATGTATTTATGACTTTAATATTTAAGTTATGTACATTTGTGAACTTAAGTAACAACAGCGAAATACAAACGGCGAAGAGAAACATCGCGAGGAAACCTGCACGTGAATTAGAATTTGTTCTAATGTGTGTGTGGAGTCACCAATCCGCGTTGGGTCCGCGTGGTGACTGTGGTCCATCGCCCTCATATTGAGGGTAGGCCTGTGCCTCAATAGTGGGGACGTAAATTGGGTGTTATGGTATACAAAATATATGAGTATAATGGATGATAACTTCAATTGAGTAGCCTGGTGGTATATCTCGGTTGCCGGAGACCATCTAAGTACCACTACTGCTCCTATTCCTGCCGCCAAATAATTCTGTGCGACTGTTACTTTGTTCCGGTTAGAAGGGCGCTGTAGCTAATGAGATTACTGGGGTAACGAGACAACCTCCACCACCAACGCTGCGGTCTCGACCCGTTCGTATCATCGCAAAGTTCATTAAAATTAACAATTACACATAATTTTCAATTGTGGATGCTTTCATGCTGTAATTTGCTTAACAAATTAGCAAGTGCAGGCGCCGCTTAATTGTTTTCGCAGCGAGGGTGTTTCAACGGTCGGTTTGTTCCTCGCGACGTGGTCTCCGCGAACAACCAGCGCCGCGCGCGTCGGGCCAGCGGGCCTTGGCGGGACTTCCCCGCCGCGTGCAATTAAACTAAAAGCTCGAAGCGCTGAGGCGGGCGGGTCGCACGCGTGTGAACGTCGCACTACAAATATTAATTTAATTAATCCATTTTTATTTAATTATTAATCTATTTTATTATTGCTGGTATTCATTTAAATAAAAACACATACAGTTACATGACACTAGATGTATATGTAGCTAACTGCATTAGTTAACTAAATGAATGTGTCGCAGTTAACAACGACCACTTCCAGACCAGCAGTACTATACTTATATACACATTTTTGAGTGTTTGTGTATGATTTTTTTTAATGTGTGTGTGTGTTTATGTATATATTAGGAAAAAAAAACTATTTTTTTTATATATATACACAACAACAATGTACATAATTCCCACGTTATGTATGTATAATTTATACAGGTATGTATATATAATCATCAGCTGATTAACTTCCATTTCTGGACCTCTAGATCGATCCTACGTTGTGCGTATCCAGCCGCTTACCCGACCTTAAAGTCAGCATGGACTTCGGTACCGTCAAGCATAAGATGCCGTCGTTTGTGGGGGTTCATGGGGGTTAGGGCCACCAGGCTGGCCCAATGCTGGTTGGTGGGAGCTAGAGTTTCATTTGTTGATTAGCAGGGTCCACTACGAGCAGGTGAGGTAGTTTTCGGTCCCATGAGTTGTTGTGTCTACGTAACGTAGTATTGGGTGGCATCCTTAAAGCTGGACTAACGATCTGGGGAGAATCGTGGGAATCCACTGGATGCGAGTAACGCGGGACCAATCCACGTGGAGATCTTTGGGGGAGGCCTATGTCCGACAGTGGACGTCTATCGACTAATATTGACGATATATTATAAACTAACGCGCGATTACGATCCTTTTTTTTATTGAAGGAAGCGATGAGCCGAGTAGGACGTTCACCTAATGGTAAATGATACGCCTTCTCATAAGCACATTTACTGATGGCAGGTCTTCGTTAAGGGAAACCATCTCAATAGGTGTACAAATTTTACAGTGTTCTCGTTTAAAAGGTGTTGTAGCTAGTGCAACTGCTGTGGTAATGAGACTGAACATCTTTTGTCTCGGGCTACGAGCGCTATGTGGTGCTGTATGTATTATCCTAATTAGCGCCACGTTATTATAGGTGAGCGTATCACTTACCGTCAGTTGAACGTCTCGCTCGTCTGACCACTTAATTCAATAAAAAAAAACGTGGCGCTAGTTAGGGTTTTATACACAGCATCAGATTGGGCTCTTCGCCTTGAAAAATAGGGTGTCTAATCTCAGTACCTCAGTATTTCCCTAACGACAGTGTCCTTCAAACCGGAACACAATTATATGTGCACAATGCTGTCTGTTGGTAGAAGTAGCCGCCGCGATATTACCAGTTCAAACGGTCTCCGGCAGTTCATAAAATAAGGCGACGTATTGATAATGTCCTTGTAGAGTCCTGACAGTAAATTACAGCAGTCTGCAGCGAGGCAGTAACAGTGGACATTTATCAGTGCTGCTTAATACAAAACTATTTGTCACTTGAATTAGTCCGCGTCTCACGCAGACCACAATTGGTTCAGGCGAGGCCAGACCGCGCTAAACAGATTGTGGATGTTTAACTGTACTTTGTCTTCATTTGTGCTGGAGCATTTGATGCGAGATAAATTTCCATGTCAACACTTAACCGAGCTAATATATATTCTATCTACATCTATATCTATATAAAATAGGTTTTCTTTTGTTTTCATTGGGTTCGCGTTTTTTCAGCCGATAGACATTCACTGCTGGATATTCTCAGCAGTGCATGATGTAGGGAATATGATGACATATTTGATTCATCGCTGTCCATTATGTAAGTTGGAGTTAAAATTCAGCATAGCAGAGCCTTTGTCAGGGACATCAAATATCATGGAGCCGTGTAAACTTCTCGTTACGGCCGCGCCGAGGTGTATTCTGGCAACTCACCAGCTCCAGTGCAATCCACGCTAGTGTATAAAGAAGCTTTGAGAAAACATCCTATTGATTTCTTCCCTTCATTTACCTTTGTGCTAACTTCCTCTAGTAAGTATCTATATAAAATCTATTAATTTATCTCGCGGTGTGATTAAAGACCGATACCTGATATCCGTTGCCGGATACCAGATAGGTACTACCGCAGCTATTTCTGCTGATGAACAGCAGTCTACAAACGTTTCTCTGTTCAAGTTTGTAAAGCGTTGTAGCTAGTGAAGTTACTGCAGTAACGAGACAACATCCTGTCTCAATGCGACGAGCGCAATATGGTGTAGTGTATATGATCCTAACTAACGCCGCGTTAGATACAATCTGGAAGAAGGTAGGTAGGTCTCTGTTACCGGATGCCATCTAGGTGCCGTCGCAGCTTCTACTGCAGCCAACAAACGGAACTGTGCAAACATTACTGTGTTAACGAGACATGACATCTTATTCTCAAGGCGACGAACACAAGTTGCAGAGTAAGTTAATCTAATCATCTTTATTATTAAAAAACAACATGAAGAATGTTGTATATACGCCAAACTTATTTTTTTTTAAGCACGCTGGATTCCTTTGGTTTTCTTGATTAGATGTTCGTGCTCATCGGGATTCGAACCTAGGGGATGTATATATCGCATGGCTGTACCGCTCTCCTATCACGATCTCAATTATTTAATAAACGTTCATTCGCAGCTGTAAGTATACCAACACCTGTCTCTAACGAAGCATGGCAACCCTTTGTAAGGAGGGAACGCAATCACAACGGAATCGGTTAATTGGTCGCTTTGTTGTTGAAGCTTCGGGGTGTAATTTGTTAATTAAGATATTAACACAACATGCCGACAACTATTAGCCAGGAGTTTGATTGGACTTTGTTGAAATTTACATTCGCCAGCACCATATGTTGGTGAGTTACAACTAAGTGGAAAATTAATACTACTGTTGACGGAGTCTGTCTAAGAACCGCTGCAGCTCCTATGGTTGCCGATAAATAGTACGGAGCAAACTTTACAGTATTCCGGTTTAAAGGGGGCTATAGCTAATGAAATTACTAGGGTAACGACACAACATGGAAAAAACAAATTAATCATATACTACATTTAAATGAACTCATTATTAACAAATTAATTCCATCCTTATTAGAATAAATTAGCGAAAGATCTTTATAGTTAGACACCCTAAATAACCTTACTTTTTTTTTTGTTTTATGTGAGGGAAATGCCTGCGCATCGCTGCGCTCTCGGGGCGGGTGAGGGGCGGGGGGCAATGACAGGTTATGTCGGGTTTGCACCGACTAAATCCCTCACGATGTTCCACCTCGTCGCCTCATAGCAAGGTCACGGGAATGCTTTCGCACACATCCGCGTCCCGACCAGCGCCGGCTGTTTCGGGAATCCGTTACCCACGTACTGAGCAACGGATTCCCCAGGTGACTGTAAGAGGCCAAGGAGGGAGCGCGCTATGTGTTCCAGCGTGTCTTTATAGAGGTGGAAAGGGAGGGTTCTTCCTTTCCTCCCGAGGTGGGGTTGCATAAAGCAGCCGGCGCTGGTGGGGTCGCGGATGTGTGCGAAAGCGTTCCTGTGACCCTGCTATAAGGCAACGTGGTGGAACAACGTAGGGATTTTTGTCGGTGCAAGTCCGACATAACCTGTCTTCGCCCCCGCGAGAGCAGGTATGCGTTGGCATTTTCCCCACCTAAAACAAACAAAAACCTAACTAATATAATCCTAATTTAATTCAATTTTTTCTAGACGAAAAACAGGTCACAGAATATTCTAAACTATATCAAAATTTGAACAAAGGGTGAGGGCGCGTCTTCTGCGAGAGAACATTAGCGTCAAAGACAAATGAGGGGCCCGGGGTCACAACCCTCACAGACGAACCCGATGATTGTTAAGCACAAACGAGACACCCCTGTTCGCGTGCGTTTATTAATATTTTTTTGCACACAATATTTGTAACATAATACCTAACACACCCAAACGACCCTCTCAATGCTTCTACTGCTGGGACTCCGTTGGCAAATTACTAAGGTAATGTTCAGTGAGCATCGAATCCTAAGCCTCTTCGAGTAGTACAGCGCGTAGTTAAACTAATTAAAATAGTTTAGTTTCTCAATTTTTGTTTTATTTGACGAAGCGATGAGACCAGGGAATCGTCCGTTTCATGGCAAATGATATCCCTTCAAATATAAAAGGTTATGCCTCGTTACTTCCGTAATTAGACTAGTTACAGCACCCTTCAATCTGAAACACAGTAATCTTTGCACACTAGTGTTTGTCGACTGCGATAGGCTTTGCGGAGGTACCTAGACGGTCTCCTAGAACAGAGACTTACCAGTAAACTTGTTAATCATACTTATGTACACTTTATCATCATCATCATCATTGGGTGCTCTCTTCAAACTGAAGTTTGGCGATCAGACCAGTATACTGAAAATAGGCCATTGGAATATATAAAATTTTGGACATTGGACGTTTAAACTATGAAGCATAAAAGCGGTGATGATTAAATAGTCATGGTTCTCTTCTATCAACTGTAGGCCCCAAGTCCCAGCTGTGAGAATATAAAGTGGGCTATTTAAGCTATTTAAAAATGCAGTTCGTTATTTCTTAAAATTTGTTACTTTCTTTCTTAGAATTTTTAACAAAACAGAGTCCACATTCACAAAAAAAAATTGAGGGCGCGTACTTTACCTTTTTCCCTCCCCCGACGTATATATACGAGCGGAGCCGAGTAGCTCGTGGAGCTGGAAATTTGAAGCTCTTTTCACTGCGTTACTATGAATATGTAATGAACGTTTGACGGCGGTGTGACGGAAGATATCAGCCGCAACGGTCCCTCAGGAGACGGCCCACGAGTGGAATAAGCAATTTTGGGAATGGGATGGCGGGGCTTTACGATGCAACCGCTTCACGTCAAGGTACCGTTTTACGAGAACAAGTGGTAACGGCAACGATTTGAATTGATGTTTACCACTCTACTTTTACGAAGGTGTAATACCAGAAGAGTGAAAAAAAAACCTGATATATTAGACATTGTACCATATAAGTATTCAAGTTGTTTTTTGACTTCAAACTTTAAGATATTTACCACATAATTAATGACTGATCAGACTGAGCAGGTCGCTGTTTCGATAAAATCTTAGACTTTCACAAACTCCGCTAGATATACTGATGATTATAATTGGTTTTGATCTTGATCTTGCGAAAAAGACCAAGACCAATTTTACAAGAGCTAGGCCAAAACCAAGACCGAATGAACAAGATCAAGCCCAAAACCAAGCTTGCTCAAGTCTTGGTCTTTTTCTTGCTTTACCCCGAAATCAAAGCAAAGTATTCTATTTAACACGGCAAGCAATTTTTTTTATTTTATTAAGCGACGAGCCGGATATTCACCTGATAGTAAGTGATACGCCTGCCCATAACAACGTGGCACTAGTTGGCATTGTATAGACAGCCCCGTTGCGCTCATCACCTGAGTTATAAGATGTTAAGTCTCGATACCCCAGTAATTACACTAGCTACGGCGCCCTTCAAACCGGAACACGGTAACGTTTGCACAGTACTGTTAGACGGTAGAAATAGGCGCTGCGGTGGTACCTACCTAGACGGTCTGCGGCAACAGAGACCTAACCATTACATTACGAAGGCAATTTATTTCAGAGGGGTTGTTTCGATTCCTGATTAATAAGCACTATAAAAGTGTAGTGGAACAGCTCGAGATGGAGATACGGCACGAACTCCACGCAACGCATAATACACGTTTTTTCCAAGTATTAGATTCTAGATACTAGACTAGATTTCATTAGCTGCTAATGAAGTTTATTTTAAAACTACGGAAAAATAATTATATAGACTTAATCCAGTCGTAGCACTGTAACAGCTGAACCGATTTGGTATTGGTTTTTGTATTATATAAAGGGGTGTAAGGGTTCCCTCACGACAACTCACGAGACCCAAGTCAACTTCACCAGGTCGTGGTGCACCCTGCTAATCAACAAACGAGGCTCTGGCTCCCGCCAACCCACATTGAGCCAGCGCGGTGGGAAATGGCCCAAAGCCCCCCGCATACTAATCTATTGGTGAATCTTTAGGAGAGATCTATGTCCAGCAGTGGACGTCTATCAGCTGATGATGATTATTTAAAGATTTGGAGCCTCGGTTCAAACATTGTTTATCAGTTAACCAAGTTATACTCTTGAAATTAAACTTCCTTTCAGCAGGTATGAATTAGATTTTAAGAAAGGATAAAGAGATAGAGAGTAAGAAAGTTAAGTTCAAGTTTCCATAAAGTTTTCCTATAGAACGAATATAATATTAATTATATATTCAATTAATTTCAATTCTGAAATGTTAGGAGTTTCAACTTCCGTGAGTTCATCTTTCATCACTAAAATCCCTTCGGTGGTCATCCTCAGGGCGTTACAGAAGGTCCAGGGATCTCTTACGGGACGCCTAAAGCACGTCCCAAGGAGAGGCATAGCCGTATTCGGCACCCTCTCTTTGGTAGGACCAACACTAGATCACTTCGTACTAGTGGTTCACCCCAGGCCCACTCGGTGGATAATAAAAACCCTCACCTTCAAAGCCCACGAACTCGAAAGCCCTCTTAGTCGCCTTCTACGACAGTCAAGGCTTACCTTAGTACCATTCTTACTAGTCCGAGACTATAGGGCAAACAGTGGTACCTATCTAGACAGTCTCCGACAACAGAGACCTACCACCAGTAAAACTATTACATATTAACAAGATAACTGTTTCAACTTCTACCGCGTGTGAAGTATCCGTAGTTTGTTTTTTAAATATCTTTTGCTACAATCAGACTTATTCTCTATCTCACTCGCAACGAGAGCAGTGTGATGCTTTTTTTATGTTTTGTATATAGAATAATAAGAGGGTGATGTTTTGAAATGATATCGCATCCATTAGCACGGGTGTAGCTCAGCCGCCGTCTGCAATAACACGTGGAGTGATACGGCACGCTTTAATATACACAAACTGTAAATATTTACATCCCCAAGGTACACACACACTACATTAAATGTATACTTTTTATACAACAAAGCATACAGATATGATATAATGTTTAGGTACAATCTGATGGTGGGTAGGTTTCTATTGCCGGATGTCGTCTAGATGCCATCGCAGCTTCTACTGCAGACGATAAACGTTACTGGGGTAACTTAACAGTGTAGTGTATGTCACCCTAACTAACACCACGTTATGGGCAGTATTATTGCTTACCATGTGAACTGAATAAAACAAATTCTTTAGATAAAAAAGGAATCAATGACAAAATGTACTTTTTTTGTATAGACTGGCGCTTGACTACGATACCACCTGATGGTAAACGGCGATGTAGTCTTTGGTTATAAAACCCATTAGTCTAGAAGTAGCCTATTCACTCTCCTCTTAAAGATCTCCACGTTATACCTGGACGGACACTCTGGAACGTTTTATAAACATCTTTGTGAGTATATTAACTTATCACGGGGTTAGATATATCTGAAACTGGTGGTAGTTCTCTGTTGCAGGAGATTGTCCATGTAGGTGTCATCGCAGTGCCTATTTCTGCTGACAAACAGTAATGCCCAAACATTACTGTGTTCCAGTATGAAAGACGCCATAGTTATTATTATTACACACTTAAGTGATGCTGTAAATTCCATCCTAGTACTATTTGTTATGGACAGGCATATCAGATATGATGAGGTGAATGATCTGCTCGTCTCCTCGCTGCGTTGTATAAAAAAGAACCTCTGTTCTCTTTCCTCTTAGTCCTGGTTAATTTCCCAATTTATTTAGTCTGACCTCCTTGTAGCGTTCGACTATAATATGTAGCGACAATTGTTGTGTTCGTCTTCTTTAAATCGTTTCTAATAGATCGCATCCATGATCGCTCATCTCCTCTCTTCTCTTCTCTCTTTGCAATAAAGATACCGGAGGCCAGCGCAGATCTCATGAAAGCAGCATAATTAAGCTGGAAGGCAAAGACAATTCTTATAATGAGAACGCTTAGCGCGGTTGCATTAGAACTGAATATGGGTCGTTACACGCGCCTTTGTGTCTCCCTCTGTTGCTATTGTTTATCTGAAAAATAAAAAAAAATAAAAAATAAAAAAATCTAAACTTTCATATATAAGATGACAGTAGAATTAACATTAATTTCTCCTAATAATAGTACTTCTAGCCAGTGCGATAACTGCGTTCCGGTTTAAAAGGACTTGTAGCTAGTACAATTATTGAAGTAACAAGATTTCATATCGATATCTCACTTATATAACAACGCAATGTGGTGCATGAATACCGTCTTAGCTAGCGCCACGTTATGATTAGGCGTATAACTTACCATCAGCTGAACTTCCCGCTCTTCTTGTCATTTCGTTGTATAAGAAACAAGCTACAAGCTTTATTCGACGACGCGATGAGACGATGAAGACGTTCACCTGATGGTTAAACGTACGCTTGCCCATAACAACGTGGTGCTACATTGGATGATATACCACATTGTACTCGCCTTGAGACTTAAGATGTTACCTCGATACCGCAGTAATTCCACTAGCTATAGCTCCCTTCAAAATGGGACACAATAATGTTTGCACAGTACTGTGTGTCGGCTGCAATAGGAGCTGCGGTGATACCTAGACGATCTTCGGCAACAGAGACTTCCCACGAGTAATAGCTATTGGTACTACAAACCGGATCACTAATGTTCGCATAGTTTTGTTTGTCAGCTGCAGTGGGCGCTGCGGTGGTACCTATCTAGGCGGTCTCCGGCAATGGAGATCTACCACCAGAGATGGTGAATGTCTTACTGGTATCGTGGTTTAGTGAAAATAAAAAAAGTGTATGTGGTATTATTCTGTATGGAAGCTATCTCCATTCAAAATCTATTTTGCCACACAATCCATCGTTACCGTTCGGTAATTAAAGAGAAAATCGTATTCAGTGCGAGCGGCTCCAGCGCGGCGGCCGACTGCGCGGGCTTATTACGGCTATTGCACCAATTGGCGATAATGATGCTCGTGCTCGTGGGTAGCTCGCTGACCTAATCGTTAGAGCGTGCGGCATTCACTCCGAAGATCGCGGGTTCGAATCTCGTTATGTACCGGTGACTTTAATATTTAAGTTATGTACATTTGTGAACTTAAGTAACAACAGCGAAATACAAACGGCGAAGGGAAACATCGCGAGGAAACCTGCACATGAATTAGGATTTATTCTAAGGTGCGTGCGAATTCACCAATCTGTACTGGGCCCTCGTCCCCATCGCCGTCATATTGTGGGTAGGCTTGTGCCCTTCCGGAATCTCGTCGTTTATAGGATGGGGGTTTGTTCATATAGGGGCAAATTGGGCCATTTCCCACTAGGCGGAGCCAGAGCTTCGTTTGTTGATTAGCAGTATACATCACAAGCAGATGTTGGCTTGGGTTCCGTCAGTCAATCAACAATCTTACGGAAGGCAAGGTCTTAACAGCAACTTACATATATTAGGTTGGGGATAAAATGTTTTCGCTTTATAGTATAGTATGTATGAGCTTGTAATAAAATCTCTTTGGCTATACATACTATTTGTGTCTGGCTGGTTTTGGTATCGTTGAAAGTTTAAATTTTAAAGAACATAATTCCAAATTCAAATTAGGAAAATGTGTGATTTACATTTGTTTTTCGTACTGTCAACGTGAGTGAATCTAATGAAGAAATTAGATACATTTTAAAATTTTACTACAAAAAAGGTAAAAATGCAACGTGAGCCGCGAAAATGGATGCCATTTTTGAAAAGGTGGAGCAAGATCGGCATATCACTAATTACGACGTAGCTGAAGAACTGGGAATTGACCACAAAACAGTTTTGGCGCATTTCAAAAAAACTGGGTACACAAAAAAGCTCGATATTTGGGTACCTCACGAGCTCACTGAAAGAAACCTAATAATGAACCGTGTACTCGTTTGTGATTCTTTATTGCGACGTAATGTAACCGAACCACGTTTTGAAGAAGCTGATAACTGGTGATGAAAAGTGGATCACGTACGTCAAGAACGTGCGAAAAAGGTCGTGGTCAAAGGCCGGTCAGGCTTCACAGACTGTGGCGAAACCCGGGTTAACTCGCAACAAGGTGATGCTGTGTGTGTGGTGGGATTGGAAGGGCATTATTCATTATGAGCTGTTACCACCAGGCAGGACCATCGATTCTGAACTCAACTGCGAACCGATACTGCGGCCAGAATTAATCAACAGAAAGGGTGTGGTTTTTCATTATGACAAAACTAGACCTCACACATCTTTAGCCACTCAGTAAAAATTGAGAGAGTTTGGCTGGGAGATGTTAATGCATCCGCCGTATAGTTCTGACCTTGCACCTTCAGATTTCCACCTGTTTCAGTCTCTTCAGAATTCTTTAGGCAGTGTCAGGTTTACATCACGAGAGGACTGCCAAAACCACTTGTCGCGGTATTTTGATCAGAACTCCCAAAATTTGTAGAGCGATGGGATCATGTCCCTACCTACAAGATGACAAAAAGTTATCAAACAAAATGGTACTTACATACTTTAGTTATAATTAAATAAACTGATATTAAAATATGTTTTGAATTTTCTTAAAAAATGCGTACAAACTTATTCCCCAAGCTAATATGATTCTCACTATCGCTACTCGTTCGCAAGGTGCATACCTAATAAGCCCGCGAAGAGCATAATAAAGTTACTATCGGTTTTCCGCTATGGATGTAAAAAAAATTATTTCCCATTCCACACGTGTCGCGTTATTACCATTCTAAATCATATTATTCCTATAGGATTTTTTTTTTATAATAGTTAAAATAATATTGCTTTGATTTGAATTCTTCCAATCCATAGTTATAACCGCCACTTTAACCTCTGATGATTTCGTATTAAGTAATGATTTGTTCTGGCTATGATTGAAATCAATCATCTTCAAAGTATCAGCACGGTTCCCGAGGAAAGTTAACAAGTCATTCAATTTAAACTTTTTCCATTCACCTTCCGAATGAGAAGTAATAGTACCTTTTCGACTATTGCACTAATTGCTTGCGAAGTACCTCCACTCAGAGAAGACTCTAATTATGGAAATATTTGAACGGAATCGAGGTCAGTGCGATTGTGTATCATTGTTACACAGGAATTCCTAAACTCGAGCCATTTATCGCTTAGACCGCCAAAAGCGGGCTATTTAACTTCAGCTAATTTAATTTTGGCTCCAGTCCGATTACACCTAGCTTTATTCGTTATCGCGCATTACTAAACAATCGGCAGTAGCAATACTGGAATAATACTGTTCCTTGACTAATTCTTGATATTCCAAATGACTCCGGAAATCCTTCTCGCTTATAAGTAAGGCTATTTTGTCCTGAACGCTAGTAAAGGACTAAAAAATGTTTTCACCTGATTGGGTATGTAAATAGCTCAGTTTTTTGAGTTTCTGTTGCAGTGGTGATATCGAGTTTTAAAACGAATTTTTGGAATAAAGTGAGCCTATCCTTAAGTGTGCTTCTTTGGTTATTAAGGTCGTTAAGACTCTTCTCCTCTCCACTCATTTCGGAAGCACAAAATGGGAGACAAAGTAAGTACTCGCGACGCGTACCTGTAAGTAGAATGCAAACTGTTGTAATGTTATACGGTCACCAAACTAGAAAGACAAAATCACAATACAGCATTAGCTCAAGGAAACTAGTGCAGGAGAAGTTATGATGGAAATTATCCGACCGTGACAGGCAGAACTCCTGGTTCGTTTCTTCTTAAGATCCGGTTCGGATAATTGGAAGTTGGATTACGGATCTTGAATGCATCCTTTATTTTTCGTTTAAAGAAAAAAAGTAATTTTTGATCGTGTATTGGCAAACAGAATAACGGTAATATCAAAAAATGTCAATTACAATTGTCAACACAAACAAAGTTAACAGCGTTACGAACAATAATGGATTATCATCAGATCTTCGAACTCTCACTAGCCCAATAATTTCACTAGCTACAGCGCCCTTCAAACTGGATCACATACAATGGTAGCACGCGACTGTTAGGCGTATAGAAATAGATATTGAATAGGAACCTACCTAGACGGTCTCCGGTAACAGAGACCTGCTACCAGTAATTTTTTTCCACCTACAACCGCGTAGTAATCATGTGAATATCAAGTATAAGTTTATAGTAAGTAAGTGTATCGAACTTAAACTATTTTCAGCGTATCACTTTGAGTTCCGAATGAAGCTGTGTCAGTCCGCCAGCTCAGTTCGCTCGCGCAGCCTTTTCTTGAAAAGGGTTTACCGCTCGGTTGAGTTTAAAACTTGTCAGCCGGGCGTGTCTAACGTGACATGTTATTAGGTAACTTGACTGGAGAAGGGTTTGAGGATATGAGGTATTAAGACAGGTTTATAATAGCTTCCAAAAAAATATCGTGTCTATAAATAAGAGACATGAATTAGTGAAGCACTATAGTCCCGATGATGATGCTAAATAAGAAGTAGAAACAGGATCAACTTTATCTAATATTGTATTCAACAATATTGATCATTGAAATTATAACGACAGTGATTTTATAATACTTAATTAAAACAAGTAATAGATTGATTTGGGGATGCTGCTTTAGAGGGGTAAGAATTACGCAACGTCTCAGCACAATTTAAAATATATATAACAAAAGATATTTTTTTTATAGAAAGGAAAGCCAAAGGAGCGAAGAGTTCAGGTGGGAAGTAAACACTGACGCCCATAGACAGTCGCAACACCATAGGAGTCGGAGCTGCATTGCCGATCTTAAGGGATTAATAAGCTCTTTCCTTAACTTGACTCTCTTCGTCTTGATTTGGTCTTAACTAAGGTCCTAGGAGTTATAGGTTACAGGTCTTCTTCTCAATCGTAACGGTTAAAGGTCTACAGACGCAAAATTAATCATTCCTTATTTCATAGCTTTAATGGTTGATTTTTTTTTTAATTTCATGAGTTTGAAGAAAACGGGAAAATATTAAGACCATGAGGAAGAGGTTCTTGAACTTCTGCTTCGAACCGGAGTTGTAATACGCTAGTCAACGGATGAAACTCGTGTTGAACTTCACCCTGCTAATCATAACAACCCAAACGGAAATGACTTGGTAGATATCAAAATTTCATCACTTATCTAAATCCTGGAATTTGGACATTTAAAAAATAATTTTAATACCAAATATGCAATGAAGTCGAAAATTAATAAGCCGCTGCCCCCCCGAAAGACCTTGATAGCTGTTCTGACGAAGGTCTCGCAATTATAAATTTGTAATTATGTATCAGAGTGGTGGATGCGTTACAGGGTGCGGTGGCCGGAAAGTTTTAATTGAAGAGCATCAGCGGGTGACACCTCCCACGATAATGTCATTGCCAGCGGGTTAATTATCATAATATTATTTAGTATCACGAAGGTCAGAAAGTATCATAAACACTGCATCCAGCTGACCAGTACCACAACGTATACACGAGTTCATTGATTTGGGAAACATTTGTTCTAAAGTGTTTGACTAAATGCTTGAACAATGATGATGATGAACTGTATGCCATTTCCGTGCTTCCTGTATATTATCTTGTCTTATTATATCTATATCTGACAGTAGACCGAATAATTGTATTTCTTTTTTCGTTTTTTCTCTTGTTCTCTCTTTCTATATACTCTTGATAATGCCTCCAAATTTCCGAAAACCTTTTACAGGGTTATTAACTCTATTGCTGGAGACGTTCTAATTTTTTTTTCTTATCTAGAATAGGTCATAGTTTAATTTCAATTTCTTAGTTCAGAGACAACGGAAACACATAGATAGGCATGTGCTCCGACAGAATATACAAACTCTTTTGTAAGCACTAAAATATTCTAATGGTACTTCATTGTATCTCCAGATTTATTTATTTCTTAGAACATTTCCGCGTAACCCTAAAAGATCTATGTGACATTTAATACTTGAGATGATGATAATGATGATGATGTTGATTTCTTGACAAATTTCGACCTTGAGTATAGAATCATTTACTTCAGTTATTACAGTATCAGTATCGTATCATATGATACAGGTTAACAATACGAGATGAAGAATCTCTGTTTCATTGAAAATTCTTCTCAGCCCCGGATCGGACCACAGACTTAGAAAGAGAACCTTTAAACCGCTGCGCTATAGACATATTTTACTTACTATTATTAATTTAATGGTGGTGGTGGTGGTGGTGGTGGTGCGTAGTTTCTATATATGGCGCTAAAAAGTAGTGTACTAACATTACTGTATACCGATTTGAAGGATGCTGTTGTAAGTGAAATTAGTGGGGTAATGAGACTGAACATTCTGTCTTAAGGCGACGAGAGCAATGTGGTGTGGCGTGTAACATCCTAACCAGTGCCACGTTATGGGTGTGCGTATCACTTACCATCAGGTAAATGTCCCGCTCGTCTCGTAGCTTCGTAGAATAAAAAAAAAGCAACATTTTTTGCTTCTTTTTCTTGTCTTCTTATCAGCCGGGTAACGTCCACAGCTGCGCATAGGCTTCAAGTTTGAAGAATTGCTCTAGCCCCACCACGCTGGCCCAATGCGGGTTAGTAGGTAGTCAGAGCCTCGTCTGTTACATGTATTTGCAGCAGGGCGCACCTTTGCTGATGCAGATGAGGTTGACTTGGACTCTATAAGATGTTGAGAGGAACCCTTTCCACGCTTCAAAATTTAAATGAAATAATTTTATTAGTAATTAAGTTTATTAAAAAGAAAACTTTTAAGTTAGTGTCAAGTAGAAGACGCGCTTTAGTTGCTGACGGTACTTGGCATGCTGCCAAGCGCGCCAGTCACTTTGTTATTGTCCAATTTGATACTTTGAAATTAGTTTTCTTTTTTAATGGGTATTCACTTGAGCACAGCGCCAGTGATCACTTTTCGATTCCTCCATCTTATCTCGGATACGGAAATCTGTAGCTTTCTTCAAGATTTGTTGTTCACAGCTGTAGCTAATCCGTCCGCCAAAAATCAGCTGATTCATTATTTTTAAGTATGTTCACTTACTGGCTTCGATTTCTTATAAGATATATTTCGAACTGATATCCCATTGCGACCGAATCAGAAATGTGGAGATCCTCAGAACTAAGGTCACCGACCTAGCCCAAAAGATTGCTAGACTTAAGTGGCAGTGGGCAGGGCACGTTGCTCGAAGGACTGACAGCCGATGGGGCACTAAGGTCCTCTAGTGGCGCCTGCATAGACGTCATCTTGGGAGGCCTCCTACAAGGTGGACCAACGATCGGTCAGCAAAGCGGACGGGATTAGCTAGCATATATATATATATATATATAAAAAGAGAGAGATAATTAGGACTTAAAAAGTAGATTTTTATTTGTAAATGTAATATTTGTAATCGTAACAAAAAATATGATTTTTTTTATGAAAACTTCTGTAGCATAGTCGGGGAGCGCTGTACGCCGACAATGGAGTCATAAATTGGTCACTGAATCCACAGAGACGGGGGGACGTCGGGTTATTGTAGGAGTATATCCATCCTAATCATATTATTGTATATATATATATATATATATATATATACATATATTTATATAGGAAAACAAGTATTACTTTACACAATTTATCTGTAAATAGTTCAAAATGTTTATACGTTAAAGTTTTTGAACAGGACGTTCTCCTGATGGTGGGTCACCGCTTATTCTAACAAAGCTAAAACATTACACTGTATATATGTAAGAGTATATCCTCTACGTAGAGAGTCATCAGGATATCTCTGGAGCCATAAGACCTGGACACTAGAAATTTGGTGAGAATATTCTTTTTGCCGGATAACTGTTAACCTCAAAAGAAGTATCAGGGGTGTTACAGCCAGCAAAGCAGACAGGAAACACTAACTATAATATACTAATTGATATTATTAGTCAGAGGAAAAAATATTTTAAAAAATGTATATACTTAGTGATGGTAGCAAATATTACTATGTTCCGGTTTGAAAGGCGCTGTAGCAATTGTTTTTGCAACGAATCAACGAAACGAGACTTGACCTGAAGTAAGCTATACGCCTGTTCAATAACCTGGCAATAGATCTGATGGTGTACACGTTCTGCTCTTCTCCTTGAGACATTATGTTAGATTACCACAGTAGTCCTAGGCACCAGAAATAGGAGCGGCAGTGGTATCCAGATCTTTGGCAACAGCTGTGCTTAATAAAGCTACTGAGGCTAGGAGGCATAACATGTCTCAAAGCGAGTACAATGTGGTGATGTGTAATAACATCCTAACTAGCGGCTTGTTGTGTATGTGCCTTACCATCAGGTAAGGGTCTGGTCGTTACATGAAATATAGAACATAATACAGTAAATAAAGGCGAATTCTGTGAAAAATAGAACCTTTTTTAACCTTTCAGTAAAGTTTTAAAATAACTGTTATTGTACTTTACTGTGGGATTGGTACAACGGTTGGTTTCTAAGTGCGCGGTGCGAGTATTGTGCGTCATGGCTCCTGAGTCACAATGAGCCTCATTCCGCTAATGACTGGATCCACATCTCCAGTTTGTTTACACTGGACTGCTTACGCTTTATTATACTTTAACGTACTTCCGGTAGCGAGGGTATGAAGACGGCATGGTTTCAAAATTCGCTTGTCACTCGTGTGGTCTTTGTTGACACCGTATACCACTGCAGCTCAGATTGAGGCCGACAAACAGTATTCGGTTAAGTGTAATCCGGCTTGAAAGGCGTTAGAACTAGTGAAATTACTGGGGTGTTATGACTTAATATCAAATTACTAAATGCGATGAGCACAATCCGATTTCGAGGATATCGTTGATGAGGATATGCTTTATCGTTTACCATGAGGTAAACTGCTCGCTTGTCTCATCGCTTCATCTAATAAATGAAGACATCTTTGCAGGTTGCTTTCTAATATGTACCCAATGTAATCTGCTGAATGCTCATATATACCAATAGACGTCCACTGCTGGGCATAGGCCTCACCCAAAGATGCCCACATCGATCGGGTAGGGATTCATATGGAAGGATTTTGGCTATTTCCCACCGCACTGACCCAATACGGGTAGGTGGGAGCATGTTGCACCATGAGCAGGTGAGGTTGACTTGGATCCCGTGAGTTGTTAGGCGGAACCCATTACACCCCTGAACTTTACACTCTTATCACGCTGCACCAACAGTAAACAACTTACTGTATTCGCAGTGGCTGCTAGCTATCACTTTTTGTTTTTGTTTTACGACAGGAAATGCCTACGCATATATGCTCCCGCGAGGAGAAACAAAGGTTATGTCGGACTTGCACCGACTAAAACCTCCACGATGTTCCACCATTGTTGCTTTACTGCGGCGTCATGGGAAAGTTTTCGCACACTCGTGAAGATAACCCACTACTTTCCACCTCTGTAACGGAGTGCCGAAACATACAGCACGCTCTCCTCTCGGTCTCTTATCGTCACGTGGACAGCGGATCCGCTCGAATCCGTCACCCAGAGTCCATGGAAGTCTAGAGGGAAAACTTAACCGATTCTCTGCGCCGGATCTAGTCTTGGGTTCCACCGTCAACCGTTATACAGTCACAGAAGATGGAGAGAGTAGCGAAACGCAATACCGACACTCCTCTCCCTCTGCGACTCCACCACGGCTCCGAAGGGCAGTGTAAACCTACCCCCTAAACTTTTATTAATATACATGTTTACATAGTAATATTGCTGATCCTGTAAACATCCAATCTGTTCCCAAACTTTCTGTAGATATATCTCTGTTTATCTAGATGAGATGAAGGGATGCGAGAGAGCGAGACAGACAGAGTTAGAGGAGCCCTATACCACAGAGGAAGATTAACATATACTTCTTAATTAACCTGTAATAGTATGGAAAGCTCTTTACTGGTGGTGAGTTCCGTTTGCCGGCGACCGTGTAGGTACTACAGCATCGTCTATTGCAGCAGACAAAGAGTACTGTATAAACATGGTTTCCGGTTTAAAAGGCGCTGTAGTTAGTGTAAGTACTGGCAATGAGGTTACACTATAGCCATACTTATGAACAATGGTTGAACATTGCTGCCTGGACCGGGCGAGATTATTTTTTTTTTCTTATTAATATAATTTATGGATCTTAAGTCTGAAATATAGGATTTCTATTTTATTTACTAATTAAATGATTTAAAATAAAAAAAATTACACATTTTCTATAAATCTCATTTAAGAGCTACATTGTCACAGATACACGAATACACGCGAAAATTTTAGATACTCGGTCTTTCTGGATTTACGTGTTCAAATACCTGACCTCCATTGAAGATGCGATTTTATACCTGCTCATATCAAGTGGCCAACTATTTGACCACGTAATTGACCCCGACCTCGTGACGTCCAGCTCACTTTGCCCACGTCTCCGTAAACTGATACTTGAAACGTTACACTTGCGCGCAAAGAAAGTTAGGGTAAACCACCCTCACCCAATTCACATTTCTGCAAGATTATATTCTAAGTATATTACATGTATGTGTCGCTTTATATAGTTTTTACTTAGGTCTAATTTACTTGTTGTTTCTTTCTACGTTTTTTTTATTCTTCTGAAGTTAAGAGATACACTTCCGTTCTTCATATGCCCATAACAACGTGGCGTTAGTTAAGATGACATACACTGCACCACATTGCGCTCGTCGCCTGAAACATAAGCCCTCGAATCTCGTTACCCCAGTAATTTGACCAGTTAGGATGCTGTTCCTTCAAACCGGAACACAGTATATTTGCACAGTACTGTTTGTCGGCTGCAGTAGGAGCTGCGGTAGTACCTAGGTCTTCGACAAGAGAGACCTACCACCAGTAGAAGACTTATTTAAAATATACTTTTATTTATTTCTGAATATACAAAAAAATACTAGTTTTTATATATACCCCAATATCTGTACATTTATATATGAATAGCTTTTGTATTAAGTTTCAGGGTTCCGTAAATCAAACTCAATCATTGTCAGAAATAAAAATAATAAGGGTCCTGAAAAAGTTTTATGAGCTACAACCGAGTCTTTCAAACAGGAATATAGTGATACATCCTCGTTATTGCTTGACGATAGGTATTTGTGGCTGCGATAGTTCCTATACACCCATCAGTATGTTAATCAAAAATATCACCAGCGTTTTAAAGTGAAGGACGGGTATTTTACTTGATCATCACCACCACCACCATCAGCCGATAGACGTCCACTGCTACTCATAGGACTCCCCCAAAGATCCCTACATTGATCGGCCCTATGCCGCACACATCACCGGGCACTAAAGGCCGTCGTTTGTAGGGTTTCATATGGGGGGATTTGGGCTAATTCCCTCCATTCTAACCCAATGCGGATTGGCGGGAACAGGTGAGGTTGGCTTGGGTCTCGTGTTGTTGTGCCTTTACACCCCTTAATCACAAAATTAACTTAATGTGAACTATCTGTTCCTCATAAAAATATTTACATACGATGTTAAAGTTTATTGATGGGCTAAGCAAGAACAAGAGCAAGACTTGGACAATCTCGGTATCGATCTTCTTTATATACTTCTAGTCTTGTTATTGGTCTTCTTTTGTCCAATTAAGCGACGAGACGAATGGGACGTTCACGTGATGGTAAATGATGCTCACAACAATGTGGCGCTAGTTAGGATGATATATACAGCATCAGAGGGTGTAAAGGGGTCCCGCACAACAACTCACAAGACCTAAGCCAACCTCACCTGCTCGTGCACCCTGCTAATCAACAAACGAAGCTCTGACTTCCAACAAGCTGCATTGGGCCAGCGTGGTGGAAAATGGCCCAAATCTCCTCAAATTAACCCGTACAAACGACAGCACTTAGTTCAAAGTGGCACCGATCGATGCGGAGGATTTTTAGAGAGGCCATGTCCGATAGTGGACGTGTATTGGCTGATGATGATACAGCATCACATTGCGCTCGTCGGCTGAAAGATACGATGTTGAGACTTTTACATTACCCGATTCATTACACTAGCTACAGCGCCCTTCAAACTGGAACACAGTAATGTTTGCCCAATTTTGTTTGGCGCCAGAGATAGGCGCTGCGGCGGTACCCAAACAGACGGTCTTCGACAACCGATACTTACCACCAGTAAATAATATACAAATATAATAACATCCACCTGACAGTAATACGTCCACTCTTAACAATGTGGCGGTAGTTATGATGATACACAGGAACACATCGAGTCCGGCTACTCTTACTCAATAGTTGCAGCACCTTTCAAACCCGAACATAGCAATGTCTACGCACTACTGATTGTCGGATGCAGTCGGAGCTGCGATAATACATAGTTCCGGTCTCCAGTATCAAAGACATGTACCACTGACGTGTAATCAATGGACATATATGGAAGAACGATAACGAAGCGATCCGTCAAGGGTTCCGGCGCGGCCAGTCGCGTGTGAAATTGAATCCTGAGCCTTCACTGACGCTGCAGCACGAGGATATGTACATAACAATAAATTCTGCTCCTCTCCTGATATACGAGGGATGTACAGTTATAAATGTATCACTCCCATCTAATGGGACTCTATCTCTTCCACTGAATATTTCATTTTAAAACTTTATACCTTTTGGGTTCCATTAAAAGGAAAGGCGCAGTGGCTAAGTGACTCCGAGATCCCTGGTTCGATTCCGGAGCCACCTATTATGGACTTTAATTAGTTGTAGACCTTTCACCATCATCGTAGTTATTCTACTGGCATTATACGAGTAGCATCAATGTGTTTCGGTTATTCATACAGGAGAGCTGGAGTAGTGTGAGCATGTCTTAATTTTCCACGGCCTCAGTGTCTCTCCACTTCTAGTTTTTTTTTTTAATTCTACGATGCTACTAGATGAGCGAGATGTTCACCTGATAGTAAGTCCTATGCCTAGCGATAATAACGTGCTGTTAGTTAGCCTATACCTATTATATACAGCACCACATTGCGCTCGTCGCCTTGAAACATGAGGTTAGTTCTCGTTACCCCAGTAATTTAACTCCCTACAGCGCCCTTAATACTGGAACATAGTAATGTTTGCACACTACTGTGTGGCGGCAGATACCTACGTGACTGCCGATGGCTTGCTACCTTAAGACGGTAGGTTACCGCGAATAAGTTGTATGTCTATTGAAGATAAAAAAACTATAGAGGTGGAAAGACACCAATGCTCTCCTTCATCAAAACGAGGTACACCTTATTCAAAGTGAAATTCAGATTGTTGATGTTTATTGTTTCCTTGATTTTGTTTTAACAGGAAAAAAACTGCATCAGTGTGGTCCTTTGTACTCTTTTCTAACTATTAACTACACTGTGATAATATTGTGATGCCCCCGCCCCCATTCCATAAAAGCCGAGAAGCGGAAGACTTAAATGATTTAAAGTCGTCATATACAGATATATGTTATTAAGTATATAAATAAATAAAATATCTCACTGGATACTAAAATGCTTGAATAGTATAAAAAGCATTGTTTCAATTGAAAACATTAAAAAAAACGCGAAAACAAAGGAGGCGGCGGAAACAATTCCACGTCTTGAACAGGAACAATGTGTGCGGCTGATTACTGTCTTATTATGTATCGTGTACACCATCAGATAAAACCACGGTCGTACCAAAACCGCTAAGACAGATATCATCATCAGCCGCTAGAAGTCCACTGGTGGACATACGTCTCCCCTAAATATGTCCACATCGATCGGTCCCGCGTTGCTCGCATCCATTGAGTTCCCGCGATTCTCATCAGATTTTCGATCGCCTCTCACAAGGTGGACCGACAGAAATATGAGATATCCAAAGATCCATTTCCTCATCACGAGATCTTCGAAACTATTAGAAGTAAACAATCAAACCTTTGGTAGAGATATTGCTTCTTCCATTTAGAGTTCAGCTACGGAAGTCTTTTACAAAATTCCTTCACTAATAGGAATTGGAGGGGTGTCAATAATGGAAAGGGGATTGGAGGGCAAAGTTGGCGAGGAACAGCTAGTGTATATCTGGGGCATGCGCTACTCATACCCAAATAAGCAATGTATACCCTCCTATTTTATAATAAAAAGTACCCTGTTTCTGGGAGGAAAACAACGTTACGTTGGGCTTTTACCCACTAAACTCTCTCGGTGATCTCCGTGACTGCATTAGTAGGGGCTCCGGGATCTCCTACGTAACGCACCGATGCCTCCCTGCACTCCGGCTAAAATATCCCACGGAAGAGCAAAGCCTCCCTTAGCGTCCACCTTGTGCTACGGCAAATACAAGACCACTATGCATTTGCGGTCCTCCTAAGACTTGCTTATCGAGCTCTGAGGGCCTCCGCCCTCAGAGCTCACGAATCCGAGGACCCTTTTAGTCGTTGTAAATGACCGAGTAGGCAGTTGAGGTGGCAAGTTGGACCTCCTCTACACTTACCCTTCTATATTCACTCAGCTATCTCTGCGCACGCAACTGTATATATATATATATACTAGTAGCGGGGCATTTGCTAAACTGAATCGTTCTCAGTATACATAATAACACCGCCGACGTGTCCTATATACACTTAACTGGTCGTTGCTTTAATATTTCAAGTTCTTCACAAGATTAATCTCTCTACATCTGGACTGCTTCTCATTTAATTTATAGTAATGTATGTTGACTAAGAACATTGTTATTTTATCACATACTAGCTATCCCACGCTCGCTTTCCTGGCTATAACACCCATGCAACCTGATGAGATCGAATAATTTCTGGACTATTTATATTGTTGTAGATATATATATGTGTGTGTGTATGTACATGCCGAGGGTAGAATGATTTATATGGGAAGTATTAAAGTTTATATCTTACCGTCGGTTCCATAAAGTCCTCCTGTGAAACACAGCATGCAGCTCTGGAGTACTCCTTACATAACATAATGGTATTCTAGAATATTTATTATATTATTGTGAAATGTTATCGGTAGCTGAACAGTGACAGTAACAGTAGATTACTGGTGAAAGGTCTCTGCTGCTGGAGACCGTCTACGTAGATACCACCGCAGCGCTCACAGCAGCCGATAAACAGCAGTATGTTCCGGATTGAAGGGAGTTATAGCTAGTGAAATTACTGGAGTAATGCGGCTTAATATCTTGTTTCAAGCCGACGACCGTAATATGGTGTAGTGTATAATATCTTAACTAGCGCCACGTTGTTATGGACAGGCGTGTCACTTAGCATTAGATAATCATCTCACTCGCCTCATCGCTTCATTAAATAAAAAAACGTTACTGCGTTCCGGTTTAAAGGGTGCTGTAGCTATTATGATTACTGGAGTAATACGTCGGAACATCTCATGTCTCCGGGCGACGACTACAATATGTTGAGGTGTATAACATCCTAACTGGCGCTGCTTTGTTATGGACAGGCGTATCACTTACCATCAGGTGAACGTCGCATTCGTCTCATAGCTTTGTCGAACAAAATAACAAATCGGTTAATTTAATATCACTTGTATACAGTTATGGTTAGTAGTAGAACAGTGGTGAAGCACTGATCTATATGATCCTATAAAATGCTTGAGATGACTTCATCACCACCAGCACCATCAGCCGATAGACGTCCACAGCTGGACGTAGACTTCCCCACATTGACCGGCCCCGTGCCGTCCACATCACCAGGCACCAGGGGCCGTCGTTTGTAGCGTTTCATATGTGGGGACTAAACCGGATGACTTTGTCCTAGTTTAGTTTTTGTTACAAAAGTCTAGATAGACAAAACCTATTTATACTGTTAATTTACTGTCCAGTTCTACTTTTTTTTGGGTTAATAATCCGTTTAGCAGCTGCCTGTTGTAACGTTTCCGCTGTGACGGACCCCTGAACATATATTGTTTACAGCAATGTTTGTTTTTGCCCTAGTTCATTTTCTGTTTCCTCAAAAAACTATTTCGCGACTATTCCTGACTATAATTCGAAGCACCACGCCATCTTAGGACCCCATAGGCTATCGCGTTACCTCAGTAATTTCATTAGCTTCGTACGACTGTTTGTCGTCAGGAATAGGAGCGTTGTAGTACTTATATAGATGGTCTTCAGCAACAGAGACCTATTGCCTGTATCGACGCCCTGATACATAAAAAAATCAGTAAATAGTACTTTGAAAATCAATAAGAAAGTAATAAAGCTTTTATTAGTTATATATATATATATAGGTTACCATCACAAGCGGATGTGAGGGTGTCACGGTCAGCAAAGCAGGCAGGCAAGTTCTATTGTATATAGATGATATCCAGAATTTCATTGACATATTACTAGATCTCCGAATGTATTAGATATAAACACTTAAAGTTTGGTAGGGATATTGCTTCCGCCGTTTACAGGTCAACTAAGAACTGGTTTTACAAAATTCCATCCCCAAAGGGAGTTGCGGGGTGGTACGGCCAGCGTAGAGAGCGTGAAAAATATATTTAATTTTCGTATTCCCTTTCTCGTATGTGTATCTTCTTTTCATTAATTTACTTTTATTCACAGATTCGCCAAAAAAAAAGCTCTTTTAAGGTTAAGCTTTTTTTTCAAAGAAGTGGTAAAACGTGTGGTAAACGTTTACCTGATGGTAACACTCCCGCCCATTACAACCTTGTGCTAGCTAGGATGTTATACACTGCTCCATATTGCGCTCGTCGTCTTGACACGTATAATGTTAAGTTTACCCCAGTAATTTCATTAGCTACAACTGCTTTCAATCCGGAACTAAGCTATATTTGCCCACTACCGTTTGAGGACAGAAGCAGGCGCTGCGGTAGTACCTAACTAGGGGGTTTCCGGTAACAAAGACCTACCACCAGTGAAGCTTGCTTATTTACCTTTTTTTTTTTCACATACATAATATTTTTTTGTATTCTTTATATAATGAAGAATAAAAGCTTTTCATGACTACGCTACACTACACTACACTACACTACACCATACTGAGTAAAGAAAAAAACGTCGTCTTTATTGTCAGCACCGACAAGAACCACGTAATATAAGCTACTAATAAAAGTAACTCGTAATGTTCGTTAAGTTCAAGTTAAATTGTTACTGAAGGACTGACCGTTAAGTTGAAGGGCCCGGTAACTAGCTACCTACAGCATCAAGTGGTCAATTTTGATCTCGCTTAATGATTTAACTTTATTACTATGTACTAACATTTTCCATTTAAGTATTAACTTTATTTGCTGGAAATTCTCTGGATGGTAAATTCTAAATCCTTTCCGGGATATTATTTTACCTTTATACTATATTATATGTATATTAAGTACTTACATAGGAAATGAGCGTTTTATCGTACTGACCACTTTGATCTAAAATATCTGCTCTTTGAATAAGAATTCCAAATTCAAATTTATAAATTCATTTAGCTGCTACGTTTGAGTTTTGGAAACAGTCATGATGAAATATCGGTATATTTACGAGTACGAGTTCTACCGTGGCACTAGTACCCGTGCTGCAGAAGCAGCTCGAAGGATTAATGATGTGTACGGTGGCTCTGGCTACCATCGCATTGGGCCAGCGTCGTAGGAAATGGTCGAAATCCCCCCATATGAACCCCTACACACGGCGGCTCTTGGTGTTCGGCGATACGGGCAGCGCGGGACTGATTGATGTGGCGATCTTTGAGGAAGGCCTATGTCCAGCAGTGGACGTCTATTGGCTGATGATGATGATATCTTAAATTATAACTGAAGGTCGTATAATTACAGTTAACACACAAATAATAGTAATAAATATGTTTTTTTTGTAAACTGCACTACGTTCAGCTGATGGTTAGATACGCCTGCTGTGTAATTTTAGATTTCATTTTAAAACTACCTTCCGCGAAAATATACTCGTTAACAGTACGAGTCGGTTAATATCAGGAGGAGTTACTGTAGGGAAGTAGGAGGTGAGTTAGTGAGCAATTACTACTCAAACGTACTCCGCTCGCAATTCTACCGAAATTCAGCTCCCGTGAAACCTTAGCCTCTTAAGCATTACTTCCCTCGTACCGCTAATGTAGGTTAATTATGTGATTTAACTTAACGAAAATTTACTGCATTTTTTTAATCAACGTTACCATCAGACTAGCAGGACGTTCATCTGGTGGTGAGTGATACGCTCGCTCATAACGTGGCGCAAGGATGTTATACACAGCTCCACATTGCGCTCGTCGCCTGAGACATATGTCGAGTATCGTGACCCCAGTAACTTGACTAACCACAACACCCTTTAAATCGGAACTCAGTAATGTTTACACAGTACTGTTTGTCAGCTTGCGGTGTCCAGCAGCAAAGACCTACCACCAGTAAATAACTAATATTACCAAAGTAACACCAGTAAATAGTTCTAGAATAACATTTTAATTTGTTACAGAACTATATAAACTGCAACTAAATACTGCTTGTGCAAAATGGCTGCTGAAATAAGCATGAATGTGGTCACCAACCCTAAACGGTTCCGTACAAGAGTCTATCAAGCATCAAAAGAAAGTTTCTGGCTCCTAATATTGAGATGCTTCTGGCCGGGCTCCAAAATGTTGATTCCGCATCGAATCAGTTAGATTGCAGTCTCCGCGCGCCAATCTAACTTCAGACAGGATCTCATAATAGCTTTTAAAACAAGCTGCCCGAGCTTTAGGGGAAGTCCCGAAAAGTAGTATTACATGCTGAACATTTGTTTTCAATGTATTTGTTTTAGGAATCATTGTTATTATACTTTAGGTCTTAAAGCAATGAAAGCTGTCTGTTCCTAGTCACGTCTCTGGGCTCTATGGGAACTCATTTACAATTCAGACTTCTCTGAAACTCTTTACCGGAAGAGATTCGGAGTATTTCCACTAAATGCCTCTTTAAAAATAGGGTCCGAGAATACCTTAAGCAGAAACAGATATCTTAGTGTTATATATATATTTATTTATATATATAAATATATATGTTGTTAGTATTGTCGATATAGGTTTAAGTCGAATTATCACTTACCACATCATCTCACCTCACCGAAGGTCAGCTGGTAGAGAACGCCAACAGGAATTAAGCCAGCCTTTTGTACACCTCGCTGTAATCACAATAAAGAGAGAAGAAAAAAAAAATGACTGAAGGTGGTTTCTTTACTAGAGGTAGCAACAAGAGAAGTGAGAAGTACACCCCATGATGACTACATCAAATATGCTCGAAGCCTTAAGACTTAAGATTTTCGGTGTTGTTACCTCAGTAAACTGGATCAACATTCTTTTTTAAGGAAAAGTTAGATTATGTAGTATATCTTCCAATTGTGGACTTAGGTCTTTGTTGCTGAAGACCATTGGTGAACGTCCACCTCGTCTTAAGGCTTCGTAGTATAAAAAACCTAACAATTAATTGCGAGTAAATTAAACAACTCGGAGAGCTATACTTAAAGCTTAGATAACTTTACCTATGAAGTAATATATGTTCTCACGAGACTGGTGCTTGTCGAAGAACGACTGCTCATCATCATCATCATCATTATTAGCCGACAGACGTCCAGACAGACTGCTGAATATAGGCCTATCCCAAAGATCTCCACACCGATCGATCCTGCACTGCCTTCATCCAGTTGCTTCCCGCAACCTTCACCAGACCATCGGACCTCCTGGTGGGTGGCCTGTCAACACTGCCTCTTCCGCTCGCTAGTCTAATCAAAATATTCGTCGGCTATTGTGGGAGTGCTATAAAAGGAAACTAAGGACAGTGGGCTATCAACATGATCACTGTTCGAAGAAGTAGAACTAAGAAGAAGTTCGAACAACAGCCACCTTCAGACACTACCCCTTAAAGTAGGATTAAAGAAACCATTGAATATCCTTTCATCCGATGAACATTTTATTAACAACTCTTACACTGGGCATAGTGGGATGGAAAAATTTAATGATGAAAGTCGTTATAGAAATATCTGTGTAATGCGTGGGCATCCGGAAACTGTTCACATCTTCAGGTTACTGAAGAAATTCTTAACATACAAGTACTTATTCCCCTCTTATCGAAGTTGTTATCAATATGTGTTTAGTGATGAGGTGGTAGGTCTCAGTTCCCAGATCCCTTCTAGATTGGTGCAGCCGATAAGCAGTAGCGTGCAAACGATACTGTATTCCTGTTAGAAGGCGCTGCAGCTAATTTTATTACTGGAGTAACGAGATAACATGTTATGTGTCAGGCGACGAGCGCAATGCTGCAGTGTATATCATCCTAACTAGCGCCACGCTGTTATGAGCAGGTGTAGCGCTTACCAACAGGTAAACGCCTTGCTCGTCTAGTCGCTTGTTTAAAAAAAAATCTACATAGCAACAGCTTAGTAACCGTTGGTCTCTCTCGCCGGAAACCGTGTCGTTACCACCGCAACTCCTATTTATGCCACCAAACAGTAATCTGCAAATGATACAGTGTTACGGTTTAAAGGGCGTTGTAGCTCGTGAAATTACTGCGGTAACGCGAGTAAACATCATACGCATTAAGGCAATGCACTCAGTATGGTGCTGTGATCGTGGACACAATACCATATTGGCCGTTTACGATGTAAGACTAATCGAATTACTCAGGTAATTCTCTAAACTACCACCTAACAGAAACACAGTAACGTTTACATAACACCGAGTGGTAGGGCGGCGGTATCCAGCAACAGAAACCTACCACTGGTTTAAACTTACGTCTTTGCCTAAACCGGATCCATAGAAAATAATATTATTCAATAAAGACACTTTTTGACTATAAAGGATCAAAAGTTTTAAATTAATCCTTTGCAGCATCTCTTTGTAGCGCAATCAGGGCTTTGGTGTACTGTTAAATTACCCTCAAAGGGTACATTTTTGGTTAAATGTACAAGGGTTATAATTTTGTTCCGTATTATATTTTGATTTATGATTATTACTTCTTAGGATTTTAACATATGGAATTGTACTTTGTTGGTTTGTTTTTTTTTTAAGTAAGCGACGAGATGAACCAGAACTTTACCTGATGGTAAGTGATATCGCTTCTCATACCAACTTCGATTTAGTTAGAATGATATTGAAATGTGTTGACGTGGTCGTCGCTTTAAGACATAAAACGTCGACTATCGTTACCCCTGTAATTACATTATCCACAACGCCCTTTGAACAGGAATACAGGAATGTTTGCACACTACTGTTTGTTAGCTGCAATAGGAGCTGCGTGTATCAACCCAGACAGCACCCGGCAACAGAAACCTGCCACCAGTGTATCAAATGAATATCTTTTTTAATATTATTCAATCAAAAGACGAGCGGGACAGTCTCCTGGTGGTAAGTAATACGCCTGTCTATAGTAACGTGGCGATAGGATGATATATACTGGAAACATTGCACTCGCCTTCGATATAAGATGAGTCTCGTTACCCCAGTAATTTCAAAACCTATAAACCTTCAGAATAGAACACAATAATGTTAGCACACTTACAGTCTGACTTCGAAAATAAGAGGTACTGTGGTACCTAACTTTTTTTGGTTTTGGGGAGGGGGGAATGTTCGAAAGATACTCTGCTTCTGTGGGGGAAGTCAGGGTTATGCGAGATTCTTACTAAAATTCCCTCGATGGTCTGCCATCAGTGCATTCGGAGAGGCTCCAGAATCTCTTATAGAAAGCACCGGTGCCCCTCTACACTTTGTGTAACATGAGGAGGAGCTTAACCCTCATAAGCACCATCGCTGAGCCATAGGCTGTCCTACGAGGTTGGCTTGTTAAAGGCCCCCATCCTATAGACCCGAGAAACTCCTGAACCCTGAACCCCTGAGTCACATTCTACGACAGTCAGGGCTCATCTTAGTCCTAATCTTCAGTCAGTCAGTCAGGGCTGGGTCCCTACCTACCAGCAGCACAAGTATCAACAAATACATAATTCAATCAGCAGATACACGAAGCGAATCCCTGTCAACAAATAATATAAGTTGGGATTAAGTAAGATACATAAAAGCGAAATATCGTGAAAGCGACTCATTAAGTTAATAAGATTTGTCCCGCTCTGCGGCGAACCAAATGAGATTATAGAAAAAAAAACCACAACGCTTTTGTCGTTGAAGTAATAATGTCTCGTAATAAGATAACCGAGGTAAATGTACAGATGTTAATATTTAATCTGTTCCTAGCAGAGTGTCACCTGATTGTACGTGATAAGGTACAACCGGCGCTAGTTACACTGATAGTGCGTTACGAGTACATTATTATACAGTGAAAGACGAGGTGGTATCGTTACTCACGTAATTTCATTATTCTCTGTTACCGGAGGCCGTGTTACTGTGTTCCGGTTTGAAAGGCGCTGTATGTGCAAGTATTGGGGTAACGAAACGTCTTACATCTGAAGACGACGAGCGCAATGTTTTACGGTATCATCATCAGCCAGCCGATAGATGTCCACTGATGGACATAGGCCTCTCCCAAATATTCCCAAATTGATAGGTTAAGGGTGTGCATGGAGCAATACAGGCCATTTCCGCCCCACTCTAGCCCAATGCGGGTAGGCGGAACCCAGAGAGCTGTTGATTAGCAAGGTGCACAGCGAGCTAGAGACGTTGGCTTGGTTCCTGCGACTTGTGCGTATATCTCGTCGTAACTACCGCCACGTTGTTATCGGCAGGTGTATCACTTACCATCAGATGAATGTACTGGTCACCTCGTCGCTTAATTACATAAAAAAAAAATATCTGCATGTGAATATCGTTTATCCAAATGATAACAGACGCCATAGAATACGAGAGCTTGTAATGAGGCATTGAAAACCACTGTTCAGACAAGTAGACTTCCATCATCAGCTCGCGTTCGTACAAATGATTTATACAGTCTGTCTGTTCATATACTTTACTACTTCTTTATTAACACAAAACTTTTTAAAAAACGCCAATTAAATTTTTTTTTATTAAAGAAGTGACCAGGTATACCAGACTTCATCTGATAGTAATTGATAACAACGCGGCGCTAGTTAGGTCGATGAACACTGTACTACATTACGCTTATTATGAATCATAAGATTACGTAATTTCACCAGCTACAGCATCGTTCAAACCGGAAGACAGTAATGTTTGAATAGTACTGTTTATCTGCTGCAATAGGACCTGCGGGAGCACCTAGCTGGTCCCCGGTAATAGAGCCTTACCACCACCACATATGTAAAGCAAATGAAGTATATTTGGGGCATCAACAAGGATCTTTATGATCTTCCAATGTTCATCCAATATGCAATGGATGGAATCCTACTGGAAGAAATTCTATATTGGAGTAAGTAGTTGCATTTGCACTTAGTTGTATGTATGTTATATTTTTATTGTAATTTCTGTTTGCATAAATATCAACTTTGGGAGAGATTTAAAAATCAAGTTAAAAAAATGTTAACTGGCGAATCGTGCTTTACCTTTGGTGAGTGCTTTAAAAGTTTTGAACGAGAATAATGAATTGCAGGCCCTTTCCCGTTATTATAACCCAACCCTAGCAACCCCCCCCACCACCACCCCCACCCCACTCACCCCCAATCCATTGTCCCATCCATTTTTAGCTGATCTCCAAAAATATCTCTACCAATTATATGTGTATTTACGTTTAATAGTTTCGGAGATGTCGTGATGAGTCAATGGATCTCTGGATATCGAGTATGTATAGAAGCTGTTCTTGTTCTTAGTCTTCCATTCTAAAACCAGCTGTTCCTCACCCTTTTTTTTTATACCCCTTAAAGCTTTGCTCGCCGTAAAATCCGATCTTAGCCAACCTATACTGGGCAAAAGGAATATTCGTACCGAAGTCCAAGTCTCCAGGCCTTATGGTTCCAGAAATACCGTGATGAGTCTCTACCTATGTGGAAATCATTTATACATATTGGTTGTTAAGACATTATAAACCATTTAAATAAACGCAACGGAAACTCTTTTTAGATTCACTCTTGTTGGAGTAGTCGAAGTCATCATCATCATCATCAACATCTTATGGTTTGAGATTTTGTGATAACTCTCATTAAAATATTCAGTTCCTGTTGCCTTCTACAAAAATATTTTTAGTGGTCATTTGGCCTCAATGCTGCAGCTACATCTACTCCAGGTGTCCACTGTCACATGGTCGCTGGAGCCTCATAGGTTACCTGGTAAGGAGTATATAGTACTTTGTGATGGCAGACAAGATGACGAGCTCTGTTATTACCGAACATAATCAATGAACGTATTGTTCTTCCGCCTGAAAGTATTATTAATTACTGTCCTTATTTTCTGTTTTTCAATCGTTTCCCCCCATCATCATTAGTCTAAGTTCGAACTCCAGGAACCCCAAGATGTAAAAGCCGTTTTTTTTGGCGGCAAATGACGCAAGCCCTTTCAATTTGAGAGAATGATTAATGGCAACCGTTGAAAAGGCTCCCGCCGCTGTTTCTGTTGTTTAGTCGGGATCTACTTCAGTCCTGGGTTTCTATACCAGCACTCTTGGGAAGGTGGAATATCATAAAGGAACTCGTTGAACGCCCATTGAACATTAGCAATGGAACAGCTTTACAAATTAACTTTTAACCGGAGACCAGACACTGGGGTAAAGAGACTTAACATCCCAAGTCTCAAGGCAACCAGCACACGGTGGACGGCCCGCTGGTTACGTCGATTCACTGAAAAAAAAAATATATATATAAGGAATTGAAAACTGATGTCAAATTACCAGGCCGTAGATCCGAGAGTCCACGAGTCCAGTATTAGATAAGCTGGAAGAGTCTCTATGTCTTTCAAGCACTTACATGATCAGAATAAAGATATCAAACTCACTAGATTTTAAGTGACAATAACATGTCACAGGAATTGACTTGAAATTTATTTTATGCGAAGTAGTTTAAGTTAGTACTCCAGGGTATCCACCTATTCCACTCCTCATACTCCACTTTAGATTGGTCTATTCGTTAAATCAATTATCACATGCTCATACTTCACATCTCATCATCATCACTATCATCCTTTGTTTATCCACTGCTGGATACCTTCCCCAATGTCTACCACCGATTGCGATCCTCAGCTTCTCACATCCACCCACTTCGGCCTGACGATGTCGTCGGTCCATCTGGAGGGAGGGCGTCCTACACTACCTGCGATCATGTACGCGGCCTCCACTCCAAGATCTTTCCTCGCTCATCGGCCGTCACTGACACGACAGACATGGCCGGCCCACTGCCACTTCAGCTCGCAGATTTTGAGAGCTACGTCGACAACTTTAGTTCTCCGTCGAATTTCTTCGTTCCGGATTTTGTCCCTTAGAGAAAGACCAAATACAGCTCCCTCCATCGCTGGCTGTGCTACTTTGAATCAGTGGACGAGGCCGATGGTCAGGTGCCATGTCTCTGCGCCGTAAGTAAGGATGTGGTAGGATGCACTCGTTAAAGACTTTCGTCTTGAGACATTGGGATATTTGCGTGGTGAAGATGCGGTGGGGTTTCCCAAACGCTGCCCAGCAGAGCTGAATGCGTCGATACATCTCTTTGTTGAAGTCACCTCGGCGGAGTATACATATATATAAATATATATATGTATAAAAAATATATATATATATATATATATATGTATATATGTATATATGTATATACACTACATGTACTCGCACAACATCCCGAATGGATTTGATTTCATCACACGTGGACCAATCATCTCCAGTAATGAACGGCCGTTAACGCAATCGCTGAACCCGTCAGGCCGCACCAAGCACGCGCAAATTGCCAATTAATTCCATTTAAATTATAGCAAGTGGAACATAAGTTACGAGTAATTAGCTTCAACTAGTGCTAAGCACAAGTTACGCGTATTAAGCCAATCAGTTTATCTCACTTCAAAGATCAAATGGGAATATAATATATATATATATTAGATCTCTGTTACCGGAAACCGTCTAGGTACCATTGCAGCCGCTATGGAAGACCACAAACAATACTGTGCAGAGATCACTGTGTTCCGGTTTGAAGGGCGCTATAGCTTGTAATATTACTGAGGTAACGGGACTTAACATCTTATATCTCAAGGCGACGAGCACAATGTGGTACAGCGTATAACATCCTATCGCCACTTTGTTATGGGAAGGCGTATCACTTAACATCAGGTGAACGTCCCGCTCGTCTCGTCACTTAATTAAATAAAGAAGAAAGTTTAGTATGTACCGTCTAATGATACTGAAGCCGGGCGGCTTAGATTGTAAGGCAGTTAACGCGTTGTAAGCCTCGACGAGAGCAGGTTCGATTCCTGATCAGCTCTAGGTTCCTAGGATAGGAAACATCCTAAAGAAACCGATGTGTTTGAAGAACTACAGATTTATTAGATCAGCATGATGAAGGAATAGCCTTGATTCTCTCACTGCAGTAGAAGCTCCGGTTTCCACTAGTGAGGATATTAAGCAAGGTGTTTTTATGGCCTTAAGAGTCTGTTTATCTCATGATGATAAGTGACAATGAGACTCTGGATGGGTAACCTTGCTCAGAATACTCTGACTTTTATATATTGAAAGTACCTTTACCATAAGATCATGTTTTCTGGTGGATTACCAGGAAGAT
Source organism: Ornithoptera priamus (assembly GCA_029034505.1). Lineage (NCBI taxonomy): Eukaryota > Metazoa > Arthropoda > Insecta > Lepidoptera > Papilionidae > Ornithoptera > Ornithoptera priamus. The sequence continues at coordinate 784,797 of JARDWD010000517.1, read as the reverse complement.
ATGGCTGTCAATGGCATAAGACCACACACACATTCCATGATCTTATTTTAAATCGACAAGGTTAGCGTTTGACCACGATCCCACCTGATGTTGAGTGGTGATGTGGTCTGCAAGGTTTACATAGTAACAGCCTTCTTCTTCGACGCTCCCTCACTAGTGTACCGTGACCACACACAAGCAGTCTCCATTCAACGCGGTTATAAGCACCACCCATATACCACCACCTTTCTAAAAATTTCCATCCATATGGTAGGTGCTCTTCATTGAGCACGTTTGCTTTCTACTTGCCCCAAAATGCTTCTCCAGACAGTCCTTTGACTCTGTTGGCAGAGGACAGCCTAGTGCTTATTTTAAATTCTTTTTACTACCTATTCACTCTTTTCTGGCCACACCGACGCCGGAAAGTTTGTTCCACTCCTCTGCTGTTCTCATGAAGAACATGGACCTGAACAAGTTTTCAAAGTACAAAGCAAAAAAGTATGTCTCATTCATATGTAATTTCTTCAATTTCGTAATTAGTGTATAATAAAGACGCGATTAGTGCTTTATGGGATACATTACAAGAGGCCTATGTCCAGCAGTGGACGTCCACGGTTGAAATGATGATAATAAATAAGCAACGAGAGGAGCAGATCGTTCACCTGATGGTAAGCGACGGGCCCGCCCATAACAACGTGGCATTAGTAAGGGTATACACTGCACCATATAATTGCTGTCGCCTTAAGACATAAGATGATAAGCCTCGTTACCCCAGTAATTTCACTAGCTACAACGCCATTCAAACCGGAACACAGTAATGTTAGCACAGTGCTATTTGGCGGCAGAAATAATCGCTGCGCTGGTACCCACTTAACGATCTCCGGCAACAGGGATCTACCATCTGTTTCGTTACCCCAGTAATTTCACTAGCTACAACGCCATTCAAACCGGAACACAGTAATGTTAGCACAGTGCTATTTGGCGGCAGAAATAGTCGCTGCGGTGGTACCCACTTAAACGATCTCCGGCAACAGGGATCTACCATCTGTTTCGTTACCCCAGTAATTTCACTAGCTACAACGCCATTCAAACCGGAACACTGATGGTAACACACTACTCTTGCGTTTCCATTTTAGACAATATTGAATAGTATATGTTATCTCCTCAAGAAATGGTTTCGCAACAAAAGCTATCTGATTGAGCGGACTTGCCACCCCTACCCCTACCCCTACCCCTACCTCTACCCACTCCACCCCACCCCGACGCTGGTTCATTACGCAGACGTTTGTTTTCACGGCCAGCCTGAAATTCAGCGATAAACAAGGATTTTTACACAAACACCTATTCCAAAGCTTGCCGAATGAATGTGTAAGATATTCAGGTAATATTTCCATGCAGCCCCATTCCATATTCACCACGAGCTCGGCCGACCGTCAACGGTCGTTCATCTCATAGTCATCATCATCCGTCTCCCCAGAAGATCTCCACATCGGTCGATCCTACGCTTCCCGTATCTAGGTGCTTTTCACAACCTTTTTCAGATCATCGGACCACGTAGTTGGGGGACTTCCAACACTACATCTTCCGGTACGCGGTCATCATTCGAAGACCTTGCGCGTCCCATCGACTGTCAGTCCTTCCAGCGATGTGTCCTACCCATTGCCACTTGAACCTAGCAATCTTTTGGACAATGTCGGTGACCTCAGTACTCCTGCGGATCTCCTCATTTCTGATTCCTCTTTCCTATACCCCTTGTGCAACTTAAAGCTTCTTTACAAAGCCCACTGTAGGCGGTATAGTCGGCAGGCTCATAGTAATACGCCTGCTTAAAACAAAATGGCGCTAGTTAGGATGATAGACACGACATTGTGCTCTTCGCCTTGAAACATAAAATATTAAGTATTATCACCCCGGTTATTTCACTGGATACAAGGCCCTTCAAACCGGAACAGAGTAACGTTAGCACAGTACTGTTTCGATCAAACGATCTCCGGCATCAGACACTGGACTTTTAACTGGTGGTAAGTCTCTGTTGCCGAACTGCCTAGATACCACCGCACCTCCTATTATTACTGCGAAACGGTAATGTGCAAATATTGTTGTATTCATGTTTGAAGGGCGTTTGTGGGTAGTAAAATTACTGAGCACAATGTTGTGTTATGTATATCATCCTCACTATCATCAAGTATTTCATGGGCAAGGGTATCACTTACCATCAAATGAACTTCTCGCTAATCTAGTAGTTTCAAGCATATTTAATCCTGGATGCTGCTGTTATATTTAATTTCTAAATTGATGGTGAAGGACTAAAGCAGTGTTTGCCAACTTTGGGCGTACTCTCCACAGGAGGCCAATTCGATAGTTTAAGAGAGTGAGGGGAGGGCAATTTGAAAATTGACCGACACGACTTAACTCCTTCGCTATAATTTAATTAATGATAATTTTTTATTGTACGAATTTCTGTTTTAAATTGTATTATTAATATTATTTTTTTCTTTAAAATAGTTATAATTTTAGAGTATTTTCTTATAAAACTTTACAATTTATATTAATTAAAAAAAAATATTAATGTTTTGAAATTTGTAAGAGGCATATGAAGCTTTGAAAATAGCTGAAGTGGGGCATGGGTTAGGAAAGGTTATGGGAAACACTGAACCAGAGCAAACTAATCTCCTATATAAATGTATTTCTACGTCATCAATCACAAACTAGGTCCCTTATCGGTGTTTGAATCCCGCCCGAATGGAAGCAAACAAAACTTTCAAAATATACAACATCTGTTTTTTCTTATTCGACGAAGCGACGAGATGAGCGGGGCGTTCTCCTGATGGTAATTTATACTCTTATCCATAACAACGTGACGCTAGTCGGTATGGTGTACATAACAACACATTGCACTCGCCTTGATATATAAAATCTTTTACTAGTGGTATGTCCGGCCGGAGACCGCCTAGCTAGGTACCACCGCAACGCCTTATTCTACCGCCAAAGAGTAGTGTGCAAATATTACTGTGTTCCGGTTTGAAATACGCTGTAGCTAGTGAAATTACTTAGATTATAAAACTCAGCATCTCAACTCAACAGCGCGGAGCGTAACAAGGTACAGTATATATTATCGTAACTAGTACTGTATTGTTTTGGTCAGGCGTATCACTTACCATCAGATAAACGTGCCGCTCTTCTCATTTCTTAATAAATAAAAAAAGGTCTTTAGTCTCATTACCCCAGTAATTTCGCTAGCAACAGCGTCTTTAGGAACTACGATGGTAACTAGACAACAGAGATCTACCATCGGTAAGACTAATTTGTTTAATTTTTTTTTCTCATATTCCTTGCATAGCAAAGACAAAATTCCATACATCCAAGGTTTACATCATTTGTTTCCACCCTTAGAAAAGTTCTATCAACCTAAATAACTTAGTGGTTACTTCGCAGTGTACTGAATAAATAAAATACTCACATGATACTTACCTTTTTTTATAACAATGGCTCGATCATTTATTCCGCCGGTGTGCCCTTCGGAGCTGATGGAACGGAGATACATGGAGTCTGGCATTCCGCCAGCGCTCAGGTGTTATCGACGTCTGTGCAATATGACACAGAAATGTAATTCGATGAAAACCAAATCGAAAGAAGCCCTAACAACAAAATATATAAAATCAAGATATTTATATTTATATACATATATATATATTAATTGTGATTTATATAATAAGCACTTCACTTTTCGTGAGTACCTAAGTTTTTTAAGTGAAACTTCTTTATGTAACGTCGAATAAGTGTAACAAAAAACAAATATGAATATATTGTACTAGCTGTTCCTCCTCCGTTTTGCTGACCGTAATATAGAATTAGACCGCAAATAACTTTCTATAGCAGCCGTTACTATAGCAACCGCATAAACAATACGAAACGGTAATGTTTATGATTGTATGTATATGTTCTATATATATAATGTAAATGGGTTTCTTTTGTTCGCCAATTACGTGTAAACTAGTGACCGCATCAGCACGGGAACATGAGCACTCGGCGCGGATTTATTAGTAGATGGTTATATGCTATTTATTTATTAAATTTCATAGATTCTTCATTGTATTATTTGTAATTGTTCTTATTTATATTTTTGTTTGATATTATATATGCAGTTGCAGAAACAACAGTTAATGTAGAAAGACATTTGATGATTTGATGTTATTTTATTACGATTTGAAATTAAATAACCATTAAACTAATTTTCAAAAGTTTTGACGTTCATAGTCAACGGCTCAATTCAAGTCCAATTATATATTACAGCTAACAAAACGGACAGGGAACAGCTAGTATGATCTATGAGCAAAGCCATTAATCAGCTGTGCACCGGAATTAAAACTATATTAATTCATAATTAATAATTATATTGTGGAAACAGAAAATACATTCTCTGTTTTGTTTGCTATAGCGGTATAAAACTCCGAGAGTTGCTTGTGCATATGTGTTGCTCCAAGAGTTGCTTATAAACGATAACGATGCATTCGGGAAATACTTCGAACATATTTCAACTGATATTAACATATTGAGCAAGTGCCAAGAATTTCAAATTCTATTTAAATGTGATATATACTATACTCGGTTTTAGCTTAAAATAATGGTGACCGCTAAAAACTTATCATAGTTTTACATAACTTTTGTAGCGCCTAGTATATTGCAATAGCATAGTAATTTGAAAATAGTTTTGCTATTATTGTAAAAATTATAACGTAATCACGATCTTAAAGTTAATATTATTAAGTAACCATTTTAATTCAAGTAATAAAATTTTGTTATTTCAATAATAATTATAAAACATATCGTCTCAAAATTAATATCGCTGTTAAAGATTTATCTCTTCAAGAAATTCCATTAATACTTTTCTATTACATTGAAAGCGATATGATCTCAGATGATACAAACATTACTAATGGTAGGTCTCTGTTGCCACCAGCCCTGTAGTCTCGGACTAATAAGAATAGAACTAAGGTAAGTCCTGCCTGTCGTAGAAGGCAACTAAAAGGATCTAGAAGTTTCGCGGGCCTTTAGGTTGGGGGCTCTTATCGCTTAACAAGCGAACTGGCGTGGGATAGCGTACGGCTCAGCGATGGTGTCTAGGAGGGTTAGGCTTCTTCTCAAAGACGTATTAACACAAAGTGTAGGGAGGCACCGGTGCGTTCTATAAGAGATCCCGGAGCCACCGTGGCGATTTTAGTGACTAAGAATCTCACATAACCCTAACTACCCCCCAGAAGCAGGGTATCTCCGGAAGATTTCCCCCCGAAACCAAAAAAAAATGGTCTCTGTTGCCGGAGACCGTTTAAGTACCACCGCGGCTACTATTGCAGGCGACAAACAGTACTGTAAAACATTATTGTGTTCTGGAGCGAAAGGTGCTGTAGCTGGGGATAATCACTGGAGCAACTAGACTTAACATCTTATATCAGATGACGAGCGCAATATGTTGTTGTGTATAAAATACTAACAAGCATGTTTTTATGGGCGGGCGTATCACCATCAGGTTAAGTGTATGAAAAACAATTTCAAACAGTAATTTTAATCTTCTTGTATAAAAAATTGCCTATATACTCGTATGTAGTCTGCAGTAATGTTTAAAAAAGAATGAAGTCAGTGTAAAGGAATGAAATAAATACTCTAAATATGTATATACACATATACATATCTACAACAAATTTGAATAAAGTAACTGTTTTTTTATCTTTTCCAACTTAACTTTTTTTTTCTAATTACTTAAAATCGATAAATATTTTTTGTTAGAATTATATAAGACATGAAATGCTTAACAAAATTTTAGAATGTGCAGATTTCAAAAGTCTTTTTACCTGTTTGCCAGTTAAATATTAAAAGTTAAATAATTAGTTACCGCTGAACACCAGACTTTAGTAATTACGGCGCAAACTCAAATACAAACCGTTTTAAACTTGCTTGTAACGTTGTTTACCAAGTCATTTAGCGTAACATTTTATATGAATTGTGGCTGAAATAACTGTAATGATTTTAGAATGTAATTATTGTTTAAACTAAACTTTTTTTTTATTTAATTGAGCGACGTGACGGTTGTTCAACTGATACGCTTGCCCATAACGTGGGGCTAGTTAGGATGTTATACAAATCACCACATTGCGCTCGTCGTCCTAAAACATAAGATGTTAATGCTCGTTGCTCCAGTAATCTCACTAGTTACAGAACCCTTTAAACCGGAAAACAGTAATGTTTGCACAGTACTGTTTGGTGGTAGAAATAAGCGCTGCGGTGGTACTTATCTAGACGGTCTCACGGTAAGACCTAACAACATTAAATTTTATAACCTTGAACAAATGGAAACATATCGTTTCATTATTTTAAATAAGTCTGTGTGTTTTTTATATTTCATTTACAATAGAATAACTTTTTTAATATTACATATTGTATAAAAAAAGTAAAATTAAATTGTGCTAAAACTATCGATATAATTGTAGCAGTGTTAGTATTTGTCATTACTTTATCTCCATCAACATTATGTTCTCTTTCTATTTGTGTTATTAGTAGATCTTACTTTTGTTAGTAGAGGCGTCCAACAAAATAAACACATAAAATTTTATTTATTACATTTATAACATTAGGATAAGTCCGATCTTGCTGTGTTGGTGTTATAAGAAATATTAATTTATATTTTATAAAATACTTTACTTGTTATTACACAAGTTTTGATAATAAGGTTATAATAGTTAGTTAAATATTATCATAACAAAAATTTTCAACTGTAACAGATTAAAAAAATCGGTATCCATAGACAATGCGAAACGGTCACACTATAACCCGTCACATCCCGCACTACCGATGTCCATAGACATCGTGTTTTGACAAAGTTTTTAGTGAGATAAAAATGACGATCCCAGTATTTTATTAAAATTTTTAAAATAAATCGGTGTGATATAAAATGACTGTGTGGAAAAAACTCGAAAATGAAGAATGTTATGCTGTCGGTGAGTGGTTTGTTTTTAAATTTTTCTATGTTTGTGTATAGTAAAATAAGAGAAATTTTTGAGTTTCCTAATCGTTGGTAGGACTTCCCTCCCGCGGAGTTTAGATAAATATAAACATTGTCTCATTCCCCGCGCGACTATCAGTTCCATCCTGGTTTCTACCAGGATGGAACTATTCAATTGTTATGATTTTATGAAACAACTTTTTATCTTTAATGAATTATTTGACCACTCCCTTTAGTGTATGATTAAGTACGTATTGATAAGCCATAAATTATATGGCAACAGTAACAAGCATAGAAAAATGTTATAGTAATGAAGTTCATTATTTTTATTGATATTAATTCCTTATTTTTCACTCACAGAATATGTTAAAACATCAAATTTGTAAAAGTGCGTTTTCCAAAAGATTTTGGTTTTATACTGTTTTCATTGTGGTCAATTTAGTCCTTGCTTAGGTGTTAAATTCATCAGTCTACTTTATGTAAATACTCAGATATTAAGTATTAAACATGTTGAAGAAAATGTTCCAAAAAATTTAATTCCAATTGGAATAAATAGTTGATTGTACGTTTTTAAAACCTGTTAGAATAATTGGGTTAATCTAAGTGTAGTTTATCTAAAAAAAAAAATGACATTGCTTTGCTTAACAGTATACAAAATGTATGGTTAAACTGCTGTCCTTGCAAGCGATAAATATGTTATTATGAATATAGCTCAGTAGTATTGTGTAAATTTTAAATATGTCTTATGTCAGTTTTAAAGTAGACAGATTTAAGATAGATATAAAAAAATAATAGGCAGCTTTTTTAATATCCACAATGTTGGGGCTAAGGACCCTATCATAACAAGAGAAAGCTATTTAAATCCATGCTGGTGAAGTGCATTTTGTGTATATAATTTTTTAATGAAAATTATTGTTTTATGAACATGCAGTTTTCCTAGCAATATTTTCATTCACTAGAATCTAAAAGTTAGTACAGCAAACTTAGCAATCATTGCTTAATTTATTGAAGTTTAGTGGCATCTGGGAACAAATAATAAAAGCAATTTGGTTTTAAATTTTTTCTGAATCACTATTCAACTGTTTTTAAAATGTCCTTTCTAAGTTGCTTGACTATATAGTCAGGCAAATAACTCCAAAGAATATTAGTAATATGAACCTAACTGATACAGCAATGTTATATTACAATGTTTATTAATTAAACAATATTGATTCATTTATTAACACACAGTTCAATGAACATCATGCTTGCTTTAGCTTCAGTCTCTCGTACTATCAGTAATATAACGGATGTGTAATTTTTTTTTATTAAATGCTAATCATATTTAGATGTAAATTGGTGTTTGATTCAGTAACAATCTATGACGGCCATAAATTTCCCTTTGTTTTACCTAAATTCAAAATTTAGCTGCATTATATCAACTTTTATATAATTCAATACATTTTTATGATAACATTTTACTGTGCACTATATATCCATAAACTCTTGAATTCTGGACTTAAAAGCAGAGTTTGATGAAGCTGTAAAATTCATTATGACTAACAGTGTTAGAAGTGATGAAAAAAGAACTAAACATTACCTATCAGTATAATTTCTGTATTACACATTAATAAATAGAAAATACTATATTATTTACTTTTACCTGTGAAATTGCTGGATAAATGATCAAAGGAGACACTTAATGCCTAGATAGCATTCTCTGAGAGTCTACCCTGGCAGGCAGAAATGTTGAAAGTGGGTGTAATAAATAATAACATAATAAAACCAATACATAAATATATTGAAATACACATATTACAACAGTTGAAAGTTTTGCGAATCTAGTCACTTTGTTGAATAAAAAAATCCTTACATCAAATTAATGCATTATATTATATACTTGATATCCATTGACTCATCACAAGATCTTTGAAACTATTAGATATAAACACTCAAAATTTGGTTGAGTATTGCTTCTGCTATTTAGAAGACGGCTAAGAATGGATTTTATGAAATTCCTTCCCCAAAGAGAGTTGCAAAAAAAATGACAATTTCATGTTGAATTCTATATTACAGCCAACAAAGTTGGAGGGGCACAGCAAGTATGTATATTTTAATTATAGTTCGTCTCTTATAAATGCTGCTTATAACTACAGCCGGTGTGTACATCTGTTGTAATAGAGCACACTTTTGGGGTCAAGTACAGGGCCTTGTGCCCAGCTTTAAATGAGGAAATACCTTATGAAGATTTATTTGCTATTGCCATCTGGTGGGCTGCATCTTATTTAATGGATGATGACGCTAAAATGATTTAGACAATCATTGGTTCATTGTTAAAAACCTGTTATGATTTGCATATTTTTTTAAGTTATTATGCTGCATGAGAAGATGTTGAACGAAGGTACCTTTTTTTGGTAATAAGAGAAGAGGGATATAGAAGTCTAAGTGGGAGGAATAGGCTTCTTCTAGACTAGTGAGTTTTATCATTTAGATTACATTTCTATTTACCAGGTGAGGTTCTAGTCAAGCGCTAGGTTATATGATATAAATAAAAATCATAGTTGTTTATAGAAAGTATAGTTGAATCTTTGCTGAATAAAGTTACATTGTATTAATACAATTTGTGACTGAGTTAATGTTTTTTTGTGATAAAAATCTTTAAAATAGATATACTGCTACTTGGTTACTGACACTGGTGATCGTCTAGGTATCACCACAGTTTCCATTTAAGCAGCCAAACGGTAGTCGGCAATCATTGTGTTCCAATTTGAAGGGCGCTGTAGCTAGTGAAATTCTTGGAGTAATAATATACATAATACTTGAAGGCGAAGAGGAACGCGGTGTGGTGTACATTATCCTAGCTAGCGTCACGTTATGGGTAGGTATACTACACCAGAGGAATGTTTCCCTCTCGTTTTCGTAAAAAAACATAGAACCCAAGTAATCGCTACCACATCCTGTGACACGAATTCCTCACCGTATCATCGGTGTATCCCGCAGTGAATTCATCATTGTCAATTTAAAGTGTAAGGGGGGATACGTGGACATCATTAGGTGACGCGAAATAGACCGTGAGACCAGTGTGGTGGCAGCTTTGTGCGCATTTGGTCACAGCCTTGTTCGTCGCGTGACGTTCAGCGGACAGTACCATCACGTTTCCTGTTACCTTTCCTCATATAATCGGCAGGATGTACACCGCTTCGCTCGTTTGCGGCTAACTAAATAAAACCAACTGCAACAAAACAAGTAATAAATCAACTTGAGGATATATTTTTTTTTAACAAAACTGCAATAGCAGTAGTATACAATTTTAATATCATTTGATGGTTGTTGATAAACAAAGCGTTTCCGGTTCGTCCTTCAATTATAGATATTTCAAAACTTATATATAAACACATACATACATTAAGCCACTTGTACTACTACTAGGGGTGTAAGGGTTACCGCACAATAATTCACGGGACCCAAGCCAACCTCACCTGCTCGTGGTGCACACTGCTAATAAACAAAGGAGGTTCTGGCCCCCATCAACGCGCATTGGGCCAGCGTGGTGTCCCCCTCATATGAACCCCTAAAAACGACGGCCTTTGGTGCTCGACTATGTCGACGGCGCAGGACCGATCGAAGTTGGGATCTTTGGGGGAGGCCCATGTCCAGCAGTGGACGTCAGTCGGCTGACTATGATATATGATATACTTAAACTACTGAGTTAACTAAGACGGTATCAAAAAGTTAATGGATGTGTCTTTCACTGGTGGTGGGGGCTCTGTTGCAAGAGACAGTCCAGGCAGACCATCGCAATGTCTATTTCCGCCGCCATAAAGTGCGCAAACATTCCGGTTTGAAGGGCGTTGGAGCAAGTGTGATTACTGGGGTAACGCAACTTAACATCCTATGTCTCATGACGTTGACGGAAATGTGGTGCAGTATATTTCATCCTAACTAGCGCCACGTTGTTAAGGGCAGGCGTATCACTTACCATCAGATGAACGTCCCACTCGTCTCGACGCTTCTTTGAACAAAATCTGATTGTAGCGTCGTTACTCCAAAACGGGCTGAACTGATGATCGTTTTTTTATTCAACGAAGCGATGAGATGAAAGAATCATCTGATGGTAAGTGATTGCTTGCCCATATCAAGGTGGCGCTGGTTAGGATGATATACATTGCACATAAGCTCATAAAGTCTCATTACTTTAGTCATTTTGTTAGCTCCAGCGTCTTTCAATCCTGAATACAGTAATGTTTGTATACTGCTGTTTGGAAATAAGAGTTGTGGTACCTACATAGATGGTATCTGGCAACAGTGGTGTACCACCAGCAAAGTCGTGTGCCGTTCACTCTTGACAGCGTGGTCAAGGAATGTTACTGATTATTATTTCTAGTTTTTTTTTCTAACTGTATCTATCTATAAAGAGTTATTGCTTTCGCTTTTCTAGTCAACTGTCCTAATCCAGATCCTGTACTTGAACCTAACCTGTGCCTTTAAGGCTATACTAAGAATAGACGTCCAGTTTTTGCTATCAATCTACTTTCATGTTTATAAATGGATCTTCAAGAAAAATACGTGATAAGTATTAGAACTGGAATACCTGGTTTCTTTAGTAATGATTCGCGGCAAAAATACTTACTCCAGTGGTCCTTGAACGGTATAAGGGAACACAGTTTTTTTTTTTTGTTATCGGGATGGGAAATCTGAAAGATACCCTGCTTCTGGGATTAATACAAGGTTATGTGGGATTTGTACCCATTAGAACTCCTATGGGCCCCGGAACTTCCAAGGTACGCATAGGTGCTTCCCTGCATGTCACAAGAAGGATACGTAATCCGCTTCAGCACCCTCGCTATGCCACGACCTGAACGAGACCACTTCGTCTTTGTCGTTCACTTCGAACTCGCATAGTGGGCAATAAAGGCTTTAACCTTCAGAGCCCGCAAACCCGAGGATCTTTTTAGTCGGCTTCTACGTCAGGCAGGGCTTGCCTTAGTCCTATTCTAAGTAGCCCGAGACTACACGGCAGAAGACAGATTACTGATATTACGTGATACATTTGTCTATATAGTGGCTGGTTGGGATGATATATACTGCACTAAATTGTGCTCGTGGTATTTGGGCTATAAGTCTCGTTACTCCAGTAATTTCACTGGCTACAATACCCTTTGAACCGGAACATGGAAATGTTTTTAATTTTTTTGGCGCTAGAAATAGGAGCTGCGGCGGTAGCTAGACGGTCTTCGGCAACAGAGACCTACAATCAGTACTTTATTAACTTAGCCATTATTCTTCATCTTCTTCGTCGGTATCACTCTTGACAGAATGGTCGTGGTCACACAACACGTCGCCACTCTTCTCTGATGGCTGCCTTCCTAGTGCATTCGTATAGTGGTAACGATGATGAGCCACCTACTGCCTCTTAACTGGTTAAGTTTAGCCATTCGCAATGTTTGGTCAATCGCACGATTGACTAAACATTGCGAATGTGAGGGAGATGTAATAATAATGGCAAGTGGTGTCCAAACTGGTTTACCCGTAATAAGTTGATTACGTGGGATGTGAAAGTTGGTGTTTGCAGATTAGTACCGTGAAATACTCAAATTTGATACTTTATCCTCATTCCTTACGAGCGTGCAATTTTAAGGACATAACCTCAAAATAATTGTGGCGTTACTGGAGGTAGGCCTCTGTTTCCGAATACTGAATAGATTAGCTAGATACTATCGCAGGTCCTATTGGAGCTGACAAACAGTAATGTGCAAATGTAACTCTGGTCTGATTTGAAGGTTATAACTAGTGAAATAACTGGGATAAGACAATATTTGTAATAATTATTAGAAGGCGACAAGCCATCATTTACACTACCGCCATTTTGTTATAGGCTGATTTATCACTATCAGGTAACCCCGCTTTGAATAACTTACTGGTGGTAGGTATCCGTTGCCGGAAGTGTTTACGTAGATACCACCGCAGCGCCTATTTGTGCTCCCAAACATTACTGTGTTCTGGTTTGAAAGGCGCTATAGCTAATGTTATCACTTTAAATATACAGAATTGAAGAACTATACCGGAAGCGGAAATTAAGCCTGCATTCCATTGCGTTTTGCACTACCCCAAATTCGCACCAGCATTATGAGTTTGGCCGCTATTCCCCACCTGAGGAAGTCCAATTACGAGCTGTGGTATCCTCGCATCGAAGGGTACCGGAGTGAGACGAACAGAACTCAGACCTTCGAGATATATATATATTATTGGTGTCATTTATATATTGCACTTATATTATATGTTTATTGCATTTATATTATATGTTTGCACAGTACCGTTTGTCGGCTGAAACAGGAGCTGCAGTGTTACATAGGTCTCCGGCAACAGAGACCTACCGCCATTAAATTCTTTTCATATAATTTTTTTTTTTTATACATTTTGCATTCACTGAACACGCTGGGCCCTGACAAAGGCTTTACGGTCTGTAATTTGTCCGTCCGTGGGTCGGCAGCGACCCTCCGATATAAATACCGTTGTGCGACACAATTAACAAAATTAAGCACTCCGCCGACGCGCCTCCGTACGTGATACTTACAAAGACCTCTTAACTTGGAACACTTACTTGGAATTAAAAAAAAAACGATAGACCAATGAGGAAATCTCTTGTACATCATATATCTGAAACAGTTTTCTCGGCAAGGTATTGTAAATATTGCAGAAGCAGTTTGTTGTTAGGGTGGTTTACGAACTACCTCGTGGCGTTCATATACGGTAGAGGGTGATACTTTGTATTTAAGTTAATTTGTAAGGTAATGATATATTAAAAAGAGAGAGCGGTTGATCAAAAATTGTTTTATCGATTGAAGTAGAAAGAACAACAGAGAGAGAAGAGTAAAATAATGAACTCTAGGTTTGAAATTTATCCTTTGCCTTTCCCTCTTTTGCATATATTTTCAGTATATTCAGTTTGGTATACAGCACGGAGACTAGCCCCTATGATAGTGTGCGATAGAATTATACAATACCACCATATTTTTTTTTATGTAATTAAGCCACGAGACGAGCGGCACGTTCACCTGATGGTAAGTGATGCGCTCGCCCATAATAACATGGCGTTAGTTAAAATGGTATGCACTGCACCACATTGTGCTCGTCGCCTGAGATATAAAATGTTGGAACTCGTTTCCTCAGTAATTACACTAGCTACAGCGCCCTTTAAACCGGGACAAAGTAATGTTTGCACACTACTGTTTGGCGGCAGAAAAAGGCGTTTCGGTGATGATACCCACCTAGACGGTGCCCGGCAACAAAGACCTACCACTTCTTATGTTGTGGATATTCCCAGCGATGAAATATATTTTAGCTTCTCGTTTTTTACGAGAACAGCAAGGATTGGAATAATTTGCTGGCGTCGGTGTTCTCATCCAAATATGACATGTCTGTCTTCATTATCTTGAAGCCAATGATCAACAGCCAATTAAATCTTTTCTTGAAGATTTAATTGACTGTTATTGGTTTTAGTGCGCCTTCCGCCAGAGATCACATCACCTCGATAAAATTAGGTGGGATCGTGATCTAGCGCTGACCTTGTTGACATAAACAAAAATGTAGTCCGCGCGCTGAAGATCACCACAAAGAGGAGGTAAAGGATAAGGAAACTATATAAAAACGCATTTTATCTAGTAAACTCTATAAATACATTTATAGTTGTCCGTTTTACGTTAGATAAATAAAATCGTTACATATTTTCGTTACATAAACAATAATTCACACCGTCCCCAATGAAGTTCCACTTCAAAAACATATAAAGGATCTATCATCAGTAAACACTGACACGATACACTTAATCATCAAGCCCTCGGTATACCGTGGGACTATCTTATGTGAACGATCTTTATCTTTTCCTTAAAAAAAATAGAGCTGTAAAAATGTTATCCGGTAGCGTATTGTACAGATAACAGCAGCACCAGATGCGGCAGTGTAACACATCCTTATTACCTGCATCCATAATGTATGTACAATATAATATGGAGTATAATAAAGCATCGGTGTCATATGCCGGGTGCCCTGGTGGGTCGGGTTCCGCCATAGAGTTGGTGATTTATTAGATTTGTCATACAGTGTTTGGTTGAAAGTTGCTCCAGTGACAGAAAAATTGAGGAGCAAGAGGTTAGCGTGGTGCGGGCATGTTATGCGGAGGGACGAAGGACATATAACAAAGAAAGTAATGAGATTGAACCTGGATGGTTATAAGGATAGAGGACCAACAAATAAAGTGTGGATGGATTGTGTGCAAGATGACATGTGTAAGAAGAGTGTGAGTTCAGATGTGACGGCTGATAGAGGGATGTGGAAGAGAAGTACATACTGTGCCGACCCCACATACGAGTAGATAGGACAAGGGAAGGAGGAAGGAAGGTCTTTATAGTGTTTGGTATCGTAGTATCTTTTGAGAATAACCACAACAGCTACACCATAATTTTATATCTATATATTTTTTTTGTATATATCGAATATTATCTACCCCCTTCGAAAGGTTAAAACTTTTCCAAAATATTGATAAGAAATTTTAATTTCAGAACCCAAACGTCCTGATAATCTTAGTTATGTATATCAATTATAATTATAATATTTAATTTAATTAAGCGATGAGACCAGCCGGACGTTCACCTGATGGTAAGTGATACACCTGCACATTACAACGCGGCGGACACTAGTTAGGATGTCTATACCACATTGTGTTCGTCGCCTTAGACATAAGGCGTTAAGTCTTGTTACCTCAGTAATAACAGTAGATACAACGCCCTTCAAACCGAAACTGTAATATTCGCAGACTACTGTTAGCCGGTAGAAGTACCTATAAAGAAGGTCTCTGGTAACAGACCTACCATCAGCAAATATATAAGACTGTATATAGTCTCTTGACCCCGGTTACTTCACTAGCCAGAGAAACCTTTGAACCTGAACACAGTAATATTTGCACTATTATTTGGCGGTGGAAATAGAAGTTGCGGTGGTGTCTAGATGGTTTGGTTCCATGTGTGAGAAGTTGTTCTTATTACATGTGCCGCTTCTATACATATCATCTCTATAAATCCAATAAGCATTCAACGCGCGATAGTGTGAGTCTCTGCGCGCGCGCATTCCGCCGCATTGTGTCATTAATTGACGCCTTGTATGTACTACGTCTGTGTGGGTTATAGTTAGGGCTTCCAACCCTTCCAAATTTCTGGGAATACTCCAGTAATAATGGTTAACTTCCCGACCTCCCAGCACGCTATTATTTCTCGGGTATTTTCTAAAATAACACTTACCTATGAAAAATCTGTGTCCAGCTGAGGTCTTCCATTAGTTGAATTGATGATGATGACGACATTTACTTATATATTCAAATATTCATCACCATCATTATCATCAGCCGATAGGCGTCCACTGCTGGACATGGTCCTCCCCTAAAGATCTCCACATACGTCACCATGGCCTCAGGTACCTCTGGGCACTAGGAACTGTCGTATGGAAGGGTTCGTAGGGGGTATTTGGGCCATTTCTCACCATACTGTCCCAATGCGGGTTGGTGTGAGACAGAGCCTTGTTTGTTGATTAGCTGGCTGCAGCAAGAGCAGGTGACGCTGGTTTGGGTCCTGTGAGTTGTTGTGCGGGATCAATTACTCCAATATTATATGATGCTTACAGCAAAGTATATACAAATTTAAAAATAAAAATTAAGCAATATAAAAGTTTTTATTTCATTCTCAACACCAAAAAAAACAACTTATTTTTCAGGGGTTTTTTACAGTTGACAACCCTAATTACAGGGCATACATTGTTGTGAGGGGTGCGGGATTCTCACCTTTTTGTTTATTTCAAAAAATGGGGATTAAAGTGGTCTCTTATAAGCGTTTGAAGTAATTAGAGCACTCATGGTCTACATATGTGTGAATCATTTGTGGCAATGCGAATGAAGATGAATTTGATTTTCCTTATAGAAAAAATATATTTGTAATAATTCTATTTTAAAGCATTTTAAGTTATAATACTTTAATCATATATTTGGTGATGGACCTGCATGTAGACCGACGACATGGTGAAAGTAGTGGGTATCCGCTGGTTATAGGCAGCGTAGGACCGGTTGGGGTGATCTTTGAGGGACGCCTATGTGCAATAGGCGTCTATCGGTTGATGATGATACAAACAAGTCGCGTTTAAATTAGTTCAGTCGTCCTGAAGAGTTTTCGAAACATCATAAAAAAAAAAATTACGATTCCAGCGACATATTAACTTCCCTATACAAACCGGTTAAAATTCATCGTCCCCACAACGAAATAAGCTAAATTTAGGAAATTACTGTTTCTTAATTGTTCCTTATTGTTATCCAGCTGCTTCTGTGTGCTTTATTAAATGTGTCGTGTGGATTAATTAGTTGTTTAACATCCAATTAAGCTTTACTGAGGTCCTTTAAGTTTTTGCTATATTTAACCACACATTTAACGAAGGGCCATTGTTGGTCGCCTTTTGACTGACAGTACTTTTGTTCAAAATTATATGACGTTAGATAGGATCGTATATCACATTGCACTCATCACTTTAGGAAATATATTAAACCCAAAACCTTATATTTCACTAGCCATAACGCCCTTCGAACTGGAATGTTTGCATGCTGCGAACTGAACTGAAATGATCTGCTCTATTGGTGATATTTATTATTGTGTCGTGGTCGAAAGTTTCTATAGATACTCTGCTTTTGCGTTAATTTGAGATTTTTATCCATTTGTACACTCATGATCTCCATCAATGCTTTAGGAGATCCCCGAAATCTATGGAATGCACTGGTGCCTTTCTATACTTTGAGTTATCGAGTTCCATGGAAGAGTCAGGTCTTCGTTAGCACCCCCGCCGAGCTCCGACAAAGCAACAAAACAACTCCGCAAAAACACATCGCATTTGCAAAAACCATAGATACTTTACGTAAACTTCTAGAGCAGGCGGGCTTACCTTAGTCCTATTCTTTGTAGCCCGAGACTATAGGCTTGCTGTATTGATTACCTTGATCATATCCAGAAATATTCCATCGCTGCTCATGGCCTGATAAGTGCAGCAATGAATAAAATCAGGACATCATTTTGTAGGAAAACCTCTCCCGCGACATCAATCACAGCAGTAATCCAGGAGCCGCCGACCGCCGCAATAAATTACTATTTTAATCTGCGATTTTCATTTTGCACATCTAAGACGCGCAGTTTTTGCTCTAATAAATTATTTTCTCCACCACCACTAAAATTTTTCGGAGATAAAACGCTCATTTTATGTAAAAGGAAAAAAAGTGCTGTTTTTATTCAATGTCCGTTTCCTTTTTCAAATTTCGCAATTTTCTAAAGGAATTCTATGTCACCGACAATATAAATGGGATCCATGCTAATTTTTGCTTGGCACGCCAAATAATACATCGTGGGGCCAGCAGTCCTGTGCTGTCCTGATAAGTCCTGTATATGTAGAAATAGATGTCAGTTTTAAGAATGAAAAAAGAAGATATAGAAGATGTGAAAGACGAGACGGAATGATTAATCTACAATTTCTTATTAATTGAATGAAAGACAAATAATGTACTACTGGTTTCAACGTTTCTATCTCACTCTCATATCTCTCTCTCTGTCTTTCTTTATAGTTATAGTTTTTTTCTTTATCGTTTGATAAAATCTAATTCACACGGGTCTAAAAGAAGTTTCACTTCAAAAATAATTCATGATAAAATCCGTTAACCCGCATAACCGATGTAAAGTATCCTTTTATAGACATTTCTATAAGAAATCCTTTTTTTATATAATGTCGATCGAGAGCAAAAAAGGACTTTATTATTACACCCGATGGTAAGCGATACTTCTATCCATAATAACGTGGCGTTACTTAAGGTATCTCGTACAACATCAAGTTGTGCCCTTCGCTTTGATACTTGAGCCTTATTACCCCAGTAATGATATTAGACG
The DNA here is from genome assembly GCA_029034505.1 of Ornithoptera priamus. NCBI lineage: Eukaryota > Metazoa > Arthropoda > Insecta > Lepidoptera > Papilionidae > Ornithoptera > Ornithoptera priamus. Next base: position 765,882 of record JARDWD010000517.1, on the reverse strand, counting down.
GTGGCCATAAGTAGGTTCCACCGTAAACATTATGCAGACATATGTTTACTTCCGGCTGTATTAATGGTAAGTCTCTGTTGCCGGAAAACGTGAAGGTGCCACGGCTGCTCTTATTCATGCTAACAGTAGTGTGTAAACATTAATGGGACCCGGTTTGAAAGGCGTTGTAGCTAATGAAATTACCGAGATATCAAAGTCATCTTATGTCTTAAGGCGACGAGCACAACGTGGCTGTGTATCATCATAACTAACGCCACGTTGTTATGGACAGGCCTGTCACTTACCATCAGATAAACGCCTCGCTCGTCTAGTTTAGAATAAAAAAAACTTTGAGCCGTTTCTTTTGAATTTCACTGACACTAAAGTGAATTTTAACAGTAATTGAATTCATCTAAAAAAATTTATAAAATTAGATAATCCCATTACATTGGGCCAGGGTGGTGAGAAGTGACCAAAAGCTCCCCTCATGAATTCCTACTCAATAGATGTAGGAATCTTTGGGGAAAGCCTATATCCAGCGGCGGATGTCTATCGGCTGATGATGATGAGGTAATACTAGCTGTGTCTCTATCACACCTTCCATCTCCCAGATTTCCTGGCCGTAACACGTTTCGGCGAAGAAATTTTGTTCTTAGTTGGCCTATACTCGGCAAAAGGAATATTCGGACCTAATTTCAGTTCCAAATACATCGTGTGGAGATACATAGGTGGAAATCTCATATATATATATACCATCCATAGCATTGTGTATATATATACAGTGCTGTTTTTTCTTGCTTTGTAGTAATTTACACTATGTTATGAGTAGGAGTTCCGTCACGTAAAACACGCCGCTCGTTTCATCAAATTGTATATGAATGAGACGTAACCAGTAAATATTTTTTTATAATACATATTGTATATGACATCACCAGGAATTAGTACAATGGTATAAAGTAAACATAAACTATTGTGTGAACATAGAGATATATTTCATAATGTACTATAGTGTAGTATACGTTAAACGTGTAGCATAGTTTATAGTAAAAACTGTGTGTTAATATATCAACTTGAAGAACCTGTGATTTACTGATGAGGATACTGTTTGAAAGCGATATAGGTATTAGGAAACATTTTATTAGATTTTTTCCTGTAAGTCATCTTGACAAAAATGAACCCATATCAGCCACACTGTAATTATACGGGTGGAGGGTGGGATCATGTACATCTTAGTCCCTAATGGGTGGGTGGATGTCTTGAGCGTTGTAGTCAAGCTATAGTCGGAATATATTACTTCCCCGCATTTAGGTTACTTTAACCAGTGAAATGGACTCGGTGGTAGCGGAAGAACTGCTCGATGTTATCCCGTGACCCTCTTGCACACTATCGGAAGTGATTAGAATACCGTGTGAAGCTTTTTAGTCGGTTGGAGTCCGACACTCCCCTGTTCCCGGCCCTTGATGCCGGGGTGTGCGTTCCGTTAGCATTTTGTTGCACATGTAAATAATATAAAAAAAACTCCAGTGAAATGGATATGATAACATGAGTATCTTAGGTTTCCATCATGCTAGGATGTGGTGCATAAAGAACATAGTAATTAATAGCGTATTATGTGCGATTTAATTACCGTCTAAAACTGTATTTTCTGAAATACCTTTTCTGGTCTCTGTTGCAGGAGACTGTCTAGGTATCGCCATACCTCCTACTTCCGCCATTAAATAGTACCGTGTCCTGCTTTAATGGTCGTTGTAGCTAGTGGAATTATTGGAGTAACTGGACATTTTATATCTCAAGGCGACGAACACAATGTGGTGCGGTGTACACAATCTCTAAGTGTCAGCTATTAGCATGCGTATTATTACCATATGTTGCCAGTGGATGTGCATCGGTTATAATCATGTGTAAAATAAGATTAATCTAATAGCTCGCTGGTGTAATGGCCATACGAGAACTCCTTGCCGATTTTGGTCGCTTTATTGTATTTAGTCTAAATTGATGGTAAGGCTTTATTAGGCATTGCGGTATATCTGTAATTGGTATGCGCATTGTTAAGTTTAAAATAGATCATATTAAATTAATTATATTTGTTCATATTATAATTAAATTCAATCATAATGAAGACAGTGTATCGTTCTGAAGATTACATCCTAATAAAACTGTACGAATAGCGTTTAGCTGATCGGGCTAAGAAGCTATCCTTGAGAGAGCGCTGCCTTGAGCTAACGAAGATATCAAAAATAATAAGTGTACTATAAAACATGTTAACCATTGCCTTGAATATTTATACGATGAAAACGATACGATATTCAGTTACGTATGCACTTAGCAAACAATTACAATGCCTGACGCAACGGATGTCGCCCACTGTACACTACGATTTTATGGCGAAGCATTTTATATGTAATTAGCTCGTGTGCTTCGCGTAAGGCTAACGGCATGCTTTGTGACGGACGGAAACGCAAACCCAGCTCGTTTTTACTTCTATCTATATGTTAGGGAAAAAATCTAACCTTATAAACATAAACAGCGAAGTTGGAACAGAGATTCACTGCAGGATATGATAACATGTGATACATATTCTATCATTATGACCACTCTGTTTCATGTTTAGTTACAACTATTTAAAGTATCCGATACTGTATTGATATCAACCCAGCTCCTATACCTGCCCTCGAACAGTATTGTGCAAACATTACTGTGTTTCGATATGAAACACGCTGCAGCTAAAGAAATTACTGTAGTAATGAGATTCAACGTCTTATATCTCAAGGCGACCATAATAATTTGGTTATGAATTTGTCATCATAAACCAACGTTGTGGGCCACGCGTTTCACTTACCATTAGGTGAATGTTCTGCTCGTCTCCTGAGCTTGTCAAATAACAGAAAAGACTCCTAAACGTTTTCCGGTATCAGGATATAAAGTAACAACACGAGGACAGATATACCAATAAATAATCTAAAACATAGTGTAATCTAATCGGAGTCATGAAACCATTGCACAATTGATATTAATTATAATTCCATTTTTTCCATATGTTAAGAGTTTTTATGGTTTATATCTATACTTATAATTTTCATCTCAACAAGAGAGATAGATTCGGCAGTGGACATCCATTAACAGTTGGACTTAGCTGTCTGGTAAAGCATTCTGCAAAATAGGATCTCTCTCTTTAAGGCTCTCAAGCTCTTATTTTCGACGACTATCGGTTGAACTTCTGTCGAAATAGGTCCAGATGTTGTAGTGATATTCCGTAACAAACAGACAGAAGGATGAAAATATTTAAAAAAAATATATTTATATTAAATTAAAATCTATTGTTATTAATCTCTAAGAGGCGATGTCTGTGCGGTATATACCATTAATCTTCTTAAATTTAATAATGCTTTATATCGTACTGTTTCTCTTCGCAGCGGTCTACAACTACACGAGCAGGTCACCAGCACACCTTCAACTGGAGGTCGGCGAGCTGGTACACCTGCACAGGGAGACTAACGACTGGTACTGGGGCACGAGTCTGCGCAAGGACTGCAGCGGTGCCTTCCCGAAGTCTTATGTCGTTATTAGAGAATGTATCGTCGATAGGTGAGCAATTCTTCAAATTTATATATACTAAATAAATAATATATTAAATTTATATACATGTACATATATATATATACTCTATATTTTATAGTTATATACACATAAAGCAATTTTCTATTTCAGTCAGTCTTGTTAATTATGTTACACATCTCTTACATCAGCTATATGCCAATGATAGTTCTATTTCAGAGATATGAAACAGAGATACATCGGCATCTTCTCTCATAATGAGAGAGTCAAGGCTTTTTATCTATATCACTGGCTAATTGGGATATGGCTGATATCGCTTATCCACGAATACTGTTGTTCTTTAGATTCGTTGGTTTCCTCGTGATGTTTTGTCTCACCGAAACCTCAAGCTCGATTTGGGATCGAACCTGCTTCTTAGAGATGTATATTACGTTCGATCGCCTTACGAACCGAGCCATCACGGGTTCTATAAACAAAAAAAATAGTATGGTTTTTTTTTGTGAAGACATCACTGATATTTACTATTGAATATCTGTCCATTGTAACTAATAACGCGGAGATAAATTCAGGGGTTATTAATTTTATTAACATCCCATTGCTCCAATTCACTCAATTCACATGAGAATCGAACTCGTGACCTTACATTTGTCAACGCATACGAGGCCGCCAATTGACCGGGCCGACGACCTTATTGATAATCGCGCCCCGACCCGACCGTCGTCCGTCTGATTGAAACATTATCAGTTAACCGCTGGGTTTTGAACCCATTGACCAACGCGATGCATATGCAGAAACTATTAAAATTGTTACCTTATTTCATTGCTGACGCGGTGACCTCACCATCACCATGACACCGCAGAGGCAACGAGTGATGTCTTTGAGACGACGAGAACAATATGGTGCTGTGTATAACATCCTAACTTGCGCCACGTTGGCACAGCAGGCGTATCATTTACAATTAGTAGAATAAAAAAAGTCGTTACCCCAGTAATATCGTTAGCTACAATGACTTTCAAACCGGAGCACAGTGATATTTGCACACTGCTGTTTGACGGTGGTAATAGTAGCTGCTGGTACTCTAGGTCTTCTCTCGTAAAGAACATTCAAATGAAATTTAAAGTGAAATTTGCTGGACATCATTTTATTAAACATAATTGATTTCCGGCGGAAAGTAATCGATGTTACCAATTCGTCGGTATATTCGGGATTTTTTTATTCAATTAAGTAATGTCCAGTGTTCCGGTTTGAAGAGGGCTGTACCTAGTGTAATTACTGGGCTAACGGGACGCAACTTGCTTAGTGTCAGGCGACGATTCCAAGGTGGTGCTGTGTATGTCATCTCAACTGGCGTCGCGTTGTTATGGGCGAGCGTATGACTTACCATCAGCTGATCGTCACGCTCGTCTCGTCACTTAACACAGGAAAAAAAAACACGACAAGTCGAGAAGAGCGTTAACCTGATGGCAATGGTACGCCTGCCTGTAACGTGGCGCTAGTTAGAATTATATATACTGCACCACATTGCGCTCATCGCTTGACATGTATGATGTTGATACTCGTTACTTATGTAATTTTCACTAGCTACAGCGCTGTTCAAACCGGAATAAAGTACTATTTGGCTATAGAAATAAGTGCTGCGGGGTAGTACGTACTTTTTTTATCGCGGAGGAAATCTTAAAAGATACCTTGTTTCTGGGGGGAAGGCAAGATTATTATTCTCTACACACTAAAACTTCCTCGGTGGTCTCCGCTGTACAACGGCAAATACAGGACCACCCATGCATTTTCCGTCCTTCTAAGATTCGCTTATTGAGCTCCGAGGGCTCCCACCCTCAAGACTGCCGAACCCGAGGACCCTTTTAGTCGCTTTGTACGACAGGCAGGGAATACCTTAGTCCTATTCTTAATAATCGCAGACTACAGGGCTGGCGGCGTTATGTACCTACACGGTCTCCAGCAACAGAGATCTGCCACTGGTGCATTTGGGATTAATTCGTGAAGGATGCAACTACCATCCTGGCAATGAACTAAAAAAGAAAAAAGTAAAAATAATACTTAGGTGGTTTGAGTTTTTAGCAGTATAGACAGACAATGTACCACCAGAGCATTATATATACACAGGTGGGGTGGATAAATGTGACAACGTTGTTATTTCGAGCATGCCGCGCCAATTTGTAAGGAAACAGCTCCCGGTAATAACCAGCAGGCGATATCGGAACGTGAACGGACTCCGCCCCCCCTGTATATTATGCGGGGCTATTTATCTTCTGTCGATTTTTGAGCGTCTCTCTTATCAGGAGAGAGGGCAGCGGGCGGCCGGGGGTAATGATGCTCGTTAAGGAGGGGGATGCTGTATCGATAAAGGCTCGGCAGGAAAAAGGATAACGTTTGTCATTTAAATGTATTTTGTGTAATAGGATCCAATGAATAGAAGATTTTTTTATATTAAAGATGACCATTCTTTTATCTTTATAAAAGTTCTTTAGTAATTGATCTGATAACTATTGTGGTACAGTGAGGTAAGAATTTACTGGTGGTAGGTATCCGTCGCTGGAGACCGGTCTATGTAGGTACCACCGCAGCTCCTATTGCAGCCGACAAGCAGCAGTGTGCAAACATTGCTGTGTTTCAGGTTGAAGGGAATTATAACTACTAAAATCATTAAGGTAACGAGACATAGCATCTGGTTTTGAAGCTTCAGGCATAATTTAGTGCAGTGTACACTATCCTAACTAGCGCAACGTTGTTATTTACTCATCATCAGGTGAACATCAACAATCATCATAGTGGCAAAGCTTTTAACTTGTGGCACAGGTTTCTGAAGAGTCTAGTTGGTGGTAGAGTCTTTTCGATTCCGGTCGACTAACTCTAACTTGCATATTGTATATCTGCCGTCATGACAGCATCGCCGTGTTCCGTCTGTCAAAACATGAGAGCTGTAGCATTCTGGACCAGCAGGGTTCACCATCCACGGCATTATTATAATTTTAATCACGTGAAGTTAAAACTGTTGCCTCTATGTTGAGAAAAATGATCTGTCTGACCTATTCGATGGTCTGTAATATGATGGTATCATACAATAGTATGTTGCGATTGAACACTGTTCTCACGTATTTAATACATCACACCCTGCACATCAACAGTGTGATAATTCTAACATGCTTACAGCTTAACTCACATTTTTTTTTTATTATATAGTTACTGAACACGGACACCGCTGTAAGGACCTTATCGTTAGAGATTATCTCTAATACCCTCGGAGCGCATCCGGGCGTCCAATACAAACAGTATTGTCGCGTTTGTATATTTAATGTTTACGGGTTTTTTTAATCGACTCCAGGGAGGAAATCCGATTTCATTTTCATTATTATTCGACGAAGGGAAGAGACGAGCGAGACGCTCACTTGATGGTATGTACAAACCCATAACGTAGCGCCTGTAAGCATATTGTATACAGCATTATATTGCGCTCATCGCTTCGAGATATATTTATGTCTCGTTACTCCAGTAAACTAGTTACAACTCCCTTTAAACCGGAACAGGGTAATGTTTGCAGGCTACTATTCAACGTTGGCAATAGTAGTTACGGTGGTACCAGGACGGTCTCCGGCTGTAGAGACCAATCACCAAAATATGATGCAATACGGCGCTTAATAATTCATAGGAAATAGAGACGTCATTTTCATGTTAATAGTAGGTCTCTTTTGCTGAAGATCGTCTAGGTAGGTACGACCGCTGCGCTTAATTCTGGCGTCAAACAGTAGTGTGCAAACATTACTGTGTTGCAGTTTGAAAGTAGCTAGTGTAATTACTGGAGTAACCAGACTCGACATGTTATATCTCGGGCGATGATCGCAATGTGTTGCATCATATAATTTCTTAACTAGCGTCACTTTGTTACGGGCAGGCGTATTACTTACCATCAGGTGAACGTCCCGCTCATCTCGTTACTTAATTGAAGACTAAAAATCTTAAATAATATACGTCCAACGTTTCACGCTGTTACTCAGTCTCCGTGTATTTTTTTCAAATTAAGTATTCATCTTCCGGTAACCGTAATGTACGGGAAACGAATTTTACAAGATCTTTACGAGGTGTAGACGATCTAGTTCAGTACGTTCCTGAATGAATTCATGAAACCCAATAGGCATAGTTATTGATTGGTGTTATTGCTCCTTGACGAGGGGAATTCTAATAATATTTTATTGACCAAAACTGGTTAAATTCAGTGTTAACCGTCAACCGTCGAGCTGAAATGTTTTGACACCACTAAGGCGTAAAATTTCCTTTTATATATATATTGTTAGAAGACCGCTTCCGAAAACGAACACAGACGATAATAGTTATTATTCTGATCTATTCAGTTATGTACGATCTATTCAGATCAGTTCGGTAATAAGTTATTAAAAAAAATGTATAAGTTAGTTATTTAGATATATGTAAATAAGTGTTTGTGCGATCGCTAGCTGTCGGCCGTACCGTTCATTGATCCGAGCATCAGCCGTTTTTGATTTTGTGTTTCATTGCTGGTTTGTTTTTTAGTAATGTATTTTTATGAAACGATCGTTTCATTTAGCTCTACTAACATGATGTAGCTTAAATAATGCTAATAATACATTTTTAAAAATATGTTTTTTTTTTTATCAGGATCGATTTTTGTCCCGTCCCATCATCAAAGGTGTCATTAGTACTATAGTTTGTCTTCCTTCTTAGATGCGGTCTCCTAATATACAGTATAACTATGATATTTACTCCATAAGAAAATAAATAATTTTTTAAACAATTATACTAAACAACTATTGTAAAGAATTTATGTTTTTATATGTATTATATAGGGGTATAAGGGCTCCGGCAGAATAACTCACAGACCCAAGCCAACTTCATTAGATTGTGGTGCACCCTAATCAACGAACAAGGTTCTGACTCCCACCAGCCCGCATTGGGCCAGCGTGGTGGGAAATAACCCAAATCCCCCCAAGCGGATCCCTACAAACGACGGTTATACATGTTCGGCAGGTCGCGGGAGCCGCTGGACGCGAGCTAGCCCAGCTTCGCGATCATAAAACTACCCAACAAAATAATGATGCACGAATAATTTGTAAGATATTATTTCTGTTGTTGATTTTAGTTTGTTATCTAAATTTGGTCGGATAGTAAGTACTGGACTAGTAGTAGAAACGGAAATGATTGTAACAAAGATACACACACGGTTTACCGGCGTATAAGCAATGTAAAAAAAAATATGTAAATCTTTATAGATAATAAATTAAAAAAAACTTATAAGATATATCACGACTATAACATATCCTAGCTATAGTTTATTGTATTAAACATTTTTTTTATTAATATGAATAAAATGTAAAATTAATATACTAAGTGAAGTCAAAGCGTAGGTAGTTAAACATAGGACTAGTTTATTCAATTAGTTTCTAGCTCGCACCAGACATAAATGGGAATATGGAAGACAGCATGTTCCCGTGATTTGCCGTCCGCATTATAAATGACAAAAGGATACCGCTTTGTCAGGATGGGAGGAATGTCAGAACAAAAGAATGGGATATCCGCCACGCGTGTATACGTCCGATAGTTGTGGGTAGCGATGATAGATGCGAGCAGGGGGAAAGTAATTGCAGTGGACATTTTTACTGGTGGTAGGTCTCTGTTGCCGACAGCCCCTTAGTCTCGGGCTAGTCAGAATATTATTAGGGTACGCCCTGACTGTCGTTAAAGGCGACTAAAAGGGTACAGGAATTTCGCAGGTTTTGTGGGTGGGACGGGGCCCTGATCGCTTAACAAACAATCCTGCGTAGGACAGCATATGGCGCAGCGATGGTGCCTAGGAGTCTTAGGCTCCTCCTCAGAGACGTAACACAAAGTGTAGAGGGGAACCGATGCGTTCTATAAGAGATCCCGGAGCCTCTCTGAATATACTGATGCAGACCATCGAGGGGGTTATAGCGAGTAAGAATCTCACATAACTGACTTCCTCCTAGAAGCAGAGTATCTTTTATGAAGATTTCTCCTCGAAACAACAAAAGAACTCTGTTGCCAACAAACAGTAGTGTGCAAATATTACTGTTTTACGGTTTGAAGCGAGCTGTAGCGAGTATAATTGCTGGGGTAATGAGACTTAGACGACGAGGGCAATATAGTCCAGTATATCCATCCTAACAAGCATTACGTTATTATCGAGCATATCACTTAGTGACCGTCCCGATCATCTCGTCGCTTGTCTAAAAAAAATAGTTTGTGTCATACAAATAAAAACTGTCATTCAATATATGTAACTTTTCGCTACTCTCTGTTTTTTCCTTGAGTTGAAGCAAGAGGAACTCTTCATGTTTTATTTACGTACATTCGTAGCTTTCCCCGGAGTATCCGCTGATCGTCGCATGTAAACTTACAAGAAATCCTTCAGCCCTGATAAGAAGGGACCCTGATCGGTGTCCCAGGAGCGTCATATTTAACTTTCATCTGTACATCATACATAGCAAACTTGGCCAGTTGCATATATTTTTATAACTTTAATTCAAATTGGAGATAGTAGCTCGGTGGCCTAACGGTTGGAGCGTGCGGCCTTCATTCCGAACGTCGCGGGTTCGAATCTCGGCATGTACCGATGACTTTAATATTTAAGTTATGTACATTTGTGAACTTTAGTAACGACAGCGAAATACAAACGGTGAAGGAGAACATCGCGAGGAAACCTGCACATGAATTAGAATTTTTTCTAAGGTGTGTGTGAAGTCACCAATTCGCATTGGGCCCGGGCAATGACTGGCCCATCGTCCTCATATTGAGGTTAGGCTTGTGCCCCAATAAATGGGATGTAAATAAGTTATAGGAAAAAAAAGTTGGAGATCTGTCTAAAGTTTAAGTTTTTACGAAAATAAAGTTAAACGTATAGAAATACAAGTAAAAAGTTTAGTAAACTGCTGTAATACGAGTGTTATTTACGTGTTGTAACTGAATAATTGACTGATCACCTGAATTTACAGGGAATACGTTTAGATTAGTTGGGAGATGTCGTATCACTTGATTTTAAGTGATATGCCTTGCCAATAACAAGGTATCGCTGATCACACACGTTTATACAGCACCACGTTCGAATCTAAGGCCATCGATCACACAATGGTGCAGTGCATATCATCTTAACGTTACCGAATCACTTAGTATCACGTGCCGCTCGTCTCGTCGTTTCACGGAAAAAATATAAATTGTGTTAAAATCGCTCTATCTCTACAAGGTTTTGAAAAGTTTAACTTTGTATGTCACGCATGCATTAAGTAATGGCTATTGTCTGGTGTTTCAGATGCGGAGATATAGTGGTGGCATCGGCAGGAGGAGGCGGGGTGATACACGACATCGCGGTGACGCTGAGGGAATGGCTCAAAGACTGGAAGAAATTGTATATTGTTAGTATTTTTTCAATTAAAAAAAAATAATAATTTAAAGATAAGAAATAAATCTCAACGGGTAGTCGCGATGCGGCCAGCGCAGGACTGATCGGCTTGGAGATCTTTGAGGGAGGTTTATGTCCAGCAGGGAGTATTTCCCGACTGATGATTACCCTAACCCGACTTCCCACATAAACATTTATGATTTCCTTTCGACAAAGGTTGACCAGCTTGGAATTTTTTCTTCTGTATATGTGCGTAAACAGAAACTATTTTCTTTAATATAAAAAAGTTGTATATACGATAGATTGTTTTTTTTATCGATATTGTAGTTATAATATAGCTACTTCTGAAGCAGCTAGGTATACTGCCAAGCAGTAGTGTGCATATTTTGTCTTCGTTACACACTGGTCATCTTCCTTGCAAGAGGGATGTTATGAACTTCGATTACGGAACCACGTGTTGCGAGGCTTTATCGGAGGTTAATTCTTGTTAGTGCCACTACAATATTTTGCATAGGATCAGCAGTCAAAAAATTAGAAGAGTATTCAAAACTTCACCGGCTTCGACCTCATTGTAACTTGACTAAATAAATGTTTTTATAAAAAACTTACTACTTTGCAGAAAAACAGCGAACACTTCAAATTCATGGAGGTGAGCATGCGCGCGTTGTTAGAGTTGCGCGCGCAGGCCGCATCCGCAGCACTGCCCCAGGACCAGCTGCGGAAGGTCACAAGGACTGCTATATTCACCATCGACAAGGGGAACAGGTTTGTTATTCAGAATATGGTTTCGATCGATCCTGTAAAAGTAGTACGCAGACACTAAATTGTAATTTCAAGAGCACTGTAGGTAATGAAATTGTTGTAGTAACTAGGTTTTATTATCTCTCAAGGATAAATGTAAATTATCTTTTAAACTAATATTAGTGAAATTGTTTATTAAAGATGTAAGGAGAAATTACTTGTTTAGTTAACAATTTTTATGAAAAAATATTATTTGCAGTCATATGGAGCACGGATTCCAAACTGAAACTTAGTAATGTTCGCATACACATGTTTGACGTGTACATATACGCTCTTCGGCAGTGGTGACCTATATAATTATATTTTGTCAGGACTTTGGGCATGGAGCTGGCCGTGAGGAATCCAATCGGTCAGCTAGTGGACCCGCTGACCACGTCCACGTACAAACTGAACGTATTACACGACGATGCGAACGCGCGACTCGACAAGAACATGGTAAGTGCTGCTGAAATGAGCTGTGGTGTAAAGTACCGTGTAATGTAACCAATATTCCATCTCCATACTTGAATATAATACTTCATTATGTATACACACAACTGCAAAATTATATTAAGACATGTTTATTGGTGATAGGTCACGGCTTCCGTATACCGTGTAAGTAGGTACCACAGCAGTGCTTGTTTCTACCGCCAGACAATAGTGTGCAAACGTTATCGTGTCCCGGTTTGGACGGCGCAGTAGCTGCTTAAATTACTGCGGTGCTAACGACTTAACATTCTTGATCCTTCTGCCCTTTTCCTAGCTATGTGGGGTCAGCACAGTATGTATGTACTTTTCATCCGTATCCCTTTATCAGCCGTCATATCTAAATTCAAACTCTTCTTACACATGTCATCTTTCACACGATCCATCCACACTTTCTTCGTTCCTCCTCTACCCTTGTAACCATCCTGGTTCATTCTCATTACTTTCTTTGTTATATGTCCTATCATCCCTCTGCATAACATGCTACCTCTTTGCTCCTTAATTTCTCTGTTACTGAAGTAACTTTCAGACTCCCACTAATTACTCAATTTTAATTTTATCCACCCTCGATCACACCACAGATGCATCTAGACGTTATCATCTAATTAGACTCAACATTATTAGGTGTAAAAGCATTAACTATGTAGTGCATATTATTTAAATTAGCGCAATATTAAGAGGATACTCGTATATCACTTTACATATGTCGAAAAAAGATTGTTACAACACTTCCTGTATACTAATCGGACTGGTAACAAAAAATATGTTTTCCAGGATAGCGCAGCGTCGTCCGCGTCGGGTACGCCGACGTGCTCGATGAGCGGTTCGCCGAGCGGCACGGCGCGTTCGTATACAGTGGTGGTGCGCGTGTACAACTTCGTGTGTCGCGTGCCCAACGGCGCGGAATTGCTGCTCGCGCTGCACGACTCCGCTGGCCAGAAGCTCACCGAGCAGCTAATGCTGCGCTGGCCTGGTCACCACCTCGCGCCGGCTATGCTCATGTTCACTGTTAGTGTCGTGATTTTCTTTATTTTATGCCAGGCGGAAACAGTTTGCTTCATTATTTTAAAAGTTAGAATAGTCCGCTAGTGTCCAGTTATTATGTAACACAGCGTCATTATGCGCTTAGTGTGATAAATTGGAATAAAGTATTTTTTGCATATGTTTGACTACCACTTGAGTTGGTGTTAAGCCGAGACTATTTAGGTAGGTACTACCGCATCGCCTATTTCTGCCGCCAACAAGAAGTGTCCACACATTACTGTGTTCCGATTTGAAGGGTGCTGTATCTTGTGATATTACTAGGGTAAAGAGACTTAAAATCTTATGTCTCATGGTGATGAGCGGAATGTGGTGCATTGTACGTGCACTTACCACCAAGTTAATGTTTTGCCCGCTTATCATATTAAAAAAAAATTGTTGAAAGTAACTAGTGAAATCGCTGGGATTACTTATAATTCTGGAGTTAGCGTCGTTACTTAACTAGACTGTTTTGTCAAATTTTTTGTTTAAGTACTTAGTGTTAATTAAATAATTAACTTAATACAATGATTATAATTTAATACAGGACTTGAGTAGCGACATAAAAAAGGAAAAGGTGTTTCTGGTGTGTCATGTGGTGAGGATAGGCTCAATGGAGGCGCAGAACCCCGATAATTGGTAAGTTGAACACATTACACGGACATTTAATATGTAATTAACCATCAATTATACTTTTTTATATTGTTAATCTAGTCTTTAAAGTATATCCTTTTGAAGGAAGTCGAAATTGTTACAGACGATCTGAAAATAGATGAATTAGGCGTTCGTCGTAAAAGTTCAACAAAAAATTATGTACATTAGATGTAACCAAGACAAAGTCGTAGCTCAGTTTGTAAGACAGTCGTAGGCACTATACATCCCGATGTGGCTCAGGTTCGATTCCTTCCCGATTTGAGATCATGAAAATAAACTGACATGTTCCAAGAGCAACAGCATTTGTGGAATTTATGCATCCATCTACCCACACTTAGGTAGCATAGTGGAAAATCTCTCAGAATCGCCGTTTATTGTAAAAAGGCACCCGTTTGATATTTTATTCACACTTGAAATCAATTTTACAAGACATTAAGAGACAATGAAGCTGTCGATGATCACCATGTTCGCAAATAATTCTTTGGCTTTTATATGTGGAAGCCTAAAAATAGCCAGACTTAAATTTGCACATATGTACTCGTAATATTGTATGAGCTGCTATCCTTACGGCTTAAAAAAACCCTTTGAGCAACAAAATCGAACCATAGACCTCCGTGTTAATAGGCAAGCGGCGAGTCACTAGGCTATGGAGCCAATAGCACTGGGATATAATAGCCGTCTACTTATCAATACTTGATATAGCAGTCGGCGCAGCTCAGTGGCGGTGAGTGTGGTATCTTCGTCGGGGCATCCCATGCGCCGGCCGTTCGGTGTTGCAGCCGCTGACGTCACGCGCTGCCTCGCCAACGACTGCTCCGACAAGGAGCTACAGGTGCCCTTCTACCCGTGAGTATATGTTGCTTATATACGCCGGGATTATCCTCAAAATCCATATAATAAAAAAAAACGACGTACGGAGATAATTTGTTTATTATAGAATAAGAACTGTACAGACCAAGAGACAAAATAACAGTGAACCCTTCCTAGTGACAGTCAGCCATTATTATACTTTAGTTGTATTATCGACCGATAACATAACTATTTTTTATATTAATACAAATATAAATCTCTTTGACACTGTAATTACAAGAACAATATAAAATTACGATTAATTTAAACTAAAAGTGTTAATAATTAATATAGTCCTTTATCATATTGATTTTTACCACAAATAACAAAGTGTCAACGTAACGGAACTGTCAATTACAAGACTTAAATTGCATGTTAAAGTTAAGATAAATACAGAAAAACAATAAAAAATTGTCACGTTATCTTTACGGTAGATGGCAGTACCATGTGGAATGGGCTAACACTTGTCCATAATAATTTCACACGGTGTTGTACAATGAATGTGAACACCTGGAGTATACTCTCATAAGTAGGCATCCTGATGGCCGTGGCGCTGTTATGGCACCAGATTAATGATATCGGTGTATTGGAGAACCAAGCGGATTCTAAACACACCACCACCATCTTCACTTCATAGGTACCTACGATGCAAGACAAACTGCCAGGGGTGTGTTTTTATTCGTCAAAACGATGAAACGTCCAGGACCTTAAACTGGTGGTCTGCCATATATCCCCACAACAATGTGTCTCCTCGAGACACAACATGGAAAAACCGTCGCCTTTCAATTCGCAACACAATAATATTTGAACCACTATTTGGCGGAAGAAGTTGGAGTTGCTGTGGTTTTTTTTTATGTTGAAGAGAAATTTTAAAAGATACACTATTTATGAAGAGACTAGGTTATGCGGATTTTGTACCCACTAAAACGCCTTCGGTAACGATCCTCAGTACGTTGCGAAAAGCTCGGTATACCCTACGGAACTCACCTGTCGCTCTCTTTTTTTATGTTTTGTTTTACGTGGCGGAAATGCTTTCGCCCCCAGAGGCCATGGGAAACACGAGAGAAAACTCTCTTGTCTCTGCGACGGGTCTGGTCTTACTCTCTGCTGCCAATCAATTATTACAATTATACGGCCGTGGGGGATAGGGACAGCGGCAGATTGCAATACTGCCGCTCTTCTGACTCGCAGAGTATGGACAGTGGAAAATCGTAACATCGATAATTTTCTCATTGCACGACTATATCACGGTTGCGAAAAGCAGTACAGACCTACACCCCCCCCCAACCCACCAGCTCATCAGAAGTGGGCTTATTAAGCTCATTTAGAGCGGCCACATTAGGTCAGAGGGTAGGTTCATTTTTGATTAACCGTGGATGCCCAAGCCACGGTTACTGAGCTCTATTGCCAAAACAAGATGGTAACCTGTTTGGGATCACTCTACTTAGATGTTCCCCAGGAACAGAGATCTCCTACTAATATTTTTTTAATTTATTTCGTGAAATTTGTTATCAGCTGCGAGAAGGATAATATGGACACGTTACTGAAGAAGGTGATATCAAATCGCGAGCTAAAGGATGCAAAGAATCCATTGGGACTGTGGGTGTCGCTGCAGCTTATAGAAGGAGATTTGAAAAAGGTAATTATTACTTCTATTCTACATTTTATCTTCACATATGTTTATTTACTTATTTTATTTTTAATAATTTGTATAGAGGGTGAACTTAACGCCTCAATGACATTTTCTACCAGTCAATTCTGGAAGACAGAATTGTTGAAGGCGGGAGTAATAAATAATAAACTATACATAAATATATAAATAATATTAATGTATCTTCGTACTTCTTTAAAAAGTAGATGTACATTTTTGCAGGTAAGCGAAGAGAACCCACACTTAGTGGTCAGTCCTCGTGGCATCGCGCGCAAGATGGGCTTTCCGGAGGTGATCCTGCCGGGCGACGCGCGCAACGAGCTGTACGTGACGCTGTGCAGCGGCGCGTACTCACGTGGCGGCGGCAAATCCTCCGAGAGGAACATCGAGCTCGCGGCGCGCGTGGTCGATCCCCGCGGCCGCCTGGTGCCGGTAACTACACTCTGCTGTTAGCTTCTGTCTCACTGCAGATGCAGATTATTCGGAGGCATTACACAATTGTTTAATAATTTCAGGGCGTCATCTCGATAGGTGCCAATTTGCCTTTAGTAGATGAATACACGTCGTTGGTGTACTACCACGAAGACCGGCCACGGTGGCAGGAAGTATTTAAGGTACATTTAAAAAATTGCATTAGCATCTTTAATACAAATGAACTACTTTTCGAGCCCAATTTTTTTATTTATAAAGTGACAAGTCTGAAAAAGGTCAGGCGTGATAAATTAGAAAATATTCATTATAAAATGTTTTTTATCACTGGTCTATTGACTACAAACATCTATCAGCGTTTTCACAACCTGTAACAAATCTTAACGTTATTGTAATCAGGTGTGTCTGAATATCGAGGACTTCAAGGAGGCTCATATTGTATTCCTATGCCGGCACCGTAGCTCTAACGAAGCGAAGGACCGAGCGGAGAAGTACTTTGCGCTTTCGTACCTTCGTCTTATGCAAAAGGAGGGCACCACCACACCCGACATGCAGCACAACCTCTGTGTTTATAAGGTATATAATTCTTAATTATTTATAGCCTTGCTACTATAGGATGCAAACTGTATGCTGAACTGAGTAAACTGAGCTGGAGATTCCAGGTAAAGACTTAACTCCCTTTTTTGGGAGAAGTCCCCGAATCACAGGACAGGGAACATTGAGAAGACCATTACTAGATATTTAGCAAAAAGTCCTATACTTAAGGTGCACACAAAAAATTTATCTTTTTTCCTCAGCACTAGTGTTTTATCTTCTTATGGTTTTATCGAATAAAGAAAAAAACCTTTTTTCTGAACCTATGACATAACTGTAACAACATTTTTTTCAATGAACAGATTGACAAGAAATCAAATAGTGAAGTGGAGACCGAAGCGGCTGCGGTTTGCCTCGATCTGCCGTCTAAGAGGGACGAACTCCCCACCGGGGCGGAAAAAGGGATTACTAAAAGTCCACTGTCGCTGGTCTACCGCGACTCCCTCACTGTCGCCACAAAACTTTGCTCTACCAAACTTACACAACGAGGTACATATTTTTAAATCATATGAACACAACTTCCTGTACCTTTGCACTTACGATCGCTTTATTAGTATCAAGAAGGCGCGGGTTATATCCCGTCTGAGCTTCCGGTGAAGGAAAACATTGTAAGGAAATAAAATGATACCTTTTCACTCTTGGCCAGTGTAGTAAGAAATGGCTCTGCTTGTTAAAGAAAGATCCATGTTCCAGTAGTAATATTATTAAGTGGATTCATTGTATTTATTATAATATGTTTATAATATATTTTATTTATTATTCCACTTATGTAAGGTGTCTACATATAACATGAGGTCATACTTTATTCGAAGAACCGTCTTACTACTATAAAGTTAAAAGTTAGACTAACTACCACCAACATATATCTAGTGTAGCGTACAATAACTTTATGACTTAGTATATTAACAAATCTCCCCGCGTATACGGTCAGAGGAGATCCTTGGCGTGCTGAAGTGGAGCACTTACCACGAGTCGGGTGCGCTGCGCACGGCACTCGAACGGCTGCTGCTCGTGCCTAGCGAAGAGCTGGTTAAATTCCTCCAAGACATACTCGACGCGCTGTTCTGTATACTCACACAGGTATATTATTTTACACCATACGCAAAGGCAACGATGCTAAAGAGGACTAAAACCATTTAGATATATGTGAAGGCAGCATTCATTAACTAAAATTATTGTACGGCCTTTTGTATTTATTTAGTTTTACTGAATAATGATCTTCGTTTCTCTTGAACATCAGTATACTGGATGTTGGACACCGCATCCGAAAATGAAAACAGACGATAGTACTAATTACACCTTTGATGATGGGTCGGAAAAAAATCGATCCTGATTAAAAAATAACCCTTTGATCTCCTCTGTTGAATATGGGCAACTCGATACAATTGGCGTGCGGCGCATGCAACAGCTTCTTTCAAACAGAAATAGAACGTATATATACTTTTGGCAGAAGTAAAATAGGCGGATTCTGGCAGAAGAGATGGCCACGCGTAGAGACCTTGATGTTATCATTTTGTTGGTAATTATACAAGATGTTAATAAAATGTAGGTTGAGGAGCAACAGGAGGGCTATTCTGAGCACAGCTACGGCGTGCTAGTGCTGGACTGCTTGCTGCGCGTGATCTCATTGCTCGCGGACCACAAGTATCAGCACTTTCAGCCGGTGCTGCATGTTTACATCGACGAGAGCTTCTGTGACGCTCTGGCATACGAGTTAGTATTATAATCGGATAAAAAAAACATGCTTTTTGCATTTTATTTTAAACGCCTGCAGTAAATCAATCAAGTAAAATATGGATTGAACTTTGACTTGCAGAAAGTTAATATCGGTGATGACGTGGGCGGTGCGCGCAGCGGACTGCGGCGAGGCAGCGCTGAAGCGGTTGCTGTTATGTATGAAGTGCCTGGAGAGCTTACTGCGGCTGGTGGTGCGCAGTTGGCAGTTGCGAGCTACGCTCGCCACGCGCCACCGCAGCGAAGACCCAGTCTGCTACCAGCTGGAGGTGAGTCATCCGTGTCAACAGCATCGTACGTTTGTGTCGCTAAGCATTTTTTTTCTTTAAATGTTGGTCTCAAAATCCACTTGTGTCGCCGAAATAGAATCTCGTTGTTACAACGTAAGCTCGTAATCACAGTGACATAGAAAAGATAATGTGTAAGCGTTACTGTATAAAGCTTATCGTTTTTATTTATAAAATTATTTATCATATTTGTTTATAACATGAAAAATATTTTTAATGTTTATTTTCCAGGAGCTTCTAGAGGCTTTGGTCTGGCTGATGCGTTGTGGGGACCACGCTCTCACGTGTCAAGGTTCTGCACTCAAGTACCTGCCGCACGCAATACCTCATGCCATTAAAATATTCCCGGAAGTTGAACTCAGGTTAGAGAAATTACAATAAATAACCCTATATCCGTTTATGTCGGCCAATTATTTGTTTATGCCATATTCATAAGTGTTATTATTATATGCTGTGTTATTTAATGGAAATATAACCAATCACGATGTGCAGTTAGAGCGTGCTAAATGGTTAGAGCGTGCGGCTTTTATTCCGAAGGTCGCGGATTTGAATCTCTACATGAACCGATGACTTAATATTTAAGTTATGTACATTTGTGAACTTTAGTTACAACAGCGAAATACAAACGGCGAAGGGAAACATTGCGAAGAAATCTGCACACTGAAATTATCTTTGTCTGTGGGCGGTGGCCCCAATAAAGTGGCAACAGACTCGCCCCCTGTTACATAGGACCTAATCTGGCCACATCTGGCGAAAAATGGATGTTTATTCGCCTCTTAACTATTCCTACTAGGAAAAAAAGCGTGATAATATAAAATAAAAAAAAACGATGTACAGTGCGTACTGCGTGCGCGCGCTGGATGCTCTCCCGCTGGGCCGGCTCAGCAAACAACGACTGCTAGCACTGCTGGAGTTATCACGCGGGCCGCTCGGGCGTGAGCCGGCTGCGCGTGCGCGCCTCGTGCCGCACCTTGCCGCCACGCTGCGCGCTCTCCTGCGTGCCTCCGCTGAGGTACTGACCCTCATACATCAAACAAATATATATTTATATATATATAAATATTTAATCGGAACACTGATACAATTACATAGAATTTTCTTATTCATGTTTTGACACTAAACATTTTGCTGTATGTAAGGTACAATTCGACAAATATAAATACATGCAAACGCAAGAACACAAGTATTAAACTTACATAACATAACATCAACCTTGTAGTTAACCTAAATGCCGGCTTTATTCGATAATGGCATTAGTAATACGTGGAAACGTCTTTAGTCTCAAAGCATAAAAAACTGCAATATACTACACAGAAGTTTTACGATATGAGTTTAATACATTGTTATCCATATTCACTATCACATCAATTGATCTTATCGACAGCATTCATAACATGGTAACAATCATGGTTAATACATAACACGCGCCACCTGCAATGTGGAATTAATATTGTGTCCGTCCGTTAAACAAGTCACCTGTGATGGTATGTACGCACATGCACTGTATTCTCAAGTGGTAAAGTTTCGGGCGAGATTCCTATCGCATAGATCATACATTTCCTTGAGTGCATATATATAAATTATATATCTGTTTGCTTAGATTAGTGTGCTTAACTAACAAGTAGGATCGGAGTCAAGCTCTAGTTTATGTAATCATTGAAAGATAAAGATTTAATAACTATATAATCTCTCCCGAAACTCGACTACATTAGAGCGGGAGCCGCTGGCAGTCGTTCGCGGTCGCTGGTAACGAGGTAAGCACGCATGCGGATGCATGATGTACCATTAATGTCGCCTTCCTGTTGTTTTATGGCCGGAGATCATTATACACGTGAAGCTTTTGGATTAGACTGTATACCGGTCTAGGCAATATTCTTTTTTGGATATTGTGACGTCACTATGCAATATCAGATTTTAATAACACGGTCATCAATTATCATAGAAAGACACACATGGGGTAAAGTAAAAATGGGCCCATTGTTAGTGAAATATGCTCGCCAAGGATACTTTAGGTCTTATATTATATGACCAGTCACTGTGCTAGGGGAACTGCCGGAGAAATAATGCAATAAAAATAGCATATTTTAAAAGCAACAGATATGTTATCCTTCCGACCAGATCTGTCAAAAAATTTAAAGTAGAGGAATTTATTTTATACTTATTAACATACAGTATAAGTTAAATATTTAATCCAAAAGTTTCATAACGTATTGTTTGATGGTTCTGTGTAATTGTTTAAACTAACTATTGATGTTATCGTCACTAACATAAACCGTGAACACGGGATCTATTCATTTTAAGGTTTTTAAAAGAAATTAATTAGAATAATATGCATTAATAACTCGTCGTTGACTGTTTATAAGAGAGATCATCGCTTCACCATTTTTATTTATATCAAAATGGAGGCCGAAGGGATCATTTCATTTGTCTATTATAAATTTATCTACAAACTTCTGATTGATATTTACGTAACTTGTATAGAAAAAAACAAATAAATGTGCATTATCCAAAAAGGAAGTATACTAACTTTTCAAAAAAACAATACAGATAAAAATTAATATCCTAAAATTATAAACTCTGATGATCTCATGCCGTAACCAAACTGGTTCTTTGACAACATAGACCATCGAAAGAAGTACTAATCGAAAAACTAGTCGTACTAACAATATGAATGGATTTGGTTAATAATTATCAATAATCTAGTACAGTTCTAGGCCGAAATTAAGACCTAGCTGTACCTATACGTATCGAATTCATTCTTCACAATTATAATTCCGCACCCACGTCGCACACGCATCGTGAGGTATGCACACAAGTCGTGACCTAACTCGTCGAAATATATACACTATCGTAGCACAATACTTGAAATGATATACACTTATATGTATTTATATGTGTGTGTAGCATGTATGTTGGCATCTATGTGTGTAGGGCAGAAATAATGTGAATCACCATGAGTAGATAGTCTGTGTTGAGTAAATTCAAATTGCTGCAAGGTGATGCACGTCTCTGGTGGTTGCTCAATGTTGCTGGTGACCGTTTAACTTGTTACCATCGCCAGATTAGTGTGCAAATATTACTTTTTTCTTGTTTTAAAGATGTCGTAGTTAGTGTGGTAACTGTGGTAACGAACCTAACAATTTATGTTTAAAACTATGACCACAATGTGATGCTGTATTTATTATCCTACTAGCACCACTTTAAGGGCGGGCGTATTATTTACCATAAGTTGATCGTCCCCCCTTGTCTCGTTGTTTAATTTAATGAAAAAAATAAATTAAACTGTAACTGCACAGAAATTTTATTATTAAAAAATATAGTAAATGTACATGACATTTTTTTTTTGTTTATTGAAAAAGTCTCATTTCAATGTGTAAGTGGGTGGGCTTAATTTTTCTTAGTTTCTAAAATTATGTGCTGTTTAAATTCTAATTGTCACTGTTTGTGTGTGTGCGTGTGTGATATCCACCATATTACTAACCATACTTCCATGTGTATTCTGTTTGTTTATGGTATATGTCCTGTCTTATATGTTATATGTGGTATATACAATTACACAAATACTACTATTTTTTTTTATATTATTAACCATTTACATCTGGATGAAATAAAAGAAACGTAGATTTGAAAACTCAATTATTTTATCTGTTTAATTTGTTCGTGTTATATATTTTTCTAATTTATTTCTACCAGATATCTACAAAAATACACAGTATCTATACATAAAAACAAAGACATGAAACATTTTAACTTTAAGCCCATTTTTTTTGTGATTTTAGCGAGTTATTAAAATATTAATAAATAACTTGAAAGCGAGCTTTCGATGTCCGCTTTAAAGCTGAGTTGTGTGCAAATCTCTTGATGTTGCATGTACAGTCAGTAGCGTGTCGAGTGTGACATGCCTGGCCTAGGCCTCTTGTCGCATTTGACACGCAACCGAGTGTACTACATTCGCCAACTGTCATCTTTACGTCCTGTGACAGATGACAGTTAGTGCATGTAAAGAGCCAACCGTTAATAATTAATTTATAATTAGTATTCACATAACTTGTTCTTAATATTAAAAAGATTTAAACATTAATAAAACAGAGGCAACATTTATTACGCTTGGCTCTTATTAACGTTACCGTTCGCTTCTATCGATAACCCGTCGCTGTGAAGAGTAAAAAATGTTATTGTATTTTTTTTTACTCTTCAAAAATTGCCGAGTTAACACTGATTTGTACTATAAACATTTTAAAGACTTTTCGGACTTACTATAATACAGTTAGAGAAATTACCTTTTCAAATTAAATTTACTTGGAATTCAAATTATACTAAATTAGACTTCTGTGAAACCAGTAACATTCTTTTTCGTCACAAACAGGACGATTGTTTTCACAAGGTTGATAATCATTATATATTATCACATAACGGCCTTGTTGTTGTTTATAACATGTACAAATTGAGATTGTGTTTAGTTAAATGTTAGATTATATATTTTGCACGTGGTGGTTCGTAAGCTCCGTAAATCGGAACGTATCAATGTGAACTCGGCAAAGGGCGCGGTGTCGAGCCGTTAGCGGTAGCGTGCGTGCGTGTGGCAGTGCGAGCGCGAGGCGGCGCACAAGTCGCGCTCGGCGGGCAAGGCGGCGCGGCTACTCGGCGCGGACGCGACGCGCCTGCGCGAGCACACGCACCACGCCCACATCGTACGTATCGCGAGCACGCCACGCCCGGCCACGCCCCGTCACGCCCCGCCCCCTGGCGTCCCTGCCTACTCCGTGTAATGTGTACTGTATTATTTTATACCACAGCCAAGTCAATCAGTTTAACGTATTTTTTACTGGCGGTAGGTATCTGTTGACCGTTTACGTACGTACCTCACCTCAGCTCCTAGTCCCACTGCCTAACAGTAGTGTAACTACTATATTCTAGGTAAAAGGATCCTGTGGTTAGATAAACACTGGTGTAACGAGGTAACATTTCGTGTCCCAAAGGATGAGTATAATATAGTGCAGTTTTTGTAGGCATATTACATACCATCAGGTGAAAGTCTACTCTGTGATATTAAAAAATAAGATATTAGCTTATACTCTAACACTGGACCCTGGAGAGGCACTTTAAGAAGAAGAACACTGGACCATACAACATTTAACGCCTTTAGACCTAAAATGTTTATTCGCGTAACTAAAGTAAGTTTACATGTAACGTACCTACCTGGACGGTCCCTATAAAAACCTTCCAGCGACAATGTAAGTACACCACATAAATATTTCCGCAGACAATCATTCCATCCCTTACGTTACCGTAAGTATGTAGCTCGTACATCAGGGTTCTTTATTTTCCTCATATTAGACAGATTCGTACAGGATCAACTAACAGTCAACAAATCATGGTGTTGACTGTTTAAGCTGTCCTTTGTGGTACCACCATTTTTGCATTACCCTTGTGTAGTGGTGAGTAAACATTACTTTTACAGCCAGAATATCTTTGAAGGCTTTTACCTCTGTCTCTTCCTTTTTCATTTATGATACGTGGGACTGTAGCGAAATCTCTTAGATAAGCACTGATTGAAAATGTGTGAACATAAGCTTATTTATGTATAAGCCTTATGACTACCATCGCCATCCGTAAACGTGGTACTGTACCATTTATGATTTAATAATTTAAAATCTTTTATTCGTCAAATCGATAATATCGAGTCGTTTACTTGATGGTACGATATACCTACGTATAACAATGTGGCTCGTTAAGATGATATACACTGCATAGTGGAGCATCAACAATGTGTTTGTCGCTTTAAGACACGAGGTGTTAAATCTTGTTATCGCAATAATTTCACTAGTAACAACGCCCTTAAAACCTGAACAGAATTGTGAGTACGCTCTTAATTTTTGGCGGTGGAGTATGTCTTCCAAATTTTCAGCAAAGAAAGGTAGGATCTCATGGGGCTCCATTATATATAACTAACCCTTGTGTGTGAAAGAGGTTTGTGTATTTTATCATTTTATTCTGATTACTAAATATAATGGAGCAGCTGCAGAGAAGAAATTGTAACACAACGAAATGGTAAATATGATAAATATATTTATAGAGCTGTTGTATTATTTTACTAAAATATTAAAAAAAACATCATAACTAATGTATAACATATATTAAGTGAAATCCATTTCTTTAATAAACCTATGTTTTCGTGCAGCCGTTTAAGGGCAAGCCAAGGTTAGTGGTTTCATTATAATTAATAAATGCTTTGCTTTTTATATTATGCAAAAGCCTATAAAAACTATTTGTTTATGTATCTCTCTCTTTATGTATATATATATATCTCTCTCTCTTTATGTATATATAATGTTTATAAATCATAGGTTAATTATTTAACTTCCATTTAATTTGACTACTGTTGGTTATGTCTTGGTTATATCTTCTAAATTCAGATTTACACATAAAGGCTCCTGTTTATCTTCATTTTAAGTTTCAATCCTTCATCAGTACATTAAGGAATCATATAATTATTACACATAGTAGAGAATAATTTATTGTTGGTATCTTTTCCAATAACATATTTCTATGAACTGTCTCTTTGATGCAATGGCTAAGCGCAGAATGCTTCGTAACGCGGAGCTCCTTAATTCGATTCCGAAGCAACATGTTGAAGAGTTTGGGTAATTGCAGTTTTGCATCTACCTGGTGCCCTACCACCCTCATATTGTAAATGGGCTACTATTACAGCAACGCTGTATTCCGGATATCAACATGTGACCCGGAGTATTCTAGGCGAGCACGTTTTACCATCTACGGCTTCATTGTCCACTTTACACCACGTAAAAATGAGGACCAGTTGTAGCTCATTATAAACAAAAATAAATAAACTATATTTTTTTATTTATAACGATCTACCACTGCTACTATTTTCAATATATATATATTTTTTAGTAATATAGTCGAAACATTAAATCAGAATCAATAGTGTGTTTCACATGTAATTATGGTAATAACTGAATTAGGTGGAGCTATGCGTGGAGACTATGGGCGAGGTGGTGTCCTTACTGTCTCGTGACGATGTCGGTGCCGTGGAAGCTGACAGAGGAGAGTTCGCGCGTCGCCTGCTCCCCACCGTGCTGAAAACAACAACGACAATGTTGAAAGACAGAGCGAAGGCAAAAGACGGACTCGGTGTTGCCGATGATCCTCTAGTGGTAAGCAGCAGATGGAACTTGTACAAAAATTTTAGACCCTACTTTTTTTAATTAATTATACGATAAAGGAGAAATTTTACAAGTTAAACATAAAGTTGAAAATGTTGTGGTAATCGCACTTGATATAACTTGTTATGTTATAGGGAGACAAGAATTATATAATGCAGTGTGTATTCTGACCAGCGCTTCACTTATGATGCGAAAAGTACTCACGTCGTTTCGTCGAATATTTAGTTTTCTGGTTTTTATGACGACGCATAATTACAGTAGGACCCAGTTTTGATGTATTTTGTTTTTAAAAAAACATTCACCATTATAATTCACCATCAGTAAAACTTATTTATTATAAAAAAGACCTCAAAATTTCGAAATGCTACTCATAAAGTAATGGAACCCTAAAATAATAGAAATTTAAAAATGTTGTGTTTCAGAGAAGAATAGTGTGCGTACTGTTGGATATGTGGCGCCAGATGTCGGAAGAGCAATACACGTTCCTGGTGAAAGCGTTGGATCGTGAGAGCGATGGCAGCTCGAGCGCTCTAATATCTGACGCGTTGGCCCTCATGCTGGAACTACTGCAGCGGCCTGTGTTTCGGCCGCACTGGGCGGACATGCTCCACCTACAGCATTACGTCATGCTGCATGCTCTCAGGTCAATATTTGGGCACTAGTATTTTTTCTTCTTCTTCTATCTTCGCCTTTTCCCAGTTAATTGGGGTCGGCCTTCCTCGTCCTAAGTCTCCAGATAGCACGACGCTTAGAGGCTTGTTCGTTAAGGTTGATTTCCTTCATATCCCTTTGGATCGTCGTCAACCAAGTGGTAGGTGGTCTACCGCGGGTTCGCGTTGTCATCGGCATGTTTAAGGCCAGTTTGACCATGTGATCTTCAGGTCGCCTCTGAACATGGCCATACCAACGTAGACGTCTCTCTTTTAGTTTTTTCGGAATGGGAGCGACTTTGAAACTTCCTCTGACATATTCGTTTCTAATTTTATCCATTAGGGTGACACCCGCTGACCAGCGTAGCATGCGCATCTCCGTAGTTTGTAGCCGGTTCATGTGTTGTTTGCTGGTGGCCCAACATTCTGAGCCATACAGCAAAGCTGGCCTAACTGCTGTTTTATAAACTTTTCCTTTTACTTTTAACGGTATTCTAGACTCGCACATTACGCCTGTGAGTTGTCGCCATTTAAGCCATCCTGTGGCGGTTCTGTGATTCACATTCACACATGGGCACTAGTATTATGTATTAGAAATAATCAGAACACTGCTTGTTGTGAATTTACTTATATTTCAAAAATATTCAAGATGAGCATTGAAACGTTGATAGATGTAGTACGTACGATAGTATTTGTCGTACGTACTACACATGTCGAAGCGGCGCGGATTCGATTTGTCATATTTGCTATAATGGATATCTATAGCCTTGCGAATCATTATTTTGCAAGCGATGTTTTTCTCTATCAAATTTATCTATGTTGGTTAAATAAATTTTATTATTATTCTACGCATAGATTGTTGGCGACGACGTTCCGGTCGCGCTTGCATGCAGAAGAGCCGCCGTCCGATGCGGGTGCGTTGCACGCAAGCCTGCGCGAATGGTTCGCAGTGTGCGCACGCGCCGCCAACGCGCCCGCACTGCAGCTGCACGAGCTGCCCGCGACGCGCCGCTGTCGCGCACAGGCACTCTACGGCGACTTACGACGGGACGCAGCGCGCCTTATGGCCGACATGTGGTACGCTCTTGGTGAGTACTATTTACTTAACAAACTTTAAGTGACATCACGTTCATTGTGAAAAACTATGTGCTGACAACTGATACAGCGATGCTGTTATAGTGGCTAATTAACAGTTCGAGAGTAGTAGCTAGAAAGACGAGTCAAGAATAACCTATCACCAACCGAACTCTCCAACATGCGCAAGAGCTTATGTTAACCCTACCGGCGACCTCCTTGTTACAGAACAAACACTAAGCGAGTGCGTTCGAGACTTGCTAAAATTATCGCAATAATAAATATGAGTTACACATAATCTTTTTACTAATATACATTATACTCTAATCCTCTTAGGTGAATCAGTAATCGTTGAATGATAATGAGGTTTTTTTTACTTCACAGGGGAACACAAGCGCTCGTTCATTCCATGTCTGGTAATGCCGTTCTTGGAAGTAAGCTTCCTGCCCGACGACGAAGTGAGGGACATCACGATACCGCTCTTCTACGACATGATGCTTACAGAATATACGCACAATGTAGCCAGCGGAGAGAATAGTGAGATATACGTCACTAAAACCAGCTTATTATTTTAACGGCATGGTTATTTAAATGAATATTTGCGTTTTCTAGGCGAGAACCAGCTACGCGCTCTCGAGAGCGAATTGATTGACAAGGTGGACGTGCTGGCGTCCCGCGGGCGTGGCGACGGGGCTTGGCGCGGGCGCTTCGTGTCTGCGTGCGGCGCGTTGCGACGTGCGGGCGGCGCGGGAGAGGCCGGTGCGGCGCTGGTAGCTGCAGCTGCACGCCAGCTGGATGCGCTGCTGCAGTACCGCGCGGCAGCGCTGCACCGCATGCACCTGACCACCAGCGTGCTGCGCTTCTACGAGCAGATAGAGCGTCCACACATGTACATACGGTTAGTATGCATTGTATTAACGAAGAAAATAGACCGTCCGGATGCATTATTCTAAGAGTATAATCCCCGCGCATATAACCACGCAAATATGGTTTAGATGTTATATACAATGCCATATTATAAGCATCGCCTGAAGACATAAGGTTGGAAGTTAAACCTCCAGTAATTTCACTAGATAAACCAGCCCCTTTAATCAAACCACAATAACGTTTGCACAACTGTACTGGTCTACTTAAAACGTTTTTCGGTAACAGAGATCAAGAACGAACAAAATGGTCATAGATCAAGCATGGAAACGATATCGTGTAATACTTCATTATCATCTTTATCAGCCGATAGACATCCACTGCTGGACATAGGCCTCCCCAAAACATCTCTTCATACAATCAGCTTGGCCTCCGGTACCACTGGCCATTAGGGATTGTCGTAAGTAGGAGGTTCATATGGGTGGATTATGGCCATTTACTACCATGCTGGTCGAATGAGAGTTGGTGTAAGCCAGAGCCTCATTTGTTGATTAGTAGCGTGCACCACTATCAGGTGAGGTTGGCTTGAATCCCGTGAGTTGATGTATGGGACCCCTTACACCCCTACCACTTATTATGGCGGAATTTAAATCTTACTTAAAATTGTCATCATTGCTATGCTTTAATTTTGTCATCGTCTATTAAAACTTACACAGTCGTTCGTGTATTTTTAAGCATTTTAATAAATCTGCAGGTACGTTCATAAGCTGGCGCAAATGCATCGCGACGCCCAGCAGTGGGCGGAGGCAGGGCTAGCCTTGCGACTTCACGCCAAGCTGCTGGAGTGGAGCGACTGCCCGCTTCCACCACGACTACGACATCCCACCGACGACTGTCCCGAGCACGTCACCCATAGAGATCTAAAGGTAATCCAAATTAACTCTAGTTTTTTAGCGAGACATCCTTCTCTAACAAAGTGGCTATACTAAGGAATATAAACACCGTATCAAATTGTGATCGTCCAATTGAAGTGCAAGATTTTAAATTTCTGTAGTCCAGTAATTATCATCATCATCATCACAGTTCGTAGACGGCAATAATTACTCTACTCAAAGTGACTTTCAATTTGTCTGTAGTGCTTGTGTGCTAAGTGTTTGTCTGGTAACGCGAACGATGCTAATTCGATTTCAGAGTGACGTGTTCAGAAATTAACTCTTATATAACACTTCATTAGCACATTGTAGATAAATAATATTATTCACGTTAATTTAAAATTCAGCCATCAAGTTTAGAACCATAATTAAAAACTACTTATAGAGATTATAGTAGTACCCCGGAATTGAACCACCAGCAAGTCAATAAGACAACGCCCCTAAAGTCCTTCCACCAATCCACTCTTTTAATTTCGTATAAACACGTTAATCCGCAGGAGGCGCTGTACTTGGAGATAGCTAAACTTCTCAATCAAGGCAGGCAGTGGGAGCTTGCAGTAGAGATAGTCAAGGAGTTGGTGTGCGTGTACGAGGAGGAGGCGCTCGGATACGCACCGCTTGCGGAGCTGCACGCGCAGCTTGCGCGCCTATACGAGGCGATGTTGCGTACTCCGCGATCGCATCCTGGCTATTTCCGAGTCATGTACCACGGGACTGGTTTCCCCGACCACCTAAGAGTGCAGCATGTAAGTATCCATTTATCTCCCCACATCAGACAAAAGTGAATGTGTTTAGTATTGAGTGCATTTCATCGTTATTTGGGCTCATTGTCGCCCACTGCTGAAGATGGACTGCTGGATATATTTATATATATGACATTAATTGACAAGTTTTGGAGGATGTTGATTTGCATTCAATGTTTTCTTTCAATGGTCACTTATGAACTTAAAACTTCATGGAAGTTTGATTCAATACAAAATTTATGTGAAAAACTGTTCAGGGTTTCGTGTATCGTGGCAATGAGTATGAGCAGCTGCAGGACTTTAAAGAACGGTTGCTGGACGAGTGGCCCGACGCCGAGGTTCTGCCTAAGTTGGATCCGCCTGGGGATGAAATTACACAATCCAATGGACAATGTATCCTTTTTGTTATATATGTTTTATTTTATTATATATATTTTATTTGTTGAACAGCACTGAAATTTTGCTGTTCTTTTATTTTGATTAATTTAATAAACCTGCAATGCAGAAGTTAGTACTTGGTTGGGAACGTATTATTTGTCAGAAATCGTTAATGTCTAGTGGTAAAGTAATTATTATCCTCCAGTAATAAGAGCGTTGTAGCTAAAGAATTTATTATTCGCTGAGATCTTGTCCATGGGCAAAAAAATAAATAAATAACAATCCCTTAACAACGACTATAGACCTACAAGTTAATGCCGTGGAGCCTGTAATGGGAGACAAGTTGAAGCGGCTGTCCGGCAAACCGGTGTCGGAGCAGATATTGCAGTACTACAAACACAACAATGTCGACAAATTCGTGTACTCCAGACCGTTCCACAAGCCCGGTAGGTTGTAACTAACAATCTCTTAATATTGATAGTGAACAGCAGTCTTTTTTCATATGTTGATCCGCTATGAAACAGTCTAGATTTCCAATCCTGTCCTCGCAGAAGCATTCAAGGCAGGTTTTCATAAAAGACCTCTCTCTCTCTCACTACCCTCCCACACACAACAAAAAAAAATATGGAAAAACTTATTTTAAGTGTAGTGTTAGTATTGTGAAAGCGTAACAAACGCTGGGCTCTTGAACAAATCTATTTTTTGTACAATTGTAAAAACATAGTTAAAGACATTTTTAAATGAAATATTTTAATATGTGTTCTTTAATATCTCGTCTATTACAGATGAGACGTTAACCGGTTCGAACGAGGACTGTGTCCAGCCAAAACGAATTTGCCACAAGGTGGTTGGAGAGAACCGAGCTTGAGATAAGCGACAAGCTACCCGGTGAGAAGATATTTATATACAAGCTCTTGTTAACAAAGTTCAACTTTTCATAAGATAATCTTACTCTTGCTTTACGTTTGGTCTTCGCTTCAGGTATCCTGCGATGGTTCCCGGTCGTGAGTGTGCGGACTTATTGGCTGTCCCCGCTGGAGGCCGCGGTGGAGGCGCTGCGTGAAACCAATCGTGCACTTAAATCCCTAGTACTGGAGGCTAGGAGTAGTGACGCGCCGCTACACCAACTTTCCATGAGGCTCAATGGTAGTTACGCTACATAGCCTTAAGTCACCATGAATGGACATCTCGATGACCAAACTGTCTATTATACAGTATGTGTGAAGCTAGTAGACCCCTTCCTCCCACCCCCACTAAGCGGATCAGTGATCTTATGGTATTTGCGGAAAACTAAATTCCCGAAAGCGTATTGATTTATCGTTCTAGGAATCGACGAGGGAGGGTCAAGCCCAGTATTGGACATCCATCGATATCGATGATTATGTTTAGTTTGTTGATCTGTAAATATATTGCAAGCTCCTCACCAGTTTTACAATCTCAAACGAATGTGGTTTAATCTGTGTGAACAGGTATCCTGGACCCGGCCGTTCAGGGCGGCATTGTGAACTACGAGCGCGCATTCTTGACTCCTGCGTACGAGACACGCCGGCCCGACCACCTACCGCTGCTGGCGCAGCTGCGTGACCTCATCGCGGACCAGGTGCCGCTGCTCAAGCTAGGTAAATGCATCTCCACCACCCTATAACGTTTGAACAATATCGACCGCGTTTAAACTGCGGTGATCCATTTCCAAACTCATAGAAACAAAATAATGGATAAATTGGAATGCTATTTTCTTGACTTGAAATTGATAAAGCTGTGGCAACCGGAAATGTTAACACATAAAAGTATTCATTTTGTAGACGTGGTAGCTCAGTTTACAAAGCTGACGTAGAAGCATCTCTCAAGCAAACAAAATATACCGGTAAAGAATAACATCATGAGAAAAATTGACAATGAGTAGATATTGGGAGAATGCCTTCAGCAGCAGACATCCATTAGCTAATGCTAAAGATGATGCTTGTATGGTCTAGATTTAATATGTTGAGGCCTAACCTATAGTTGTTCCTTTCAATCACTTTTTACAACGAGACGAGTGTTGCGGTGTAGACATTATAATCGTTAAATACATGGCGGAAAGATAATTAATATTGTAATAACGGATGTGTGATGATGTTTGTACTGCGCGCAGGCCTGGAGGTGCACAAGGCGCGAATCTCGCCTGAGCTGCAAGGGCTGCACGAGCACATGGAACTGTGCTTCCACCGTGTACAAAACCATGTCCACCAGCGCTACGGGCGTAAGGTGAGTACGCACAACCTCTTACCTCTATCATTATACACAAAAGTTTGTACCTATAGTTATGTGGTAATAGTTTTACATAGTCAGAGTTCATCTAGATGGTGCTATGGTCCTATTTAGATAGGATCATGGCTGCGACTATGAAGTTATGTGCAGTAATGTGCAAATGTACAGATTTGAATGTTTACAATAGTCTCAATGGGGTAGTTATTATGACTCTTGTAAAAGGATATAAAATATTGAGCAGCATTATCGTGTCATGTAGAAAATTGAACTGGCGCCACAATGGCACGCACATGTCACTTATTTGAATGGCTTTTGCTAAAATAAAATATAAACAAAAACATTACAGAACTGCGACTTCGACACGGAGCCAGTAGAGCGACGAAAAACGTTTCGGGACAGCATTCAGACCGAGCCTGGTAATCTAAGCAACAACCGGATATCTGATATCTCAACCGGAAATGAGTAAGTCACTTATTGTAAACTTGTAACCATTTGTTAAGTGAAACAAATCAAATTGCTATATATTTTTTTTGTTTCAGTACTGCGTCTAAGTCGAAATTTTTCAGTTTCAACAGTGCTATCAATCCTTTAACGAGGTAAGTTACATTTTAGCCACGACTTTTGGTATAATCGTTTGATAATAACACAGAAGTCTCCGGTTTGATTCCTGGGGAAACTTCATTGTAATAAATTTGAATATTAGACAAAAAAATCTTTTGCTTCTTTTCGTTTAAACCAATATTTAATTGTTGCCAGGAACAGCAGCGGTGGCGTAGTGAGTTACTTTGGTACTTTGCAAAACTCGCCGCGGAGGCGGGAGAGGAAACGAGCTAAAAAGGTAATCTAGATATTAATTTTCAAAAAGATAGGTATCAACTTACGACAGACCTACCTAAACACCATTTATATGATATTAAAATATCATCATAAATAACTGAAAGTATATTCATATTGCTTCATCTAGGAAGCTTCAGTTGACACGCCGGAGCGTGGCGGCAGCCAGTGGTATGCTCCCAGCGCGACTCCCAACGGCTCCGCGGGGGGCAGCCCGCTCTCCAGCGTCACACTGTTGCACAGCCAGCCATCGACTCCACAATTGGACACGCCTTCTTGCTCACCACTGCGAGAGCTCACGCAGGAGGTAAATTGCGTACGTTTCTAACGCGAACCCCTTCACAGAGCATAGAAATAAGCACGACCTTTACTTGGTGGTAATGATTAGCACACTGCTGTTGGGCGGCATATATAAGAGCTTCTACATTAGACAAATGGTACGTTTATCTGATGGTAGAAAGATTCTTTCTGCAACGCTTAAAAAAAAATTATAACTACTTCATTAATCTATGATTCGAAAGTATATTTTAATTATATCCGGCTTTGGAGGACGAAGTTTTAATAATATTGTGTCATAGAACGTTACGTTGCAGCTGGTGACGGAGAGACCGCTGCGCGCCGAGGTTGAAAGGGAGAGGAGGCTGTCGCAACGGGCGAGCCTCCTCAACTCATCAGCACCGCCGTCCAATAGAGATTCGTTAGGTTAGTCTATATTATTGGAATAGTTGTTGATATTATGAATGTTAAAATTACCAAACAGTTGGATCAAGTTGTATAACAATGAAGTAAACAATTGATACCTTTACAGTAATAAACTACTTAGAATCCGAGAAATCGCCAAAATCATGCCCTCGCAGACTAAAATACGAACATCTGAATATTGTGTACTGAAAGAAAATAATATATTTTAAAGCATAGCTATCATACAATAACAAGACAATCATTATTTTTATTTACAAGCTAACATGACCAAAATTTGTCATGGTGTTATAATCATGCTCTCGCAGAATGTTCCCTTACACGATAAGAATACAGCAATGGTGTCATGGCAACAGATTGCCACATAAGGGTAGTCAAGATTCTAGAGATGTAGAATGAGATATTGCTCTCGTGGAGCTGCATCCGCGGCCTGTTCAAGTGTAGTAGCAACTTCACAACTCGTGTCACTCTTTGTTATGTTTGCACAAGTGGTGAGATGCTACGTAACTAGAGCGGTCATAAATTATTAATTAAAGTATTATGTTAATTTTTAATGTAAATAGTTGAAGATTTTTTTCATGTTTGTAATTCGAATATCATGATACGAATATTTAAACACTTGCTGTTCTCCGCCCGCTTTACTGGTTGTAATATAAAATTGGACATGAAATTTGTCTGAAATGTTTTAATATGTATTTTTAGATAAATATATTACTTTACACATCTCTTATCATCTCTTATCTCTCCCACTATATCACTATCCACCTCTTCAACTCTTCCCCATCCAATATTATCTCATCTTTCTCTTTTCTATTTTATATTCAAAGTTATTTACATATATATGCCTAAGTAGCTCGCTGGTCTAATGGTTAGAGCGCGTGGTTTTCATCTCGAAGGTCGCGGGTTCGAATCTCGGCATGTACCAATGACATTAATATTTAAGTTATTTACATTTGTAGACTTTAGTTACAACAGCGAAATACAAACGGTGAAGGAAAACATTCTGGGAAAACCCGCACACCGCAATTATCTTTGTGTGTGTATGGTGGCTCCAATAAAGTGGCAACAGGCCCGCCCCCTTGTTACATTGGACCTTACTGATCACATAGTTTTTATTTATACTACCGAACAGTATGTTACTTCCGGTTTCAAGGGCGTCGTGGCTAGTGACATTACTGGGGTAACTAGGCTTACCTGCCTCAAAGCGGCGAGCGTAATGTGACACAATGTAAACATCCTAACTAGCACTATGTTATAGTTTATCGTATCATATGTTATCAGAGATATATATATGAGATATCTTTTGATTCATCGGAGACTATTACTAGTGAACACTCAAAATTTGGTGGAATATGGCGAAATGTGGGTGTTTATTCGCCTCTGCCTACGCCTACTGGGAAAAAGGCGTGATAATATAAAATATATATGTATATATTTAACCGTACTATATCTTACAAAATGTTTATCAACACACTGACGTTAACAGATATTACTAAATAATGACACGACCCTTGAAGATGACTATAGTGTACGAATGTATCAATAAGGAACGAGCTGAAAGAACTTATATGTTAAATACTTTTTTTACCAAACCATCACAAATTCATTTATTTATTTTTTTATTTATTGTTAACTATCGTTTTAGACAATATATGTAGATGAAAACAAATGTCGCAGGTACGACCGACTCCAACCAAGATGAGACGGAGCCGCCGCCGCTGCCGCAAAAGCAGTCGCAGCGCTCATCGGAAGTAGAAGCAGACGGCAACAACAACCCGGAGCCGAACTTGGCACCGCGCAACAACTACGACACGGTGTGGACGCCGCGCGGCTCCTTCCTGTACAACTCTATCGCCGGAAGGAGGAACACCTGCGGTGAACGCCCTCCTACGCCGCCGCCCAAGAAAAAGAACGCGCAGAGCAACGCCTGATCCGCGCACACCTACCTGCAAAAACGACGCGACGAACTGAACGATCACCTGGTAGTAAGCGGTGCTAACCGTGTACCACCATATCGCTCATCGAAGGCCCGTTTAGTTTACCCAGAAATTTCAGAACAAATAATTTAGTCTGAAATATTACGTTCACCACCAGATGAGTCAGTGCGACACCAACATACTCAATACAACAATGATATTATAATATAATGAAGTTGTGTACATATGCAGTCCCGGTAAAAGAAATAGGCGTGTCTAATACAATGTGCGCGAATATACGATGAGGGCGTGGCCTAATGATCCAGTGGATTCCAACATGCCTTGAAATCTTTATTTTGCATGCATTTGATGACGCTTATTTATATACGCCAGTTAAGTAATACTCTTATTTAAAATTTTTTTTTCAAAATTTTCACCTAATTCTAAGTGATCCACACACCCCCTCCCACCCTCATATGAACCACTAAAACCGACGGCCCCTGGTACCCGGAGTTGGCAGAGCATGACCAATCGATTTGGGGATCTTTAGGGGAGGCCTATGTCCAGCTGTGGACGTCTGTCAGCGAATGATAACACGCCCTTGTAGAAGGCGTTATTTAGGACGTTTACACTGCACCATCTGAAGACATAATACGGTTAGGTATACTTAGCCAAGTAACTTAATTAGCCACAGCACCCTTCAAACCGAAAATTAAATCTTTAATATAAATATGTACATACGTGTATAGTTGCGTCTTACGGATATCCGTTTCTAACCTTGTTATAAACTTTATGAAAAGAAATTAAATTATCTTAAAGTATTAGTATAAGACTACCTCACCGCTCGGGATTTGTTTTGTAGTGATAATGGTCTTACCGTTACCAGTAACAGGTGATACCAGTACTAGTAATAAGCTATAAAGTGTTTACCATAGTCTATTTAGCGGTGCGTGTGTGGTGCATTAACTTGTTCATATAGATAAATAAGTCACAAAGTAAACGTCGATTGAGGAAGCCCACTCCCAACTGTGAACAAGGTAGAAATGGTCTACAATTTTTTTTTCTATTAATGTACAGTCAGTGCCATCTATAAAGAGATACGGAAGATTCTCAAAGGCTTAACCAAACTATCAGATTATTTATGAGTATAACGATTCCACCATGAGTGACTCCTGAAGACTCTTCGGCCGGAGTTTTTTTTTAATATAATTCTGTTTCGCTCCCTCCTTTCCCACTCCCACAAAAATAAATAATGCATTAAAGAGAATATAAACAAAAGTTGCACATTGATAATGTGGGAAGGCAACCCACTCAGGTAATGTACCCTATAAAAACCTTTATTTTCTAAAAAAAGGGGGAAATTTTTTTATTTCCTAAACCTACCCCAAAAACAGATACGTAGATCCTATAAACATTTTTTTATCTAATATAATCTTGGTCTATCAACTGTTATGATTATTGTTATCACATATTGCGCTTGTCGCTTTACGCCGCGATATAGGAGTCTCGTTGCCCCAGTAATTTCACTAACTGCGGCTGTAGTTAGTGAAATTACTGGGGCGACGAGGGCTCTCCAGCCGCTTCAAACCGGATCACAGTAACGTGCGCATAGTACTGTGTGTCGGCTGCATTAGGCGCTGCGATGGCACCTAGACGGTCTCCGGCAACAGAGACACTACCACAAAATTAAGGTAAATTTTTCACTTCACATTAGTAAATGGTAGTATTTGCACACTGCAGCTAGGTGGCAGAAATAGATGACAACCGTTATTTTATCTTTCGTCACCTCATAAGTATTGGTGTCATATAAAAGAATAGGCTTGTAATAATGATGGTGGTGATGATTGAACAATTTATTTTTAAGATCATATTCTCGCTTTACCGTAATAGTGTAAAAACTACTCCGCATCAGCTAAGTTCATCTATGCTACTTTGTATATTGTGTAGTCTATTATTTATGGATGCCGCAGTCATAATTAGTATTTATATAGGCGTGTTAATGTTCTGATATTAAAATTATTGTTAGATATTAAAAGGAACGTCTTAAATACAGGAGTGACTGCGACCGATTAGTGTTTAAATAATTTTAAGTGCATAATATTGTTGATATATCGGTTGCCGTGGTAACTGGGGAAAGCAATAAACACGAGCAAAAGTGAACTGAGAGAATTGATGCGGCTCCGTGGCGCAGTAGCCAAGCTCTTGCTTGGTGACGTGACGGTATCCGGTTCGATTCCGGGGCCAGTTGTTGGACTTTTATAGAAATGTCCACTTTTATTCTCTATAATAAATAAATAAATAAATACGTAACAAAAGAACAGTGCCATACATAACCAAAACAAAACAAAGTTAATTTGAAATTGTTAATTGTTTATTGAAATTGTTTTGAATCGACCAAATAGTTTATATCGATTGTTTTTTTTTTTAATTTCGGCTAATAAAGGAACCAAAAAGAAGGAATAGCATCCTACCGGAAGTGATGGAATATATTATTTTGTTATTAAAATCACTGTCAATATTTATAAGATTTTTTATTTATCCTGCTTTTATATAATAGAGGAGTACTAACAGATAACTAATAATTATTATCCGCCCGCTTTGCTGGCCGTAACATCCCGTGCAACTTCCGTTGGGTAAGGAATTCTATAAACTATTCTTAGCTGACCTCTTAACGGCAGAAACGAAATCTCCACCAAATTTTGAGTGTTCACTAGTAATAGTCTCAGATGAATCAAAAGATATGTATATATATCTCCGTAACATATGATACGATAAACTATAACATAGTGCTAGTTAAGATGTTTACATTGTCACATTACGCTCGCCGGTTTGAGGCAGGTAAGCCTAGTTACCCCAGTAATGTCACTAGCCACGACGCCCTTCAAACCGGGAGTAACATACTGTTCGGTAGTATAAATAAAAACTGCGGTGGTACCTACTTAGACGGTCGCTAGCAACTGACCTACTATCAAAAATAGTGAAGTCCGTGTTAAATTTCAATTTAAAAAAAAAAACGAACGAAATATTCTGTTGTAGGAGATCGTGTAGATATCGCAGCGGTTAATTCAGCCGACGGATAGTAGTGTGCAAACATTACAATGTTTCGGTTTGAAGGGTGTTATAGGTAATGAAACCTGACATATGATGTCTGAGGCCAACTAGCACGATGA
Organism: Ornithoptera priamus; assembly: GCA_029034505.1. Taxonomy (NCBI): domain Eukaryota; kingdom Metazoa; phylum Arthropoda; class Insecta; order Lepidoptera; family Papilionidae; genus Ornithoptera; species Ornithoptera priamus. The sequence continues at coordinate 725,768 of JARDWD010000517.1, read as the reverse complement.
GGTGTTGTGTCGACACGTCATGAACAAGCGTGTCACCATCAGATGAACTTCCCTCTCCCCCACTCGTCAATGTAAAACTTAACACCGCTTAAAATAAACAATGAAACTTAAAGTATTTTCGTAGTGGTTATAATTTCCCACAAAGTGTACGCTACGTGAGAGTGGGCAAGCGTTTGCCTTTACACGGGCACGTACAGTTAACCAATTCACACCACATCATTGCAATCACCAACGCTCAGTGTTGTACGTGGCCTCATTGTAATAGTGCTGTTCCGATGTCCAAAACAAAATGGCTGCCACCATTACGATTCATGCCGAGACTGAAAATTCCTCGAGCAACGCGTAACTAGTTAAAAGCAAATACGTTTTATAGTATCACCCCAAAAACGTCCACAGCTGGACGTAGGAGACAAATCTCCAGACTGATCCGTCCTATGCTGCCCAGCGGTTCCTCGCGAGCTTCACCAGGTCGTTGGTCCTCCTCGTGCGATTGTGACAAATTGTATCGTGATAATTATTTAAGGGGAGTGAAAAAATGACATTGTATTTATAATATAGTGGTTTATCTGGTTTTATGATGGACTAGCTGATACTCTAGTGGATAAATACTGTACTGCCACTATCAGGGTAGGCCCAATGCCCTAAAAGTTAGTACTCTGCAGCATCATCTGTTGACGTACTACGCACAAGAAATATATGTAAGTACTAATTTACTACAGTAACTATCTCAAATATTTTGTATTATTGATTTTTAATATACCGCTGACTAATAGTAGTGTGAACACATTACAGTGCCCAGATCCAGTTTGAAAGGCGCTGTAGTTAATGTAATTGCTGGGGTAACGAGACTGATCATTCTGTGTCTCAAGCGACGAGCGCAATTCGACGCAGTATATATTATCCTAAATGATAAGTGTTTACTGTTTGGTCCTTGACACCTTTTTAATGTACTTCTTGTCAGCCGGATAACGCCCACAGCTGGGCTTAGATCTCAAGTTCAAGGATTTACCTTGACGTGGAACTAGTCGCTCTCCTCACCATGCTTGCCCAGTGCGGGTTTGGGAGTAGTCAAAGCCTCGTCTATTGTTTAGCAGGGTGCACCGCGTGCAGGTGAGTTTGACCTGGGCTCCATAAGATGTCTGGGCGGAACCTCTTACACCCCCTCACAAACTAGCTCCTTAAAAATCAGGAACTTTTGCACCCGGTGCAGGAGACCTAGAGATATTTTTCAAGTTTATAGCCAACATTCAAGGTAAGACAAGAAAAAAAATATTTTTATTCTACGAAGACGAACGGCTCGTTGACCTGATGGTAAGTGACATCTGCCCATAACAACGTGGCGCTTGTTAAGAAGGTGTGCTGGTGAGGATCAGAATTGTTTTTAAAGTAATGATCTAGTCAAATACATTGTTTGTTCTTCGAAAGGAAAACTTCGAATATTGCATTCAGTAATCGAATATTAATACAATAGAGAAGATGTGACCAAGAAAGGAAGGTTTTCAAGGAAGAATGGAATCCACCAACTCACGCTTTGCAATTGTGACGACTTAAGTGGTATTAGAGAAGGGAGTTGCAGGTGTGGGGATATAAAAAATCTTTTTATGTATTTTTTTTTATTCAACGAATGGATAAGATGAGACCTAAACGTAACTGGTGCAAGTGGGGATGGTATACACAGCACTACATTGTGCTCGCCTGGAGACATATATCGAATTTCATTACCCCAGTGATTACACTAGCTACAGCGTTCTTCAAACCGGAACATAGTATAACGTTTGCACAGTACCGTTTATCGGCTGCAATAGGAGCAGCGGTAGTACCTAATACTGCAGCTCCTTGCATTCGAAATACCTTCACTACTTGCTCTCGCGATGACAGAGACAGGTCTTCGTCGCTGGTCACAAGCGGGGTCACAGGAACACTTTTGCACATCTTTGCGACTCCGTCAGCGGCAAATGCACTGCGCATCTCCATGTCGGGGGAGAGACCCCTTTATTTTCACCGCTGTAAGAGCACGCCGAAACCTATAGGGCGTTCTCCCTTCGGCTCTCTGCGTCGAATCTAGTCTTAGGCTTCGTCGTCAAAGGTTATATGGCCGCGTATGATTGAGAGAGTGGTGGAATGCAATATCCACATTCCTCTTTCCCTACGGCCCCACTGCTTCTTCGTCAGCCGTACGGCATGGGTTAGTCGCGGAGGGTAGAGAAAACAGCGAATCGTAACACTAACAATCTTCTCGATCCTCGATTATACTACGGCTGCGAAGGGCAGTACAAGCTCGCCACGGCAGCCCACCGGCACACATCCTAACTGAGCTCAAGGAGCTCACCTGAAGCGACCACCTCGGGCCGGCGTTATGGTGGTACCTAGTAGTTGCATACATGCTACTCGGAACACAGCCGTGGCGCTGAAACTGTGTATTAATGAATCTTTATTGTTTTCATCTGAAGTGTAGACGTGCTTCGCTTCCGGAACAGGTCACAGGCCAGATAAAGTGTCCGTCCGTCGCTCTCGTTCACTAAAAACAGAATCGGGCGCATATGAAATTTTCGGTAGTGCAATGACCAGTAACGTAAGTGGGGCACGGAGACACTGGCTACAGTTTGTTTGTCGGCAGCGCTGTGTCTTTATGTAGCTTCACTAATTAGGCCTTCACCTACTGAGATATTACACGAGATTTAATGAAAATAAAGATCTAGCACTGCGCCTGTTGACGCACGGCGTATTGTTTACTTACTCACACAAATAATACAAGTTAAGATGTTACAGGTGGCAGGTCTCTGTTGTCACAGCCCTGTACTCTCGGGCTAGTAAGAATAGGGCTAAGGTATGCCCTGCCTGTCGTAGAAGGCGACTAAAAAGGTCTAGGAATTTCGCAGGCCTTGAGGGACAGCGTATAGCTCAGCGCAATTTGCAAAGGGGCACCAATGCGTTAGGTAAGAGATCCTGGAGCCTCGCCGAACGCACTGATGCAGAGAACCGAGAGGGTTTTAGCGAGTAAGAATCTAAAATAATCCTGACTTCCCCGCAGGATATCAGAGACCGTCTAGGTACCGCAGCGCCCATTGCAGCGGACAAACAGTGCTATGTTCCAGACGGGCGCTGTAATTGGTATAATTACTGGGGTAACGAGACTCAAGGTATTATGTCTCAGGCGGCGAGCGCAGTGTGGTGCAGCATATCATCCCAATCAGTTATAGGCAAGTGTATCAATTACCATCATATGAATGTTCCCAGACGTAGCCCCTTACTATGGGCCTTATGAAAAGGCTCGAAGTCATCCAAAGGGCAATGGAGAGGGCTATTCTCGGAGTTTCTCTGCGCAATCCGATCAGAAATGTGGAGATTCGTCTAAAAACTAAGGTCACCGACATAGCCTAAAAGATTACTAGAATTAAGTGGCAGGTGGCAAGGCATATTGCTAGAATGACTGACGGCCGATGGGACAGTAAGGTTCTTGAGTGGCGGCCGCCGTACTGATAGACGTTGGAAGGCCTCACACAAGGTAGACCGACGATCTGGTGAAGGTCGTGAGAAGCCGCTAGATGAGGGCAAGGAGGGACCGATCGCTGTGGAGGTTTTTGGAGACGCCTATGTCCAGTAGTAGACGTCGCTTAATTTAATAAAAAAAGGGTAGAAGAAATTTTTTATTCAAATTTGTATAAAGAAGTGAACAGCAGCGGCGATTGCTTAGTTAGTAAGATCTGAAAGTGTTCCGGCTGAGCATGAGCATCCGGTGCAGGAACCGGTGTGCTGTAACATTCAACAGGTTCTTCCTTTTCATCTTTTCCTTAAGAAGAAGAAAGAGTTCCAGTAATGAGACCATCAAACAGCCAATTTATAAGGGAAGATGTTAATGGTCATTGCTATGGCAACGCGCTAGTAACAATTCCACAAACCACTTTTAACTCACAACGGTAACGTTGACTGTGTGGTGACCACAGTAACAGTAACAGTCGTACTATTACTGACCAAAAAAGGTATCATGGAAAAAATTTAACAATCTCTCGTTATTCCAACCCCACCACCTTCTCCATTGAGTTAAGGGGTTTTTTAATTTCAATAGCTTTACGAGTTATCCTTGATAGGAATTGGTGTTGTTTCGCAAGGATCTGGTGACCGATCAAACCTGATGTAATATTACAGTCAGCTGTTTTTTCCTTTACGAGGACTAATAGATTTTTTTTTATTATTCCTAAGTAATGAAGATCATATTTCTTTTGGTCTGCCCATAACGTGGCACTGGTTAGGATGGTATATTCAGCACCACATCACACTCGTTGGCTTAGACATGGGATGTTGAGTCTCGTTACCCCAGTAATGTCAATAGTCACATCGTCTTTCAGACTGAAACACAGTAAAGTATATATAGATATCCAGACATCCAATATGTCATCACGAGAGAAACTCAGAATTTAATGTTCTGGTGAAGGTTGAGGGAAACAATCGGATGCAGGCGGCACAGGATCGATCGATGTGAAGATCTCTGGGGGAGGCCTATGTCCAGCAGTGGACGTCTATCGACTGTCGATGATGATAATTCAGAATTTGGTGGAGATATTGCTTCTGCCGTTTAGAGATCAGCAAAAGAAAGACTTTACAAAAACCTTCCCCAAAGGGAGTTCTGGGGGTGTTACAGCCGGGAAAGCGTTGAACACTTAGTACATTTCTTAGAGAATGTTTGTTTGTGTGTTTCCATTAGACATCATTTCGGTCCAGTGTATACACAGCCTTACCCTAAAACCATGTCAAGTACATAAATACTGATTACATGAAGTAACAACCAAATCAAACACAAAGCAAGCGGGGTTTGTAAAGTGGTTGTAAATAATGTATATAACATACTTTTTTTTAAAAAAATGTGTATTTATATAAAAAAAAAGAAAAAACGGCAAAAGTCTAGACATTCACCTGATTGTAAGTGATACGCCTGCCTATAACGTAGCGCTAGTTAGCATGATGTCCACAGTACAACATTGCGCTAGTGTTAAAGTCTCATTAGTGTAACAATTTCATTAGCTACAACGCCCTTCAAACCGGATCATAGTAATGTTCGCACAGTACTGTCTGTCGGCTGCAGTAGGCACTGCGGTGGTACCTAGGCAGTCTTCGGCAACAGAGACCTACAATCATTAAGTCGTAGTATTTCTAATACTGTTACTTCGACCCAAGGTGCTGGTGCAGTCTCCAGGAACCTCCCGGATACTTAAACGACGGTCGGAAACAGAGTCAGGACTGTCCTGCAACATAGAGTATGCTAGCACGGAAAAGAGGTCGTCATGATGAATGCAAAGAAATTTCTCAGCTCTGAATGAGATTGGTTTTCATTCACTCTTCTATAACTAAGACATAAATACTGTACTATTTACTGGTTATGATCATGATGATGTCTTCTGTTCCAGGAGACCGTTTAGGTAGATACCACTGCAGCGCCTATACCAGCCGACAAACAGGAGTAGTAGTGTGCAAGCATTACCGTGCTCCAGTATGAAAGGCGCTGTAGCTAATGTAATTACTGGGGTGACGAGACTCAACATCTTATGTCTCAGGCGACGAGCGTTAAATGGTGCAGTATATATTACCCTAACTAGTCACGTTGTTATGGACAGGTGTATCACTCAACATCAGGTGAACGTCCCGCTCGTCATAAAAAAATAACATCTGTATTTTTGCGGCGAGAATTAAACGAACACTACCATCATATAAACTTCACCAGTTCTGTTGTCATGGAAACGAACTGAGGATGTCTACTGCTAGCAGGATAACCGCTGCGTCATTCGGACAGTTAACTGCAGACGTTTTTATTAATAAACATGATTAGTATTCGCGAAACTGAAATAGAAGCTGCAGATATATCTTATCGTTCACGCTTGGATGTTGCGACACCGTGCTATCGCCGCCGTCCTTCGGAGAGTGGAAACTTTTCGCAGGTGCTGCGTGATAACCTCGTGCTCCAACCGGAACCGACTCCGGCCCCAACTGACAATGTTCGACAGATAAGACTATAACTATAATCTGAAGAGGACCAGTGGAAGTTGGCTTAATAACTTTTGCGATGATGTAACGAGACGGAAGTAAAATAGAGCATAATCAGCGTAATTGTATGCTGCTTACAGTGCTGTTTCAACTAACTTTACTGGTGGTAGGTCACTGCTGCTGGAGACTGTCTAGGTACCAACGCAGCTCTGATTGCAGCTGACAAACAATACCGTGTTCCGGTTTGAAGGGCGCTGTAGCTAGTGTCAATACTTGGGTAACGCAACATGTCTCCAGGCGAAGCGCGCAACGTGGCCCAGTGTATAACATCGTAGGCAGCGCCACGTTGTTATGGACAAGCGTATCACTTATAATCAGGTGAATACCTTGTTGGTCTCATCGCTTAGTTGAATAATAAAAAAAAAATCGTGGCTGCGACTGAAATATACTTTCTACGTTCACACTACTTTTACCATAACGTTACATAATGTATCAGTTAACTTACAGTCTACTGTAATTAACCTAATACACAACTATTACTATATAAAGAAATAAAGAATAATAATATATACATATATATATAATTCAATTTCAACATATAAATGTAATGATATCCTCGTCTAGTCCCTTCCTTATTTTAAAAAAAACTATACCACCATGCAAACTTCATCAGACCCTGGATTCGAACCAATGCATCTCCGTATGACCGTTAAGCATCATCAATCAAAGCAGCTTCCTACCTACGTTATCGACGTATATAATAAATCAAGACATCTATTTATAGTTTGACTATTTTTTTTTTCTGAGCGTCACTTTTTGGGGTTTTTATCTGTAATCACTAATTACAGTTGTAATTATAAAGTACAATAATGTGCATGGAAATAACGACCGGAATATTATTCCCGTTATCTGACCGCAAACGATAATATTTAATGACTGAAGTGATTTTATTTATTTATTTTGTAAGCTGTTCATCATATTTGTACTGCACGAACCTTCGTTTTTTAAGACAGCGTTCGACTACGAACCCACTTAAAGTTAAGTGGTGATGTGATCTCTGGTCGTAACACCCACCAATCTAGTAACACCGTATTCAGTCTTTTCTTGAAGACGCCCTGGTATTTAATACACTGCACTATAATATATTCACTAGTTACAACGCCTTTGAAACCGGATCACAGTTATGTTTGCAAACCGTTGTTTGTGGGCTGCAATAGGCGCTGCGATGGTACCTAAACGGTCTGCGGCAGCAGAGACCTACCACCAGTAAATCTTTACAGAGATTCATTACCTTCGATATCATAAGTCGAATGCTGCGTTAATTGCTCCTCACTCTATATCATCATCATTTCCACCGATGGACGTCCACAGCTGGAGACAGGTCTGTAGTAATGTGTTCCACAAAGCGTGGTCTTGCGCTGTTTGAATCCAGTGGATCCCAGCGATTCTCTTTACGTCCTCAACACTCACTCTGCAACGAGCGGTAATTCCGTTCGGTATATTTATCGTATGCGATATCTGCCGAACGTATTTGAACGTAATCAAATCATTTCATATCTAGATTCCTGTCAAAATATTTTTAGCCGCTTTAGTGTTTCTGTTGCTAATGCTGAAATGTGCAGTCATTGACGATACATTCGACTGATAAGTGCAAAAATACCAATGCAACTTTTTTTTTTACAAGGCGACGAGACGAACATGACGCTCGCCGTAACAACTACTTCAGATGATATACACAGCATCACAGTGCGCTCGTCGCTTTAAAACGTTAGATGTTACCTCAGTAATTACATTCTATACTGGTGGTAATAAATAAATCTTTACTCCCAAAAATATTAATTAATTCTTCTATATGTGATGATCGATACTTGAGTTTAATTCTCACGATGTTATAATGGAGCCGTGGATTGTGAAGAGTCTCTCTCTCTCTCTTTAAGTCGGTTCCTCAATGCTGAGAGTCGAATGGTGAAGAGTACTCACGTAGAATAGTTCAACTCTCAACGCGAAACTAGCGGATATATAATGTGAGGGTAAAAGCTAATTAGGCGGATTCGTTGAAATCCTATTATACACCGAACATGTGACCTGGGAATCGAACGGTTGTTAAGGTATAAGTTAAAGGCACTGGTGGTGGGTCTCTGTAGCAGAAGACCTACCACCAAGGAACTACAGTTTTGGAGCCGGTTAGAGCTACTGTGTTCCGTCAGCAGGGAACGAGGGTGCTGCGCTGACGTCACCCCGTCGAGTCACAAGTCCACAGGACAAACACGCCACGTGCGAGCGTCACCTGCATCAGCAATGATTCACCGAAAACGTAACTTGTCGCCATGTTGATACTTAACCGTATCTCCCGCCGTCTGTGATAACGCTGTAACCATACTACCGCTTTTTTTTTCACACCGGAAATGCGAAACAACCTCATACTTAAACTGCTGGTAGGTCTCTGTTGCTTGAGATCGTCTGTATACCACCGCGACACCTGTTGCAGCCGACAAACGTTACTGTGTTCCGGTTTGAAGGGCGCTGTAGCTAGTGAAAGTATTGAAGTAATGAGACTTAAAGTATAACATTTCAAGTCGACGTACATAGTGTGGTGACGACGTTACTACTTTCTAAAATGAAGGGTCATGTAGCTAATGAGAGTATAGTAGTAACGAGATGTTTTAATAACCGGCAGACCAGTATAATGGGGGGTATGGGTTAGTGTGTTTTGATATTAAAAGAGCTGTAGCTAGTGAAATTACTGCACTAACGAGACTTAATATCTGCTGTCTCAAGTGGTCGAGCTTTGTTTTAAAATGAAGAGCGTTGTAGCTAAAAAAATTACAAGTTTTTTTATATGTACACCCGCTTATAACATTGTAGCGTTAGTTAGGATGTTATACACTGCACAATATTGCGCTCGTCGCCTTGAGACATAAGATGTTAAGTCTCGTTACCCCAGTAATTTCATAGCTACAAAGTCCATCAAATGCAAAAACAGTAATGTTTATACAGTACTGTTTGGAAGCAGAAATAGAAATTACGGTGGTACCTACCACCAGTAAAGAGACCTACTGTAGCACACGTTACTCTTTTGAAGTGAAGGGCGTTGTAGCTAGTGAAATTACTGGGATAACGAGACTTATCGTCTGATGTCTCTATTGACGTGCGGAATGCGGTGAATATCACATAATACGTGTAAGGTAGACGTCTGCGACGGTGACCGCTCACCACCAAGCGGCCTCGTGATGGTGAGCGGTCATCAAGCTGTAGCTGCATCAGCGCCGGTAATAGAAACCTGATGAAAAATATCTGCGTATTTACATTATACCTAATACAATGATCTTTATCACCTCCATATATAGATACGCGACGTCACAGATGATAATGTGTAATTCAAATTTCGAACCATTTGTGGAATGCAAATATCAAACATCATCGGTCGCCGTATACGCGCCGCGACCGGGTATTTGTTGGTATTTGTCATTATACACTCTTTATAACTGGATCGTTAGCTTATAAGGATCGGCCGTAGAGGTCGGCGCATCGGACCTCTCGTTCGACAGCGGAAACCAAGTCTTTGCTGCTGGTAGGTCTGCGTTGCAGACCGTCTAGGTACCACCGCAGCGCCTAGTGCTGCCGACGAACAGTACTGTGTTTACTGAAGCTGTAGCTAGTGAAATTACTGGGGTAACGAGTCCCAACGTCTTTTATCTCAAGGCGATGATCTTTGTAGCGGTGTGTATAACGTTCCAACTAGCGCCATGTTGTTATGGTCAGGCTCACTTACTATCGAGTGAGTAAATAAAAAATCTCTTTGCTTATTAGGACCGACAAACAGTAGTGTATATATATTAATTTAACACGTAAGCTAGTTTTTTTTAATGAAATCTTATTGTAATTTTGTATATTTCACGACGACGCTCAGGAGTAACCCTGCCGATTTAAAAAGCGTTATAGTTGAAGTAATTTGGGAACATAATTTACTGTATTTTAATATCCCGCACAAAGCCTTTATTGTTATACTACGAAGCGACGAGACGAGCGGTACGTGCACCTGATGTTAACTGATACGCCCGGTCATAACGTGGTAATAGTTGAGGCGGTAGCACCACATTGCGCTCGTCGCTTTTAGACGTGACTTCACTAGCTACAGCCCCTTTCTAACCAGAACAGAATAATGTCTGCAGACTGCCGTTTGCTGGTAAAAATAAGCTGAAGTCTTCAGATCTGAAGTGAGGTTGTGTGGGGGAGGTTATCGAAAAGGTTAGGGGTAAGCGGTTTACTGCTTAATTAGCCGAAACTAATTAACACGGAACTATAATTTAACTGGGTTGTACAGTGGCAACGAATCTAAGAAATTCATCTCTTTTTTTTTCTTTTCGGAGAAGCTGAGGATCGCATTTGGTGGTAGACATTGAGGAAGGCCTACACCCAGCAGTGGATAAAGAAAGTCTGATAGTGATGATAATGAGAGGGGTTGGAATATCCTCAGCGCCATTCTAACATCGGCGGTTTTTAACTGGCCACTTAGAAGGAAGGAAGGGGCGCTGTAATTAGAGAGCTACAGCGGCCTTCAAACCGGAACAAATTAATGTTTGCACAGTACTGTTTATCGGCTGCAATAGGCGCTGCGGTGAGACCTAGACCTAACACCATTAGGTATTCATGGAAGCTGTTCAGAAAGTCTGTGTTCGAAGACACGCATCGTGTTCGGATGGTCAGCACGTTAGCGACACATGCGGCGCTGACGCAGGCATCACCCATCCATCACCTCGAGTGGTTCAGATTACTTTAAAAACGATGAGAGATCGTGTCCACTCGAACTCCAGAATACTATCGGGGATGCAATCTGCAGATAAGACGAAAAAAAATTTCACTCCATTATCAGTGATTCGATTGTAAGCGAGATCGTCGGGACGAGATAAGGCGGTCGGGCGCGACGGCAGGATACTAAATTTAGGTTCTAATGCAGACAGATATAGACTAGTCTTAAAATATATGGAGCGTCGATAGCTCAGTGCGAGCGCCGTCGGAGGAGACGCGGGTTCGATTCCCACTCAACTCTAATATCTAGTGCAGGTCATCGTTACTACTGGTAGCTCTCTGTTGCCGCAGACCGTCTAGGTACCACCGCAGCGCCCGTTGCAGCCGACACACAGTATTGTGTAGACATTACTGTGTTCCGGTTTGAAGGACGCTACAGCTAGTGTAGTTATTGGAGTAATGAGATTCGACATTATATGTCTAAAAGCGATGAGCGTAACGTGATTGTGTATACCATCCTCATTACTACGACGTTGTTATGGACAGGCGTATATCTTACCATCAGATGAACGTATCTTACCATCTCACTGCTTCATTGAATAAAAAAAAAACATGGATTTGGACCGTTAATCCTCGAAGAAGAGTCCCAGTCCCAGCCGTGGGAAAATAAATAGGTTGTCCTATGTATTATGTAATTTTTCGTATATTACTAGTAAGAATGTTGTATTACTGGTGGTAAGTCTCTGTTGCCGGAGACCGTCTAGGTACAACCGCAGGGGTTATAGCAGTTGATCAATAGTAGTGTTCCGGTTTGAAGGACGCTGCAGCTACTGTAATTACAGGAGTAATGAGAGAACGTCTCATATCTCAAAGCGATGGGCGCAATGTGGTGCTATGAATAACATATTAAGTAGCGCCATGTTATGGGCACGCGTATCACTTAAAATCAGGTGAACGTCCCGCTCGACTAGTAGATTTGTTGAATAAAAAAAAATCGGATTCGAATCTCTGTCTGCTGACTGCCGCTTGCTTGAACAAATCGACGACGTATTTTTTTTTTTTACGATGTTTAACTAAAGATTAGCGCTAAGCACGAAGCTATCACGTCTCGAGTTCCAAGCAAACATGTTCTAGAAACAAAACCAGCAGCGTGTGTCCCGCAGCGTCACGTGCGCTCCGGTGTGTCGCAATCCTAACACCCAAACGTAAGGGTGGGGACACATCACGAGGGAATATGCAAATGGCATTATGCATTGTCATCACTAATGTAAAATGTATATCAGATTATAACAACTTCAGTTTAAATAAATAAATAGCCCACTTAATGTTCCCACTGCTGGGACTCTGGGTTTTCTTTCACAAGCTGAGAATGAAGTTACTGATGGTAGGTCTCTGGTAGGTACCACCGCAGTTTCTATTGCAGCCGACAGACAGTACTGTGCAGACGTTACTGTGTTCCGGTTTGAAGGGCGTTGCAGCCAGTGTAATTACTGCAGCAATCAGGTTTAACATCCTATGTCTCAAGGCGACGAGCGCAAGGTTGTGCATACCGCTCTAACTAGAGCCACGTTGTTATGGGCAGGCGTATCACTTAACATCAGGTGATCGTCGAGCTCGCCTCGTCGCTTCGCTGGATAGTAAAGAAGACAGTTGTTCTTGCGTCAGGTGGATTTCTTCATTATTTTCCTTCACCGGAAGCTGAAGTGTCGTTGGGATCACGGCCTTAGGCTTCAGTTTGAGTAATTAGGACTAACTGAAGAATAAAGTTGAGGCTGTATTTGATGATGTGTTACGAGTCATCACCTGACAGATTCGCATACCAATAGGAATGCGCAACTTAGGATATTTACACAGCACCATTCTTCCGTCACTTTAATACGTGGTCATCAATAACCACAGCTGTAGCTAGTGATTAATGAAATAAGGAGACAACATCTTGGTTCAAAGCCGCATACTAAGTATGATGCAGTGGATATCATCCTAACCAGCGCCATAATATAGATAGTCTCCTCATCATCGGGAGGACGTTCACAGAGAAAACTGGTGGTAGGTGTCTATTGCCGGAGATTATGTAGGTACCACTGCAACTGCTACTTCCGCCGCCAAACAGCAGTATGCAAATGTACTATGATCCGGTTTGAAGGGCGCTGTAGCTAGTAAAATTAATAGGATAACGAGACTTAACATATTGTTGTTGTGTGTACATAATACTATGCTATGTAGTAAATAGTAATGAGCAAGCGTATCACTCACTATCAAGTGAACGTTTTTCTCGTTTCGTCGAACGAATTAAAACGTGTAAATACCAAACAAGAACCGAATATCTCTCTGGTTGTGGGACTGATTGTAAGTCTCTAGCCCCAGTCCCAGACCCAAAATTGACGTCTACGTACTCAGCTGGACCTGAGGAATGATTTATGGAAAAAAAATAATCATTTAACACCAGACAACCACGCCGGAAGCTCGTGGAAGCCGAGTCAGTGTTTTATTTGTTCTTAATCCTTGTTTTAACATTTACAACGGAGACGATTTGTTTGATCTATTTAACCGGCGAAAAAACTTTCCAACGTGACGCATCCGGCTCTTCTGTTACTTCTGATTGATGATCACACACTTGACCAGTGTATGATCTTGATTATCTATGTGTAAGGTCCTGGATCCAGGACATGTAATCTCGTAAATTGGTAACAGTAAGAATGGAGCATTATATTTGCCGTCAATCAGTATACGATGAATGTGTTGGTGTGATGTTAACGTAACTTCCTTCAATTCGTATCTACTATCGAAATTATCATAGAATCGAACCTATTACCCGTTGTGGTGTGGCTGCTGTGTCAAATGGACCATGTGAGACAATATAATCATTCTTGGGCTCTAATAACCCGGAGTATCGTTATTGGAGTCCGTCCAAACAGCTCATCGATTTCGTTCGTACAATAAGCAGGAGGCCGTGAGACAGTCTGATCGAATGGGTCATTGAACTGGCGTCAGGACCGATCGACCTTCAAGCAGTGACAGCTCGGTGGAGTAGTGACCAGATTCGAAGAGGAACTGGGTTCGATACTCGTTAAGCGTAAACTGTGCAACAAAACCTTTCGATGCAACCAATGTCTTGTTAGAACCAACAGCTGTCGTGAACATAGATATCCTCCAACTTTACTCTTGACCTTCATAGTGGAATATCCTTATGGGCGAAGGCTGAAAGTCCCAGCAGTGGATTTAGTGGGCTATTAAGATGTCGATTGGCCTGTTTCTTTTTAACCAACCGCTCATAATGATGTCTGTCATAATCTTGATTTATATATGTGTGTGTTTTAATCATTCCTTTGAACTGACACGTTGGTTTAGTGGTTAACTGCTTGTAAAAGCAGTGTCAGGTTCGATTTCCGGTTTGGTTCCAGAGGGATTGAATTTCGATGATTTGGTCATCCTGCTTCTGACGTGACTGTGTTTGGTTTGACAACTTAAGAGTAACTTGACAGTATGAGTATTCTAGGCAAGCTTTAAATCGCCAAGGTTAACTGTTGACACCTGATGTTAAGTGGCGATGTGGTCTATGGTGGTGAAGCGCACAAATTTATCAATAGCCTATTCACACTTTTCTCGAAGACACCAACCTTCACCACCTTCCGCCTTATTGATAATTACGTGACATAATCTACGTTCAATGTTTTTCTAGATAATTAAATAGAACTAATAATATTATTTTCCTATTTCATTACTGACTATATTTTTTTTTATTCGTGGAGACGGGCGAGATGTTTACCTGATGATAAGCGATACCCTTGCCAATGGGAACGCGGAGCTGGATCAGCTAAGCTATCCTTTCATCCTGGAAGCGTCTGATACGGGTACGTCTTATACCGGGCAGGCCACCATTGCTGCACTTACTTCAGCAGAACGCGAGCTCGTAAATACGAGGTTCCTGATGGTAGGAAACTTTTGCCAGATGTTGTCTACCACCACAGCTCCTGGTGCAGCCGACAGTATTCCTTTATTAAATTTATAAGCAAGTGAAGAAACTAGTCACATTAAATGACAAATAATAAGTTATGGGTCAATGACCTTTCAAGTTTGAGGAGTTCATTCAGCGAAAATAAATAACCGTATCTTTTTTGCAAGCAATGCGGAAAAATAATCAGTTCACCTGATTGTAAGTGATGCGCATGCATAACTTGGCGCTAGTTAGATTTATACAATGCACCATATTGCGCTCCTCGCTGAGACATCAAGTGTTAAGTTTCCTTACCCCAGTGAGAAGCACTAGCTACAGCGCCTTTCGGACTAGAATACATAATGTTAGCACACTACAGTTTGGTAGAAATGAGAGTTGTGGTGGTACAGATACAGTCTACAGCTTCAGAGTTCTACCATCAGCATATTCAATGTTCATCTAAACAGTTGTTAGTTTACAATATGGTCCATCAATAGCTACAGCGCATCAATATCATCATCGGTCGTTAGACGTCCACTGCTGGACAAGGACTTTCCCAAAGATTCACACATCGATCGGGTAGGCATTCATAAGGGGGGATTTGGGTCGTTTCCCACCAGGCGGGCTCAAAGCGGTTTGGTGGGATCCAGAGCCTCCTTTGTTGACTAGCAGGGTGCACCACGAGCAGGCGAGGTTGGCTGGGACCCCGTGAGTTGTTGTGCGGGACCCCTTACATCGCAGCTACAGCGCCCTTCAATGGAATTATAAAATACTCCTTACTTAATGGATGCTGCAGTTAGAACTGAGTTGTGAATCTTCAATAACTGCAATTTCCTTACTTACTCAGGAAATATAGTTTTAATATTTTCTTCCTTATCTAGTGTTTGCTGAAATGAGAAAAAAAAGGAAAAACTTACATTTAACTTAAACATAATTAAGTTTTTTATAACAAAGTCAACAGAATAAGTAGAAATATTTACCTCATGGTAATCTGTTCACAATGAGATGTCATGTATATATCTATACATATATAAGATATTTCCACCTGTAGAGACTCATCACGATATCTCTGGAGCGATGAGGCCTGGAGACTTGAAATTTGGTAGGGATATTCCTTATGTCGAGTCTACGGCAGGTAAGAACGGATTTTAGAAAATGTTACCCTCTAAAGGGGTTGCGGGGATATTAATATCATGAAGGCGCCCAAGAGGTGCCAGGTTGCCGCTGGTCGGGAATATTATTGTCAATTTTTAAATCTTTTGTGCTACAGCCAGCAGCAGGAAGCAACTAGTTTATATGTTCATGTTATACCGTATGTGCTGGTGGCAGGTCTGCTGCGGGTTGACAGTCTAGTTACCACGGCAACTGCTATCCCTGGCGCCAAACAGTAGTGGGCAAAGATTGATGTATTGTTGTACTGTAAGTGATTAAGTAAGCGCGGTAGAGACTGACATGTTACGTCCAAGAGCGGCGAGGACAAGATGGCGCTGCGGGCGCTGGTTAAATAAAAATGGCGTAATGTATGTAATATTGATTATTAAAAAATAAAAACAATCGGCATCGATAATTTTGGCCGTGGCTAATGCACGAAGCGATTACGATACAGATCACAGAATCGTTTTGTTTACAACGCAAACATCGGGCCGGGCAGGGCAGGGCCGGGCCGGGCCGGGCCGTGTCGGGGCGCTGTTATAAGGGTGCGCGGGCCCGGGCCGCGGCAGTCGTTCACTGGACAGGCGCATGCGCGGGCGCTCGTGTGCGGCGCGGTGCGTTAAACAGAGTACGGAGCACGCAGCACGGGATCGGTGGGACCGCCGCCAAGAGTTCACAGTTTATTTCCGTCCACTTTGCGGAACTCTTAGTGAGTATTGCAACCATCAATCATCTAGATCTATACTGCAGACATTTTAAATTAGAAAAATATTTGCGAAATTTGTCTGTACTTAAGTTAGCAGACTATTAACTTATTATATACATTGTTGGCCTTCGAGGCTTTAACTTTAGGGGATAATATTTCAAAATTTGTTATTAAAATTTGAAATTTTAATTCGAAATTGGTCGGAAATATTCCAGTACGACGACAACCTGTCCCCCTCGAGCCCCTTCTCTTTATTACCATCCCTGCACACTCCCTTGGGGAAAGAATATCAGAAGATAAATTTTTAGCTGTCCTATCGACACAAGCAATATCCCTACCAAAGTTCAAGTCTCCAGGCCTTATGGCTCCAGTGATGTCGTGATGAGTCTCCACATAGGTAGAGATCTCTTATGTATATTATTTAGATTTTTCTTATAATCATTTTAAATATCTATATATATATATATATATATATATATATATATATATATATATGTCTCCTTTTTTATATGATAAACTTGTTTTAAGACAAAAAAAACTATGACACCTACTTTACATTAACATCGAAGTTTTTTCTTTAAAGTTTTTATTCTTAAGTTATTGTATATACTTATTTCATCCGCGCATAAGTTAACATGGTAATGTATTTTGATAATTACCGTGTAATTATAAGTTGCAATTATTTTACTTACAAAAATAAATACTAAGCAAAAATGTATAGAGTTTGTGTTAAGGTAAGTTAATTTTAATTATCTATCATTATTAGTGCACTCGCCATGTCTGGTTTCCTTCTCTTTCTATTTCACATCTGTTTCACTCCGATTAGAATTTTATATCCGTTTCATAATATCAATACGCAGCGATTATTTCTGCTGCCCTGCTTTCCTCCCTCACTTACGGCAGAGAGACATAGCACGAGACCATCGGGCTGGTCCAACCATTCAAAGTAGCACAGCGAGCGATGGAGGGAGCTGTATTTGGTATTTCTCTAAAGGACAAAATCCGGAACGAAGGAATTCGACGAAGAACTAACGTTGTCGATGTAGCTCTCAAAATCTGCGAGCTGAAGTGGCAGTGGGCCGGTCATGTCTGTCGTGTCAGTGACGGCCAATAGGGAGGGGAGGAAGTCTTGGAGTTAGGATGTTATAAACATAGTAGATAGGTCTGAGACCTAAATTCGCTCCTTGCCTCGGTAATTTCACTAATTACAGCGTCTTTCGAACCGGAACACAGTCATATCTGCACACTACTGTTTCCCGGCTGCAATAGGAGCTGCGGTGGTATCCATTCGGTTCGCCGCTACAGAGGACTACCATCAGTATATACTCCCATATATAGTTATATACCTTTAAGTTATCCTCATAAAAACTTGAAAGGATATATTGATAGTTTATTAATAATTATATCCTGTAGAAATTACAGTGAAAATATATTATTAACCTAAACCCTTATGTAATAAACTAACCACAAAGGTTGTCACAAAGAAGAGAAGTCATAAGATTTCTCCAGCAACGTCTTCTACGCTTCTATATCTGATTACCATCTTTCATCCCGTATTCTTACCACCGCAGTGGTGTCGAAACACTCGTAAACCCAAACAGGATACCAATACGTTATCGCGTTCGTTATTTCGCGAATGTCGTATAATTCTTATCAAGAAGAACCAGCCAGTGGCGGAAATAACACTGAACTGGTTTCCGCGCAGGCGGTGCGAATGATCTAGACCGAGAAAGTACTAAACTGTTTAGTCTCCATAAAGTATCAGATATATAGATTCTAATAATTGTCTGTATAATAAGTGAACAATGACTTAATATATGGATACCCACTGGATGCGAGCACAGTACAGCAGTGGACGTCTGTCGGCTGATGATGATGATGATGATGAAATTATATATACTCATTACAATATATACACAGTAGTAGGGGAACAGCTATTACATATATTTATTGTTATTCGCCCGCTTTGCTGGCCGTAATACCCCGTCTTGGGGTAGGAGTTTGGTAAAATCCATTCTATAGCTCATCCCTAAAGGGCAGCAGCAACATCCCTACCACGTCCGCACTTAGACAGTCTCCGGCAACAGCTACCTACCACCACTCAATTGCCGCAATTAATACATATATGTATTTTAATGCGAAGGAAATTGTTTATATGATTACAAAGAACCAAACAATACTAATTAGTTAACATTTCTCAGCGAATAAATAATTGTTAATCGATTAAAATATTAATTAACAATTAAATGTATTTGTTAAGATATATTTTAATTAAAGAAAATACCTTTACTTCTAGTATGCTATGAAAGATAAGGTCATAGATAGTGATAGGTCTTTGCTACCGGCCACCGTTAAGGCAGGTACCACCGCTCCTATTTTTGCCTGCAAACAGTACTGGGCAAACATTAATGTGTTCCGGCTTGAAGTGAGTTGTGACTAATAAAATTACTGGAGTAATGAGAGTTAACATCCTATGTGTCAAGGCGACGAGCACAATATGGTGCAGTGTATAATATCCTAACTAGCACCACGTTGTTGTGGGCGGTCGTGTCACTTACCGTCAGATGAACGTCTCGCTCTTCTCGTTGCTACATGAAATAAAAAGAAAGAGTAGTTAACGCTAACTGTTTGAAAGAAGTTAACTGCGTCCGTGTTACAGCGGTTAGACGTTTGCGTTATAACTTGGCGGTTCGTTTCCGCTGTAAGTTAAGGTTTTTCGAATCCGCCTATACAACCTGTATTTCGGTTTGAAGCAGATGAGAACCAGTACATTCTGGATGAGTATGGTCCATCACCCCCAGCTTCATTAACGCTAGACATAATTTATAGCGAAGCTCAAGTATCAGCGGTAGTCTTTAGACTTCTGATTGATAGAAATACGGAAGAGTAAGTGCAGTTAGCGACTTCCTTTGTCGTGATTGTAATATGTTCATCAATTTATATTAATTAGAATCGTTGTTAATAGTATAACGTATATATTAATTAAAATCGTTTGTTAATAGTATAAATATATCATTAATCGATATCTCATCGATGATTACGTAGACGCCGTAACGTGATAGCGGAACGGGTTTGCGGCGCGTCTCGTCTTCCAATTTATAAATACGAACCTCGCGACGAGCTGAAGGCATCACTCCTCACAATCTAAAGTGTGAGCAATTGATGATGATGAACATAGCTGTAAACTACTAAAGCAATCAATGATGAAAAGCAGAAAAAAAATCATAAGATTCAACAGAACCAACTCCCATTAGCATCCGATAGTGCATTAGTCGGTTAAATGATGAACCAGCGTTAAAATTCATCAGATAATAGTTTATTTATATATACTTTATATGTATGAATATAACAACAAACACCGTTTGTAGAGGTTTATGTGGGGAAGGGGGAGAGGTTTCGGCTATTTCCCACCACGCTGGTCCAATGCGGGTTTATGGGAACCAGCGCCTTGTTTTTTGATTAGGAGGATGTACCACGAGCGTATGAGGTTGGCGTTCGGGACCCCGTACACTCCCTATATATATATATATACAAATATAAAATATGCGAGTACAGATAGAAATAATCCTTTACTTTCTTCTTATGAACAACTAATGAGATATACCTGTAGATATCATTAGGAAGAAGCAGAAGTTAATGATTTTAATAGTAAAAGAATCATTGTGTTTCAAGAAGTTTCAAGAAGAAAAATAATACAACTGCTGTATAAATTTATAACGTTTATAATCATAGAGAATTAATTTTGAATTAACAAGTTCCAATTTACGTCTATTTGTAAAATTTCATTATACACATGCAAAGTTAAGTTGAACTGATAATGCAAAACGTGTAACTTAATCAAACAATAACTTATACAGTGTGTTTATTCAAGTGTTTATATTTATATGCCATTAATATGCACAGAAAGGTTATTTTTTGTACACGTAAAATCATCGTCGTCACCTTCAGCCTTTATTAATCCACTGTTCGGTTCAGGCCTTCCTTCCCCAATGTCATCCACCAAATGATGTCCTCGTATTTTCGCATCTACCCCCTATCGACGGCTCTTACGTCATCAGTCCATTTGAAAGGAGGGCTTCCTACACTTTTGATTTCTGTCCGCGACCTCCACTCCAAGACTTTCCTCCCCCATCGGCAGCAATTCCCACTTCAGTTGTCAAATTTTGAGAGCTACGCCGACAAATTTAATTCTCCGTCCAATTTCTTCCTTCCATTCCATCATCCGTTTTGTTACTTTGAATCAGGTGCCAAGTCTTAACGCCATAGATAAGGTAGAGGAGGATGCACTTTACAAGTAAAAACAATAAAAAAATACTCCTACAGGATACTCTCCCGAATACTCCAGTCTTCATATGTTCATAGAACACAACAATGATGTTATGGCGGTAGATTTACAATAGGACAGGGGGGAGCCAAACTCTCCCCGGCTTATGGGGATAATTGCCGGCCTAAAGCGTCTGTTACCCAATATCGGTAGACCCGAAGCTAGCTGCCGCCGCCTCTATCTAGGAGTAGTGCGGGCAATGGCTTTGTACGGAGCACCTGTATGGGCGAAATCTCTAACGGAGCATACTGTCACATATTTAAGGAGGCCTCAGAGAGCGATGGCTATTGGGGTAATTCGGGGTTACCGCACTGTTTCTTTTGAGGCGGCGTGTGTTTTAGCGGGGTCCCCTCCATGGGACTTGGAGGCAGAGCTTTTAGCGTCGACTTATGTGTGGCGCTCGGAACGTCGAACGCAAGGACAACAGTTCTCCACAAAAGAACTAGCTCTTCAGAGGTTACACGCTCGACAGTCTGTTATTGAACGGTGGAAGGACAGACTGGCACATCCCCGAGCCGGCCACAGAACTATAGATGCTGTATTACCAGTTTTAAATGACTGGTTGAACAGACCACATGGCGCGCTGACCTTCCGATTGGTACAGGTGCTGACCGGGCACGGATGTTTCGGTAGGTACCTGTGCCGCATTGGTAGAGAGCCAACAGCTATGTGCCATCATTGTGGCAGCGATGAGGACTCGGCGCAGCATACGTTGGAGGATTGTCTCAGTTGGACAAATTTGCGTCGAGATCTCATCGCTGAAATAGGGACAGACCTCTCTCTTCAAGCTTTTGTGAAGGCTATGACAGGAAGCGAGAAGGCGTGGAGTGCTGGCGTCGCCTTTTGCGAACGAGTGATGTCGCAAAAGGAGGCTGCGGAGAGGGAGAGAGAAAGAACTTCTCTTCTCCCTATTCGTAGCCAGAGACCTGGGCGACGGAGGAGAATGCATAATTGCCTCCAACCCCCATAAGAGAGGTTACGGCAGCGAGTTCGGGGGTCGCTTGTTGCCGTATATCAAGAGCCTCGAGGTGGCGCATACAGGTGCGTCTGTACGTTAGTGAAAGGTGGGGAGTGGCAGCTCAACTCTGAGGCGAGATCCTATAATCGATCAATGCCGTTGGAACCGCGGAAGTATGCGCAAGCGTTCCCGTAGTTCCGACCAAGGGTCTTAAGAAGGATACCGTGGGGTTTTAGCCGGTAAGAGTCCGGCATAACTCTTCTACTGACCCGGCAGCAGAAGAGTATCCGATGCAGGATTTCCCCACGAGAAAAAAAAAAAAAAAAAAAAAAAAAAAAGGGGGGAGCCAAACTCCACATGTGTCCTGGGTATCAAATCCTAGTACTTCTGTGTTACAAGGCAAGCAAGCACACACAACAAAGATTCTTGTGTTGTCTTTAGTATTCATCTGAACCTGTGGTAAGTCCTCACAGTCAGATTCTGTCTACTTACTTAAAA
The DNA here is from genome assembly GCA_029034505.1 of Ornithoptera priamus. NCBI lineage: Eukaryota > Metazoa > Arthropoda > Insecta > Lepidoptera > Papilionidae > Ornithoptera > Ornithoptera priamus. The sequence goes on along the minus strand of JARDWD010000517.1, from coordinate 703,471 downwards.
ACTATTCCAACCATCAAACATTTATGTATGAAGGAACGAGTAACGAACGGTAGGAGATACTTTATAATTTTAGGTCTCTACGCAATGTGGTAGTGTAAATATCAGGATCATCAGGTTCAGCTCAATGATATGTAGAAAATAAATCTAATTAGTTTCTTTATTATCTGTAACAGTAATGTCTTCAGTAAGATTGTTCTTGATGATGACAACATCGCAATACAAAGTAAGAGAATCATTTAGATGTATAGTGTTACCATTTATTTATGACATACATCCTTGTTTATCCTCCTCTCCTGAGATATATGAATCATAAGACACATACCGCTGAGGTAATTCTATTATTATATTTATTCTTCTGAAAGTCGGCTTATATAAGGATCATCCCCTCCTCGTCCTCGTTTAGGAGTCAGGTTAGGATTTTCAACGTTTAAATATCCCTCGAGATTGAAGTAAAACGCGACTAAGAAGACGATTACAACAAAAACACCTTTTTTGGGACGTGTATTTCCATTGGCAGTTATTCATATAGTAATAAATATATATTTTTTGAAGGAAAACAAAATGGCGTCTTTGAATAATGAAGTGTTGATGAATAACGAATTATATTTTGTAATAAAAGTATAAAACAGACAGACACGCGTGTTTGGAGTGAACGAAGGGCAGTATGCCAAATGCCGGCCATTTACATATACTGTAATAAGCAATGTATATGAGCTAATTATATGTTTCTTATATGTATTGTAAAAAAACGGTAGTCAAAGGTTATTAATGATGAATTCTTAAAAGTATAATTGAATAGCAGAAGCGGTGGTAGTTTAGTTTGTAAGTAATAATTAGAAGTGGCGTGGGTTAGATTACTATCGAGCTCGAACTTGCAATCCCACAACTTCCGTTTCTTTAAACATCAATCCACCAGCACTTGTCCAGTGGTAGTTAATGTCCTTGACTCTCATTGCGAGAGAAGTTCCGTCCGTGGGAATACTTATGTTCAACAAAAGTGTTTTCATTATGACACACGCCTTGCATATTGATCAACCGAATTGGTTATAGACCGTGATACATGATTTTAACCCTTATCAGTTTGTAGTAAAGTAGTATTTGCCTTAATACACAATTGGCAATATGCAAAAGTTATAAAATTCTTTATCATCAACGAGAGTTACCGAATTATTTATACAGTTTGCGTGCGTAACTCGATTCGTGATTGGTCTCGCATGTACTATTTGTTTTTAACCGACCAAAATGAAACAGTTTCTTTAGTCTTCTACCAGTTCTTTTTTTGAAATTACCAAAACGTTTGTATTCATTTTCGTAAATACATAAAACATAACTGCTACTACTTTTACATTATAAATATCGCGGCGGCCTCTTGTGTGTCTCTTGTCCGTAATTGGATTTCCGGGACATTTGCTGGTTTGGATGATACTAGAACTTTTTCCAAACATAGCTATTTACCAATTGCTATATCATATTACAATGCTGTCCCTGTTGTCACTAGTTGGATTAAGAACAATGTGAAATTGGGGACACGCGTTGGTTATTGGATATAAATAAAAAAAAATTAGGCATCCTTTCTTTAGTTCCGTTTGGGTTTTCATTTAGCACCTACGTTTATAGTAATATCTATTCCTTTATTTCCTGTATTTAATGCTTGGTCTTCATCGTCCATTCTCTAAATAGTGCTATTTGCGAGGAGTTCTTTTAATTAGTGCTTTTTGGACCATAGTCGAGCAAGTGCGGAGGTGCCTTCGCCATATATTGTAGTATGCTTCGATTTCGGCTATTGTAACACTGTCTATTTAGCTGTGTAGGCATTTGTTATTAAAATTCATCGAAACAAATGTAATATACTTTGGCAGTATAAATTAAACAAATGTCAAAGTAAAGTGTTATTAGAGTAGCAAGTACAATAGCATTACATGTAAATGTAATAACACAGTTTAAACGAACACTTTAATAACACCGATTTGAATTGATGATGAGTGATCATCAAAGTGATAACTTCACTGATAAGCGGTCGGAATTGCGTATAATGATCTTCATCACTAGCAAAAAAAAAACCGTGACATATCATCTTAAATGTATGTTGCGGGTAACGCTGAAACATTTACTATTATTTCATATATAAATGACAAGAATGAAAATTATTATTTATTTCTTAGGTTCATCAGTGTAAACAGCCTCTCTTAATTTCCCACTACTGGGACTCAAAGCTATTTATCCACAACCTTTATATTTGTGACTTCTGCGATTTGTGTTAATAGGCTCTAAAAATCATTATCTGGCTTTTATTGCAAATCATTATCTGCTTTACAATTATGAAGAAACACAAGAAAAGTTTTTTTGTTATGTCCAACGATAATAAATTTAATCGCAGTAGACAGCAATATTAAAAAGTACTTTTTCCGTGGATTGTATTGAGAAAAATTTCCTGTCATCCGCTCCTAGATTGCATAAGTTTGAATAGATGTACGGTCGTAATTAGGACCTAGTACACTGCCTTGAGGAACGCCTTATGTCATATCAGTTTTATCATTGAAGTTTTCATCAAACGTTGGACACTATTTACATTCGCGAATGTAGCTTTTAACAAATAAATACGGAGTACTTCCTATCCCTATCTATTTCCATCACAGTTTCAAGAATAATAACTGAAACTGTGTAAGATGCAATCAAATAAACAGAACATTTTTTGAATATCCTAACTGAATATATACAATGATTTCACAATCGTTAGATCATTATAAATTCCTTAGGAACCCTAACTATTCTTACATTTGGGGAGGTGACTGTTGTGGAACTGTTGTTTCGACTTCTTTAATCCTCGAAGAATCACCGTGTACTTGATAAAGAGGATGATTTAAAATGCACCAAATAGTGGTCATTGCTTTGAGAATAATTGCCTGTAGAGAGTTTTGTATTTCTCATTATTGATGGAAGGTAATGATGCAGTTTTGATGGCACATCTAAAATATGAAGGTGGTGGTTAGGCAGACGGGTGGAAGAAAGGCAAGCTAAAGTGCAGCAGGTAGTCGCTACGGCACGATGACGGGTAACTCAGTGTGTGTATAGATATCTTCAGTCTGTCGTGGTGACTGTACGTATCATTAGCTGTTTAACCATGCGCTGGCACATATGTGACCGTGTTAGTACTGTTTATCGCGAATGGTATTTTATTAATGGTATGCAATTGATGTTTTAGTGCTAGCGACATATTTTTAGGCTCATTATTAACGACTGCGAGATATGAAGAGGAGAGCCCAATTCCCGTTCGGCCTAAATGTGATATGGTTGAAACCCAGCTTATTGATGATACTTCGAAAAATACAGTCTACGACCTTCGGCTTTAAAAAATATAATCATATTTTATTTCTAATCTTAATATAAAGAAGAGCAGCATTTCTTTATACTCCTTGCCTTTGATACATTAACCCAGTACAATAAATATAAATACCCTTTGAGATGAAAGATGGTGATGTTTGCATACAACTGTTTCTAGTGATTTTCGGTGTACTAACTTAGGAGATTTTTTTTCTACATAAAATTTATACAAAAACCTCCTTCAAGTTTTCGCACGTCACGATAAGCGTATGTTTAATACTATGAAAAAAAAATTTAAACTTGTGTATGATATAGAAGTTGGAACACTGCAGCCGCAATCCTGAAAAAGGTTGAAACAGTATGAGTAATATAAAAATTCTAATTATTAAAAAAAGTATGATTTTTGTCAATTTTTGTAGACCTCGTTGTAATAGTTTTGGAAATTAGTGGTTGAAAAAAGTCTAAACTAAAAATTTTAATATCAATAGGAGGATATTTCTATTTGAAATTAACAGGAGGGAAAAGTTTCGGCAGAATTGGCGTAGCCTTTTTGGAGATTTCCCGAAACGTTTGGATAAATAAATTTTATTGTAAGAGTCGTGTGAACATGATAATGAAGCTACTATTTTGATATTACCAATAGTCCTGTCGGTTATATTTATTTGCATAGACGATCCGGACCGGACGTTACTAGATGAATGTAAAATACGGACGAAGCACTAAAAACTCACAACGGTGCATTAAATATGACGCATGAGATCACTTATTATGATAATGTATTATAATTATATGTTTTCGACTTGGATGCTCGGAAAAGTGGGATAAGTATTGTTGCAACCGGAAAATGTTTAATTGGGAACATATAAATAACTTAATTTCGTAATTGTCTTGTATTATTTTGTGATCCACTAGATTTAGTCAGACTTTATATAGTACTAGATATTAGCTCACTTAGATGGTTACTTCACTGAAGACGCGTAGGTACCACGGCAACATCCATTTCTGCCACCAAACAGTAGTGTGCAAACATTAATGTTTCGGTTTGAAGGGCGCTGTAACTGATGAAACTATTGAGGTATCAGGACAATATTTTATATCTTAAGACGATGAACACAATGCGGTGTTGTGTGTGCCATCCTAACAAGCACCACGTTATGAGCCACGGTATTATTTATCATCAAATGAATGTCTCGCTCGTCTTGTCTTCTTAAATACTTATCATACTAACAACAGTGATACTAATTTTATAACGATTATTTCTTAGCATGTTTTAGTGCGGCTAATCTTTGAAACGGTTGTACCTATTTTGACAAAGCTGTTACTGATTGATAGCTGAAACAATAGCTTAAGAGAAGCTGCCTGATTTTTCATATATAGTCACAGTACTAAACAAAACAAATGGAGTAGGATCATGAACGAATAGCGGTTCTTGTTTGATCAGTTTTACAGGACAGCGTTTGTGAAAGACGTTAGGTTTCCTGTTATTAGCACTAACGAATATATTAATTGGAATTAAGAAGTTTTTTTTTTTAATTTTGTTCAATATTTGTCATGTTACAAAAGCTAAGAAGAACTGGTTGGATAACTTATATATCTTACTTTTAACAAATCGATGCTGGATTAGTTATTAACTGTTACAGTTAGTCGTCTATCGAATATATAAGAGGATATCTCTCCGTGGATAAAAGAAGGTTAATATAACAAGCCTTTTTCATTAAAAACTCTTTAGTAACCGATGTAGGAGTAAAACCACGCTGCGGTGAGCAGACCTGATAAGCAGTCTACGAAAATGTTTACTATGTGCATATTGTATTATATAAACCTGTTACAATACATATAAATATATAACATGTATAGTCCTTAACGCTTTAACTATATTTATTTATTTTCCTTAAACGCGGTGATCGAGTTGTTTATGACTAATTAATATATAACTATCTAATAATTAACTGGTGGTAGGCCTCTATTGTCGAACACCGTCAAGGTCAACTAACGCAGCTGCAATTTCTTCCGTCAAATAGTAATGTGCAAACATTACTATGTTTCAGTCTGGTTGATGATGTAGCTAGGTGTAATTACTGGGGTAACGAGACTTAACATCTTATGTCTGTAGCGACGACCTCGATGTAGTTGCGTATATATCGCGCTATCGCCACATTGTTATAAGCAGGTGACTAATTACCATCAGGTGAACGTCCCTGCTTGTGTTATTGTGTCGTTGAATATCTAACATATATATATATATATATATATAAGAACCATTAATAACTGTGAAAATTCTTAAAGATAAGCCAATTATGAAGTTTTGTTTTAAATAACACTTTAATACATATTTTAAAAACCTATCTGCAGTAACACACATATATATATATATATATATATATATATATATATATATATATATATATATATATATATATATATATATATATATATGCAGATAGGTTTTGTTTTTATTTACACAGAGGTGCATATATATCCTCTATCCTTCACCATTGTGTTCTGTAATAGATTCATAGATTCCATTACTCGTTACCCATAACAACGTGGCGCTAGTTAGGATAATATTCTCAGCAGCACATTGTGCTTGACGCCTTGAGCCATAAGTTACCACAATACTAGCGGCACTACACTATTGTACTGGTGGTAAATATTTTTTGACGCTGTAGCTAGTGTAATTACTGGGGTAACAAGACTTAAGATTTTATGTCTCAGGCGACGAGCGCAATGTGGTGCAGTGTATATTACCGTAACTAGCCCGTCCCGTTCGCCTCGTCGCTTAATTGAATAAAAAAAGCTACAACGCTCTTCAAACCGGAATACAGAAGTGTTTGCATAGTAATCTTTGCCAGCTAATATGGAAGCTGTGGTAGTACCTAAACGGTCTCCGGCAGCAGACTTGCAACTAGTACTCTCCATTTCCAACTCCTTTCTCGATGCTCATTAAAAGCTCGCAGCTCAACGTGGCTATAGCTGTGAAGTTAATCTATAAATAACCATTTAACGAGGATTCCGTTCCTGGACATCTATGGCAGTGTGAGGAGTGAATGATTCCCGACCGGTTTGTCGGCTTCCAACGCTTAGTGCAATTTAAATCTAGAAAGATCCACGGCTGTTACTCGATATCATTTAGATATCGAGTTTTGCTGGTGGTAGGTCTCTGTTGCCGGAGACTGTCTAGGTGGGCTGTGTTCCCGTTCGAAGGGCGTTGTAGCTAGGGAAGTTACTGGGGTAACGAAACTCAACATTAAAGTTGTCTTAAAGCGACGTTCACATGAGGTAGTGTACATGATCCTAGTTCCTAAATTGACTGTTTCTCATCGCTCCGTTGAATAAAGTGTTTATAATAAAGCTAAGTCTAGAATAAAGACGATGCGAAAAAAAATTTTAGAAATATTTACAACCAGATATCAAGTCCCTTTCGCGGTATCCCCTCCATCCAGAACAAGTTATGTTATAAATAGATCAATGTGGATACTAAGTAGTTAGAGGAATTGAATGACTAACTTATTAACTACTTGCTTTTCCCCGTCCGCACTGCTGGTAGTAATATAAAATTAGATTTGAAATTTGTCCGAACTATTCCTTAAGAGCAACCGTAACCACTAATGACGTTCTATAGCAACCGTTACTATAGTAACCATATAAATAATACGAAATGAAAATGAGGCATCTATGAAATTCACAAGATAGCCTATAACTATGTCGATACCTTCACTAGTTTTCATAAGTAGTATAGTTCAAGATAGTAGAGGAATGGCTGCTGCCATTTTTGGGATATTCTGGTGGTGGTAACTAAGTTTGACAAATCTTAAACGCAGGCGCAGTGTGGCCAAGCTTGCTTTGTTCTACAAAACACATTTCGGAGACTGTGCCATAGAATTACCGGATGTAATTCCCCTATCCACTTTAACCACCGGCCGACTAGACCCACAGCAAGTCACCACTCTTATGTTGTAGAATAGCCTAGTTTCCAAACTAAGAGGTGCAGCTCCTCATTCTACATAAGAACAGCAAAGGAGTGCCAGCGTCGGTATCCCCGCACATATACGACGCGGTCTTTTCAAGATGAGAGTGTACAGGCTGTAACTAATGCGCCTTGCAGACCACATCATCACTTAATATCAAGTGGTGTGGTGGTCAAACGCTAACCTTGTAAATTATAAAAATTGTATGAAAATCTATAAGTACTACCCCTCCCATCACAGACCATCCATCCCCCCATTAGCAGGATTCTTTTAATATAAGCCATTAAGAGTAAAGATGTAAATAATTATCATCATCAACCAATAGATATTCACCGCTGGATATAGACCTCCTCCAAAGATCTCCACGTCGGTTGGTGCATAGTCAACGTGGCCTCTGGTACCGCCTGGAACTACAGGCCGTCGTTTGTTCATATGGAAGGACTTGAGGCATTTCTCACCACGCTTACTCATTGCGGGTCGGTGGGAGCTAGATCCTCGTTTGTTGATTAGCAGGGTGCAGCACGAGCAGATGAGGTTGACTTGGATTCAGAGAGTTGTTGTGCGGGGTCTCTTACAACGCGTATAAAAAATGCACCCCTAATAAAAAATCCGTGTAAACAAAGAAGTAGATTATAGACTAATCAACTTCTTTGTTTATATATGCTTTTGTCATTTTTTTTTAAATACCAATAAATTATCGGCTATGCACGTCACCAACGAACAGCCTCATTCATCAGCAGGTTATCGACAACGCTTTTGTAGTGGAGGGCGTCACTAACACACAAACCCCTTTGTGTGAATCGACGCAGTGTACGTAACTGTCATTGTTACAAAATGTACACACGATCGATGTTACACTTGTTGCATAACTTGAATTGGACATCGCGCGTACGATCACGACTCGGTGATAAAGGACGTCCACAGTTCGTTTCCTTAAAAGTTTCTTAATTAACTGCAAGTTCTGCGAGGAGATAACGAGATGAAACAGCGTCCGGTCCAACCGGCTATTTCTTTATCTTATAAAGATGACCTGAATTTAAGTTAACACTTAAGATGGTGATGCGCGCTTCTCGGGAATGCCCTGGCACTCGTATATCAACAATCGAAACACGCGGTGCTGTCACGCTGACAGAGCAATAAGTAGCCATGGAGAAGAGTTTAAAAAGATCATACCTTAAACGTACCATTACAACGTGTGACGTCAGAATTGAACCTGGAACCTTCGCGTGTTTCAAGGCGAGGAGTTAGCCGCTGCTATTGTCATTATAATCGTTATACTTAAAAATAAACTTATCAATATCAATTCAGCATAGTTGTATTCTTTTTGAGTTCATTAATAGATTATTACTTAGAGGTATAGGTAGCTAGGGTATGCAGTGCTTATTTGTCTATGAAGCGCACACTCCTGTTTGTGAGGGGCCGAGTACACGGCGCCGTGTATAGCAAGTAAGTGCACATAGATTTTTTGTAGGGATGGGTACTGTACCAGAAACCTCTGTGCTTATCTATACTTAAAAATAATCGTACCAGTTTAGCAATAGTTAAAGTATTTGGAATAACTTGAAAGATTATTATTTAGGGAGCTAGAGTACGCGGTGATTATTTGCTATGTGGAGCACACGCTCCTGTGTGAGGGGCCGACTACACGGCGCCGTGACTAAAGCCGCCCGTTACCTTTGTTCTAGGATCAAGATGAATTCGGGTTGGCTCGCGCTAGAGTGTATCGTGTTCGCGATATTCATATTCGCGTCGTCGTGCGCGCCGCTGTGGAGGCGGCGGAAGGACGCCAACGCAGGCGGCGGCAGCGCCAAGCGGGCCTACATCTTCGCCGGCGGCGGGGTGTCCACGCTGGCCATGATACTCTCTGTGGCGAGGGGAACACTCGGAGTCAGATCTTTCCTCGGTAAGAAATACACTAGCATACAACTTCAACGATATACAATAAATCCTATCCGCATTATATAATACTAAGTCTACCAGAAGCAGTTTAAGTAATTGCCACCGCAGCTTCTGTTACCGAAGAAAAGTAGTGTGTAAACATTATTCTGTTCCGGTTTAAAAGACGCTGTAGCTAGTGAAATTACTGGGGTAATAAAATTCAACATTGTGATGTTTTAAACTGACACAACGTGGAGCTGTGTATATCACTCTAACTAGCGCCACGTTGTTATAGTCAACCGTCACGTCAGGTTAATCTCTATCCAGGTCATGAACTACCCCAGCTTTACATGATGTTAAGTTTTAGGTTAATTTTGCTCGTCCTCTCATGTGTTGAGAGCTGGAATCGAATCAGATGGGTGTGATACATCTTTCCACTACACCCAATTGAAGCCCTACCAATTTCATTAACTACAGAGCTCTCTATGGACATAATACTCGCACACGATCGATAGTTGGCAAAAAACAGGAAGTCCGTAGGTTCAATCAACTTAAATGGTCTTCGGAAAATCTAAAACGCTTGCCAGACTACTTTCCGTCATTTCCACATCCGGTCAGACGTACAAACGGCATTTCTTTACACACTAGTCTATCCCCCGACAGACACTGTGGAGAGTATATATCAAATCTTTCGCACGTTGTTGAGATAAAACAAATGAAATAAATCACATTTTTTTTAAATAAATTTCAAGTGTTTTATCCTTTATCATAATCTGATGCCAATTTTAAGATACTATTAACCCTGTCGCGATAACGATAAGGTAGCCTTTTGAGTGTATTGCAATTGTGTAGGTAGTATCTATGAATCGTGATAATTCTCATTAGTAATAATATATTACAGTCGTATATTCAAATCTAATGTCATAATTGATTATTATAGTATACTAATGTATACATTTTTTATATAATAAATAAACTTAAGAAAACATAATAAAAATGTCTTAATAAATCTTTTAATTGAAAGTAATTAATCAAAGTATTAGAACCCAACGAGAAACGATCATCGATTCTGTTTTGACCGAATCTTAAAGGTATCGCGTAGAATTGTGAACCACTTCCGTTTGTTACGGCTACAATTGATTGGTAGTTCGAGAAAACGTGATCATTTCCTTTTGACACGCCGAATAAAGATCCGTGCTGATGGTGGTAAATAACACATAGTATAACAACAGCAACATTCGTCTATATGACAACATTACAACGGCAGCTTCAAGATGTTAATTATCTTACCAGTCTCCTAATTGCTTCAAATACATCGCCCTTCAAGGATATATACTGTACGTAATATACTAGTAAGTACATAATATACTAGTAAGTACGTAATATACTAGTAAGTACATAATATACTAGTAAGTACATCATATACTAGTAAGTAGATATTTAACAGCTACACTATATATTAGAGTCTTGGAGAGGAGACCGCGTACAGGTCGCGGAAGTGTGGGACGCTCTCCTTCCAGATGGACTGACGACGTCATCTGGACGGTCGGAAGTGGGTGGATGCGAGAAGCTGAGGATATCCAGTACTGGATAAACGAAGGCTGATAATGATGATGATGACAATATATTAAAAAGAATTAATAGAATAGCACAAAAGATTATAAATCCTAAAGAATATACATCAGATTTTTCTAAGATTATATCTTTATCGTGTCGGTGTTTTTGTGATTTACCTTATATATACACGTGACTACAACATAGTACTTATATACTTAAACACAGCTTAAGATTTATTTAATTAATTATTGTTATCGCAGTACATAAGGAAAATAAAAATAATATTTATATAATTGAAGGCGTTGTAGATTTATTGTTTAACTAGATTCATCATTGTCAGCCGATAGACGTCCACTGCTGGACATAGACCTCCAAAGATCTTCACATACAGTCAGCATGACCTCCGGTATCGCTGGGTATTAAGGGTTGTCGTATGTAGGGGTTCATATGGAGGGATTTGGGCCATTTCCCACCACGCTGGACCTATGACGTGTAAAAAGACAGGCTAATGGGAAAAATCTACTGGTGGGAGGTCGCTGTTGCCAAAGACCATCTCATCTAGGTACCACCGCAGCTCCTATTGCAGCCGAAAAACAGCAGTATGAAAACATTACTGTGTTCCGGTTCGAAGGGCGCTGTAGCTAGTGTAATTACTAGGGTGACGAGACTTAACATCTTGTCTCGAAGCGTGCTCATCCTAATTAGCGAATGTGATTATCTCTAATTAGCGCCACATTGTTATGGCAGACGTATCACTTACCATCAGGTGAACGTACTGCTCGTCTCATCACTACGTTGATTAAAAAAAATTTAAGAAAAGAGCAGCAGCTTTGTCTGTACTTAGCAATCGACCCTAACTTTTGTGACAGCTATGTCCATGAGATGATCAATGAAATGATGATAACGGGAAAGTATTGGAGGACAGCGCAGGATAAATGATCTTTGAGATATGGAGAAAGATAAGGAGGTCTTTGGGAGAAGCCTACTTTGAACAGTGGCTATCTATCAGCTGATAGTTTTATTTTGGGTAATATCTCAAACTTAGTCAGAGTTCCTTTATAACACTCATTAATTACCTATTTTATAATTTTTATTTCCTTATCCGCTAAAGGATAGATTTTTTTTATCAACGTGGGGGAAATGCCTGCGCATACCCGTCGTCGCGGGGGCAAGGATTGGTTATGTCGGACTTGCACCGACTAAAACCCCCACGATGTTCCACCTCGTTGCTTTACGGCAGGGTCACGGGAACGCTCTCGCACACATCCGCGACCCTGCTACCGCCGGCCGCACAACGTAGCCCCACCCCAGGAGGGAGGAAACAACCCCCTTTCCACCTCTGTAGGGACACGCCGTGACACACAGCGCACCCACTCCCCGGCCTCTTGTAGTCAGAGGCTTTACCGTGGGGGAGCACGCCACGGCTACTGAGCTCCTCCGCCACGACAAGGTGGGAACCTGTCTGGGGGATCAGCTGATGGTTAGGTTACATTGGCCGTGGGGGTTGTTGGCGGTCGTGATAGGGATTCTCATCGTCTTCTAAACTACCCTGAGGAAGACAATGGCTTAACGTGGTCTCCGGTCGTTGAGATAGTACTTCCGAGGTTGGTAGGGTCTGCGAAAAAAAAAGGTTAGGTTAGATTAGGTTACAAATTATATCTATTCCTGCTTCACTTACTAAAATCACCGGTTTTAGTAACAGCTGGCTCGCCGGTGACGTCATCAGTCTGATTTACGTAACGCCGCTCATTTTCTAAGGAACACAATCATGCAATTATTTTATGGTATTTTCGAGCGTGAAATGGCGGAGCTGGTGCGGAAGCGGGCAGCAACGTTCATACGGCGTTTAAAGGCATTAGAATTGCTTAAGGTATTCCTCTCAACACGTATATTTCTAATAAAGTTTAACTGGTGGTGGTGAAGTGGCAGTGGGCTGGTAATGTCTGTCGTGTCAGTGACGACTGATGTGGAAGGAAAGTCTTGGAGTGGAGGCTGCGTACAGGTTGCAGGAGTGTAGGACACCCTCCCTCTAGATGGACCGACGACATCATCAGGGCGGTCGGTAGTGGGTGGATGCGAGGTGAGGATCGCGTTTGATGGATAACATTGGGGAAGGCCGATATCCAGCAGTGGATGAACAGAGGCTGGTAATGATGACATCTCTAATATATAGAAATAACTGTTTCAATATATTGGTCTATCGCTGTATACACTTTTTTTTATAAACAACATATTAATGTTAAAATAAATATTTCCGGTCGCACGGAAATTATGCGCGCACATCAATGTACTTTACAATTATTTTTTTTTTTTATTATTCAATTACGCGACAAGGCGTCTGGTCATCTGGTAGTGAATAGGGGGTGGGGGAATTATATCGTATGTTTACATTGCACTCATTTCGAAATGTATCCTATGGAACACCGCGAGGATAGGATGCTGATTTAAATACTATTCATAACTCTTTGAGTTAAAGAGAGTTTGTTTTTTATTATACGAAGCGACGAGATGAAATAACTTTCGCCTGATGGTAAGTGATACGTCTACCCTTAACAACGTGGCGATAGTCAGGATGATATGCATTGCACCAAATTGCGCTTGTCCCCTTGAGGCGTTAGATGTTGAGCCTCGTTACCCTAATAATTACACTTACTACAGCGTCCTTCAAACCGCAACACAGTAATGACTCGAACCGTTTGATGGCAGATTAGAGCGGCGGTACGGTCCGCAGCAACAGAGACCTACTACCAGTTACTCTATACGTATATTCTAACACTGTTCCCATCCGTTGAGAAAAATTAATCATAAAAATTCCCTCCCGGCATCTTGCTCCCCTCTCGGCCCTCTTCCCGTTATTAACACCCCCACAATTCTCTTAGGGGAAGGAATTTTGTAAAAACCATTCTCAGCTGACCTTTAAACAGCAGAAGCAATATATCTATCAAATGTTTGAGTGTTTAAATCTAATAGTTTCGGAGATGTCGTGATGATGCAATGGATCTCTGGACATCTATATATATATATATATATATATATATATATATATATATATATAATACTAAATCCTTGCATTTTAGATGTAAAAAACGAATTGTGTTCATCAAGGTGCCTTCGAGGCGTGGAGGCATTTAAATTCTTGGGTCACCTTTATATTTTAAATCTGCCTCCATAATAAATTTGTTATGTGACACCCGGGTTATAGTGGGTGGAATACGCTGGTCTATGTTCAGCCTCATTGTCACTTAATATCACGTGAAGTTCGGCTCGTTAATATAATTATGAAAATTAATATAAAATAGGTGTGAACTTAAATTACTTGCAGTAAACATCTTAAGGTAGCTGTTTATTTAAATTGGAATTAGATTCTTGTATCATGTGTATATGTTGTATATATATAATGAAAATGGGCTTCATTTGTTCGCCAATCACGTGAAAACTAGTGAAGATGTATACACGGGGACATGAGCCATTTGACGCGGAATGATTTGTAGATGGTTATAGGCTTTTTACTTTTTGAATTTTATACAACCTTCGTCGTTTTATTTCTAATAATTTTTTATAAATATTTTCCCTTGGTATTACTTATGCGGTTGCTATGGTAACGGTTGCTATAGGAAGTCATTTGTGGCTGTAATTTTGTATTATGGGCACAAAGCGGGCGGAGAACAGCTAGTGTGTATATATATATATATATGAGAGATTTCCACCTGTATAGAGACTCATAATGACACCCCTGGAAGCATAAGGCCCGCAGACTTGGAATTTGGTAGGAATATTCACTATGATGATATAGGGTAGCTAAGAATGGATTATACAAAATTTTTTCCCCAAATGGAGATGCGGGGGTGTTACAGCCAGCAAAGCGAGTGGATTTTTTTTTTATTGACAACAATTGCAGCTTCATCGGACTCAAGGCTCGCGGATCTTGCATCATCGAGATGAAGTAAAAAAGAAAATAAAATATAACATTAAAGATACTAAAATTAAAATTATGTAATTAAAATAAAACTTGCGACAAACACAAAACTAAATATATATATATACATATATAAGTTTGTATATAAAAAGCAGGGAGAAAGGTTAGATAACATTGTATGGGGAAGAGTTGAAGAGGTTGATAGTGTTATAGGGGGAAAGATAAAGGGTGTAAGCGAGCGGGGAACAGCTAGTCTATACATATACATATATATATATATATAAAGGCTGTGGTGCCACGTGAGGCAGTCCTCACGCGTGTCAGCCTGGCTGGGCAGCGGCTATCGCGACCCTACTTAGAAGCCATAAGCAAATTATCACGTATGTGGCGCGCACGTGTTCCAAATTCAAACGAAGGTCCGGCACGCAGTGCTCGTTTATTTTTTTTTTAATTATAATAATTTCAAAGAGTACACTTAATGACATCTTATTTTTACTCTAATATATATTTTTTTTATTCTACAAAGCGACGAGGCGATTTATACTTAATGGTAAGTGATACGCCTGCCCATAATAACGCGGTGCTAGTTAGGATGACACACACTGCACCTCATTGTGCTTACCTCCAGACATATGATGTTAAATCTCGTTACCTCGGTAATTTCATTAGTTATAACACCCTTCAAACTGAAACACTATATTAGCACAGTACTCTTTGTCGGCAGAAATAGGCCCTACCTAGACCGCTAGTATAGACTATATTATGTCTTGCAGTGGACGTTTATTGATGGATGATGATGATGATGATCATGATGATGATAGTTTTCATTTAATAAATCCAGATTTTATCACTTTTGTTTACAATAATGTGACGTAGTTTAGTAGAAATGATATCATCTCATAATAGTATTTTTTGAGTACTTGAGTTTTAATGTTTGTATGATGACTCTATAATCATGTTATTTAAAATATTTTTGTATCATTGTCAAGTAGTACGATAGTAACACTTCGTCATCATCATCATCATCCAAAAATGATAATGGGCTATGATGTAGTAATCTATAACATATCCTTCGTTCTTCTCAGCGTCACACATAAGTTGAAACTTTTTTGTTGGCCGACTTCCACAGGAATAACTTATTGATGTATGAATATATTTTAAATGGACTCTCGAATTCATTTGAAGTATTCCCTTAACTTATTAGACTATTTATTCATAATTTTCATAACATAGTAATTAAGTTTAAGCTAACGAAAAATGGCAATATTTCATCCACGGGCTTATCGAATACCAATTAAAGTTTGATTCACCGCTACCGTGTCCGAGACTAATAAATTTCTTACCGCGTAATTGATTGACTTCTGGGTAATTTATTAAGCGAAAATAATACTATTTCCGGAAAAAGTCAAGCAGATAAAAATTAAAAAAAACACAAACGTCTAATAAAAAATAATAATAGCTACTGAGGGTAGGTTTCTTTTGCCGGAGTACGTCTAGGTAGATACTAACGCAGTACTTATTCCATCCGAAGAATAGTACTGTGCAAATATCACTGCGTTCCGGATTGAAGTGCGCTGTAGCTCGTGAAATTACTGGTGTATAGAGCGTTAACATCTTATGTAAAAAAAAAATTATGGCAAATTGATGATACGAGCATTACTAATCAAAGTACCCAACATGCGGCCTCGGGCTCGGAATCGACCTAGGGACGGATATACGACAATGATAAGGAATCTGACTTTGCGACACGTAAAAGCCTTGTGCGTATCCTCCACAGGACACCAAGGCTGTGTTTTGTAAACACATCTATAAATAGCGGGATAATGTCCTTGTGTACTGTTTACTGGTCTTCTTGAAACCGGTTGTGAGTACGCATTCGACAGTAACGCGACTACTGCGATGCTTTTAACGGTTTAAAGTTAGTTATATATTTTACATTGATAATAACGTAAATAAGATTAAGTTCCTCAAAGTCCTTACAAAAGGATCTGATCTGAAGGATAAAAATTTAAAAGTCTTCATCATCATCATCAGCCGATGGACGTCCACTGCTAGACATAGGCGTCTTTCAAAGATTCCCAAATCGATCGGGTAGGGATTCATATGAAGGGAATTGGACCAATTCCCACCACGTTAGCCCAATGCGGGGTGGTGGGAGCCAGAGCTTCGTTCGTTGATTAGCAGGGTGCACAACGAGCAGGTAAGGATGGTTTGGGTCCTGTGAGTTGTTGTGCGGGACCTATAACAAAGGTCTTCAAGCAAGTGTTGAATCAGACTGGATATATATAATCGAAGATCAGGCTAAGTAACATTAAGTTACGAGCGTATTCTACAGTACATTGCTGATGGCACACTACAATGATGATGAATTAAAAGAGAATTGTACTCCTTGTTTCAGGATTTCCATCAGAGCTGGTGTACCATGGGTCCGCGATGTGGGAGACGGTGTACGGGATCATGATTGCGTTCCCCATCGTCTGCGGCCTATTCATACCCGTCTACTACCGGCTCCACACCAACTCCGTCTACGAATATTTGAAGGTACAGTTTTTAATTTATACCCTATAAAAATAAAGATTTGAACATGACTTATTCAGAATAAGCTGGTTTTAAAACGATGACATCCGGAATGCTGATTTGACAGTAGCTGTACGGTTAAATAGATATTCAGGTGGATCCCAACCCTATCACCATTTTAACTGATGTCTATCATACAAGTGGTTAACTGCTCGGCTTCAGAGACCTTATTAAAGGTATATTGACCGAACCTTCGATCGTCACCTGACGGGATGATAACGTGTCTTGTTTTTATCGACTTCCTCCGCCGGATAATAAAATTGCTCACATGTTCCGCAGCGCCTTATCGAAGCACTATTTAGTTCAAGGTGTTCTTAAGTCCATAAGGTTTTATTGCGGACTCGCGCAATTTCCTACAATTTAACTGCTGCGGACGTGCTGCCGGTTGCGTTAAGTAAGAGTTAAGTCGCTCGTTCATCACGTAAAGTTTAACTATAAACCAAACAATACGAAATGTCTAAACATAGCTATTACGTGTTAGATGCATTAGCACCTTTACTATGCGTTAAACGTAGCGGAAGTGCACTAATAGAACAATTTAAGGATGCGCATCTTGTAATACTATAAGATGAATAACTTAATGTCATTCACAAAACGTTAGCAATCTCATAAAATGGATATGGGCATGCCATGGCTGTAGATTAAAAGACGACAAGTAAATAAAGAAGCTATTGAATGGTTATCTAGAGAGAGTAAAAGAAAGTAAGAAAGACGGGAGAAAAGACGGAGAAATATATCCACAGATTTAAAGTGGAATTGATGAGAAAGGCGAGCAACAAGAGACTGACGGAGAGTTAGGGGAGGCTGACGTTGGAGAGACGATTTCTTCAACAAACATTTTTAATAAAATAACTTTGTTAGTTTTGTAGTAATTTAAGTAGTAGTTGAAACCAAAGCCTATATATATATAACATTAATTTTATAAACAGGCAAGATAAGATACACGTGGGTCTCGTAGTTAACGATACGCTCGCCTTTAACTAATTCCCGTTAAAATATTTACGTAGAACTATATTGTTTAAATAAACGTTACTCTAGTAATTTCAACTAAAATCTGCTTGATATTTTCACACGAACACGGCAAAAATGGGAACGGCTATTTTTCCTACCTAGATTATTTCTAGATTGATAGGAGAAACCTATTATCAAGAACAATAGTGCCGAAGATTGTATTGAATTGATGAAAAGATGTTTTTAATGAGCTAACGAATACATAAGTAATGTTAGTATACTTCACGTGTAAAAAAGTGGTGGGGCGAGGGAACAGTCCATGTGATGGAAAGTGATAACTGACACCCATAGACCTACCCGACACCTTAGAGGTCGGAGCCGCGTTGACAACCTTTGAAGTGTTGGTAGGGTCATTTCTTGACGCTCCCGAGGTCATAGTGGTTCGGTAATATCGCTGATGGCAACTGATTTCACGAAACAGCTACGCGTGGTAACGAGCTGCGTTTAAACGATCAGAAGAAGAGCGTTTAGAAGAACACTGGACATCCTGCCGGTGGGGATGATATTTAACGTTGTGTCGCGTGGGTAGGAACTAGCGGCTGAGATAATTCCCAATATCTCTTCGGAACACTACCTACGATATAAATTTAAAAAACATTATAAGCTAGTTTGTATACTTTTTACCAGAAAAGAAACTTATGACAGTATTTTCTTTTCACTTAGAAGTGACGAGACGAGTTCAGCTGATGGTATTACACCTGCCCAACAACGTGGCGATAGGATGATATACATACTACTACGCTGTGTCGTTGACCTGAAACATAAGATGTCTAGTATAGTTACGTCATTGATTTCACTAGCTACTACTACTAGTAGTAATGGTTGTCGACTACAATAAGAATTGCAGTGGTACCTCCTAGATGATCTTCGGCAACGGTAAAAATAATCTAAGAAAATTATTACTTCTTTACAGATGCGTTTCGGTTCGAACTGGGTACGACAAATGGCGGCTGCGACTTTCCTCGTTCGCCAGACGCTGAACTTGGCAGTGACGGTGTACACCCCCACTGTAGCTTTACACGCCGTGCTGGCTTTGCCTCACTGGGCTTCAGCTGCCGCGCTCACAGTTGTCGCTATTGTATTCAACCTGCTCGGAGGATTGGCTGCCGCCATCAGGTACTTCCTACAATTTAAACCTATCGTAATTAGTAAAGCGTAAGCATATATACGTATACGAGTTTCTTGCGCCACTTCCTCTCTTGCCCGAGTTATTTCTTATGAAAATGTCTGTTAGATTTGACGTTCAATAAATATAGGAATGTTCCTATGTTGAATTGAATTAATGATTCCATTTGTTTGAAAGTTTAAGAAGATTGGGCAGACGCAGGTTTTTTTTACTACCTGCCTAACTACCATGTTCATTTTGTAAATCTGCTGCAATGACAATATTGTTGTCTTCCGGCTGTGAATAATGTAAGCCGGCGTATTCCGAGCTACTACGCTACACCATCTTCGGATGCATAGTTCAGATCACGTGAGGATGACATATTCTGCAATTTTATATTCGAAAACATCTCAATACAAAAACTTTATTAGTGAATATCAATCTGTCACCTTCAGAGATATAAAAGATCATGTGAGTAATTTCAATGACATGCCTGTTTAAAGATCCTCGTGGAACAATTCTCCTCTTAAACAAATGAGAATCATATAGAGTAATATATTCGTGTCGATTGCACTGTATCTGTCAGAATGATGTATTGCTTCTGAAAATCGGTGAGTTTAGTGGTTTGCCACGGTAATTATCTGCCATTGATTTAAATAAATATTAAAAACTCTTCGTGCAATCGCTTTGTATTGTCAAAAGTGATTTGTTAGTATTGGGGATGTAGCAAAAGATTCGTCACAGACTATACAATTATTTGTTGCAAACGTAAAATAATTAACAATAGTAAGTTATTATAATACAAATGTATTTAAAAATGATTCTTTGTCTGGAATCAGTTAGCAACTAAAATGACAACTTATGACTAAATTTCGTATATAGTTAATGAGTTAACTTACTGTTGGAAGATAATGGCAAAGGCATTGAGACAACGGGTATAAATATGAATAATTAATATTAATAATTATTCAATAAGTGATTATAATTCTTATCACATTGAGTTGTAAAACTAATTTTATGTTCATTAATTCGGAAAAGAAGAGAAGATAGGCGAAAGCGACCTTAGCCAGATATATTCTTGAAATCGATCCTAGGTCTTCGTGTTACAACGCAAGCAAGTAACCGCTGCGTCGTAGAGATACTTTATATATTAATCTTTATTGATGTTTTCAGAGCCGATGTTATCCAAACCCTAACAATGGTGATAGTTAGTGTCGCCTTCATAATCCAGGCAACGATAAAGGCTGGTGGACCAGAAAAAGTTTTAAATGATAACATCGATGGCGGGAGATTAGAGTTCTTCAAGTGAGTTTAACTATATCTAAATCACTATTTTTAGTAGAAGCTATTTCAATAATATCAATAGATTGTCTGAATGATATGGACCAAATATATCAAATGTCGCTCACATTTGATATGGAAATTTCCGTCGGGCTCAAGTCTCAAAATGAAGATCTCTAAGTTAAAAAATTCTTTTACTTGGATATCGGACTATTGTCAGTAATTATATCTTTAACTATTCCGCTTGATTTTTTTTAAACTACTACAGTTTTTAAAAATATTTCAGATTTACTGGAGATCCTACTATTCGTGTTGACACAACTTCGGCGCTCATTGGACAGTTGTTCATGTCCGTTTCCATTTACGGATGTCAGCAAACCTTCGTCCAAAGATATTGCTCAATGTCCAGCGAAGCAAGAGTGCGCAGGACTCTCCTCGCCAATGTTCCAGCCGTATTTATCCTGTTCAGTTTGTCTTGGGTCGTAGGTATGGCTCTGTACGCATTGTACAAGTACTGTGATCCTTTACTGGCCGGAAGTATCTCTGCCCCCGACGAAGTGTTGGCTTTCTATGTTCAGGACCAGTTCACGTTTCTACCGGGAATGCTCGGATTGTTCTTAGGCAGCCTTTTTAACGGTGCTTTAAGGTGAGTTCACTTTAATAATAGTTTTACTATCAGTATAATTATTTTCTCCGTTAATCAATAAGTCATTTATTAAGAATTGATATATTCATATGATTGATTTTCTTAATGACTAATTAAATTTTTAATTGTCTAAAGGTCTCTTGTATACTATTGGAATTTTGTAGATGACTAAATTCATTGGTATTAACTTATTTTCTATTTTTGTTCCAGTTTCCTGGTATCAAATATAAACTCTTTAGCGACTGTGACATGGGAAGATTTTGTATCAGCCGCTCCTCCTTTCAAAGGCATCAGCGATAAACAACAACTCACCATTATCAAGATCATTGCCATCATCTTCGGTATGTGATACTTTGTAACAGTTCAGGTCATCGATCATTATTTTTATTTTAGTATTTGATGCGAGATGCAACTAGTTTAGCTTTTTTGTGTAGGAAAGTGGTGTCAGATAGGCTAAAGGAAAAATTTTAGTTTTCTATCATTGTGAAATAATTTTTACCTGGCGGTACATCCAAATGGTGATTTATACATCACTGGTATCCTAGACCGCTGTTTCGTTTCGGAGACAAAGTGATAATGTTTGATTTTTAGTAGGGTCTTTTCCAGTAACCCTGTCCCAAGCATTACTCTTTTAAATAGTATATTTGTGTTTAAGTAGTTAGTACATATTTAGGGCAACTCATATGAAACTGAGGTAAACTGATAATTCACTATAGATGGAACAAGTTATAGATTTCGTAAGATCATAACTTATATAAGCTATGGTGTCGATCTGCTTTGTAATGTAAAATTATTGTCCCATAACAATGATGACGAGCTATTTTAAAATAACTACATTATCTTATTGTATAAATATTTTCTTTCAGCAATCCTCATCATGGGTTTGTCGCTTTGCGTCGGCCTCGTCGGTGGCGTCATTGAGGGTTCTCTATTGGTTACATCGGCAACATCTGGTGCCCTTCTCGGTGTATTCTTATTAGCTGCAATATTTCCCGTTGCTAACGGCAAAGGCGCTATTTGCGGGATGCTCGCTTCACACTTCATCACCACTTGGATGGCCGCTGGCAGGCTCCTTTACGTAAATGACAAAGTCGAGATGCTTCCGTTATCTATTGATGTAAGTGGTAAACAAACTTTTTAACATAATTTACTAGTACTATTTAAAAAAAAAACATTTTGACTACACAAGTGTGCGAATGGAGATAATAGTTAAAAAGTTTACACAACACCATTGCACTCATCGCCAATTTAAAAACCATTGTGATATGTTACTATTCCTTACTTCTTTATTTATCCTTTGGCAGCAATGTCCAAACGCGACAGTCAGCTTGTTTAACCAGAAACCTCTACCTGTGGAAGTGAATCAGACGATTATTCATATTATGCCGCTACTTCAGTCTACCAACAGCAGCCAAGACATATCTTCTGATACAACGTCCATGATGTAAGTATTGATATTCATACACAATCAAATTTCTCTTGATACAAAAGTAACTAAATGCAAATAGACTAATCTTGCTACGAATACATAATTAATATTTAATAATTTTTAAGTTATCTGTTATTCTCGAACAAGTAATAAATCTTGATATTAAGTAACTTACAATTGATCGAATCGAATCACACACGACTCATAATTCTAACTTATATTTGATTTTGATTCAAGTTTTTATGTTTGTGATTTTATTTGCAGATCGGATGGTTTGATGAAAATGTATTCGATATCGTACATGTGGTACGCGGTCATCGGTACGATTGCATGCGTAACCATCGGCGTGGTGATTGGCATGATCACAGGCACTGAAGAGGATGCATTCGATGAGAAACTTCTGCATCCGCTGGTAGCAAAACTCGCTCGCAAGCTGCCCGGTCGTCCCCGAAAATATACTAGTGACGTAAACGAAAAAGCACCGGTGGAGAAAGAGGCTTCCGACAAGACCGTCGAAACTATAATTGAAGATGGCAAACCGGACGTTCTGCCTGTGTTCACAACCCACACCAGCAGTATATACGAGAATTATAATAGAAGTGCATCACCGATCAGAACGAGATTGTGATCAAGTTTAAATTTTTCCTCGTGCTAATTGTATCAGGGCTTCCGCAAGGTTCGACGATAGGACCAATACGTTTTGAAAACTGTAAAAATATTTGTGAATATTCATACACTGCAAGCAGTGTTGTTTTACTGCTCCTGAATAACGTCGCAGGCATAAATCAATTTTAATATCTACGTATAGGTGAGAGATAATTTTTACAAAAGATTTTTCATTAATTTTAATATTTTCTTGATAGATTTTAAAAAGGGGTGCTTGAAAATGTAAATGTGTTTTTAGTATTATAAAAATATTTAAACTTTGCCAAGTATCGCATTCGAAATAAGATTTCCTCACATTTAATGATAGTCCAAATCATAATGATATTTTGATTAAACTTGTCCAAGGTACTGTAATGACTCTTCTACTAAGAAAGCAGAGTATTCTACATTAAATACACTTTAGAATGAGTGTCATTATTTTACGTTTAATTTTTGGATTCTTATCGATAGTACAGCTTCTAAGATACTTTCTTCTGTTTAAACTTCTGTTTAAAATGTTTGTCTAAACTAAGTTAATAATTTTACTTCCTTTGTTTTTGTGATTATTGTACTATGTATTTTGATAACGGTCTCCATTGGTTAGTGCCTTATCGGAAATCGACTATTGCTTCCGCTTTTTTATGTATGTTATTGAAGTAATTACTTTAGTTGTTTCTTTCTTTATCGCTTGTTGGTTGTTTGAAGTTAGAATCCGGTATTCGTACTGAATAGTAGCTATGAAACATTTTGAAATGACATTGAGTACCATCATTATTAGCTGACAGACGCCCACTGCTGGAAATACAAAATTAAACTAAATTTATAGAGTATAGAGAGTATGTTTTGTATATTTAGAGAGATTTCTTTAAAGACATTTAAGTGGCTTTAAAGTTAATTTATAAGTCAAGTAAAACGACAACGTTTCTGTTTGGCATCGAACTATCGACTATAGGATTCGAAGCGGTTCGGGTTCGATTTCCGCTGAGCTTTTGAAAACATCGAATGGAAACCGACATATTGAAAGACCAACTTTGGTCGTCATAAAGTATTTGCCGACTCGCACTTAGCGAGCGCGGTGAATAAGCAGCCTTGGCTCTCTTTGAGAAGACTTCGATTCCCAGCTGTGGGGATATCGAGAGAGTTAATTATGTCGAAAAATCATTAAGATCGTTATCAATACGTGTACAGTATTTTATAAGACTGTCGCCATAGTTTTGGCTCTTGTGTAAGGAAATGACGTAATTTTTTTTTTATATACTATTAGAGGAGTCATTTTAAATACTATTTATATAATAAAATAAATTTGTAATACAGTTAAATATTTTCAACAAATATTGGTTTTTCCCATTTGTATGTCTGTACATACATGGAAGTAGAATAGTTAAATGAAAAAACAGGAATACACTTTTTAGTATAGTTTTTATAAACTTAACTAAGTTATTAAGTACTTATTAACATTAACTGTAAATTAATTATTATTTTTGTTATTTTGTGACGTAATGTATGTGTCATTATCTTTCATCTTAAATAGGATATAAATTATTAACAAATAAGTTAATACTTTAAGTATATAGGGTTATTTATTAAGTATGATTATTAAGTTTTAGATAGAAAATTAACTAAAGATTTCGTAAATAATAAAATTATAATTGTTACTTGTTTTCATTGTAAGTTAATTGTAATTTTATTATAAATAGGTTACGTATAACAGTTTTTTTTAAGCAGAGGAAGCGCTCTCGCACTATGTTAAGATAGTTTATGACTTAGTTGTATTGTTGCCATAATTATTTATTTTGTGATATTTACCAGTATTAATATCCAATACAGAAGTGTTGCTATTAAATATAAAATATTGGTAATCTAGCACTAAGCGATGTTACGTAAATAAATATATATACTTAGAATAATCCAAGTATTATTTCCCAACCTTTTTATACAGGCTGATTCTATGTTATACCCTTGCCCACAACAACGAGGCGTTAGTTAAGCTTATATACACTGCACCACATTGTGCTCATCGCTTTGGCACATAGGTTGTTAATCTCGTTACTCCAGTAATTTCACTAGCGAGAACTCCACTCAATCCTGATCACAGTGATGTTTGCAGACTGCTGTTTAGTGGCAGAAATAAGTGCAACAGCAGGCAACAGAGACCTACCACTAATAAAAGTATAGCTCAGATTCTTACGATTTAGGTTAGGTGTATAAAGTATATACAATAAATATAAATATACAGGAATCAATATTTAAACTATAACGAATCTTTTCCCCGGCGAATATTGAGTGGGAAAAAAATTATAAAATTCGGACAATTGTCATAATTGACCTTGAGTAGGATCAAGAGTTTAGGTCTTGTACACAAACGGCTAACAAGAACAGCTCAGTGCTGTCTCCAGCAAAATCCCAAATTATTTATCAAGCAAATAAAGCAGGCCCAATTTGACGTCGTAAGGCCGATCAGTGCCGTGGTGTATACCATAGAAGAATAGCGTTGTTATATATATATATATATATATATAGGGTTTTGTAAGGAGCACAATTTTTTTATACATTTTAATTGAAATGGCGTTAAATAGAATAAAGAGTGATTATAATGAAAAACAATGATGCGAAAAAAAATGTTTTTCGATAGCTGAAAGCTTTTTAAATTACATAATTAACATCATAAAATAACATTCTAGCTGTTCTCCGCCCGCTTTGCAGGATGTACCACTCTTGGAACTCCATTTTGAGAAGAAATTTTGTAAAATCTGTTCTTAGCTGTCCTATACTCGCCAAAAGGAATATTCCTATGTAATTTCAAGTCTCCATGCTAGATCCAGAGGTATCGTGATGAGTTTCTATATATCTAGTAATATTAATCGGTAATTTTGTTGTTAAGTACTAGTGAAGTCGCTGCATTACACTTTCATAGGTTTTTCGTTAAACTATTACTTGCTAGTGTAAGATTTTTCTATCACATGAAGCAAACATGATATGGTGACCACATCCCAGTGGTATATGTTTAGGTTTCTTCATCTGTAATAGTTTTGATCACAACTTAACATGGCGTTAAGTGAAAATGAGGTTGCGGATAGTGAAGCGTTCCCGCTCAGAACAGTACGGCTCTCATGTGTCGCCAATATAGCTGGAATCGAACCATGGTCCGACGTTTATACAGGTGTATCAGAAGGAAGTGAAAACTTATCTTTCCGTTAACTACGGTTGACTTTCGCTCCTTCTATTTTTATTATTGCGTCCCGCTACCGCTTATGGACCGCGCTTAACAAATCGCTCGCTGCGTCATTACTACGCCTGACAAGCGGTGGATTAGATCGGATTATTTCATTATATTTTTTTGTCAATGCTTCCTCCTGGCTTACTGAGAATTTGTCAAGACTCCTCGGGACGGACCCCGGCCTGATTGGGATTAGCCATTTCACGCTAAAATTGGATTTTCATATTAACGTTTATAGAAGTTTTAATAAATTCACTCACTCCATTTGAGTAGTGACTCAAAGGGTCTAGGCTTTCAATAAAAGAGTCCTTCGCGACTCTAATTGTATATAACTTAAATTTAAATAAATTCCATATAAAACTAGTTGTATATATACTGGTGATCATTGGTACTACAATATTCCAAATAATATATCACTATAATCGTTGTCCAACTGTAGATATCTCTCCGTTGAATTTATGATGACAAAGCCAGTAAACACTTTCTTTGGGTCAGCGCAACTACAAAAAAATAGGCTTCTATCATCTTTCTTCTCAAGACGAAAGCATATTCGACATTATGAGCAGGGAATTGGCGTATACTCCAGAGACTTACGCCACTCTTGAACATATAACCTTATCTTCTCAATGACAAAAGAAACATTATTTCATTGGCTAACAGACTGATGTTGAATGTATAGTGTTACGTGCTGGGCTGTATTTGGTCGTATAAAACAATACTCCGAGATGAATACGTTTATCCTTTCTGAGAACAAAAGCCCAAATAAGATAAGCTTCACCACTGAAATCAGTAGCCGAGTGGTGTATCGCTTGTATCGCATCGAAGTATAAAACTAGAATGAATAATCTGCTCACCGAACGCGTATATATCATCATCATCAGACGATATACGCCCAATGCTGGACATAGGCCTCCTCCAAAGATCTCCACATCGATCGGTCTCCCGTTCCTCGCATTTAGTGAGTTTCCGTGATTCTCATCAGATCGTCGGTCCACCTTAAGTGGCAGGGCACATTGCTCGAAGAACCGACAGCTGATGGGGCATTAAGGTCCCCGAGTGGCGCTCGTGTACTGGTACTCGTAGTGTTGGGAGGCCTCCCACAAGGTGGA
Organism: Ornithoptera priamus; assembly: GCA_029034505.1. NCBI lineage: Eukaryota > Metazoa > Arthropoda > Insecta > Lepidoptera > Papilionidae > Ornithoptera > Ornithoptera priamus. Next base: position 675,811 of record JARDWD010000517.1, on the reverse strand, counting down.
CCGAAGCGTATATATATATATCGCTCGTCTACCGCTCTAGAAAAATCTAGAGAACTCCATTTCTCTGATACAATACGAATTAATTATTAGCGATGAGTCATCGTTTATTGTGCGTGCACGTGTCTGTCGGCTAGTCGCTCTCTTTATTTATCTCGAATGTTCTAGTATTACATTCTGTCGCGGTAACTTTTGAAGTAAAAAATCGATATTTTAAATCATCTTAAAGTATTCAGGAATTAATAATCTTATCAAAAAAAAAATTACACATTTTCATTTGCTACATCTCTGACTTCGACCGTGTAATCTACATATATAAAGTTATGTGAAAGTCGTCTGATGTTTATGTTGTATATTATTTGTAAATAAGAAACACGGCATTTTTTTTACATTTCTATGAAAAACAAAATTCGTCTCCGTTAATTAATTTCTCTTCAGATCTGAAGCGAGTCTTCAAAGCGACGTTTCATTAACGCTCCAACTGAATACTGTACCTCTGTTAATTGGGTCTATTTGTGACACTTAGCGCAGTCGTCAGTGGGCTTCACAGACGTTTCCGACTGAAGGTATAAGAATACGATGCTTTAACGTCAAAGCTCCAGGCTCCATTTATATACTAGTGCTTGTTGGCTATCCGTTGTCGGCACTATAATACTTATTGCAACTAAGATAACTTACACATGCCGCATACATGACTGTATTTCTATTAAAATGGCTCTGTAGTCATTGATATTTTTTTTTTTTTTTAATCAGTGACATTACCGCGGTAATGAGAATAACTTTTTTTTGACGAAGTGATTATACGATATCTCAAGGCGACCAGGATAACGTGGCGTTAGTTAGGATGATCTAGACTGTACTCGTGGTAAGACATACCTTGTTAAGTTTTGTTATACCAGTAATTTCACTGGCTACAGCGCCTTTCAAATTGGAATACAGTAAGGTTTATACATTACTGTTTGTCGGTATATAATAGGCGCAGCGGTGGTACCTAGACGATCTCCGGCAACAGAGATCTACCACGAGGAAAGTTGTTTTATATCTCAAGGCGACAATCACAGTCTGTAGTCTAAATATGCTATCGAATACCACGTAGAGGTAAATGATAAACTGGGGGAGGCGATGTATGTAGTCATGTTTGCAAGCAAACCTTTGCAGTAGAAATAGATGTTGATTGTGTAGAAGTATTACCGACTAAGCGCAGTGGTAACATACAAGTAAAGCAGTAGTGGTTCGAATCCGCGACTGCAAAACTAGTTAAGGTAAAGGTTTTCTCTTACCATGAAAATGAGAATTAGAGTATTGTTACAATGTATTAATTACCGGTAACTACAAACAGAGTTACAAGTAAAGTTTAATTATAATCTAATGCTACTATTAACTAATACAGATCTGGTTCTTTATTGGCAGCGTATGTTCTTGATGATGATATAATGATACAATATTAACAGTTGTTTGAATGTTCCCACTGCTGGGATTTGGGGTTTGTCTTAATCAGTTTAAAAACTATTTTTATCCACTTCGCTGACAAGTGCGAGTCGGTTGTCACATGTCTACGAAAAGTGTTTTCTTTTCCTTGACATGTCGGTTTCATTTCAATATCTTCCTCCACCGGAAACTCAAACTCGGCGGAAATAGAAGCCGCGCTTTTATTGACTTAGAAAATTGTCTAGTTTCAGGTAAATTCGTTTTGGATAGATTTTTAGTGAAAAAGTGTTATTATTACTTAGTAAAGTATAGGTGCGAAATTTACTGTTAAACCGCTGACTGTCAGTTAAACTTTTACATTGTACTAATTAAAAAAAACCCTACCTCCAAGTGAAAAGTACTGTAAAGGAATGTAACTTTTTTAATTCCTCGGGAGATAGGAGGGGTGGGGGCAAGAAGGAAGTTAGGAGATGTTTACGATTTTATTGTTCGCTAACAAGGTTCCGTTAAAATTATTTCACGATTCTTGCTGTACAAGGGTCCATTTTAAAAGCCCCCACCCTTGGATTTGTAGTGTGACCATACTTTAACATTTCCTAGGATAGATTATTAAATGTTTCTAGATGTTGGTAATGCTGCCAATTTTACTTTTGCAGTTGTAAATAAAATTGTCATCACCATCATCATTATTATCAGCCTTTGTTTATCCACTGCTGGATATAGGCCTTCCCCATTGTCTTCCCAAATGCGATCCTCAGCTACTCGCAGCCACTCACTTCCGACCGCCCTGATGATGTCCGTCCATATGGAGAGAAGGCGTCCTACACTTCTGCGACCTGCACGCGGTCTCCACTCCGAGACTTCTCTCCACTTCCGGTTTTATTGTAACAGATATTAACCTAATAATTAATTAATCTTACTAGGTGGTTCATGTTGGTGTGGATAAATATCGGATGATGAAGATTAAATAAGTGATATCTTAGCTCCATAAACATTAAGAGAGCTATTTAAGTATGTAATAGACGGCTAATCAAGTCAATTATTACATTAATTATTAAATTAGTTAGTTAAATATTATTGGATGTCACCCTAAACAAATAAACGGGCCCTTCCGCGCTCGCATCCATTTAAACTTCAGCCGCTCGGAAGGGCTGGCGATAAAACTTGCCCGTGACGTCACGCTTCCTATGTAAATCCTGAAAGGACACTCGCCTCCTCCGAGCGGCCAATTTACTTCCCGCGGGGGGTTCCCCTAGCGACGTATATTTTAATGGCCCAATCTTATTTACGATTTTGTAGATAAGTCCAATACATAATTAAATTATTCCACTGAGCTTGGGATCGTTTTTCAAGCGGCTTCCTTTGAACTCGGCTTGATCTTGAGGAAATGTTGACGTTTAAAATCTTCACACGAAACTTGAAAAACCAATACACTTTTTTATTTTTTTCACTTAGTATCATATCCGGAGACAATTAGGCCCTTAGCGAATATAGATTATTATATATGGGTCTTGACTTTAATCTGAAGCTGCTTGATGGCGGCAATGTTGTTATGAAGATGGACGGTCAAAACGGCTCTTTTTCTTTGACAGTGATGTTCACCTGATGGTAAGCGACACGCTTGCCTATAACATGGCTCAAGTTAGGATGTTATAGACAGCATCACATTATGCTTGTCGCTTTGAAACGTAAAATGTGAAGCCTCATCGCCACAGTCATTTCACTAACTATAACGCATTTATCAAATTGGAGACAGAAGCAGGAACTGCCGTGCTACCTACGTAGATGGTAGCTAATCAGGGTTTGAACATCAACCGCTATCCTACACTTCACCATTTTTGTAGTTTCGGAAGTCAATCAGGTATATTCATTACAGAATAATATAGAGGCTGCGCCGTAGACGAAGTAGTTTTAAATAATTTCATAGTACATGGTGATGGTAAAATATTAAGGTGCAGACTATTGTTTTGAAAAGATGAATGCTGAAATGCTGAAACATTCTAAACACCGACAGAGTCCAAGATCAGCAGAACAGTAGATAGATATTGGCCAACACACACTTGGCCATTTGTGGTGGATAAATGTCCTTAATTCCATTCTTATAAAAAAAAAAAATATTTTTCCCTGCGTATGTTGGCCTTTACATTTCTATGCATTTACCATCAGTACTTTTTGCTCTATTTCCTAGTCATACTCGTGTTTCATTCCTTCTACTCTTTCATTCTCTGCTCTCCTTCCAAACTTCCCATATCAAACATTCTGCATTTCAATATCTTCTACCATTCCTGTCTCTCAAGTGAAGACCGTCGTTACTTGCTTAACTCACACCTGTAAGTAATAATGCCATCCTTGGTGAGAGAAGGTTCTTCGTCCCCGTCATCAATCAATCTTTGAAAAGAAAAGGTTGATCAGGAGAGATAAAGCTCCATTTACGGAAGTATAAAATTTTATTGCTAAACGGAACTCTTACAGGTACCATTTCGAATTATTTATTTTACTGTCATCTAGAGAACTATTTACTGTCTAGATTTTAGGTAAAACTGTATTGGAATTATGACCAACGTAGTATTTTATTTTATAGATAAGAGATGGCGCTAATTACAATCAATAACAATTTGAGTTATCTTTGTCCAAACTACTTAATTAATACTTTTAATTAAGAAACTTTTGAGGTGTAAGGTTTTCCGCCCTATATCTTATAGAGCCCAAGTCAACTTCACCTGCACGCGGTGCACCCTGCTGAACAGCCGAAGCTCTAACCACCCACCAACTTGCATTGGGTCAGCGTGGTAGGCTAGGGCTCAGTTTCTCCTCGACGAACTCTGTGTAGATCTTTAAGGCAGGCCTATGCCCAGCAGTGGATGTCTATCGGTTGATGATGATCATGAAAATGTTACCAAATTACTCTCTCATGTTTAATAAGTTAATGATGAATTTTATTTGTTGTTACTCTTGGCAGACCATTTGTGTCCATGACATTGGAACTAGTGGCAACCATAACAATCCTGATGACGGTAATGTTACTTAAATCAATAAGATGAATTTCTTAGTTGAAACTAAAAAGTCTGTGATGGTATCAAGTTTTACTGGCTGTAGCTCTGTTGCCGGAGACCGACCGGGTAGGTACCATCGCAGCGACTGTTTCTGCCGCCAATCATTTCTGTGCAAACATTAGCGTGTTCCGGTTTGAATCGCGCTGTAGCTGGTGAAATTACTGGAGTAATGAAACTTAACATCTTACGTCTCAAGCTGCATAATGTAGTGTTCATATATAGGCAAACGAGTCATTTACCACCAGATGATCGTCTTGTTCTTCTCGTCGTTTCATCCAATAGAGAAGTTATATATATGTATATATATTATAAACACAAAAAAATAATAATCTAAATATAAGTGACCATAAGTATTATTAAGTTTTGTGAAGACGAAATATCTCATTATAAAGAAAATAACGTTGGCGCGGTTTATGGGTGAATGATTCGAGTCCTATTAGGAATGTGGTGCAAGCTGCAAGTGCTGGAGAGCTGGTAATTTTTTTTTGATGTATTAAGTTACTTTCTTTAGTTTATATATAATAGAGAAAGAGATGCTTAGATGAAAATAGATATACAAGATAAGAATGATTGGACAAACCGGTGCATGTCGACCTAGGCGGACATATTCCAATCAAATCGAAGGTGTGGTAAAGAAAGGCTGGGTCGAGAGTACTCGCAACCGAGGAGCATGAACGAAGACGCTTATGAAAGTGAAGCGGGAGAGGTGTGCCAGGATCGTAGCAAGTGAAGAGAGGTGGTCTCTGTCTACCCCACTGGGAATAAGGAGTGATGTATATGTACAAGTATATATGTTACTTTATGTCATTTTTGCACTATAAAAATCTGAACATTGTGCTACCAAAGCAAGTAGCGCGATATAAGTTTTCCTCTATTCTCTTCTACGGCGTTTAAGCATGGATAAAGTTGATGCTTCCGAAATGTGGAGAATGGAAAAGATATCTCGGAGAAATAAACAGTGTTAAAGAGCATAAAAAAATCTAAAGTATTACACACAACTAAGGAGAGAAAGCTGGAATACTTAGGCAACATAATAAGGGACTTAAAATATGAACTGCTGTAGCTCACCACTGAAAAAGTGATATGTGGGTAGAAGAATAATTCGTCGCGAAAGAACCTATGGAAGTGGTTTGGAAAGGGGATCTATTTGCTTCTCCGTGCCGCGGTATCCAAAGTTCCGATTACCTTAATAGTGATAGACGAAAGAAAATGGCACTAAACCAATGGACTTGCTTTGGATTCCTTTGTTTAGATAAAGTCGATTACTTTATATTCTTCTCACTAGTGGTAGGTCTTTAGTACCAAAGACCGTTGTTCTCGTAGGCGATACGGCAGCGTCAATTTCTGTCGCCAAACATTAATATATTTTGGTATGAAAGGCGCTGTAGCTAGGGTATTAGTTGCATTAACCACACATAACATCACTCAAGGCGACAAACACAATGTGATGCAGTGTATCATTCTAACTGGCGCCACGTTATTATGAATAGGCGTATGACCATCAGGTAATATATAAAAAAATATAAACAGTCCAAGTTTCCGTTACGCATACTAGATTTTTAGGAATATACTTGTACCCTGAACCAAACCTTGATAAGCAAACTACTAATTTCTACCATTGCTGACTAATGTATCAAGATTTGTAAGTACGAAAAATATTAAAAAACATCACTTTTAAAATTTTATCAAAAAGTTCAAATTAAAATTACCTCAAGCTCCATTAATGAGGGTACTTATTGATTAATATATATTCCATCTATTTGTGTACAGATTCTATCCCGCTTCCGGTTGTGACACGGGCCGTACGCGGCGGTCGTCGTGTCATCATTATCTGTCCAACACAAGCGTGAGATTAGACCGGATTATTTCATTATGTACTCCCGAGGGTCCCTCCTTGCACAGAAATCGCTGGGGCTTATTGACGGAGGGCCCCTCTAAATAGAATCGATTATTCTACCTTGAGCAGGTAAAATAATTGGTTAGTTAATAATCGAGTAACCATCAAAATTTGTTGAATGTAGACGTCGGGAGAAATCTTCAAATGATACTATGCTTGATCTGCCGGTGGTAACACTCTGTTGTCGGAGACAGTATAGCTACCACCGCAATTTCCGCCCCAAATCATTATGTCCAGGTTTGAATGGCGTTGTAGCTTTCCTGTGTCTCAAGGCAGTAAGTAAATCTTAAGTAGCGCCACGTTGTTTTTAAATTTTATACGACGAAGCTCCATCGAGTGAGATGTGGACCTATGGTGTCTGTTCACAACAATGTGGTGACAAGAGCCATAGTGTGGTTCCTTGTTGATGTCCACAACACAACATTGTGGTCACCGCTTCGAGACAAGATGTTAAATCTAGTCACTGCAACAATTTAATTAGCTATTACGCCCTACAAACCTGAACACAGTAAAATTTGCAGACTACTGTCACATTTGTAGGCTGCAGCAGGAGCTGCGGTGGTACCTAGACGGTCTCCAGCAACAGAGACCACCAGTGATAACTGGTACTAATCTATTCATATTATTCAGATAAGACGTGTGGTATGGTAGTTGTATACAACAAAGCACTCACCCCACACCCACACACTACACCTAATGATGATGATGATGATGATGATGAAACAACAAAGCGATTTCGTCTTCTGTAAAACGATATAGCTGTGCAGAACTTGTGTGGACCTGCTAAGCTGGTGGAATAATTTATCTGACTCCAACCGAGTGCCGCTGGTTAGGACGACACTTCACTTGTTGACAAAGACAAGTAAGCACTATTACGGCATACAACTCCTCAAGGCATTTGTGTAAGGCTGCGGGGGCAAGAGCAATAAATTACTGTCCTACACATATGCGGGGATGAGGGAGGCTTTATAATGAGCGTTTACGATGAATGGGGTGGCAGATGAGCATTTCTTTTTAAACTAACTACAATTCAGTAATAGGTGATTCTTGTAATGTAGAATTCATGTCTATATTGTGTGCTTAATGTTTAAGATAATTTCGCTGGTAATCACAGATTAATATGGTGTTTAGATTTATTATAACCTAGAAATAATCTAGAAGTTTATCTGAAATTATAGGGGATATATGTATCATATTTTAAAATAACATAGGGAAAGAATTAACAGCCTCCGAGTAGCAGAAGTGAGAAGTGGTGCAAATTTAAATATCAACAGGGTATGTATATGCATAGCTGAAAATCATGCTAAGTGGCATTCCTTGGGAGAAGGCTAAGTCCAGTGATGGCTGAGACTGATGGTAATGATTATGATCATGGTCTTTCTGAACTCAGTTGGATAACTACGTTATGTAATATGCCGGGTAAGAACCAGCGCATTACAAATTTCTATTTGCAAATACTATTGTGATGGTGGGAATCGAGTGGGAGAAGTAGGTAGAACTAATAATAACTTCAACTAACTGATTTCTCCATTGGACCATAAAATGAGCTGGAGGAAGCTCACTGATTTATTGGATAGAACAGTAACAGTTTCATATATGTATTTCGTATTGCCTTAACAAACAAATGGAACGACTGTCGTAAATAAATATTACAAGCAGTTAAACTGTTTTGGAGTAAGTTTAGTTTATGATAATAGTTAATACAGGAAGCGGAAGCATAAATCTGGCGGAAGATGTTATGGTAGCTTGTAAAGTAAAGATCAGATAAGTGGGTATATGCCATATTAAAGATGGACAGTTCCGTTTATGAGCGGAAATAAAAAAAAGGACGCGTGGACCTGATAGAGGTCGTTTACTTAATACACCCTAGCTTTTTGCTTTTACCGCCGCAGTGTAATGTACAAACAGATGCATCATATAGAGAAAAACTAATATTTTACTATTTTTAGGGGTGTATTGGAGCACAAGGACCCAATCCAATTTCGCTTGGTCGTCCTCCCAACGGGTTCTCGCTTTGGCGTGGCGGAGGGGTTTAATAACCGTAGCCCGACACACGATGAAGCAAAGTGCAACCCACTCAGCCAGCTCGCGGCGAAGAGCCGTCCGAAGCGGCCGCTCCAGGTTTGAGCACCGGTTGGATAACTGAGCTCATTGGAGCGGCCGTAGGCTGCAGGAGCGGCTTTATGCTGCCCTATGCGGCCAGGTTGCAGGCGCAGTTCCATACTGCCCCTTGCAGCCGAGGTGAGTCGCGGAGGGAATACCCTCTGCGAGTAACCGGTGTCGCACCGTCGACGCGGAGGCGCTGGGGCCGTGGGGGAAGTGGAGCGTCGGTATCGAGATGCGCCGTTCTCCTTATCCTCCGCGGCCGTTAACGGAGCGCGCTGCATGTTCTGGCGCGCCCTGGAAAACGAGGGTTCATCTCTCCCTCCCGAGGTGGAGCTGCGCAAGCGGCCAGCGCCGGCAGGGTCGCGGTTGTGGGCGAAAGCGTTCCCGTGACCCTGCCATCAGGTTATGAGGTGGAACATCGTGGGGGTTTTAGTCGGTGCAAGTCCGACATAACCCGTCTTTGCCCCTGCGAGGGCGAATATGCGTAGGCATTTCCCCCACGTAAAACAGAAAAAAAAACCTCACGTGGTCGTGGTGCATCACGCTCATCAACGAACGAGGATCTGGCTCCTATCAACCTGCATTAGGTAAACGTTGTGGGTAATGGCCCAAATCCTCCCATATGAACCTCTACATATGACAGCCTCTAGTGCCCGGTGGTGCCAGAGGCCATGGAGACTGTGACTGACGTTGGCTAGGCGTCCTAACCGGGGCAGCGTAGGACCGATCGAAATGGAGATCTTTGGGCGAAGCCCACGTCCAGCCGTGGACGTCTATAGGATATAACCATCTAGATGATGTTTTATCAGTGTATATATTTTTATGAATGAATGGTGCACCAGGTAGACAGCGGAAGAAATTGTTTGACGACATGAAGGATTGGAGCGGGTTTAAATATCATCAGCTAAAAAGAATAGCTGAGGAACGAGTTGGTTTTCTCAAGCTGATCGTCAAACTTCAGTTTGAAGAGGTCACCTGATGATGATAGGATATAGCAACTCAGACCTGGAATATTTAGCTCTTTCAAAGAACTAAAGTCTAGTGTTAGATTTTTGTTGCCAGAGATGTCTAGGTACCACCAGTGCTCCTATTGCATCCGTCATACCTCATTGTCCAAATATTAGTGTTCCGGCTTGAAGGTCGCTGTACATAGTGAAATTAATGGAGTAATGGAACTTCATATCTTACAAGCATGTCTCAAGGCACAATGAGCGTTGTGTATATCTTATCTAGCGCCAGGTTGTTATGGGCGTATCATTTACCATCAGGTGAATGTCATGCTTGTTCTACAAATATAAGGTTTTTAGTTTCGCAACTTCGAAGATCTTCATCTTTGAAGAAGGTCTTCATCGCTCTGAAGCTACATTGCCAATATTGGTTTTTTATTTGTCGCAGTAGACCAAGTGTTCTGGATACCCGAACACGGCTATGGAGGACTATAGGTCCTGTAAACATCCTACTCTCGTAGCAATTCACAGTCTAATTTCATTCATCATCATCATTAGCCGATACACGTCCACTGCTGGACATAGGCTTCTCCCGAAGATTCCCACCTCCTTCGTTTCATTACTGATATCTAGAAAACTAAACTGTTTATTTCCAAATAAAAGGTTTCTGTTCCTATCAAAATTATTAATGGATCATCTTCGTATTTATACACTGTGACGTATTTACCGAAGGGAATTACACACGCAATCTATTTTTATTGGAGGTCACTTCCTCTAATAACATTAAAACTCTTTATCATTGTACCCACAGTTAAAGAAATGTTTCAGGATGATATCCTTATTAATAAGTCATCATCATCAAAAATGAACATCTTTGTTGCCGGAGACCGTCTAGGTACCATCGCAGCTTCTATTGCAGCCGATAAACAGTACTGTGCAAACATTACTCTAAACCGGTTGGAAGGACCAATAGCTGTTACAGGTAGTAGTGTCTCCATGGCTGGACCGTCTAGGTAGTGTTGCGAAATACATTAATTTATAAAATTTAGTTAATGATTCTATAAAAAAATATTAAGTAATAAGAGCGTTTAAATAGCTCAAATAAAAATTATTCAAATTTATTAAGTTGAAAATATAATTTAGCGAAAGTTGAAAGAGTGAAATAGATGCGTCTCTAAAATATAAAACTATACAAAAACATTTAATAAATTTTTAAAGAAATTTTATTCTATGACTAAAATACGAAAATAAATAAGGAAATTAAATTTGAAAAAAAAAATCATTATAATAATAGGCCCAATAGTTGGGTGTTCGTGTAACGCCCTAAGGACGTAATAAGGAAGCGTTCGTGTATCGACCAGCTGTATGGGCGGCGGAGACGCGTACTCGCGCTCCTACGTACACACGGGCTGCGGACTCCGGACATGTATTGCGTACGTGGCGAATGTAAATATTTGCTTCATACAAATTGATTGAAATATTGATCGGAGGTTATTATTGACCTCCAATACATATTGACAAGATGTATAAGGATAGTGTACTGTATAGTATACAGATTGAAAATTTAAAAAACATAAAAATACAAATGTGATTGTATGGTGCAAATTTGTGAAAATATAAGAGTGTGAACGTCTCTACTGATGGGTTATAAAGGATATATCGGTTCGAATCCCGGAAAATATGAAAATGCAATTAATAATGTATTAGGATACAATACGATAAAGTAATAGTGTGGAGGGCTTTAAAAATGGAATTTATGAAGTATACGGGTTCGAAACCGTGTGAAATGGGGCATAGCAAATTTAACATATAACATCAAGTTGGTGAAGAAGGTGAGATACCAGCCGGGTGTAGTTGGTGGTTACTTAAGTAACTACTTGATTATACTCCGGTTCGGGAAGAGTGTTAGATAGCACTTCGGTGATATCGAAATACTCAGAACCATGTCTTAGGGCTTCCGCTATGATACATGGGTGCTCGGCGATCTTAGTGGCTTGCCGCTATGACACGTCAATTTTTTTAATAACTTCTGTTTATTCCAAAGTCGACTCGAACTGTGTCGATGCATTATGAGGTGGCGGAAGCGGATGCGAGCGCCTTAATGCTTATCAAATATTGATATTGCGTCTTGTAGCGTAACGTTTGCACCGTTACTGAACTGATGCGTCTTACGGATTCGGTTGGTTGAGGACTTTTGCAAGATATTGATGTCTGCTGTGATGTCTTGTGCGCCTTTCATGATGATGTGCACCGATGATAGTCGATTGCATGTCTGTCGCAGTTCAGTGATACGACGTCTTCGACGATCATTTGGTTAAATGTCACCTTTGGAGGTTGCGCCTCGCATTATGGTTTGACACTTTATCTTATTAGATTTTTCCAAGTCGGGTCCCTTGATGACGGGGCTGCAGACTGTCTGCTCGTCCTATTTTATGAATTATGCAACTGAAGGCCTCAATAGCTCCCCATGTTTTAAGATACGTGGCGAGTAGTCGGCGGGCGAAACAAACTTGATCAAAACAACATTTTACTCAAAGACAAAGACATCATGCCTGTTGGCTCATAATAAAATTGATATTTGTTGGCTACATCCACTACAGCGATTGACAGAGATATGCATCTTCTTAATGTATGATACTTGCTGGCGGGAGTACGATCTCTCAAGGCTGCGATGTAAACACTTGTGTCGGGGTCTTAAGAATGAATAAATATTGTAAACCCGTAACAAGATGGGTTCACCCTTTACACGCGTGAAGGGGTTATAAATAAGGAAATATACCACACGAACGGCATCAGACTATCTTAGCAAATATTCACCCTTCTATATAAACCTGAAAGTACTGAATATTGCTATAGACACAATCTAGAACAAGCTCCTAATTAAGACGATCGCAAAGGATTATAATTAATTATTGGCCAAAACATAAACATCAATAATACTAAAAAGAATAGTACGCAGCATCCTGGTCGCGTCAAATAAGATTATATGAGATCCTAAATATTGTTTAAGGGTTTATTTATTATTCAGTTTATTAAAAAAGGGGGAGAGGGTTGCAGTAGGTACTATCGCAGCGCCTGTTGCAGTCGACAAACAATACTGTGCGAATATTACTATATTCCGGTTAGAGGTAGTTGTAGCTAGTGTAATTACTGGGGTAACGGGACTCAACATGTCATGTCTGTACCGACGAGCGCAATGTGGTGCTGTGTACCATCCTAACTAGAGCCTCATTGTTATAGGTAAGCGTATCACTTACCATCAGGTGAAAAAAACAAATTTAGATTTCGAAGAATAGTTATGATATGATGATGAGTGAAGTTCATCGCCATTCATCTTAGTACAGTTTTGAATTTTAGATTAACTAATCTAATTAGTAAACTAATAGACAAACTATTTAATAGTAATATAATATAGTGTTCTTTCAACGGACGGCACGTTCACCTGATGGTAAGTAATACGTGTGCCTATAACAACGTGGTGCAAGCTGAGATAGTACACAGCACCACTTTATGCTCGTCGCCTTGTGATATAAGATGTTGTGTTACATCACCTCAGTAATTGCATTAGCTTCAGCGCTCTTCAAACCGGAACATAGTACTGTTTGTTGGTTGCAATAGGCGCTGCGGTGGTACCTGAAGGGTCTCCGGCAACAAAACCGTACCACCAGTAGACTTTCTTATAATTACTTAGAACGAGTTACTTGTCCAGGTATTCCCCAGGAGCTACGACATGAAGTTCTTCAGAAATGACGTGAAAAGGTTTCTGCAGGGTCGGCAAACTTGTCCGGCGATACCTCTGGTGTTACTGGCAGTTATAGGCTGCGGTTACCGTTCAACATCACACCGGCAGTAAGCCCGTAGTCCAAGTGTCAAAAAAAAATCTACATATACATTGGTTTCTTTCATTAATAATGAACCTTCATTGTCAATGTTATCAATAGTAAATAAATGTGTACAGTATATAACTGAAGTATATACACAACCAAGCGTCGTCATATCCAACAAACAATAAAGACTATACTCTTCTCGTTGTATTGTTATTTGTCGAATGAGACCTCATTTCGCGGCTCGCCGGATGCGCCTCAGAAGCTAAAAGAATGATCTTGAGCGGAAAACGAGTACGTGGAAGTAGATTAAGTAAAAACAAAAGTATCATATCAAAGTAACACGCAACACCTTCGCATCCGTACTCCATCATCATCAGTCGATAGATGTCCACGGCTGGATATAGACCTCCCCCAAATTCCCACGCAATCAAATACGAACTATGGAGGGACTTGCGCCTTTTCCCACCACGTTGGCTCAGTGCGGGTCGGTGGGAGTCAAAGCCTCATTTGTGGATTAGCAGGGTGCACCACGAGCAGGTGAGGTGGCTTGGATCTCGTGAGTTGATAGAACATCTGTATTTAAGATAAGTACAGTCCAATATTAAATATAATAATGACGTTTCAAGTCACAGCTACCTATCAGCTGGGTAACGTCCACAGCTGAGCATAGGTCTCTGTCAAGGTTCACTACGCCTATAGGTCCTGTGCTGCCTGCATCCAGGGGTCCAACCTTTATCAGATCGTTGGTCCTCCGAGCCGGGGTCTTGTCAACACTGCGTCTGCTGGTAAGCCGTCTCCATTCGAAGGCCTTGCTGTTCTATCAGCTGTCATTCCTTCGACTGCTGTGTCTTGCCCATTGCCATTTAGATTAGCAACCTTTTGGACCGTATTGTTGACTTTAGTTGTTCTGCAAATGTCTTCATTTCTGATTCGGTCACGCAGGGAAACCCCCAGCATAGACAGCCTTTTACTTTTTGTGTCATCTGTGCGATTTGGAGTATTTTCACCACGCCCGATGAAAGCAATCATATTTTGAGCATGTGGCGGCGTTCAATTTTCGAACGCATCCCACGGCTTAAGTTGAATTTGGAATTTGGAATGAGCTCTGACAGCAGGCCGAGCAAACGGAAGGATGAGCGGCGCTGAGTCAGACAGTCGAGGTCGGTGAGACAGAACGCTACAATCCGTATCGCACGAGTGATTATCAAAAGACTACGAACTAAGAATGCTTGCATTGGGATGGGACACCAGGGAAGACTACAGCAGCCTATCAACCGTCATACTTCCCTAACATTCCATAAACATAACAGAAGCAAAGTTAATGCCTTTTCTTTCTCCTTTTGTATTTAGAAAGAGAAGAGAAAGTATGAAAAAAAAACGTGTAGAAATGCTGTCAAAAATTTCTTCTCGACAGTCCTCTGACATTACTCTGAATTTTCCTTTATTTGACTTTTTTGGATTTTCAGGTTATTTCAAAGATCTAAAAGTACAGTTAGTTACTACACAATCACTGATTAAAATATTCAATCAGTTGACAATTAAATCTATTTTCGGCCCTCCCGTAATGAGGGAGCGCTAATTGGATAAAGCCACTCCAGGTCCAAAACTTAATTACACCTCTCCACGTCGCTGTGGAGTGATTCCTTTGATAATTTTAATATTTACTTAATTATAATTAAATGCTCAGATATAGTCTATAATTTTTTTTATACAACGAAGCGTCTAGACGAGCAGGGCATTCACTTGATTGTAAGTGATACTCTTGCCCATCACAACGTAGCGTCAATAAGGAGAATATACGGCCGCACAACATTGTGCTCGTCGCCTTGAGACAAAAGATGTTGAGTACCGTTACCGCAGTAATTTCACTATCTTCTCTTCAAACCGGAACTCAGCAATGTTTGCACAGTACTGTCTGTCGGTTGCAATAGATGGAAACTTACCACCAGAAAATTATTTTCGTGATATATATCTCCCACACCAAGTTGAGGACTGCATTCGGTGGAAGACATTGCTGAATGCCTGTATCCAACGTTGAAGTAAGAAATTCTTATGATGCTAAGAACCATGAAAGCTAGGAGATATTGTAGGCGACTTCGTGACAAAGTAAACGAGATACATATATATATATATATATGTACATACATATATATGTACATACATACATTGAAAATGGGTTTTGTTTGCTTGTTAGTCATTCACGTAAAAACTAGTGACTAAGTAGTAAAAAATAGTGAATTTCATAGATCCTTCATCGTTTTATTTCTAATTAACTGTTATAAAAATTTACATTTGGTATTATTTACGCGGTTGCTATAGTAACGGTTGGTATAAAAAGTCTTTTGTGATTGCGGTTGCTCTCAAGGATATACTACTTCCAGCAAAGGAGGCTGAGAACAGCTAGTATATCTATAAGAGATTTCCACCTATGTAGAGGCTCATCACGATATCATTTGAAGCATAAAGCCAGGAGACTTGAAATTTGGTAGGAATATTCCTTTTGCAGAGTATAGCTCAGCTAAGAATGGATTTTACAATATATATATATAGAGCATATGGGCTATTACTGAGTTAGTGCGCTTTGTCACTATAGACCACATCAACCTTGACGATTTTAAAAAAAAAAACAATTCTGTGTACAATACATATAATACCATAATGGTCGTAAACAGGAAATGCTACAAAAGAGATGTTTCTTTTCGCATGGTTGAGCTCGCTTTGTCTCATGAAGCAAGTCGTTACAGAGGAGCTTTTGCTATTGCAGAGATGAAGACTTGTAAGCTATATAGCCGAAAGCTCAATTTTAAACGTTTAAGAAGGAAACTTTAAGATCGCGGGATGAATGAGGAGGAATTATTTAAGATACCAGAGCTACGTCTTTGATGTCTGAAAAAACAGTTTAATTAAAAATGGAAGAGAGAAAAGTAAGCACTATCAATGTAGACTAAAAAAGGTATAGAATTGTAAAAAAAATTACGTCTAACAACTTGACCTTAAAGTGTCTTCCATTACTGCAGGTAGGTAGATAGATTTGCGAATCTGTGCCTATCTAGACCGATATGGAAGAATTGTTCAACACTGATGATCCTTCAATTGACAGCCATTAGAACTTATACAGAAATTCACGCGGTGGTACAGTTAAATACCACCACCACGCCTATTCTTACCCCCAAGCAGTACTGTGCAAAGATTAATGTTTTTCAGTTTGAAGGGAGGGTAGATATTAAAATCACTGGGGTAATGAAACTGTGTTAAGGCGATGAGTACATTGTGATGTTGTGTATATCATCTTAACAAGCGCCGTGTTGTTAAGAGCAAGCGTATAACCTCTGTAGTTTCGGGCTATTAAGAACCTGCCTGACGTACAAGGCGACTAAAAGGGTGTTCGGGTTCGTGAGCTTTGAGGGTGGGGGCCCTCAGAGATCAATAACTGAGCCTTCGAAGGACGGCAAATGCATGGTGGTCTTGTATTTGCCGTAGCACAGCGTGGGTGCTGCTTTGCCCAGCACAGCTGGGGCTTTGCCCTTTCGTGGGATGTTTTAACCAGAGTACAGGGGGATACCCGTTCTGTAGGAGTTCCTGGAGCCTCTCCTAATGCACTGTGGGAGACCACAGAACGGGGTTTTAGCAGATAGAAGCCCCACATAATCTTGTATTCCCCCAGAAGCAGGCTATCTTTTAAGAAGAATTCTCCCGCGATAAAGAAGGGAGCAAAAGTATCCATCGCGTTTATCATATCTTCAAATACATGGATGTAGCATCAGCCGGTTCCAGCTCGTGTATATCTTTTATATCCGTCTAATAGATTTTGAAAATTGTCCCGCATCCGCCACGGATCCGTATTCCACATCCTCACTTACCAAGTAGCTATGAATACATTTGAATACTTAGCACCTTCTGTCGCATACGATTATTTGAATACATTAAGCTACATGTAAATTCTCTCAACGGTGCTCTCCGCTGTGGATCCCAGGATCATAATGCTGAAAGTGACCACCGCAGGGGACGGAAGCTAATGTAAGATGTTAATTCTAATTACCACAGTAATTTCACTAGCTGCAACTCCTTTTAAACCGGAACACAGTATCGTTTGCACATAGACGGTCTCCGGCAACGGGACGTACTGTAAGTAACCATGACTGTGATATAAAATGTTATGTCTTGTTACCATAGTAATTTACATTAGCTGCAGCAAGGGACGAGGCTTTACTGATCACTAAGAATACTCAGGCTCTTATATACTAACACTCGAAAAACAGTAATGCTGTTACTGCAAATTTAGAATATCAAGATTTACCTAACTGAAAAATTCTTATTAAAACAGTCATTTATGTAAACTGGGAATCAAACTAGGAACACTAGGAGGTATCTATTTAACTATTAAGCTATTGCAGCTAATTGACTACATCTTGGAGTGTATTCGTGGATTATTACCATAATTATAATTTCACCGGATGTACGGTTTTGCGTAATGTCGCCGAATTTCCATTCCGTGTCAGTGTTTTTATCAAAATATTCAAATGTATTCGCGAACGGCTCGTTTATATGGTAAACGGCCGCGGCGCCTCAACACCTACAATTGGGTGATAACACGTTGATTTTTTTTTTAATAAACTCGTAATTTAATATTGTAAATAATTTATGTTATTAATTCAGATATGTTTTATTATCGCCTCGCTTTTTCATAATAGTTAATAATAACAATTCTATATATCTATCTATTATGTATTAATAATCACATGTTAAATATTACTTCTCTCCCCTCTTCCCACCACCCTTTTCGTCAACATACTTATCACCCCCTCTCTGCGTTTCCCTCTCCTCTCTCTCTTTTTCTCTGTTTGCCACGCCCTCGCCATCTCTCATTCCTACTCCTCCGCTCTCGTTCCCCATGTCTCTCCTTCCCCTTCTCCCTTTCCCTGTTTCTCTCTTTCCCTCTCTACAATCATACTATATTAGAGCTGAAGCGTCCACGAGGAACGTACTGTCCCACACAGGTATTCACCGCAGCGCCTGTTCCTACCGTCAAATTACTGTATTCCGGTTTGAATGGCGCTGTAGTTAGTGAAATTACGGAGGAACTTTAACACCTTATATATTACGAGCGCTATATGGTACTGTGTATATCCCAACTAGCGCCATTTTGTACGTAAACATATCACTTACTATCAGGTGAATTCGTCTCAATGCTCCATATGATAGACAAGTAATAACTTAATCTAAATTCTACTGCACATGGACCGGTAATAGAACCCGGAACCTCTGCTGTACTAAGCAAAGGCGTTAAACATCTTCAACAAGTGATGCGGTAATAAGCTTACCCTATTACTTCACTTGGGTAAGTAGTTACTGAAAATTCAACTGAACCACCGAACGAAGAAAATCAGATCACGGCCATTAATCCGGATCCCTCGCGTTTATTTCCGGTAACGGTTAACCGTTTAACCGTCCGTCACGTAGTAGTAATACAACGTACCCGATACGTATGAATAAAGTAAATTAAAGTACCTTCGTATAGGTTTGAAGGGCGCTGTAGGTAATTTAATTACTAGGGTAACGAGACTCAACATCTTATGTGTCAGGCGACGAGCGCAATGTGGTGCAGTGCATATCATCCTAACTAGCGCCACATTATTTTGGACAAGCGTATCACTTACCATCAGATAAACGTGCCGCTCATTGTAAAATATATTAAAAGCAAAGTAAACCGGAAACGTTTCATAGTGTATATATAGTGAAATACAATTATCCAAATAATTCCTTAATATGTTGGAGACAATATTAAATATTGTAACAAGAAGTTTTCAAACAACCCAACAGATGGCGCCACCATGAACAATAAATCGCGGTATCGTTTGTCGCAGCGCAAATCCTCATAAGGATTGCACATTGATTTAACTCGACAAGTCGTTACGGAGTACACAATTGTATCCATTAACTGGATCTCTCTGGATCTCCGTAATACCAAGACTCGAGACAGTAGACTTCGGTAAATATAGTGGGTTATTAATTATAATATTCACGCAGATTCGAAATTAGCTCGCTGGTCTATTGATTGGAGCGTGGGGCTTTTCTTCCGAAGGTCGTGGGTTCGAATCTCGTCATGTATCGATAACTTTAATATTTAAGTTATGTACATTTGTGAACTTAAGTAACAACGTCAAAAAGTAGAAACGTCACGAGGAAACCTGCACGTGAATTAGAATTTATTGTAAGGTGTGTGCGAAGTCACCAATCCGCGTTGCGTCCGCGTGATGATTGTGGCCCTATCCCGAGTGGGGACGTAATATGGCTGTTGGAAAAAAAAACTGTTAATACGCCAGTGAGTGCGAGTCAAATTTTTCACAGCAAGATGTTTTGAGCAAAAGAGCTTTTATACTTTGACTTAAACGAAGATAAATTAATTTTTTTATATTGACATTTTCACCTTATATTGGGCTGCTCATACAGAAATAGGAGCTGCTCTTCTACCCTACCTAGATGGACTCCGACAACAGCGTCTTATCATCCGATTTCAGGGAGTTGAAGACACTGAAGTTACGGAAGAAATTATATCTAAGCGCTAAAATAGTTCTTCAAAAGCGTGAGGTTTCTACAGTGACCCCAGTAATGTTCGCATTAATATCAATCAGATAGTTGATTATAATATATAATCTAACTCATATATAGTAATGTTTACTACATTTTCTAAGCTATTAATCCGTGTCTGAAAATATGCCCGCTATTTTATTGTAACCATTTCCTTTGACGACAGAGACGGAAGCTCGTGAGGAGGGACACTGAATATCACTATGAGACATAAGTCTACGTTTATTCTGGAAATATGAATAATGGAGTCAACACGACGAGAGGAGATATTCACGACAATTTAAGGAGAGGATTTGTTTGGTGTGTTTGTGTGTGTATACTATATACTAACTGAACCAGTGAAGTAATTTTGATGATAAGATCAGATAGATATAACGTTAGATGTAGCTACGATTTACAAGATCTTCAATTTACTTTGTACAGTGAGTTTCCTAAAGGTTGGTGATACGTATCGTTGTTGATGAGAACATTGTTGTTGTTGTTGTGTTGTATTGAGAATTATATAAATTTTTAAAATGGTAAGATAAATATTACAAGGAAAGTTTAATAACAGAACTTGGACGGCCACTCTTAAAACTGCAACTCGTTTTGAAAGTACGCCCCGGGTTCAAGTTGTGAGAGGGAAGTAATTAAACTGAGCGGTAACTTAACTGGACTAGTTATTTTTTTATAAGTAGATTATTCTTTTTTTTATTATTAGTATCTTTATTAAACTGTATACACAATTTTATATATTCAACCTACAAACAACTAAGTCCATTTACTTGGTTTCAAACCTTATAAAAGCTCCTTCATCGCACACCAAGTAAGCTCGTCGTTTGACTATGTAGCTAGCATTTAGTCTAGGGCACCAGAGCTGAAGACCTTTATGAGGTATCACTATAAGAGTACCATGACATATCTCTGAACTATGACTTGGTAAAAAGTAGTGCCTCTATACCACGTCTCTCTAAACGAAGATGAGTCACAATAAAAAACTCATTTCCTTATCATGCAAATAGAGCGACCACCAAGGAGTTTTAATACATCACATAACCTCTTTATACTTTGGTATTAAAAAAAAATGTTTCCAAAGAAAACAGGTTATAGGAATCAGCGGTATTTGGTGTAGTGGTCAATTTTACTAATATTGATACAGTACACGGTATACAATCACTCAACAACTTACATACACAGGACGTTATGAAAAGGCTTTTCGGAACATTGGTAGTCCGTGTCGTGTTAATGCGACGCGGCGCCGGCCGACGTGAGTTGCTCACCGCGTCGCGCTCACGCCATTGGTCGGCGGCCACTGCGCCTGCGCCGGCGGTGAACGGTTTGCAAGCGAAGCTTTGAACTCGCGCGTTGCTACATCGTTGTTTACTTTATCTAATAATTAGGTGACAGGTGACCTTTTTTTATTATCGAGGGGAATCTTCTAAGATGATTCTCCGATTTTGGGAGAAGACTTATATGAGATTTTTAGCTACTAAAACCTACTCGGTGGTCATCGTCAGTACATTGCGGTGGCTCCAGGATCTCGTACGGAATGCACCAGCGCCTTCCTGTATCACGGCAAAGCATGTCCCAGGGAGTGTTGTAAGCAGCACCAGCATCCACCCATTGCTACGATTAATATGTGTTACCGTCTCGTTACTTGTCGTTCACCCGGGGCTTAGTGAGCAATGAGGGTTCTCACCTTCGAAGCACTGTGAACCCGAAAACTCGTTTAGTCGCCTTCTACGACAGGCAGGGCATACCTTAGCCCTATTCTTACTAGCCCGAGACTAAGGCTGAGGTGATATATGACCTAAGACTACACATAGTATATAAATTTAAAACTTGCCACTTTCTCTATTATATATATAAGATCTTATGTCTACTGAACAGTGCCAACCCACGGCCGCCCCTGCTTCAACCCCCGCCTTGTTATAAGGGCAGTTTACGTTGTATCTTAAATAAAATTGTAATACAGAAAACTTTCCTTCGCCATTCTTATAACTTAATAGTCCAGACAATAAAAGTAACTTGATTTGGAAAAGTACAACAATAAACTCTGTACAACCCTCGAGCGGAGGATCAGAACTTCTTTCTTACTTTTGTTTAAAATTTCTAAAGTGGCGAGATTGGATGAGTTCCAGGATTGCGTTGACCTGGAAGAATTCAAAATTAAGATAATATAGCCGTTTCTTTTACGTGATGAAAAATAAGAGGTTCCGTACGTTTAACTTGCATCTTTTTCTTTTTGATTCATGTTTTAAGTAAACAAATTTCTTGGGTTCGAGCCTCCTTTAAAGCGTACGCTTGCCTTTGCTATAAAGCCTCACCCATACTTAACTATGAACATCGTCACCATGGTCCGATAGGCATCCACTGCTGGACATAGGTCTCCCCCAAAGATCTTCATGTCGATCAACATAATCTATAGTATATACTTGCATTATATTACCAGCCAGATAACGCACACTGCTGGGCATGGGTCTCTCTCAAGAATCTTCACTCCGATCGGTCCTCGGCTGTTGGTAACCAGCGGCTTACCGCGAGCTTTATCGTTGCACTAATTAGTGGTATGTGAGCCTTTTTCTTACGCAGACAGGCGAGTAGGCGGACGTGCTGACGACCTACGGATGAACCGAAGAAGGGACGAGCCGACGATCGGACCGACGGATAAACCGAAGAAAGGACGAGCCGACGAACGGACTGACGGATGAACCGAAGAAAGGACGGACCGACGAACGGACAGACGGATTGATGGACAAACAGAGATAAATGCTTAGCTCAGCCGATAGATGTCGACTGCTGTACATAGGCCTACCTCAAAGATTCCTATACGTTCTAATTAAATTAATCTATAAAATATAGGGGGATTTGGGCATTTTCCCATTCGCTAGCCCCATGCGGGTTGGCGAAAGCCAGAGCCTCGATTGTATATTGACAGGGTGCACCACGAGGTGAGGTTGTCTTGGATTCTTGAGATTTTTGCGGGACCACTTACACCTCTTAAACTTGGCATGAAGAGCATCTCTATCTATCTTACAATGGTGGTAGTGTCTCTGTTGTTGCAGACATTCTAGGTACCACCGCAGCGCCTATTGCAGCCGACACACAGTACTGTTATGTTACTGTGTTGCAGTTTGAAGGGCGCTGTAGCTATTGGAATTACTGCGCTAAGGAGACTTAACATATGACTCAAGGCGATGAACATAATGTGGTGTTGTGTATAACATCCTAACCAGCTTAGGCGTATCACTTAAAATCGGGTGATTGAATAAAAAAAAACACGGGAAATTGTTTGGAGAAAAAAAAAAATGTTAATGGATGTTTTTAATTGACTCGTTGAAGGGAACTTTTGATTGATCCGTACCTGAGCACGCAATTGAAATGTTCCCGTGAACAATTTCGCAACGCTGGAGTTGTAATAAATCGACATTCGTATTCGTATTCATATTCGTATTCAATGTATCGCATGATAAATGACGTCACGGATCAACTTTGAGTACCGCTTTTGTTGTACTTAATTAATTCTCCTTATGTTTTATTTTTATAGTTTCCCCTACGTGTGGTGGGTCAGCGCCTTCATGTATAGTTACATTTACTATCAGTTTTTATTTACCATTTTTATCTCATACTCATAATTCTTTCCATCTTATCTTTTATACTCTGTTTTTCTTTCACACTTCTTTTCTACTCTCATTCTGCATCCTAACTCCTTCCTCCATATCCTTCGCAAGTATCGACGTCGTCCCAATTTTAATTCTGATAAATAACTTGTAACACACCAAAACATCATCTGCAGCATTCTAAATTATTTTTTTCTATTTTTTTTCTCTTTTTTCTTCTCTTTATTTCTTTTAAAACATTTCTCATTTTATGAAATCTTTATTTAACTTATCTATTACTTTGTCTTTAGGGGGGTGTAAGGGGTCCCTTACACTAACTCACGGAACCCAAGTCAACCTCACCTGCTCGTGGTGCACCCTGCTAATCAAAAAACGAGGTTCTGGCTCCCACCAACCGCTTCGGGCCGGCGTGGTGAAAAATTACCTACATCCCCCCATATAAATCCATACAAACGCCAACCTCTAGTACTCGGTACCGGAATCCATGCTGTCGGGTAGCTGCTGAATGCGGGCATCGCAGGACCTATCGATG
Organism: Ornithoptera priamus; assembly: GCA_029034505.1. Taxonomy (NCBI): domain Eukaryota; kingdom Metazoa; phylum Arthropoda; class Insecta; order Lepidoptera; family Papilionidae; genus Ornithoptera; species Ornithoptera priamus. Next base: position 651,837 of record JARDWD010000517.1, on the reverse strand, counting down.
TGAAAATCTGTGGGGAAGGCCAGGGTATGTCCAGCAGTGGACCTCTATCAGCTATAACCGTGTATTAATATCATTGCAAAAGAGATTTTAATGGAGCATTGGTAATCCCGCTCGTCTTACCACCAGCCCGGACCCCAATTACAGGAACGTATAAAGCTACACTGAGAGATTCGATTAAAGCTGAAGCCCATAACGAATGCCATGGAGCATCCCCGTGGACGCCTTTTTCCCCACCACGGAGCCATAAGAAGTTAATGAATGAATGAATAAAGCTACACGTCAATTCAAAATGATGTACGAAAGTTCATGTTGTGAAAGTTTATTCACAAAATAGAAATCTATGTACATAGTTTAAGTTATTACTTATGTAAGTATAACCTCAAAAGTTATAAAGTAAATCATCAGCATCAGTTACTAAATATATTAAGAATAATAGACAACTTTAATATGTACCATCAGGTGAACTCGTTCATCTCGACGCTTTGTTAACACCAGCTGATGGAGTGTGTGATGAGGATTACGATTATAACCAAGCTAAGATATATACACGAGTCATTTGACGCTTTGCTGATCCAGCGTAGCGGAAGTGATTCTATAATAGGTGCGCGCGGCGCGTCGAGATTACGTTTACGTTTATTAAGTTAATCATACGTAATGTTACGTGAAAATTTCACGTGAAATCACGTTAATCACTTCGCTGCGCGTGATAACGAGTTATACGTGTTACGGCCTTTATGGAAGGTTACCCTTCGCCTAGGTTTTTTTTTTTTAATTATTTAGTTCTTGAAATAAAACGACATATAAGATCCGTGTTACCAAACATAGATAATCACCTTTTTTATCCAACAAAGCGACGAGATGAGCGAGACGTTCACCTGATGGTAAGTGATACGCCCGCACGTAGGATGATGTACACTGCACCATATTATCCTCGACGCCTTGAGACATAAGAAGTAATTTTTTTACTCCAGTAGCATCACTAGCTACAACAGCCCTCAAACTGGAAAACAGTTAGAACTCGCTTTCAACCCACTGCCCTTCATCATACCTTCCATTGTTTTGTTTTGGTTTTGGGGGGTAAATCGTCGGATACCCTGCTTGTGGGCAAAAGTTGAGATTCTGACTCACTAACACCGCCTCGGTGGTCTGCATTAGTGCATTCGGAGAGGTTTCGGGATTTTACAGAAAGCACCGGTGCCCCTCTGCACTTTGGGCTACTTTACTTTTCAGGGCCGCTTCTTTGGCCGGCTGATTTGCCCTCATGTCCCTCTGTCCACGCATGCGCTTTCACCCCAAACAACCTCACTTCTTACCCTTTCTCTCTCGGTTCCTTACGATAGAGCCCTTGGGATTTCGTACTCACGTTCTTTACATGGGTATTGAAAGTGTGCCTATCGTCAACTTTGAAGCCGAGTATCCGGACTTCCCGAGTTCGACTCAGGGGCTCCCCTCTCATGGTCAGTATTGGTTTGTCGCACTTTAAGCTTATTGGTTAGTACCATCACTTTGGTTTTGTGAGGTGCGAACCTAAGCTTATTTCGGACCCCTCAATTATGAACATTAGCCAGCGCCGCATTTGTCTTCCTGGAGATGTCCCCGGTCTCTTGCCCCGAGACGATCAGCACGACGTCATCTGCGAACGCCTGGCAGTGCATCCCGCTCTTCTCCATTTCCACCAGGTGTGGTTTGAGAAGGAGGGTCCAGAAGGTTGGACCGCTCATAGGTCCCTGCACACGCCCCTTGGTGGTATATCTGGCTCAATCCACCTCCGCGTACCTTACGGATAACCTGCGATTGCTAAAGTAGCTATCTACAAGGAGCCGCAGATTTGCAGGGCAGCGAGTTTCCGCCAGTCTGCATCGTATAGCAGGCCACCAGCCGTTATCGAAGGCTCCCTCTATGTCCAACGATACCAGCATTACGTTCTCCTTCTCCTTAAAGTGAGACCGTATGTGCTGGACCATGTCATAGAAGAAACCTTCGGTACACCTCTGTGACATGAAGTCGTATTGGTGGAGATTGATTTACGATGCAGAGTACCACCGGATCCTCCGGAGCATCATCTTCTCCACGATCTTGCCCATAATGGGCAAGAGTCCGATGGGCCGGTAGGATTTCGGGTACCTGTGGTCGTCCTTATCGAGCTTTCGCAACACTACGACCACTGCCTCCTTCAACTTCCTGGGTAAGTCAGAGATTGCGAGGCACCGGTTGGAGAACGCAAGAAACATAGCAGCATCTACGGCGATGGCCACCCGGCAGATGTCTGCGGTGAGGCCGTTTGCGCCAGGTGCTTTCTTAGCGCTAGAGGTCGACACGGACCATCAGGGCTCCTCCATCGTAAAGGGAGGATCATCATGGCTTCCTCTGCTGACTTCATTGCTTTATACCCTTACATGGCTGTGGTCCACATTGTCCCCCCACCCCCGAGGTCATCCCCGGGGAAGAAGACTTCTGCAGTCCTATTCCTATTAGCCTTATGACCATACCTAGGGTTGTCACCTGTCCTAAAAAGCAACCTGGGAGGATTTCATCAAATCGCGTTGGAGGGGGGATGGAGTTGCAAAACTCTAGTATTGCTATTATACAATAGAGAAATTATTGCCGGCGTCTGCCGCGAAATCCAGGAGAACTGGGGCATCCTAAAGGTACTTCAGATACACGGTGCTCTTCATGCGAAGTTTAACTTCAGCTTGCTCACGGCGGTATCGCGATGGAGGCGGAAATAAATCCGTTAAAAGGAACTTCCTGCAGGCAATCAGTTGTGACGAAGCAAACGGGGGTCGAGCGGCGGCTTTATCGCGCCGCGGTCGACTGGAAGCGTGCTCGCTCTGCGGACGGACAGACAAACCTTTATATATATGTATATATATATATATATATATATATATATATATATATATATACCATTGAAGCCTTTTTATAGCAAAAAAATATAGTTGTGACTGAAAGTTCTACTAGTGGAGGGGAGAGAATATTAGGGGTCACGTGATTCGCGCTATTGAATTTTGTTGTTAGTTTTGCAGATACGTAGGCATAGATGCTGGCAGGTCTGTGTTGCCGGAGACTATCTAGGTACCACCTTAGCTGCTATTGCAACCGGCGAGCAGTAGTGTGCAGACATTACTGTTTCTTCTGATTAAATAGAAACCAACACAGATCTCATTACCTTCACGTCGCTTGAGCTGATTATACAATTCATATGTAGAAATAAGAAGTTCATGTCTTCTAACGAGTTCAATGGAGAAGGCAAAAAAAAATTTGGCTTCAAAACTGTTGTTTTTGTTATAAAGTTACAAACTGTAGACAAGCTCAGATATTTTTGTACACGTAATTGTAGGCTGTATCTTTTGCTATCCCTCCTTTTCGGGGGTAGAAAAAGAATCAAATTAATGATTGGTGTCTAACGCAGACGGGGCGAAATCAAAGTAATTGCTTCTAACGCTTTGTTAATTAGAAAGCTCCGAGCGGTTCACGCTTGACGCTCGAATTAACTTGATAGAGAAATTTCGGATCTAGTTAATTATAATTCGGATGCAAAGTAACGACTATTACTGGTAACTGATGTTGAAAGCGCTACGTTACCTTTGAACGTGAGGCGTGTAAAACATAAATCTTTTTATTTCAGGTAATAAGGTTATCGATGTTTCTGGTGGTAGCGTTCTCTTGCTGGACCGTCTTGGTAGGTACCACCGCAGCGCCTATTGCAGCCGACAGACAGTACTATGTAAACTTTACTTTGTTCCGGTTTGAAGGGCTCTGTAGCTAGTGTACTGGAGTAACAAGACAACTTAATATCTTACAGCGATTAGCGCAATGTGGTGTCATGTATGTCATTGTAACTAGCGCCAGGTTATGGTCACACGTATTACTTACCATCAGGTGAAGACCCCGCTAGTCTGGTCGCTGAATTGAACAATAAAAAAATCTACATAATAAGATTTCTTCAATTAAATCTGTAATTAAATTTATTGAACAAAAAATGTTCTTTGTTGTCTGCTGCTTTTGTTCTCATTCAATTAAGGGATGAGACGATTGGAACCTGATGGTAAGTTATACGCCTACCCATAACAGCGTAGCACTGGTCAGCATGATATATACTGCACCACATTGCGCTCGTGGCTTGAAACAAGATGTTTAGTCTCGTTACCCCTCAATTAACTACAATAGCTATAACGCCCTTCAAACCGTAACACAGTAATGTTTACACACTGTTTGGTGGCAGGAAACGATCAGTGGTGCCTAGACGGTCTGCGGCAACAGAAACCTATCACCAGCACCTATACCTACGTATCACTGCAAAAGGATCCACAAAAATCGTTAGAGCTGGTCACGTGACCCCAATTTTCTCTTATTTTTAGGATTAATACTCATAAGCGATTCAATAGGAAACGCCCTCGCGTAAATAATATAAAAGAAGCAAAATTAAAGTGACCCCCGTACGGGGGGTGGGTTGGACAATTCCGTTACACCAAAAACCGTTGGATTCCTCCCATAACCATAAAACGATGTTTCGATTCTTGGCACGTAGAGTATTATCCATAATGAATCCTCAGTATTGTGCTGCGAATGCTGATAACTTTCCAATACAGATTAACCTGAACAACGGATGTGATGAAATTTTATTGAACACAATCTTTCTATTACTAAAACCGGATATTGTCAAGGAAGATATTACCGTAGCGGTTAGTTCAGACGCTGAACAGCAGTGTGCAAACATTATCATACTATATTCTGGAGACACGACAGCCAACAGTAATATTACTACACTAAAAATACTAAATCTTACTTGTCAAGCGACTAAGATACTGTGGCAGTAACTAGTAAATAAAAACAGTAAAATTAACTGGAAACAATTAGTAAACTTTCCCTAATAATTTACTGTTCTAGTTAAACAAACTTCTCTTATAACTCCTGAACGAGGGTTTATTATCTTGATTAATTAAAGCGAGATGGTCGCGAGATAATTGTTAAGTCTGTACTGAAGACCTTAGGGTCGATGTGTTTTATTATCCTATAGACTACTACACAAGGATAATGTAATAAATAATCTTCTTTCATAAATTTAAACAATAAAATATCAAACTGTAACTCTTAACTCTGTTGCCGGAGACTGTTTAAGTACCACCTCAGCTCCTATTGCAGCCGACAAACAGTACTATGCAGGCATTACTGTGTTCCAGTTTAAAAGGTGCTGTATCTTCTGTAATTACTGGGATAAGGAGATCTCGTATTTTACGTCTCAGGCGACGAGCGCAATATGGTACAGTATATGTCATCCCAACTAGCGCCACGTTATATCTAGTATCACTTTTCATCATGTAAACGTCCCGTTCGTCTCACTGCTCCACTATATAAAAAAATATATCAAAAACTACATTCCCAGTAAACAAAGAAAGCGATGAAAAGAATAAACAAAAGTAAGTAATCTCCAAACTTTTAGCAAATTTAGATAAGAGAATGTAATTTACGTTACATTACATAATATAAACAGGTTACTTTGTTCCCGATGCAATTTACAGAAATAGAAAAAGCTTTTCAAAGGAAGAAAGTCAAAGCCATTATCCACTACGCCAGTGAGGGTTAGCGCATCAACAATCAGATTAAGTAATAAAGTATTATGATTTCAGATCCTAACAATGACAAACGTAAAATAATGGAGTCAGCTTTATCACGATGATAATAAAATATGATGTTTTATGAACACAACAAATTTATTAAGAAAACTTTACTACATTTATAATAACTACGTTTACCTCATTTTATTTACAGGTATTTTCTGAACAAATAGCGACAATTAATATTTAAACTCCTGTCATAAATGTACGAGCAATATTTCGTTATTGTACAAATTAGACGTCGCAATTTAGCAGGCGCTTTGTTCTTTAATGCTCTATAAATATTTATTAATCACGGCGTAATAATTAACTTTCATAATTTGAATAATTTTTTTTATTCAATTTAGCGATGAGACGAGCGGGACGTTCACCTGATGGTAAGTGATATACCCTCCCGAAATGTGGTGGTACTTACCTATACGGTCTCCGGCAATAAAGACTTACCACCAGCAATGCTATCATTAATTTTTGGTTAAAATGTTTTTTTTTGTTCTATTCCTATGTATTAGCTAAAGTATTATTACTATTATAAGACTAGTGTTCCCTGACCGCTTGGTCTGCCGTAACATCCCGCAACTCACTTGGCTTAATGAATATTTCTACCGAATTTCAAGTCATATGGCACCATATATATTGCGATAAGTATCTACACAGGTGGAAATCTCTTATATATTATTTATATATGATGTAAAACTAACATATCTCTATTTTAACGGAGACGCTAGGATTTTCGTAGCCTCTTTCACTATTCTTACAACACCTTATTTATAAAACGGTAAAAGATAAACTTTCGATATTAATCTTTCAATAAAGTTTTCCGCCATAATATTGGTTATTAGATTCGAAATGTAAAATCCAATTTGGTAAACTCATTAACAATCTGCGCTCGCAACATGGATTTAAAAATAGATTTTAGTCATTGTAATTTTAATAGGACCTTGTTAATACCGTACTTTGTTAACAAAATACTCCCAAAGAGAATATAATGAATGAAAATTATCAAAAACAAAAATCATTCTTATAATACTCGAGTAATTACGAAACAATGGACATCTCCGTTATATTTCCGCCGTCGCGATTCCTGTCTCAATTTAATTTGACATAGAATTTTGTTCATTATGTTTTTCTCGGTGAAACAAATCTTTTTACATAGAACAGCAATTTTTTTTTATTCGAGTATTCGATGAGACAACAGAGACGTCCGTCCTGATGGTAAATGATACGCCAGCCAATAACAACGTCGAGTTAGTCAGGATGATATACACTGCACTAAAATCCACTCGTCGCCTGGGCTATAAGATGTATCTCTTTATTACAGTATTTATCCTAGCTACAACGTCCTTCAAACCGGAACGCAATCAGTCGTAGCACACTACTGTTTTGCGGCTGCAATAGGAGCTACGGTGGTACCTAGACGGTCTTCTGCAACAGAAACCTACCACCAGTGGTTAACATTATAACTCAATGCTTTAACAATACATCATCAGCCGATAGACGTCCACTGCTGGACATGGGCCTCCCTCAATGATCTCTATATCAATCGGTCCCGCGTTGCTCGCATCCTGTGAGTTCCCGCGATTCTCACCAGATCGTCGGCCTACCCCGTGGTTAGCCTCCCAACACTACGTCTACGCAGGCGCCACTCGAAGACCATACTACCCCATCGGCCGTCCATCCTTAGAGCGTGTGCCCTGCCCACTGCCACTTAAATCTAGTAATCTTACAACAATACTTGGATTTTTTAATGAATTAAAATAAATTTAAATATAATTAAAGGCAGGGTTGCTAGCAATGGGGTGGCTAAGTAATTTACAAGATCATCTATAAAAACGGCGAGATATTAAATACATTGGAAATAAAGGTTCGTGCTTCGCCACAAATGATTGCCTTCCGGTCGTATCCTTATAAATCGACTCGGCTGGATATCCTGTCGTTAGGTCGGAATCTATCTACCCTTAACCGTGTGGTCCGGGGATGTAATTTTCCTTTACTTTCAGTAACTGCAGTGCTGGGAAGAATATAAATAATGATGTCCGTATTTCTCTGCTAAGTATTTTATGAATAAACTTAATGCATATTAAGTAAAGGAATGAAAAGCGCTTATAACTATCTTCTTCTTCTTGCTAGACCTTGTCCTATGTTTATTTGGGGTCAGCCCTCCTGATCATTCTTCTAAATCTATTTATATTTTGCGTCACAGCTTCTGTCAGTTTATTATTCTTGAAATCATCGTCATCATCAAGTAGTGGAGGATCTCCCAGGGGATCTTTTTAACTATAACTATGTAAGTGTTTACTGGTGGTAGGTCTCTGTTGCCGGAAACACTAAGTGCCACCGCAGCGCCTATTGCAGCCGACAAATATTACTGTGTTCCGGTTTAAATGGTGTTATAGGTGGTGATATTGCTGAGGTAACGAAAACTAACATTTCACAAGGCGACGAGCACAATGCGGTGCTGTGTATGTCATCCTAACTAGCGCCACGTTGTTATCGGCAGGTGTATCACTTACCATCAGGTGAACGTCTCGTTCGTTTCGTAGAATAGAAAGACGTGTATGCAGATATCCCGCAAAATTTCTTTAAACGGAAATCGTGTATATTTCCGGTGAATGTGATGTTGACGAGCGGCGAAACGCAATACCGACACCTTTTCCCCTGTGGCACCATCGCCACTAAGAGCAGAGTAAGCCTTCCCCTGCAGCCCATCGGCACACATCCAATGTGATCTCACGGAGCTCACATGAAGCGGCCACCAGACTAAGTTCCTCTTAGCCCCACCGCTACAAGGCGGGATCCTGCCTGACCCACCACCAATAGATAAAAAAGATATCATCATCATCAGGCGATCCTCTGCTGGAGATAGGCCTCTCCCAAAGATTCCCACACGATCAGGTGGGGATTCATATGGAGGGATTTGAGCCAGTCTCGTTTGTTGATCAGCATGGTGCACCACGAGCAGGTGAGGTTGGCTAGGGTCCTGTGCGTTGTTGAGCGCGACCCCTTACAACCCCTCTAGTAAGATATAATCCAATCGTATTTGAACATTTTAAAATCATAAAAAGCATTCGTCTTACTTATTGTGTAGGAGGAGCTTTCATTCCCAATGCTGCGGGGGGCAGCCGCCTGCTGTCAAAGCTAATCTTTCTCAACGCTGAGGAGCACGAAAGAAAACAACGTTCGCGTTGGAGACTTTCTTTTCATACTTCCAATTACTCTGAAACGATGCAATTTTTTTTTTTCATTCGAAGAAGAGACCACTCGAGCGAAACCTTCACCTGCTGGTAAATCAAACGCTTGGCCATAACTAGTTGTTACCATATATCTCATTCCACCCTTTGCCTTGAGACATAAGATTTTTAATCTCGTTACCTCAGTAATTTCACTAATTACAGCGCCCTTCAAACCGGAACACATTAAAATTTGCACACTACTGTTTGAGCTGCAATAGTCGCTACAGTGATATCTACCTATTATACAGCTTCCAGGAACACAGTCCTACCACCAGTGTAGTATATAGTTTAAGGGTAAAATATTTCTTATACACTTCTTGATGGTATATATTTATTTATTATCACTCAATTTTTAGTGACAGAGGATTTCCTCTTTAAAGTCTGTTTATTAACAATAATGTTAGGCAGCAGTTGAATAGTGCAAGCGGACGACATTAAATATATTTATTTATATATCTAAGTAACAAAGTGAAACTTTGCTTTAGTTACTTCCTAAATTAACCAACTTAATTAAGTGTATATTTAAGCTGTAAATTTTCCGGTAAACAAGTAAATAAACACACACACACTCGAAAATACTGATGAATAGAAACTGTATAGAAGCTATAAATGAAATTATTAACCGTCAAATCCTGCTCCTCCGTATTATTTATATCTGAGGGTCGTGATCACCATCCATCACCGATTTAGGAAACGGAAACGATTAAATGCTGGTACGTTGGGTGTCTGTTGCTGAAGACTGTTTGAATAGATAACCCTATTATATATCCTATTTCAGTCGCCAGACAGTAATGTCCAAACATTACTGTGTTCCGGTTTGAAAGGCGCTGTAGCTAGTGTAATTATAGTGGTAACGAGACTCAACATCTCTCAGGTGGCGAAGAGCGCTTTGCGTATAACATCCTAAGCAGTGCCATTTTGTTATTGGTACGTCTGTCACTTACTATCAGGTGAAGGTATCACTGCGCGCTCGCGCATACCTTGATCTGAGCATCAGCTGTTTTTTTATCAGGATCAATTTTTGTTCCGTCCCATCATCAAAGGTGTCATTGGTACTATCGTCTGTATTCGTTTTCGGACACGGTCTCCTAACACCCTGTATATATACAACACAAATATATATATATATATATATATATATATATAGAATATAGATACAAAGATATATATATATATATGAGATCTCCACCTATGTAGATGCTCATCACGATATCTGAGGAGCCATAAGACTTGGAGACATGAAATTTGATATTCCTGTTTTGCAACATACAGCATCTAGGAGCAGATTTTACGAAATGTAACCCTCAAAGGGTGTTGCGGGGTGGTTGCAGTCGTAAACGCGGTTATTGATATTGGTATGTCATTAGGTAACCTATGTTTACTGATACATATAAATTTGCAAATAGTGTTATGTTCCGGTTTTAAGGGCGTTGTAGATAGTGTAATTACTAGGGTAACGAGACTTAAGATGTTACGTGACAAGCACAAAATAGTAATATATTCCCTAAGTAGTGCTATATCGTTTTGGTGACGCGTACTACTACTTGATACAATGATAAGTCTCATTACCTCCATAATTTCACTAGCTACAACTCCCTTCAAACCGGAACACAGTAATGTTTGCACAGTACTGTTTTTCAGCTGCAGTGATACTTAGACGTTCTCCGGCAACAGTTCATTATCTTACATGGGCGACTTAATGGTTATGGGATGGTATCGGTCGGTATATCAGATAGAAAACGGGATCAGCATCCGTTTCCGTCGTATAATAATGAGGGCAACAACCACAACCTTAATTAGCGGAACCCTGTCGGCAGCAGGGGCCCATTCGGTTTGATTTATGCGCCGAGAGCGGTCACTTGTATCAAAAAATTACCGCTTCGTATTTTTTTGGGGAAAAGAGGTCGGACCTCGTTATTTATAGGCAGGCGCCTGGACGCGAGGATACATGGCGCTGGTCGTTTTTAGACCCTACGATTCATTTCATTCGCATAACCTCTCGATGGGGTTGTAAGGAGTCAAAACAACTTCACCTGTTCGTGGTGCAGCCTGCTAATCGATAAACGAAACCTTGGTGCCCACTAACCCGCATTGGATCAGCGTGGTGGGAAATGGCCTAAATCCCAACATGTGAGCCCATACAAACAGCTGATGGTTGCGGCAAGCTGCTGGATGATGGCAGCGCAGAATCGATCGATGTGGGGATCTTTCGGGTAAGCCTATGTTCAGCAGTAGACGTTTATTGGTTGATGATGGTGATATCTTTCGATTTCGCAAATTTCACTTAGATAACTTAGCAATGAAAACAACTTGGACTTTAAAAAATTTGGATTTTAAGTAATAATACTCCGGAGAGCAGCCGCCTGCCGTCAGAACCAATTTTTCTCAACGCTGAGGAGCACGAATGATAACAACGTTCACGTTGGAGACTTTCTTTTCATATTTCCAATTACTTCTGATACCTTGCAATGTTTTTTTTTTAATTCTATGGAGGCGAGGAAGACGTTCGTGGTAAGTGGTACACATTATAAACAGTGGCGCTAGTTGATATGGTATACATAACACCATATTCCACTCTTCGCCTTGAGACATAAGATGTGTAGTCTCGTTCATCATCCTCACCCGATAGAAGTCCACTGTTGGACATAGGCCTCCACCAAAGATCACCACGTCGTATCGATTTCCGCGTTGCTCGCATTCAATGAGTTCCCGCGATTCTCACCAGATCGTCGTAGTCTCGTTATCCCAGTAATTTCACTAATTACAGCGCCCTTCAAACCGGAACGAAGTAATGTTTACACAGTACTATTTTGTTTGGTTCTTTAGCATACCCAGATTTTTCCGTTTATTATTCGTACGAAGAACCAAAACAAACTGGCGCTAGTTAAGTTGTTATACACTGCACCACATTGTGACGTACATTAAATACTGTTACCACAGTAATTTCAATACTTTGGAGCCCCCTCAAAATGGGAAACAGTATAAGTTACCATATTACTGTTTAGTGGCAGACTTAAGAGCCGCGGTGGTATTTAAATTGTTTCCGACAATAGTCATCCACCAGTGTAGCTATTGCTATCCACTGGCCGTTTATTCTCTGCGGTCATCACCAGGTCCTTGTTTGACCTGAAGAACAGTCTCTACCAATAAAATGGCACGAAGTCTACTGGAAGTATAATAGACAGCTAGGTTCAATGTCTACAGCCCTGTAGTTTCCGGTTAGTAAGTATAGGACTACGGTAAGCCCTGCCTGTCGTAGAAGGCGACTAAAAGGGTTTAGGATTTTTGCAGGTCTTGACGGTGGGGGTCCTTATTGCTCAACAAGCGGACCTGTGTGGGACAGCCTAGGAGGGTTAAGCCCCTCCTCAGAGACGTGTTCAAAGAAAGTGTAGAGGGGCACCGGTGCGTTCTATTAGATTTCCCGGAGCTTTTCCCAATGTATTGATGCAGATCATCGAGGGGGTTTTAGTGAGTAAAAATCTCACATAACCCTGACCTCCCCCAGAAGCAGAGTAACCTTCGAGGATTTCCCACCGAAACCAAAAAAAAGGTTTAATGTCAAAACATAGAGACTTTCAATTAATGTTGACTGAAATAACTTTTTCGGCTACTTCAAAAGTTTCAAATGGTGCTCACCAAGACTACAGTGCTTTCGTGAAAACACTCCCAGCGAGAGCTGAAGCCACGAGCATCCTCTTCAATGTTTTCATGTCTTATTAGTTCCATTGAAAACACTTCTACTATTTTAATTAAAGAGAGAGAGATAGAGAGAGAGCTTTTGTGAGACGGAACCGAGCTTACTTTACTTATTAACATTGTAAGTGTTCAGCGTTTCAGAAAGCTCGTTTTTATTATAGGGGGTTTATTTTTGTTTGATTAAATGACGACACGAAGGGTGTAAGGGGTCCAGCACAACACTTCATGGGATCCAATTTAACTTCATCTGCTCGTGGTGCACCCTGCTGATCAACAGACGAGGCTCTGGTGTTCACCGACACGCATTGGGCGAGCGTGATAGGTCCTATTTGAACCCCTACAATGGTCGGCTATGCCGGAGTCCATGATTGCAGCGCAGGACCGATCGATGTCTATCGGCTGATGATGAAGCGACGACACGTGCCGGTAGTTCACCTCACGGTAAGGGACACACCCACTCATAAGGTGGCGTTAGTTAGGACGATATACACAGCACCGCATTGCGATCGTCGCCTAATACATAAGATGTTGAGAATCATTATTCTAGTAGTTAAGTTAGCTACAGCGACCTTTAAACCGGAAAGGAGTGATGTTTACACAGTAATGTTTGGCGGCAGAAATACGCATTGTTTTTTTTCGTGCTGGTTTAGCTTTACCAAAGTCAATAAGCATACGAGCTTTGAGTTCATTTGAAACGAATTAATCATCAGACGTCGTCGTCGTGATCGTTACCGCGATACATCCAGTTTTCGGCAACCTTCCACCAGATAAACTGGTGGAAGGTCTCCGTCATCGGAGACTGTTTAGGTAAGTACTCAAACAGAAGCTTGCAAACACTGTTTTCCATTTTGGAGTAGCAATGAGACTCGTGTCTAAAGCGACGAGCGTAATGTGGTGCATCATCCTAACTAGCGCCACGTGGTTATGGCGTATCGTGTTGCGCCACTCCACGGTGATGTATAACTATGACTTGTTTCTATCGATGTGCCGTCTTTCCCTTTTTAATGGAACAGCTCCCGTTCAGCTTCCATTCGCCGTAGAACTTCCTCGTTAGTCGCCTAACTTACCAGCAGTCAATGAATACCTGTAACAGGTTAAAAAGCCAGCAGTCGCATTAACTGTGTCGTTATTCGGATTGTATTGATCTTACTGTGGCACAGTATAATCCATTTGTAATCAGTCGGAGCGATCTACTGCGTTGCGGTGTACGGGCCGCCGAGTGCGCGATAAGGCGGCGCGATACCGGGCTCACTTTCGGCTTATTATTTTCTGATGGTTATTTAAGTGGCCCAATCGCAAACAGTGATTATAATCTGATTATAACTCAAACAAACGATCATTGATATACGTGAATGTAGCTGAACCCCGCCCGCTTTGCCAACCGTAACACCCCTGCAACCCCTGTTAGATTGAAATTTTGTAAAATGCGTTCTTAGCTGCGTCACATTGGGTAAAAAGAACATTCCTACCAAATTTCAAGTATTTAGACTTTTGGTTCCAGAGATTTCGTGATGACTTTCTTCTTCTTCTTATACAGTATCACTCTTGACAGAGTGGTGGTGGTCATCGCTTCAGGTGTTGGTCGCAAGCTGAACAACACGTCGCCCCTCCTCTCTGACGGCCGCATGCAGTGGCAATGATGATAAGCCGTTTACTGCCGCATTTATCTGGCATACACGATTGTGCTGCTACACGAGGGTCATTGGGTGTATCATCAAAATGGTGTCAGTCAGGACTTGGATATATTATATGGTCTTTCTTGTACCTGGATGTAGGTAGGACAGATTAATATAGTAGCAATTTCAACCACCACAATACTTATTCTCAGTTGCCGGAGACTGTCTACGTGGGTACCACCGCAGCGCCCATCTCTACCGCTTAACAGTATTGTGTAAACATTACTGTATTCCGGTTTGAAAGACGCTGTACCTAGTGTAATTACTGAGGTAACGAGACAGCATCTTATGGCTCAGGCGACAAGCGCAATGCGGTGCGGTGTGTATCATCCTGACTAACGCCACGTTGTTATGGGCAGCCTTATCACTTACCATCAGGTGATCGCTGCGTGAGTCTCGTCGCTTAATTGAATAAAAAAAAACCGTTCAGTCCTTCTTCTAAATCCTATCTCTCTGCTATATACGAGGTATTTTGTTATCAGGTGCAGCCGGTTTCCTGATGTTTCAGGGTCATATGGCTCACACTGATTTTCTTAAAACTTATACTTATGTAAACACTTTGTGAACTTACCGCGTCCCGTTATCACTTGTACAGGTCCAGATGTAACTACCTTAGAACAGGACCTTACAGCATCCAGGATAAAACAGTTGACTTGTTTATAGTTAGGGCGTGTTACGTTCAAAAATTTAACGGTTAAGTTATCGCGCAGTAAATTACAGCTTTGGTTAAAAAAAAGCTGACAGTGGAACCCTTAAGAGTTTAAATTCACAAAGTTAGTGCTTACAGCAAAGTTAGTCTGAACCTGATCCGTGACACGACTTACTCTGTCAAAGTGGAAGCAAATAGTTGTAGAGGGGTTTAGTAAATTTAACTGTTAGAAGGTTTTACAAGTTATGGTTAACTTTAAAAGTTATACCTTGAGTGTATAAACTTATTACTTTGTAATTTCGGTGATAGGTGTCTCCTGAAGACTTGGAACTGATGACTCCGTAACATTTACTTCAGTCAACAAATAATGCGGAAACATTACTGTGGTATAGTTTGAAGTAGACTTTATCATTTTTAGGATTATTGTCAAAGGATCCTAATTGCCATTTACAGCGTCATCATCATTAGATGCTGTTCAGTTAGGAGTTACCTTCTACATCTGCTATCAAACTGTAGTGTGCAAACGTTACTGTGTTCCAGCTAGTGGTATTACTGTGGTAATGAGAC
The DNA here is from genome assembly GCA_029034505.1 of Ornithoptera priamus. Lineage (NCBI taxonomy): Eukaryota > Metazoa > Arthropoda > Insecta > Lepidoptera > Papilionidae > Ornithoptera > Ornithoptera priamus. The sequence goes on along the minus strand of JARDWD010000517.1, from coordinate 636,401 downwards.
TCGACATCTTTTACGTGATATTGTGTATATCATTCTAACTAGCGCCAGATTATAGGGAGATGTATCATCAGGAAAGTCTGGCTTCTCTTGCCGCTTTGTCTATAAAAAAAAATCTTGAATATACTATTACGGTGTGATGTAAAGGAAGTTGTAGTCACTGAAAATTTTGAACAAAAAAAAATATTTAAATGAAACGAGTGCAGTGAGCCTCCAGGATAAGGTTTTATCCTACCACTGTCGTTGTAATGAAAAGTATCTGTGCAGGATTTCCACAAAAAAAAACAAACTTAGCATTCGAAGAGAGTTAAGGCTGAAAAAAAATTCCTTAATGATCTAATAACTCTTGATGCCCGACAGGATCCACAGTGATTTATTGCTGCTACCTTCAGGACGCTAATCTTTTGAGCAGCTCGTAAAGACCCTTTAATATTACCTACCCTAATATTGAAAAAAGAATCCTGCTCCTAACGGATGTTCATGCTCAGAGATAACTACATTTAAACAAATAAAAGAGTTTATATTTATTAATATTAAGTAAACAGTAGTGTGCAAACATTACTGTGTTCCCGTTTGAAGGTGGCTATAGCTAGTAAAATTACTGGGGTAACGAGACGCAATATGTAATGTGTCAGGCGACGAGCGCGATGTGGTGCTGTATATATATATAACTTAACGTTGCGACAAGATAAGCCGGACGTTTACGTGATACAGTATGTTGTCTCGTTACTCCAGTAATTTCCCTAGCACTAACTCTCTTCAATCCGGAACATAATAATGTTTTCACATTATTGTTTGTCGGCTGCAATAAGAGCTGCAGGTATCTATACGATCTCCGGTAGTAGAGATCTACCACCAGTGAATCATCCTAACTAGCGCCACGTTGTTAAGGGCAAGCGTATATATCACCATCAGGTGAACGTTCGTCTCGTCGCTCTATTAAATAAAAAAAACCCTTCGTATCTTAAAATATCAAGATTATTGAGTTAATAACATTTCTAATGTGTTTAATGTAGACCAAGATACTTCAGAATGAGAGACGGTCTCATCTCTTTGCTCCCGATGGTAATGGAGGGTAAGTGGGAGATAGTTTAGGAAAAAAAGCTTTAATAGTTTTTCATGAAATAAAAAATGTATCTAAATAAATAGTTAATAATATCATCATCAGCCGATAAACGTCCATAGCTGGACATAGATCTTACCCAAAGATGGTCCCCATATCGATCGGTCCCGTGTTGCGCGCATCCAGTGGCTTCTCGCGATGTCGCATGACAGGAAATCGTCTCCGCCCGGGGATTCTCAGCAACCCCAATTTCGGTGTTTTGCCACCATCCGTCAGTCAGCATGGCTCATGGTATCGCCGGGCACTAGGCGCCGTCGTTTGTAGAAATTCATTTGAGGGGAATTGGGCCATTTCATAGAGAAGATGACGGTGTGCACTAGGTCTCCAGACTGTCGGCGAAGCACTCGACCTTTTCATCGTCCTCGAAAACGAACGACGACGCGTCGACGTCTTTGACGAAGGGTGGTGTGAGTCCAGGGTTCTTCAACTTGAGCACCCGAGCCAGAAGTCAGAAAGCGTCTTTGGAAGCCTCGAGGTCGCTAGGCAGTAAACCCCATTTGTGGGTTCTGTGTTCTCTGACGCGCTTTTTGACAGCCCTCTGAAGGCGGCGCACATTTACTCTATTCACCTCGGAGCTGTACCTATAGTACAGTTTCAAGACGACGTTTTTAAACCTGATCAGGCGTCGAATGTCCTGAGGAATAGCCCCGAATTGAGGTTCAAATTTGAGTACGGTTCTCGTAGAGTCTCCGACGGTCCAACAGATATTATTAGAGAGTGAATCAACCGCCCGAATTGCCACTTCGGGTGATTCGATTCTTTTCGGTCATATCGTCGAAGTGCTGAAATTTCGTAGACTTAAGTTTAACCTCAAGTTTATGCCAGTCAACGATGGTTTTGGCCCCGTTTGAAAAGGACCAGGAGATAATCAGTTCCGAGGTCATGTATGACCTCGACCGAACGGATGTGGAGAGCTACATTTTTCAATAGCGCTATATTCAAGATAGAACGCTATCAGGCTACGAAGGATTCGTCGTCTGTTGGCGGTGGATTGGGAGCTTGGTGCACCTCTATGTCGGAGATGGTGCCCTCGCAGTGGGACACGGTTTCCATCCTGCACGGCGATGAATCGCGGGAGCATGCAGCGGCGGACGACTGCTCGAGCCCCTTGGGGGAGTGAAGCGCTAGTTGTGGACGAAGGGGACGCTGGGCTGTCTAATGCAGCCAGCTTCGCCCTCAGTGAGGCTTGGTGGGCCTTAAATTTCCACAAAACAACATAATTACGCAGTAGATAGACAGTTCCTCCTAGTTGGCTGGAGTTCGATCAGACGTGCGTCTCGTAAGGGCGACCTAGTCGAACTCGCATTCTATTCATTAGTTTTAAGTAGTACATCGTATATATACACGATCAGTGGTAATAACGTTCTCTGTGAACGTGACAATATGGTAACTAGTCGTCTAAGATCAAAGCCAGTTGTAGTCGGATAATTACAAAGTTCAGTTGCAACTGACGTCGGCGGTCAGCGGCGAATCGATTTAGCAACCGAATGTGAACCTGCCTGGTTTACAATGTAATAACTAGTTATATAAGTAAATATGGGAGTGGTAGCTAGCCAGGCGAGTACTGTAAAAACCACACCACAAACAAACCCTTAATAAGATAAGAAAATGGCTGTTTTAAATATTTTTAAGTGTACTTCACTCAGAGAGATAATTCAGTTGTAAGTTTCCGGTTAAGCGTCTCCCGTAATAGGAAAAAATCAAATGTGCTCAACAAGACTTCTACCAATACGTAATTTGACATTCCCAGTAGTGGGAATATGAAGCGGTCTATTTATGTTGTTCGTGCAACCATATCATTGAACCTACGATATATCCAATGTAAGCCCAAAGCTTATTATCATTTGCTGTATTACCTAACCGCAATATTATTATGGCTTTCAATTTTCAGTTCGCAGATTTCATTTGTGAAACACGATATTAACAGTTCACGTTAATGTTATTGAATTATTCATTATTTTAATATCAATTTACAAATATTTTATCGGAGACAAAAGGGCATGAGATCGTCGGAGTGGAAGCTGTTCGGGGCGCATACTATTTGCGGCTGGATTCATCGAATCCCTTAATGTTTACAATTGTACGTACTGCGAAATGTTTAAAATCCGATATAAATCAGTCAAGGGTGAACGACAAAGGTGAGAGGTGAAAGTCAAGGTACAGACCGTCTAGGTACCACTGCAGCTTCCACTGCAGTTGACAAACTATACTGTGCAGAGATTACTATGTTCCACTTTGAACAGCGCTGTAACCAGTGCAATTGCTGGTGTAACGAGACCTAACATCTTATGTCTCAAGGCGACGAGTGAGATGATGTGTTTATCATACTAACAAGCGCCGCGTTATAGACAGGCGTATCACATATAATCAGGTGAATGTCCCGCTCATCTCGTGGAACAAATAAATATTCGACAAAGTTACTATGGTAGAAGAAGAAGGTACCTTTCATTTCCTTGAATTACATCCCAGCTTGGCTCTGTCACTTTCAGAGTGAGATCTCAAAAGAGGTAGAAGGCCCATATAAAATAATGTTTAATTTTAGTTTTAAGATCAAATTTAAAAAGAATAAAATTATAAAACATCTCTAATTTAAAATAATACTAGAGTTACAGGAGAATCAAGAAATTTAACTGATGGAAAGCGATACGCCGGGCCATAACTACAACTACTGTATATGGCGATAGAGTCAAATGCTCCAAACTCTGAGACTTAACATGTTAAAACCTACTCAGTAATTTTATTAGCTACAACGCTCATGAAACCGGAAAACTGTAATTTCCATACGATCGTTTGGCAGCAGAAATAGACTCTGCAGTGGTACCTAAATTGTCTCCATCAACAGAGACCTACCAATAAGTCCCTAATTTTATCATGACTGATATAACATGATTTATAAATTAGATTTTACAGCATCCATAAATTTGATTTGTAAGGAATCTAGGGTCTCTTGCACAATCCTAGGGCTTCTAGTAAAAGCGTCTGTAAGGACAGTGGTATTGTTTTTAAATTTTTTATTTTTGACTTCAACCCTCAATATTTATCGGTTGATGTGAGCACAAATTAAAGTAAATTAATCATACGGACAGTTCCAAACTTTGACAGATGGGGTATTAATTTGACTGGGTGGCAGATCTCGTCGTTAATAATTTGCAAAGTGACAGTGCGAATGATGAAATATCTACACTGTGGGGTAACAAGTTCATATGTGTATTGAGTAAAAGGTCCCAACTCAAGTCTCAAACGAAGAAGGCAGTCAGATTCGGTTATAAACATCTCAAAATATGGGCGAGAGATCTACGTTTTTGAGACTAACCCCAATCATCAAAATTATCGCTAGAGCTTAAGGCTTAAGATCTAGACTTTAGAACATCAAATAAAATTATCCAATATAATCAATTATATGTAATTACCCCGATGTGTAATTTTAAATGGTTTGTAAGCAAACCCAATGCAAAAGCTAGTTTACGAAAACTCTTCCTGTTTATGGAAACGGTAAATAGTCGTATTTGTTTTCGCGAACAAAGCGACTTTTTCTTTCCTTCTTTTATTTAGATGTGTCCCTGGAGGTAGCGGGAGGAGAGATGGGGGGAAACGAGAGCTCCGTCGCTCATTGGAGAGATCTATAGGGTATTGTGCGCTCAGTGGCTTGTAAGATAAGAAATACCTTAAATTGTATTTATTTTGTAAGAATTTTTTCGTTTATTTTTTAAATGTACCCTTCAGGTGTGGTTTAGTTTGCATGTGAAGTTTTTTACTTACTTTATTTAACTAAAGACGTCATCAAGTTTTTATAATCATAACCTAATCATCCTGGTCATCATCTTTATCACAATTATAATCGTCGTCATCATCGTCCTTGTTGTCATTGTCATAATTATCCTTGTCTCAATCGTCATTGTTATCATAATTATCATTATCATGGTCGTTGTAATCGTCGTTGTCCAAGACGGCGTCGTTGTCCAAGACGACGTCGTTGCCTTCGTCATTCTCATAGTTATCATTACCATTGTCGTTGTCATCGCCATTTTGATCGTAATCGTCATCATGTAGTAATGTTTTATTGGGAATAAAGTATTTAATCACACCAGACTAACAAGTACTTTCATTTTGTAGTAATAACAAATGTTTTAGGCTTTCCATATTAAGAGTCGAGGAGAGATAGAACTCTTGATCTGGATCCTTTATAGATTAATAATACATCATTTAAAATTAGTTGCCTTGTGCGATTTTTCTTCACTTTCTATTCAGTTCATTCCGGCAATTCGCTTCGACAGAAATTTTAAATATAAAATCCGTTATCTACGCAGAGATGGAAAAGATAAACGAACCATCCAATAAATAGAGATTGATTGCTTACTGAATGATTCCATTCATAAATTTCAGCTCGTTAATTGCGAGAGCCGCCAATAAATGAGAATTTTTGTTTTATTTTACGCTTATAATACCAAAAACTAAAGAACTCTTCTTGTTTATGGGTCTAGTGATTTTACAGGACAAGTTTAAAATCGAAACTTAAATATAAGTTTTAATAACTTGGTAATATATTTATGTAAATTTATCCGACCTTTTTGACTTGTATCCTCATACTCCTATTTCAAAATTTAGTTTATAGTAAGCCATTTCTGAACCTGCTTAGCTTTCACCCTTATATTGTAAATGTGTCGCCATTAGCGTTGCTCTCTTCCGGTCCGTTAATTAACAAATTAATGAGAGCGAAAGTATTTTAGGCGAGCATAATTACCCATCTGTGTCCTTATTGTCACTTATTATTATGTGAAATTAAGTTTAAAATTTGCCTATTGTAGAAAAAAAAGACTGCTATTTTGGAGAGGACTTAGAATAGAATATCCTCAGCGCTAATACCCTTGGTGTGTCATAAAAAGAGATTGTAGAGAGTATTGGAAAAGATGAGTGGCTTACCTCACGACCATTTACATTTAGAGGCATACATGTAGCCGCGAATGTCAATAGATTGAGATGATGATGACGAAAGAAGTATTTGCTGATTTTCTTCAGGTCTCCATGAATTATCCATTTTCAATATTATGCAACTTGTTTTTTAGAACAATACCGAGTAACGTGTTGGATAATATAAAGCGTGACAAATTGAACCGCCGTTAAGTTGAACAGGCAATGGAGAGGAAAAATGTCTCTATAAAGTTAGTTCTTATAAAACTATTCATCTATGTAAGGAAGAAAAACGGTTTCTATTGTACCATAAACAATCTCTAGAAAATCTCAAAGTTTAATCGCGTTGCGTTATACCAATAATATTAAAGCATAGTACATATACCGTCATCATCAACGTCGTCGGCATTATCATCATTACCATTACCAATATCATCACCGTCATCAGGGGCATCATCGTAGTCATAATCGTCATCATAACCGTTGTCATTATCAATATCTCCCTCATTATTACCGTCATCATCAATATTACATTTGTTATAATCATCTTCATCGTCGCTCTCATAAACTTTGTCGTCATCATCACCATCTCCGAGCAAGCACGTTTCACCTACTCATTAATGTAATTTAATATAGCTCCAGCCCATTATAGATAAAAAAAGGAGATTTATTATCATTTTCCCCCTTTATTACTGTCATAAAACAATATAGGACAAAGAGATAACGTTATACATGTTTTTGTTTGGTTTCTTTTTTTTAAAAAAGAACTATGACAGGGTTAGTTTATTTTTTAACAACATTCAAAATTCAGTTTTCGCAGCACGTTGAAACATGTTCTATAAAATAAACTGGGGGGAAAACAAGTTTTCCTATTTAAAACAATGCCGCGGTAACCACAAGCTGCGGTTTCATCTGAAGCTGTTGGATTGAGTTATTATGGAATTATTAAACAAACTGAAATTAGGTCGGTGGAGTGTGCAAGCGTTTATGACCATGTGGAACCAATTAAGGTTATATACGCTACACATTATTGCTTTCTTACATAACACGTCTCCTGAAGATCTTTACTTGGAAACTTTCCTCAGTTTTTATTCAACGTATAAGGATTTTTTTGTTTTAAATCCGTTGCGATCAGTGTACGTGTATTGTTTAAATTCTGGCTTAGTTCAGGTTTTTTTTGCCGCTAGTTATGTTATGTTGATAAAGAAGTCCTTCAAAATCCCTCAGTACTGGAAAACCAAAGTTTTCGAACAATTCGTGTTACCAATGATAACTTACGACTCCGAAACTTGGTTGCTAACTATGAGCCTTATAAGGTCAGAATCACCAGCCGGCGATGGAGTAAGTCTGAGTGATCAAATCAAAAATGAGGAGATCCGCAGAAGAACTAGAGTCACCGATATAGCCTTACAAGTCGCGAGGCTAAAATGGCAATAGCCGGGGCACATAGCTCGTAGATGACCGATGGACGTTAGGGTCTTAAAGTGCTGGAATGGAGACCCCCCGTCAGAGAGCACAACGCTGGCAGACAGACCCACGCTAGGTGGACAGAGCACATATAAACCACCGGCCACCGGATTCAAACAGCGTAAGACCGTGGTTTGTGGAACACATTGCAATAAACCTATGTCCAACAGTGGACATCCATCGGTTGAAATGAAGATGATAAAGAAGCTATTAAAAATTTACACTATATAACAGACAGACAACCCCTCTATAGTACGGTGGCAAACGAACTGAATTTTACATATAACTTATCTCTAAAGAAACTGCGAAATACAATAAAGGTATAATAATAAGGGAATCATATGAAATATAATAATGATAACATATGTAATAGATAGTAACAATATGTTACAGGATATATGTTATCGGTAAGAATACGGTACTTAACATAAACTTATTCTATGTTGTGGTTACGTAACTCCCTTAATAATAATTAGTGCCAAGACAGCGGTACTCTTGATTAAATATCTAAACACGGGGTCTAAGACAAAAATTATGCTAAGACTGAAACTATTTTCAGCCGCCATTATGAGTTTTTTTTTAATCAATTAAGCAACAAGACGAACGTTCATCTGATGATAGATCATACGCCAGTCCATAACAACGTGGCGTTAGGATGTTATATACTGCACCATATTGAGACGTAATATGTTAAGTCTCGTTACCTCAGTATTTACATTAGCTACAGCGCCTTTCAAACCGGATCGTAGTAATGTTTGTACAGTACTGTATGATGGTAGCAACAGGCGCTGCGGCGGTACCTAGACCGTCTTCGGCAACAGAGACCTACCACCAGTTAATTGTATATTGAAATTTATAGTAGAAGGATGCTGTCCATTTCTTATAGCGATTTATAATAAACTTAAAGATAAGGGCTTTGTTAAATTGTTTACTAATCATCCTAGCGTTTAAATATCGCCCCTGAAACCAAATCCTAGGTCCTGAGTTCCAGATTCGCAAGCTCCGAGTCCAATGAAATGATTAAAGTCTTCATACTAACTCTACCAACATCATCCGAAAGTAAGAGAATTCTCTCGAAACATTTTAAAAATTCTCGAGCATTAATTAAAACTGGAAAGGAACTCCAGGTACATACAGCAATATGTATAGACGTTACTGAATATGCTGCTGATGTACTCTTGGACCACTCAACCCGCATACATCTTCCTACCTTCGCCTTAAAGCTGGAGTGAATTAAAAATATCTCGAGATGAAAAAGTTCTCTCCCGTATAACTCCGGTATAAATTATGTTTCATATCTTTTGAATTTGTATCTCTTTCGTAATATCGCAATGGATTACGTTTTTTTTTATAATTTTATAGTACTGAAGGGGTGGTACCCACCCGGATTTTAAGTGTGGTAGAATTATACTTTGAACTCTTCGAAGTACTCCTTTTTAGTCTGTACTGGTGCACTGATGGTAGGTCTTTGTTGCCGGCGACAGACAGTACTGTCCAAACACTACCGTGTCCGGGTTGAATGTCGCTGTGGCTATACATACTTAGAAGTGTTTTTATTGTTTTAATTTTTCAGTAAAATAATTTGAAAATAAAATAAAATTAAATGTCCTACATTAAAACTATTCCTGCATGATATAGATCATATTTAGTCAAATCCTGGTCTATAAATAATCTTGACGACCTTATTTTGAGAGTCGTAACTGTGACAAAATTATCCCGCCCTGTTGGGAGATAGGGGTGGGGTGAGGGAGGAGAGATTGGCTTGTAAGGGGTCCCGTACAACTCACGGGATCTATGTCAACCTTACCTGCTCGTGGTGCAGCCGGCTAATCAATAAACGAGGTTCTGGCTCCTAATAACCTGCATAGGGCCAGAGTGGTGGGAAACGGTTCAAATCCCTCAAAACGTGAACCCCTACAAACTACGACGCCTGGTGCCCAGCGGTACGGGAAGCTGTGCTTATTGTTGAAGGTCGTGGGAAACCACCGGAAGAAAGCAGCGCAGGACCGATCAATGTGGGGATCTTTGGGGGTGGGGGTTTATGCCCAACATTGGACGTCTATTGGCTGAAGATGATGACGATGACGATTTGTACAATAAAGGACTAGGATTAGAATGAACGCAAGTGGTTAGCTGGAGTCCTTATCAATAATCAGAGATCACATGATAACCAGATATTTTAATAATTTATTAAATCTGAATCATACTAGAATCTATCCATTGGTATATTTAAATTAATTCACCACTTCCCATTCTCACCCTGTACCATTTAACAAGGGTGCAAATTTGGAATGAATATTAAAGGCTCTTGAACCTGAGATCCGTATCCTTTAATTACGATATACATTTATGTTAATAACCTAGAAATTATAATCTTATAAATATTTTAATTTATACCAAAGTACCCACCGTATATAGACTTGATGAATAATATATTATACTGCACACACTAACGTTAATAAAGGATTAATAATAAAGCACCAATTTACCTGGTGGTAGATCTGTAAAGCCGGAAACCATAGTAGTTGCTACCGCTGCAGCATTTATTTCTACTGCAATATTACAGTACCAAAAATGATTATCAGAAATGAAAGACTTCGTAGCCAATGAAATGATTGGATGGAGATTTGTCATACTGTGTCGATTCCTCTGTAGCCTCATCATCAGGTAAACGTATTGTAGTTTAAAAATGAAACGCAACATCTTTAAATCATCCATTATTATCATGTCGTGGTGATACATTTCCATTTAGAACAGCATTATGACTTCATCAGTTGAAATCTACAGTTTGTTGAGGAATGGAGCGATGGAAGCGAAATCCTCACAGTCCGGAATGAACTTCCCTCGGTATTGTATGCAAGATTCCGCGCACAACGGACCCTCGAACCAGGAGCCCAGCATCTTCTTGCACTGCACACAGTTCTCCAAGCAGATCTGCAGAGGATTGTATCCCACGGCGATGGCGGGATCAGCAGATACGGTCACACAACAGAACAGAGCGAAAATGTAAAAGACGATCGTTTGTTTAGACGCCATGTTATTGATGAAGAGGTGATGAGGGAATGAATGCTGGACGTGTACCGAAGTGAAGACATTTTATAAGAAATCCTAAGCTTAGGCAACGGCATCCTTTCACAGCAGGAAGTGATGAGGACGCCATTATTGTAATGGATCCTCTAACTAGATTTACTCTATACGGAATATCTAACTGTTTTTTTTTTGTTTAACGTGGGGGAAATGCCTACGCATACTCGTCCTCGCGGGGGCAAGGACGAGGTTATGTCGGACTTCCACTAAAACCTCCACGATGTTTCGCCTCATCGCCTGATGGCCGGGTCACGGGAACGCTTTCGCTCACAACCGCGATCCTGCCGGCGCTGGCTGCTTTCGCAGCCCCACCTCGGGAGAGAGGGATGAACCCTCCCTTTCCAGGGTGCGCCGGAACATGAAGTGCGCCCCCTAGTCGGCGTCCTGCAACCGCGCGGGCGACTGGATCCCTCGAACCCATCGCCCGGGGGCCATGGGAGCCACGGGAGGAAACCTCTTCCGACTCCCCGCGGCCGAGAGATGTTGGGTCCGCTGCTACCCGTTAACGGCCACGGAGGATAAGGAGAATGGCGCATCGCAATACCGACACTCCTCTTCCCCCGCAGTCCCACCGACGCCGCATCGCCGGTGCGACACCGATTAGTCGCAAAGGGGAACTCCCTCTGCGATTTCACCTCGGCTGCAGAGGGCAGTAGAATACCGCCCGTGCAGCCCCCGGCCGCTCCGGTGAGCTCCTGTTATCCAACCAGTACTCGGACCTGGAGCGGCCGCTTCGGCCGGCCCTACGTAACGGGCCGGCCTGATGGGTTCCACTTCGCTTCACCGCGCCCCTCTGTCACGACAAGGCGGGAACCCGTTGGGGGGATCTAATTGGGTTGTTACAGATTTGTAAACGTTACATACAATATTGAAAATTAATTACTTTGAAACCTAGAAGAAAATGTCAACATGGATCTGCTGGATACGGTCTAAGTATAAGGTGATCAATTAAGAGATTCATTATTATAAAAAATGTATACCATTGAGCTTATACAAATCTTAATTTCAGAGGAACGGAAGGATTCATTTATAAATAGATATTAGACAGTGTTTATGTACAAAAGGATGTAACTAGATGGCGTTGTGCCGCGATAGACTACGGTATGGTTTTGTCGCGCTATTTTGATGTGGTTGCGACTGGCGCTGAATAAAGCGACTCGTATACCTGTACCGACTGCTTTATTTCGGGGCTTTTTGGGATTCTGTACAAACAGTGAGTCCTTTTGGAAAAGAAATAATAATTCTAAATACAAGTACTGATGATATAGTAGCTCGCTGGCCTAATGGTTAGAGCGTGCGGCTTTCATTCCGAAGGTCGCGGGTTCGAATCTCGCACATGTACCGATGACTTTAATATTTATGTACATTTGTGAACTTAAGTAACAACAGCGCAATACAAACGGTGAAAGGAAACATCGCGAGGTTACCTGCACATGGATTAGGATTTATTCTAAGGTGCGTGTGAAGTCACCAATCCTCATTGGGCCCGCGTGGTGACTGTGGCCCATCACCCTCGTATTGAGTGTAAGTCTGTGTTCTGTGTTCTGATTTGAAGGGCGCCTGTGAAATTATTGGGTATCTTACGTCTCAAGGTGACCAGCGCAATATGGTTCAGTGTATATCATCCTAACACACACCACGTCGTTATGGTAGGGCGTTACACTTACCATCAGCTGAACATATCGTTTGTCTCATTGCTTCGTAGGAAAAAAAATTAAAAGTAAAACAGCTTCCAATGAAAAATATAGATTTATATTTCAGCACCAAGAAGAACTGCTGTCTGGTCTGTATTGGTTTTCCTTGGTGGGTGATAAGGAGCACCACTTTCAAAGCTAAAGGCTCTTCTAGTCGCCTTCTAGAGTAAGCGATGAATATTTTTTTGTCCTCCTGCGTGTTTTGGACCAAAAGCCTTTATTTTACTTTTCTCATTGTTCCTTGTTTATTTATTTCAGCTAGTAACCAAGAACTATCTTAGTCTTATTCTTTGTAACTTGAGGGTAAAACAGGACAAAAATTACTTAATATTTTATAAGAGGGTGGGACAAAGGGGTTTTTTACAAGGAGTCTGGAGCTTATTTCTACTACAGATTAAATAGTGTGACAACGTCACTCTATCCCGATTTAAATGATGCTGAAGCTAGAGATAAATACATCGTCTCTCTATAGTTAAAACTAGGTAGCTTTCACGAAGCTTTAAAAATTCTTTTCCGGGTAAATCTTTTATTTCCGTTCATTTATTTAAAACATTTTTGTTAGATTTATCTGAGAGTAAAATACATTTGAGTTTCAGCGCTGTATTGAAAAGAGAGGCCTCAGTAAACAATTTCAGTTTAAGAGGCTCCTACACTGAGCTTGCTGTCGCTTAGACCTTCTCAACCTTCCCTATTAGCTACTTGTAGTCATAAACAGATATTGTGACTATCAAAAGAAAAGTATTTTTTTTTTTTGCAAGTAACGAGACAAAAGGGACTTTCACCTGATAGTAAGCGGCACGTAAACACCTACCACCAGTAGAATAAACTGGATCTTATTCTTACTCTCCAAATAACTGTATAACTAAACCATTGAAACTTTATACTATATCCCTTAAACATCAGACCATAGTGAAAAGGTTATTATGAACATCATCATCACCAGTCCACAGACGACCACTGCTGGACAGCATCCCTCTAATGATTCTATATCGGTCGGACGTACAGTGCTCGTTACCAGTGTCTTATATATACTGCCCATAATAACATAGAGCTAGTTAGGATGATACATTATCACGTTATGCTCGTCGCCTTCAGAGGTAAGTCTTGTTACCTCAGTAATTTCATTAGCTATAACACTCTTAAATCCGGAACACAGCATTGTTTGCGAGCAGGCGCCGCGATGGTACTTAGACAGTCTCCGGCAAAAGAGACCTACAACCATTTAATCTAATTTTTAGACACCCCTGCTATAAATACGAACGGTGTGGAGAGGGAAACAGTCATGGTTGAGGAATATCAGGGAATTGACTGGCATATTTAGGACATCTGAATTGTTCCGCGGAACCAGAGACAGAAAGGAGTTTACCACCCTGATCGCCAACCTTAACTAAAGAGGCATTTTAAGATGAAGCTATGGATATAACAAGGAAAAGATTAGTTTAGAACTACCGTTAAGTTTAAAAGGCGTCATTGTGATAGTTAAAATAGCTTTAAAGTCTCATAAAGAGCTTCTAACCGACAGACGGAAGATTTCATCGAATGGGAGAAAGTTTAAAAGTTCGGTTTGTATTTGAGAGCAGCGCGTACGTAGATGCATTAGTTTACAACTCAATTAAAGACCTCTCTTGATACAATACAGACTCCGGATGAGTTTCAGATGAAGCAATTTAAACGGTTTAGTGTCGTGTAAGTAGTAAGCACAAATATAAACACATTGTAATAACAGTTGATAACTATCTACTAGTTATTTTATCAACTTAATAAAAAACTAAATGATACATGTCCTAGCTGTGATGTTATCTAAATCTCGATAACGTCTGGACTGATTGAAATTATCTCCGATTTCTGAGATTGATATCCTCTTCGATTAGAAAGAAAACTATTAAATTATCTTATTTTTTTATTAAAAATTAACTAAAAAAGGATATTGTAATAACATAAAACTACCCCAATGTAAATAATTGAAAATGACGAGAACGAATGACAGCAGTTGTCAAATCTATCCAGCATATATCTAGAATATTCTGTCAATCAGTTATCCAGGCCAGTTTATCCAGTTATATATACTCGTATGCTGTAAGCCGCGAAAGCGTATTATGTTAAATATTGTCTGTCATCATCATCATCATCAGCTGATAGTAGGATTGTAGGACTTTCCTGAGAATCTCCATTACAATGGGAATCCCCCTCCTGCATCTCGCAATGTGATTTATTTATATATAAATATCGAGTAATTTGTTTGTGTATTGCATGTGTTTAGTATTACTTTCATAAAATCTTAAATTAAGTTAGGCATAAAGGTATAATAGCTGACATAGTCCAAAGAATTGGTAGACTTACGTGGCAGTGGGCAGGACTTACCCGAAGGAGTAACGGCCGATGGGACAGTAAGGTCCTCGAGTGGCGTTTGCCTAAGTGGATGTCGTGTTGCGAGGTCCATCACAAGTTCGACCGACGATTTGGTGACGATTGCAGGAAGGCTTTAGAGGAGGCCTATGTCCAGCAGTGGACGTCTGTCGGATGATGATGATTAAGCGGTACACATAAGTAACAGTATGGAATTTAAATTATGGTGCTATCATATCCATGAAGCGATGTGAACGTTACTTTATGTAACTATGTATTGTAAACCTAAGCTGAAGTTGGATGAAAAACGATGACGAGGAAAATAAAACAGGAAATTTAAAGCAACGTGAACAAAGTAGAAATTTTGTGGCCGACTTAAAAGTGGGCGCCCGGAAACTGACCTACTTCAGGCTTTCACAATATATTTTTTAATTGTGGAAATAGTGTAACGAAATACATTAATTTATAAATATTAATTAACGATTCCATAAAACATATTAAAAATGAGAGGGTTTGTATAGCTCAAGTAAAATTTATTCAAATTTATAAAGTTGAAAACATAACTTAGCGAAAGTTATACGAGTGAAATAGATGAATCTCTAAAATATAAAGTTATACAAAATATTTAAAAATATTTTAAACAATTATTATTCTATGACTAAAATACGAAAATACATACACAATGAAGACTCCATCCCTCCACTAGTGGTTGGCGGAATTATGCATCTACTTCATGTATGGTGATTGCTGGTGGTACGATCTCTCAAGGCCTTACAATGCGTCTGCAAGTGCATCTGGCTGGTGAAGGTGGTGGCTCGTACAAGGACTAATCTCTGGGTCAGAGTACCTTTTATATTTATTATGTCCTGGAATGTGCGCTGACTATGCACAGTATATCTGGTTACGCTTGTATCTCGTGAGATGCCTACTCCTACACAGTTTGTGCTTACGCACTAACAATGAGCCAAATGTTCTTCTACTGGTTCGCCAGTAAACCTTGCTGTGGACTGCGGTCCGAGGCCAATCAAACTCTCCCTGTTTCGGTGGGGGGGGGGGGGGCGCAGTATTCGGTTGGCGCTCACCGCATATGCCGGGGTCTGTTTACTGGAGCCGTATGCCATCCCCACATTTTTTTTTTAAATGTCAGGATGCGAAACCTGAGCAACCTGAGAACCTTAAGAATTAATAAATATTGTAAACCCGCAACAAGGTGTGTTCACCCTTTACACGCGTGAAGGGGTTATAAATAAGGAAATAAACCACACAAACGGCATCAGACTATCTTAGCAAATATTCACCCTTCTATATAAATCTGAAAGTACTGAATATTGCTATAGACACAATCTAGGACAAGCTCCTAATTAAGACGATCGCAAATGATTATTATTAATTAATGGCCAAAACATAAACATCAATAATACTAAAAAGAATAGTACGCAGCATCCGGGTCGCGTCAAATAGGATTATATGAGATCCTAAATATTGTTTAAGGGTTTCTTTTATAATTTAATTTATTTAAATAAGGCAGAGGGTTATAATAGGCAGGCAATTAAGCATGAGTAGGTAAGGAAAAGTAACTAAGTTAATGCACTTATCGTTCACAGCGCAAGGTAGATGTTACGAAATAGTACATTTGTGATTTTAGGATTAGTGTGTTCCACTTAGGGGGTCTAATGGGTCCCGTACAACAGCTTTCGGGACCCAAGCCAACTTCACCTGCTCGTGGTGCACCCTGCTAATCGACAAAGGAGGCTGTGGCTCCCACTAACCGGCATTGGGCCAGAGTTGAGGGAAATGGCCCAAATTCGTCTATATGAACCCCTACAAACGAAGGTCGCGGGCAACTGCTAGTTGCGGGTAGTGCGAAACCGATCGATGTGGAAATCTTAGAGGTGGCCCATGTCCAGCTGTGGACGTCTGTTGGTTGACAATAATGATCATTATAGTGAGCTGAGGTTTATATTCAGCAGAGGGTTCCAGGGGTGGAGGGTGTTCCAGCTGACGATGATGATACCGTTAGACAAATACACAGGGCGTATATTTAGTATCTAGATATACGCCTTAGTATCTTGTGTGAGCAAGCTGCGGATATCTCACTTGAAATTGAGATTAGGGTGTTATTCATCGTCATCATTTCAACCACGTCAGGTCCATGACTTTAGATATCTAGTATAACGAGATCTGTTAGTCGTGCAATGGCACATTCATCATCTTTATTGTCATCAGCTGATGAACGACGGTGAGCGAATGCTTCCGCTTTGTACATATACTCGGCGCGACCGGTCCGCTGTTTACATCCATCATTCCCTGCTGTCTTCTAAGGTTGTTCGTCTACCAGTCGGTCGTCGCACGCTGTGCCAAGTTAAAACTTATTTTAAATTCTTATGAATCTTTCGTTTTAATATTGGAAAATGGCGTTTTGTGTTTTAATAGTGTTTATCTATTGCACCACCAGTACAGCGTGCGCTAAATTGTTTTCCAATAACGCTCATAAAACTTTATGTCGTTTTCCGAAGCTATAAAACATCCTTCCAAAGGATTACCCATAATTAAATAATTTAATTATTTATGAAAATGTTGATAAAATGCGAATAATTGTTACAATAATTGTTTGGAATATGACAACGTATCCTCTTTTCTATCACAATCTCAATGCACTTCATCCTCCATAACAGTATCGCTGTATTCCAGCTGACGTAGCTGCAAAATTTTACGTGAACTCAGTTCACTATCTTCGAGATCATTGTCATTTAAAATCATTTGACAAAGAAGTCAAGCGTTAAAAACAGGATCAAACATCATCATCATTGGGCTGCGACAGTCGGCTGCTGGATATAATAGGCTCCTCCCAAGGAATCCCACTCAGCCCAATTTCTATCATATATGTTGGAGTTAAATGTGATGTTTCTTAATGTATATCTATTCATTCATTCGTTCATTTGTTAGTTCATTCATTTCCAACAAGGACTAGGTTAGGACTAATAGATTAATGTGCTTACGTTACACTGCTTAGAAAGTTTTAGGTGAAACTTTGGGAAGTAACGAAAGGATACCACTTTGAAAGTAAAGGTAACACAACATCATGAACTCTTCGTGGTGTTGTGTAACTGTTGTACCTGGCGTCCACGGAAGAGATGAAAACTCCTTTATAAATACAAGTGAAACTTGTGTTAAACTGTAAATAACTAGTCTGGCCATAAACACTGTTACATAAAAACTTTTCTTATTTTCAACTTTTTAATTATTTTAAATTTGGAACACATGTATTATTTTAAAAACTTCTTTCGATTTCGCGCTATTTCACATATGTTTCCGTGTTCATTATCAAATTACAATATGGAATGGGGTAGGGGTGTTAAAGAAAATATTATTGCAGTGATCGCCCTGCACAAAGTGGGTATGGAGCCGCTCCGGTCGGTCGTGTTCCAGACACTTCAAAAGCTTGCTATCAGCCGTATGTTCGTATATCGTACTATCAACAGATACAACAACACTTCCTCTGTCGAAGACCAGAAAAGATTAGGGCGGCCGCGTGCTGTTGGAACTACGAAAGCTGTTAAAGCCAGATTTCGTCGAAACCTTATTAGGAATCAAACAATCTTATCGCGAGAACTGAAATTCCCGCTAGCACTCGTCGCGTATTATAAAACAAAACCTGAAGCTTCGTGGTTGTCGAACAGCCCGTGGATCCGGGTCCACGATTCCAGTGTCATCGAATCTAGGTGCTTGTCAACGTGGTCATCATTCTGCGTCAGTGATGGTTTGGTGAGGCGTGTCTAATCAAATTGTCACAAAACTACTTTTTGAAAAAGGAAAGAAAACTTCAGCCAAAGTGTATCAAGATACAGTCTTGTATCAGGCTGTGAAACCTCTCAGCAATACACTTTTTAAAAGTATACCGTGAACTTTCCAGCAGGACTCTGCACCTGGTCACAAAGCACGAACTACCCAAGCCTGGCATGAAATCAACGTTCCGGACTTTATAAGAGCTGACGGCTGGCTCTCATCTAGCCAAGACCTCAACTCTTTACACTTCAAATTATAGTTAGATTCAGAGGACATGGCCTGCTGCTGCTCTAAACGACACGGCGACATTGAGTCTCTTAAAAAATCTTTGGATCAAGTAGTGGCGGTGGTGGAAACTGTTAACAGGCCGTGGATCCGGGTCCACGAGCCCAGTGTCAGATAAGCTGTAAAAGTCGCATGCAGAAACAGCGCGTAAATCTATAGATACATGACCAAACAGATTAAAAGTTGTGTATACAAAAGGCAAATGCGGCCATTTCGAGTAGAATATATATTTTTTTTAATTTTTTGCTGAGACTAATAAATATGTAGGTATTTGAATAATATTACATTGCTTTATTAAAAAAAAAATGCATTTTCATTTGTAACAAAACTTATGGCCGGACTAGGTAAATATAACACTAGGCGACAATATTAACCTTAATACTGTTAAGCACGTCGCCTTGTTAGTTGTTGGACCCCAGCCACTGCATCACGTGCAGCACTGACACAAACTGCATCGTTTTTACAAAATAAATTAATAGTGAAAACATCAATTATAAATCTCACAGACTGGATGTATGACTTGACTAGTATTTATATATAAATATATATGTATTTGTATATAATT
The DNA here is from genome assembly GCA_029034505.1 of Ornithoptera priamus. Lineage (NCBI taxonomy): Eukaryota > Metazoa > Arthropoda > Insecta > Lepidoptera > Papilionidae > Ornithoptera > Ornithoptera priamus. The sequence continues at coordinate 617,143 of JARDWD010000517.1, read as the reverse complement.
ATACTTGCTGTTCCCCGGCCGCTTTGTCCCGTAATATAAAATTAGACTTTTAACTTCTCTGAAATATTCCTTTAGAATAACCGCAACCGCAAATGACTTTCCATAGCAACGGCGCAAATTGTACGAAATAAAGTAGTGAAAAGATCTAGGAAATTAAAAAAATTAATGACCTATATTCATTTACTAATTATTACGCGTCGTATTCCCGTGATGATTCGTTCACTAGTTTTCACGTGAATAGCGAACAAACAAAATCAATCTTCATTTTACACATATAGATTTCTTCGGAGAATACTTTCTAGCATTGTTCGCTATTTTGCTTGTTTTTCTTTGCAAATAAATTATTAATTAAAATAAAAATAAAAATAGTTCCTCTTGCTCTCCTTCATCTTTTCCCTTTCCTTCCTCTTCTTCTCCATCTTCTTCCTCTTCTTCTTCTTCAATATAACAATGGATTTCTACACTAGGTAGATACAATAACGCGCCTTTTCTGCTACCTGGCTACAGTTGATGATTTGAATGATGCTGTAGCTAATATAATAACTAAGTTAGAGGCGAACGTATCGTGATATTAAATACTTTACATCAAGTAGTACTTACTACCAGCTTAAAGTAAAAGTAACGGTTCAATAAACATATGAGTGTTTTACAAGTCTAGTCACTGCGATCAATAAAAAAAAATCATGCAAACCTTTCGTTCAGGATTCGCTCCTTTGAACTTACATTTCTGTCACATGCAGACACATTTTGAAAATGAAATGCGATGTTAAAAGCTGACTTAAAAGGAACTAGTCGAAAATAGTACGCGTATGCAGTGATCTGTAGATTTACTGGAAAGGGTAAAGCTTAAAGTAAAACTCTATGATTTTTCGAGTGTATCATCCCCTTGAGAATGAAAAAGGTTGAATGTACATAAAAAATATACTTTTTTTTGCTTTGTGTTTTTTCCTATAACGTTTAATAAGGATCGTCTCTAACTATAACAAACAATGAAAAATATTCATAGAATATATTCATTTTATTAAATAATAGTCAATGATTCTATAATACAAATGATAAAACAAACAATAAGCCAATGATTAATTTTTCAAGTCCAATTCAAATCTTCGTTAAGAAAGGCGCAATGGAGGCGAAATCTTCACAATCAGGTATAAATTTGCCCTGCTGCCGCACGCAGGACTCCGCACACAGCGGACCCTCGAACCATGAGCCAAGGACCTTCTTGCACTGAGCACAGTTCTCTATGCAGATCTCCATCGGGTTGTAACCGAAGACTACAGCGGGCGCAGCTCTGACGTAATCAAAACCTCCAATAACGGTGTAGATGATAAAGAAAGCAAACACCATTGCAATTTTGGAAGCCATTTTCTCAATAATTCTTGGTAATGGTAATTTAAATGTATTGTTATTTATTGTTGTGATCGGTGGATAGGATGGAGAATGATATACACTGGACATGAACGGTGGTTTTATACCAGATTCCATATTCGCCGATTAACCAACTGTAACTTGCCCACAAGGGGGGTAAGGATGAATCCATTAACGCATTAGGGCCGTTAATCAAATAATTTCTATTACATATATAGGTTATTAATAGGTAAATTTATTAACATTATATCAATAGTGTAAGTAGCTACAATGCCTTTCAGTGCATAACACGTCTGTTTTTTGGGAGATAGATCTGCTCTTAATTAATATTAAAAATCATTTATTATTGATGTGAGTTATTTCCTCCCACCATTGTTTTAAAGAGCGATTCCTTTGGCTATGGCAATGAATCATAAGTTACTACATCTTATTATTTTAAGCGACAAACAGATGATATTATGTCCTTATCCAGGATACTCTTAGTCTCATAAGTATAAGAACCTGAACTCTGTGATGTCAGATTAATAAAAAAATCGAGTCATGGTACTAACTCAATTTATGAAGCTCCAGGAATTTAAATATGGATTCTTCTTGCTACAGGCGAGCAGCTTCCATCCAAGCATCCAAACCACTGCACCATAATCTATTATATAATAATTTAAATTGATAGTTAAGTATGTGACGCGGTAGGATGCACTGTATGACTCGAACCTCATCTTGTGGGACAAAGTCCCGAGTCTCAGTAGTGGACATTATGGAGGCTGTTTATAAATATCTCTATGGTATTGTTATATTTTTTTTATATAATATGGACATTGGAATTGTATTTTAGAAAATATTTAGGCCATATGAATTAGATGAAACAACATCTAATACTTCATAATAGCGTTCGGAGGTAGGTGCATGCGGAAAGCTGAAGACCAGAGATCAAATCGGAAACCAGAAGATTAGAATCATTGAACAGTGAATGAGCAAAGGCTGTTGATAACGACGACAATGATCATGTCAGGTGCATTTAATGCGACTGAAATGACGTATAATACATTGTTGTCCTATAAGATGTGTCTAGGGAAACTGGTCAATTGAACCGTTATTTAAGTTGTGTGTTAATGATAATTTCAATACCAACAGACCTCTGGACCCTTGGTGAGGACTATATAATCATTCAATTAAGACCTCCCCGTTTAAACTGAAACAATAGAGGTACGTAAATGGATCAATTTGCGTGAGAGTAAATAAATGAAGCTTCCGAGCTGGTACATTGCAAAATGTGTTTGTTTTCTATTAATTAATACGTATGTTTGTTTGTTTGCCGGTGTAGCTCCACTAAATGCATGGAGACGGAAGTATTGATGAAGATACGAGAGAGAGTACCATTATCTCCTAGTTTTCATTATAAGCAAGTTACTTTATTGTAGAGTAAAGAGCATACGTTGGTACTAGGTCGGTATGCTTTATTAATTAGGAAGCCTTCGTTACTCAAAATTAGATTTCTGTTAAGATTATATGTATGAGTCCTTAAGAGAAAGAGAGACGAGAGAGAAGTTACTTCTAGACTAGATTACTTAAGCACCATTGAATTAGATTATGAAAATATGTTTTGTTTGTTCGCCAATCACGTGAAAACTAGTGAACATTTCGATATGGGAATATGAACATCGAAGCGAAATGATTTGTAGATGGTTATAGGTTATTTGTTGTTTAAATTCCGTAGATTCTTCATAATTACAGCTCTCATTAACGTTTTTTAAACATTTTTATTTGGTTTTATTTACGTCGTTGCTATAGTAACGGTTGATATAGGTCATTTGCGGTCAATACAATTTTCTCGACTTTCGCAACATTTTCTTGGGTGAGTCACGTCGATGGACGACTGCAACGATGTTCGTCTTCCGTGCTCGTTCTCCCCACTCGAAATTGAGAAACCCACCTCAGCGACAGTGAAATACGGCGGAGCAGACTCTCCTAATGTTGCCTCCGGATCGCAATGAATTTCTTGCGTCATTACATACAGACAGAACAAAAGAGAATCGAATTTTTTTTTCTTTATTAATGTTACAAATATGTATCTGAGCCATGCCAGTATTAATTTTTTTTCTTACCAAGAAGTATATATATCGTTCTCAGTACTTTTTGGTCCCTCCTCGTATAAGTGGACCGCAATAAAGCAAAGCTGGTTGAGACATCAGTTTTTTAACATGAGTGAAATAGATAGTATTGATTCGCCAAATCATTACCATCATTGAAAGATCAAGGTATACCACTGTACCACGGCGACGCGACATTACACACAGTTAAAGATTTTTTTTTAATATAACATAATTTTCTTAACTACTTGCCTTACTGGAAGAAATTTTATGTTGAAAATAGTAATGTCTTCGTGTTTATGTTTTACGTCCTATTTTCATTTCTATTTGCATAAATAAATAAAATAGTAGTGTATATATTTTCTTGTGAACGTCATATTGTTGCATTCGTATTTGAGTTTTATGTTAATTGCCGTGATAAATATTAATAATGGCACTAGCGGATGCCGGCAAAATCAATTTGAATAAACGGATGCAAAGCGAGTCTAATGAAAATTCCCTTTGTGTTTACCCCCTCTTTGGTCTGCCCTGTCCACAGCTGTGGGGGTGGGAGTGGGCATGATGTTCATTATAGATTATAAATATATTTTTTTTTGACGACAATGCAACTTAATTATTTGTGGGTTATTAACGTTTACACCATCATCGCAGTCGTAGACTGTCGATTTCCAGTTAATAACGACTTCCACGTCATAGTTTCTCATTTAGAAAGAATTGTATATTACTTCTTCATAGTTTATTATTACTACTAAACAGTAGTCTACTATAGATATGCATAATGTAATATGCTTAATAATGAATGTATACGTTTTTATGATAAGCTTATCAAAATTGTTTATGCTACTACTACTTTACGCTCGTAGCCTTGATATAAAAGATGTTGTCTCATTACCTTAATAATTTCAGTACAACGTCCGTCGAGCCGGAATACAGCAATATTTACACACTAACATTTTTGGAAAGATTACCTATCGAAGCGGGCTCCACAATTGTATGAATAAATCAGTAAATTATTATTGCACTATTTGGCGGTAGTTCAGATGATATTCACTGCATCGCATTTTGCCAATCACTTTGAGATATAATATTTTATGTTTCCTCTTCAAATTGGAACAGAGTAATGTTTGCACACTACTGTTGGGCGGCAGAAGTAAAACCTGCGGTCTGCTTACTTAAAACTCTCCGGCAATAGAAACTGGCCCTACGTAAACTTCTTACAATATATACAGGGTGAAAGGTAATAGATGTAAGAGATCTGGAGGGGCTAAAGTCTAGCTCGTATCCTATATATGTATGTATGGAATACTCCATACTAAAACAATGGCTTTGGAGTTATTCGTTTTCTAAATATTTTTCAAAAATTTCCGATATTCTAGGAAAAAATCGATGATTTTATACCTTACTTATTTATACACAAACTTTAATGTAATAATTATTGTTTAATCATTGTTTTATTGAATTAAATTAATAATAATCACTTAGAGGCTATAAGTTTTAAATTAGGTTCTTTGAAATCGTGTCAGTAAAAATAAAGCGCATTTTAGAAACTATGCACTTTCTTATACCTTGTCGGCTAGGTAATGACATCAGGTACTTATTTATGTGCTTTATACGTATTTTTTATAAATAAATTTTTATTTTAAGATTATATAAAAATGTAAGTATGACGCCTTGTTTGTTACTTTCACAACTTTTAAAGAACCTAATTAAAAAGTTATAATCTCTAAGTGATGATTATTAGTTTAATTTAATAAGACAATGATTAAACAATAATTATTACATTAAAGTTAGTGTAGGAATAAGTAAGAAATAAAATGATCGATTTTTTTCATATAAAATCGGGAATTTTTTTGAAAAATATTTAATTAATAACTCCAGACCCATTGTCTTTGTATGGGTGTATTTCATACATAGATATATAGGATACGAGCTATACTTTAGTCCCTCCAGATCTCTTGACACCTATTACCTTTTCACCCTATATACTACTGCCTATAGTATATTAAAAAGGATTTTTACATTGTGGACGTCTATCGGCTGATGACGATGATGATACACTGCTAATTCATTGTGGTCCTAAGCTTAGAACATAAAATTTTTAATTAATTTATTATTCAGGAACCAACGGGTTTTCTTAATTAATCTCTCTGGCAATAGCAAATCAAAAACTGGCACAGTAATGATTGCATACTATTCTTTGGTAGTTGAAATAGATGTTGCAGTGTGCAGGTAGCACCGCTTCCAGAAATAAGTCTACGAATTAAATAGTGCAGATCCAAATTTTTTTCTTTCCCACCTTGGAGAAGTCCATTTCGTCAGCATGAGTAAGAATTATTTCGGGTAATCGACTCCTTTGTACAATTTTCCAGCTCACCGGCTCATGTGGTTCATGTCGCCATAATCCATATATATATATATAGAAGAGACGAAGAGGACATTCACCTGATAATAAATGCCTGTCGTTTAATCGCCTTGAGAGATAAGATGTTGAGTCCTTTTACCCCAGTAATTTCACTAGCTATGGCGCCCTTCAAACAGGAACACAGTAATGTTTGCTGCACAGTACAGTTTGACGGCAAATAAAAACGTTGCGCTGGTACCTACCTAGACTGTGTCCGGCGACATTGACCTACCACCAATAAATTTGCTTATGTAGAGACTCATCCCGATATCTCTAAAACCATAAGATCCGGAGACTTGAAATTTGTTAGGGATAATTCTTTTGCCGAGTATAGGGCAGTTGAGAACGAATTTTATTGAAAGTTTCCTCCGAAAGGGTTTGCATGGTTTTACTTCAAGCTAAGCGGCCCCCACCTCCTCCCAACTAGGTTCTCGCCTTGTCGTGGCGGAGGCGCTTAGTAACCGTGGACCGACACACGGTGACGCATAGTGGAATCCACCCGGCCGGCCCGCAGCGAAGGGCTGGCAAGAGGCGACTGCTACTCCAGGTTAGATCTCACCACAGATGCGCATCGGGTTCGGGGGACCCGTTGCTCTTGCGACTGCAAGAGGCCGAGGAGGGGGCGCGTTGCATGTGCCGGCGTCCCCTACGGAAGTGGAAAGGGAGGGTTCTTCCCTCCCGAGTTGGGGCTGCGTAAGCGGCTAGCGCCGGCGGGGTCGCGGATGGTGCGAAAGCGTTCCCGTAATCCCGCACAGGGGGCGACGAGGTGGAACATCGTGAGAGTTTCAGTCGGTGCAAATCCGACATAACCTGTCCTTGCCCCGCGAGGACGGGTATGCGCAGACATTTCCCCCACCTTAATCAAAAATAAAAAGCTAAGCGGGCGGGTAACAGCTAGTTGTTAATAAAATTTAGTTAGATTAATATTTTTAACATTCAGTTATAAAATAACTGATACATGAATTCCGTTAATTATTACGTTATAATTACACTGAAAAGTTCTAATTTATATTTTAAATGTGAAAATTAATATTCAATGATTGCGTATTACTGAAACTGAACGCACAGCTTGTATTGCCAACGATGAGGATAATTGTTGACGATTGCTTATTATGTTATATTAACTTTATTAATTAATAATATATGTATGTACCCATACTTTAACTGTAGATGTATTAGTTAAGTATATAATTAACATAGTTTTAGTCGGACTTACGTTGAATATAGCTTTATTTTTCAAAGAGAGTCAAGGCCGTTTGTTTTTAACTTAAACCGAAAAAGCTTACTTAATGTTCCAAATTGAATACCTTTTTTCCCCCGATACTGATTAATGGCATGTAGGTTAGACAATTATACATGTTTTTTTTTATTCAACGAAGCGACGAGATCGAGCTCGATGTTCAAGTGATGGTATGTTATACACCTGATGATATACACAGCACCACATTGTACTTTTCGTCTTGAGACGTAAGATTTCCAAACTACTTCACAGTAATGTTCGTCGGCTGCAATAGAAGCTGCGGTGCTACCTAGACGGTCTCCGGTAACAGAGACCTATCATCAGTGAATACATTCCCATAAAGGCTTTTATAGGATTAGATCAAATTCCTCATTCCATCCGCCTTCAACAGACCAAGCTCAGAGTGAACCAAGTCTCCCGACCGCTTCACAAACAGATCCATCGTCTCTCACAAGCAAATTTAAAATGGAGCTTCTCAACGAGATCGTAAAAAAGTTTACCAACTCAATCCCCACAATTTGCAGTGATTTATTACTGGTAGGCGGTCAGTTTCACAGCGAATAACAAATAACATATAATTTTCTTTTCAAAGGGGACAGAGGGTTAACGATAGGGTGGGCGTTTCTTTGGGGACACGATGAACTTGGTGAATCTCTTTTAGGGTTAAATATTTTTACGTCTATTCTATTAAGAGTTTCATTGAATGACTTCATATTATCACTTATGTGTTATTACAATAAAACTGACGCCAGCACCTTATGGGATAATAACTAGGGAGGGAGGGAGAGAGGGAGAGGAAAGTGGTGTTATTATAATAAAGAAATGAATCTAATATGATTAAATGAAATAATTATAATTAGATTATTACAACGTTAATCATAAGAGCGGTGGGAAGTGGGTGGATGAGAGAAGCTGAGGATCGAGTTTGATGGAAGACATTGGGTAAGGCCTCTATTCAGCAGTGGATAAACAAAGGCTGATAATGATGATGATGAACGTTCAAATAAATGTGATGAAATTTAAGTGCTCAGTTAGAAATTAAGAAAGAGTTTAACTTCATAATATTTATTGTACACTAATAACCAATCTCACAAATAAACTAAACAAATCATCAACACCGGCTGATTGACGTCCACTGCTGGAAATGAACCTCCCTCAAAGATCCCCACATCGATCGCTCCTGCTCCGTCGGCATCCAGCGGCTGATCGCGACCTTCACTCGCTTGTGGCGGTTCATATGCGGGGATTTGGACTATTTGCCATCACGCTGTTCCAATAAGGGTTTGTGGGAGTCAGAACATCATTTGATGATTAGCAGAGTGCACAACGAGCAGGTGAGATTAGCGTGAGTCCCGTGAGTAGTTGTCAACCCCTAACACACTCATAAATATTATTAAAAAAGAATACTCTTTAGAACATCATAGCATCAGCTTATAGATGTCCACTGCTGGACACTATAAGCTGATGCTACTGGCTCTCTCGTGTGATCTGCCATCATCATTACCATAATTAACCGATAGACGTTCACAGTTGGACATAGGCCTTCCCTAAAGATCTTCACGTCGACCGGTCCCGCGTTGCTCGTATCCATTTGGTTTACACGACTCTCACCAGATCGTCCGTCCACCTAACGGAAGGCCTCCCAACACTACGTTTATCAGGACGCGGGCGCCACCAGTCAACCTGTACGTATGATCTGAATTCTTTGGCTATTGAGATCCAGAGACTATCGATCCCACTGGAGAATCAAGGTCATTTATTTTTCACTTAAACAGACAAATCTTTCGTAATGTTCTAAGTCTAATGCCTTTTTTCCTCGACCCTGGTCAATGGCTTGTAGTTTGGACAATTACACATGTTTTTTTATTATTCAACGAAATGATGAGACGAGCGGGATATTCACCTGATGGTAAATTATACGCCAGCCTATTCGTGATGCTGGTTAACGTTGCGCTTGCCGCTTCGAGACATAACAGTTTCATACCACATCACAGTAATGTTTGCACACTACTGTTTATCAGCTGTAATAGGCGCTGTGGTGGTATAAAAACGGTCTCCGGCAACAGATACCTACCTCCAGTAAAGTAAGCAGTGTATATCATCCTAACTAGCGACCCGTTACTATGGACAGACGTATCACTTACTATCAGATAAATGTACCGCAGGTCTCGCCGCTTCGTTAATAAAAACAAATACTAAGTACTTTCCTCTGTCGCGTTCTCTTGATATTAATTGTTTCTGTTCCTGCTGCTGTGCTGTATCATTAGTGAGATGAAAATAAATTAACACGCGACGTGATGTCGGACGGACGGAGCTTCCCCTGTCGCGAAAAGGGATTTCCTTATAATGTTTGTCATAATATTATATATAAATAATATATCATCATTATCATCATCCGCTGATAGATGTGCACTGCTGGACATTCTATGGGGGATAGATCTCCACATCAATCTATCCTGCGTTGCCCGCATCCAGTGGCTTCCAGCGATTCTCTTCAGATCGTCGGTCCATCTTGTGTGGGGCCTCCCAACACTACGTCTGCCGGTACGTGGCCAACACTCGAGGACCTCACTGATACATCAGCCGTCAATCCTTCAAGCAATGTACACTACTATACACTACACTACAATACCTAATGCCACTTAAGTAAAATACTTAGTAAGGTAATAAATCTTTATTTATGTTAACCTTCTAACTTGCAAGCCGTTATGGATTACGAAAGATCAGCGCCGACTAAAACCTTTCTCTCTAACAAATTGTCGCTCTACGGCATATAGAGTTTGTACACTATTGCTACAGAAATAAGATCTAGGGGGACGTATAGCTTCCCCAGTATAGCCTATTGCCGGACACCGTCTAGGTACCACCGCAGTTCCTATTGCAGCCGACACACAGTACTGTGCAGACTATGTTCCGGTTGGAGGAGCGTTGTAGCGGGTAAAATTTCTGGGGTAACGACTGTTAACATTTTGTTTCGAAGACACAAGCACAACGTGGTGATATACAGCCCTAACTAGTTAAACATTGTTTTAAACAGGCGTATCACTTACTATCAGGTGAACGTCTAGCTCGTCTCGTCGCTGTGTAGGTTAAAAAGAAATACATACAACGGTGTAAAACGTTACGTTTAATTTCTCTGAAAATATTTAAATTACCTCCACGGAAGTATGGTCTATAAGAATAAAATAAATTATACCTACATCCGTGACCAAGTGATCAACCGGTTGCAAAGATTCCAGGTTCATCGGCTGCAATAAGAAGCTGCGGTGGTACCTACCTGGATAGTCTCCGGCAACCTACCACCAGTTAGTGTAAATTAAAATTTTATTCTCTTCTCATTTACTCTTTAACTACAACATCTCACTTTGGGTCTCTAAATATAAGTACGCGTAGATAGGTACCACCGTAGTGCCTACTGCAGCCGGCATACAATACTGTGTAGATTTTAGTGTGTTCCGGTTTAAAGAGAGTTGTAGCTAGTGAAATTATTGGAGTAACGAGATCTGATATATTATATCGCAAGTCGACGAGCACAATGTGGCTTTGTGTATACTATCCCAACGAGCGCCACGTTGTTATGGGCAGGCGTATCACTCACCATCGGGTGAACATGTTGCTCTGCTGGTGGCGTTATAAAAAACAATTTAGATGTTAAATTCTTTATTGTTGTAGAAAGAGAAGGTAAAGATGTGTATTGTTAACATCATAACACAATGTATAATTTGCGTACTATTCAATTATTAAGTATATAAATGTTTGGAAATTGTAATGATGATTACTTCAGATCTTCGTCAAGAAAGGCGCAATGGAGGCGAAATCTTCACAATCAGGTATAAACTTGCCCCTGTGCCGGACGCAGGATTCCGCACAGAGCGGACCTTCGAACCAGGAGCCGAGCATCTTCTTGCACTGAGCACAGTTTTCGATGCAGATCTCCATCGGGTTGTAGCCGAAGGCTATAGCGGGCTCGGCTCTGACGAACTCTATGCTATTAGCAATCGCCACAACGACTAAAGCTGCTAATATGACAGAGCACTTTCCAGCCATTTTAAAATAAGGTTTCTTTGGAATACTTTCAACAATGATGACAACGGTGGTAAGAATGATGGAATCTCTGGATGTAGATCCTTTTATATTGCTGCTAGATCGAAGTTAATGAAACGATAGTAAAAACGTCTACACAATGGAAAGAAATGGAAAAGGATTTGGATCTGATCTAATTAACGTAACAGCATTATGTTGAAAGAATTGATATTATTTGGAGAACTAAATAAAACTACAACTTGTCCTTCAATGCGGTTAATTAACTGCTGATTAAGAGAAAGGAAATCTATAAGAGAAATAAGATAACAGATTTTGTAATCCTGAAATAAGATGGCAGAAATTCGAGATTGAGTTGATTTAAACTATTGGAATTTGAATAGTGATAGATCTTCGTTACTGCAAACCGTTCAAGTAGTAATAACAATAATTGTAATAAAGTAAGTAGTAGTAATTGTAGCGTCTATTGCTGCTGTGAAGCAGTAATGTGCAAATGTTACAGTTTCGGTTTATCGGATGCTGCAGTTAATAAAATGATAGCAGTAACGAGAATTATTAACGTAACGGTCAAGGTAACGTCTGAATCAAAGATTATCATGACAACCAAACTTCGAAACTTATTGATGATATTATTTATTGAATTACTATTCTTGTAGAAGATTAACAAGAATAAAATTGAAGAAGAATAGTTTTTTCCAGTAGATGTGGAATTTAATTGGTTTAATAACCTAGGCAGAAAAATATATGAATAAACTCTGAACACTATAAAAAACTTTTATGTAGAGACCAAGGATGAAAAATTACTTAAATGTTAGTAATTATATGCCTTACTAATTTTATTACTAATTGACATCGGATTTGTGTATTCTGTTTGAATGAGAATGAACTTCTTATGAGATAAAGTACAAGAGGCTGAAACTAAACCACTTCTAAATTTTCGACTTATTATTTACTACTACAGAACATTAGATTTTTACAATTTTTTTTAGTATATATATTTAAGATTTTATTCTTAGTAATCCCATCTAATGAACTATAAAAGATTGTTTCTCATTTGTGCTCCCGTATGTAGAAAAATCTAATTAGATGTTGGGTCTAATTTGATAATGTACTTGTGTACCCTGCGGTGTTAGGTTGCGGTTGGTTAACAAAGAGGAGTGGCATGTTGTATAAAAGCATCTCGTGGAACCGAACACAAGCATTCAAAACCCTTCCTCCACAGAATCTATTTGATTTGACTCTCTCAAAATTGTATTAATCAACATGGCTTATAAAATCACGTTTATATTTGCGTTTCTCATCTGCTACAACGTTATTGGAAGTATTGATTACGTCGGAGCGGACCCCGCTGTACTCTACGGTTACAACCCGATGGATATCTGCATAGAGAACTGTGCTCAGTGCAAGAAGATCCTTGGACCATGGTTCGAGGGTCCGCTCTGTGCAGAATCCTGTGTACGGCGTAGAGGAAATTTTATACCTGATTGTGAAGATTTCGCCTCCATCGCACCATTCCTTACGAAGATTTAACTAGTAACGAGAATTTTCAAATTTTTGAAAACTACCATGAATGTGGCAAAGGTTAACTATATTTTGATGTTTTGAAATAAATTATGATGTATAAAAGATGTTTGTTTTGAATTTTTAATCTATAAAATATTGGTCTTATTACGTTGAAGAGATGAACAAAGCTTTTTAACCAGATTCGAGTAAAATGTATAACAAGCTTTTTTTAAACCCGAGTCCACATCTGAGTAACACAATATAAACAGAATAAGGGTGGGGTGAGGTGTAATGAGTTCCGCTCAACATCTTACGGAACCCAAGCCAACCTCACCTGCTCGCGGTGCACACTGCTGAATAACAGACGAGACTCTGACCACCCACCAACCCGCACTGGGCCAGCGTGGTAGGTTTACGGCCCAATTCCCTTCAAAAACGCCACTGTGACAGCTTGTGTTCAGGACCATTTCTCGAAACTCATCCAGCTGCAGCGAGGTGTCAGACAAGGCGACGTCATATCGCCGATACTGTTTACAGCTACGCTGGAAGACATGTTCAAGCTTTTGCACTGAGCTGGGCATCAATATAAACGGCGAGTACATGACTCATCGTCGATTCGCCGTATCGTAGTCATGGTGGAAACCCTGGAAGATCTTGGCAAAATGCTCGATGACCTTTGTAAAGCATCTCAGCGTGGGCCTTAATATTAATATGGAGAAGACAAAAATCATATCTGATACCCATATTGTACCCACGCCAGTTATGATTGCAGATACTACACTGGAAGTTGTTGACGAATATATTTACCTGGGACAAATAGTTCAGCTTGGGTGAAGTCCGAACTTCCAGAATGAGGTCAATCGACGTCTCCAACTCGGCTGGGTACCGTACGGGAGGCTACGCAGCATGTTCTTGTGGCAACTACCGCAGTGTCTAAAGACAAAGGTCTTTAATTCGTGCGTGATGCCAGCGAGGAGTTATGGCTTCGAGACGTGGCGACTTACAGTGGGCCTGGTGAAAAGGCTTCAAGTCGCACAGAGATCCATGGACAGGGCTATGCTCAGGGTTTCCCTGTGTGATCGAATCAGAAATGAGGAGATCCGTAGGAGAACTAAGGTCACCGACATAGTCCAAAAGATTGCTAGCCTCAAGTGGCAATGGGCAGGATACATCGCTCGAAGGACTGACAGCCGATGGGGCACTAAGATCCTCGGATGGCGACCACGTACGGGTAGAAGTAGTGTTGGCAGGCCCCACACCAGGTAGCCCAACGATCTGGAAAAGTTTGCGAGAAGCGGCTGGATGCGGGCAGCGCTGGATCGTTGGGGGAGGCCTATGTCCAGTAGTGGACGTCTATCGGTTGATAATGATGAATGATGAAATAGAATAAACCTTCCTAACCAACTATACTAGAAGAAAGAGCTGAGAGTATAGAATAAAATGTTTTCTAAGTAGTTTCTTTCATTTAAAAACTAGAAGCAGACATTAATGTGATGTATGGAGCAGAACTACACATAGTTGTACGTGGTGTGCGGTAGCTGGGAACAAACGGAAGCTGGGCCGGCGCTCAGCTCGCGAAATTGAGGTGTTTCAAATAGTTTCTAGAAGTGCAGCTTTTCATTTCCCAGCTAAAACAAATATATGCGCCTGACGGACATTCAGCTTGGAATATGTAGATAGGGCAATTGTCTCACTAACATCTAACTAGATAGTTCTCTAATAGAAAAAAGTATGAAATAGATTATTATAGAAGATTAACCGGCTTTAGTTCACTACTGAATATAGATCTTTCCAAATATGGGCACACACTTGATACGCTTAATAGTCATAGGTATAGTTACTGGTCTTGATCTGGAATTGTTGCCTTTGGATCATTTAGTCAGAAATATTTTAGCCTGATCGATGCAGAGTTAATTTTTTTTCGTATCTCGGAAACCTTTGCCCTGTTTAATTAATAAAACTGAAGTTAAACGCTAACGAATTGAAAACATTTTTTGTTTTCAGTAAAAAGTCAGCAGTATTCGGCAATGTCCAGCCCGAATTAAAGCCCTGGACGTCACCGATCAAACAATGTCGCGTTTGTACATATTGGAGCACGAAATCGAAAAACAAAACTGTCGATCGATTGTCACAGTTAGATGTTCTAGATTTTTGTTGTATTACGATTTAAACCTCTAAATACTAGTTCTGAATTTAGTGATAGCGGCAGATTTAGTTATACGATGGTAGCTAGAAATGCGGTTTTGAAAAAGGTTATCACAAAACTCTTCAACATGAGGCTGAAGAACTCAGATAATTTTAAAACAATTTCAACTTTGGGTCATTAGTCGAAACGACTACATCTCACAAATTCGACTTCCTAAACTCCAATTTAACCGGCAGCTATTAATTCAGACAATCTGTCATAATTTTATCATTAATTTAGACTTGTAAAGTACTGACGTTGATGACGACAGGTAATTTTTTTTGTTGCAAGATAATGAATTTAAGAAGAAGACAATTACTTATATTTAGTACAAGCCCAGGCAAGGGAGGCTATTTTGAAGACGTAAATTTTATCTAAAATCGTATTCTTTTATATAAAATTTTTTAAACCGCAGAAGCAATGTCTGTAACAAATTTTGAGTGTTTACGTCCAATAGTTTCGGAAATCTCATGACGAGGCAATGAATCTCTGGATATCTATATATATATGAACTAGCTAAACATTCAGCTGCTGGTGATACGCCTGCCCACGACAACGTGGCGCTAGTTAGGATGATATATATTGCACGGCATTGTGCTCAAACCTTGAGATATAAGATGTTAACTCTCGTTCTTCCGATTTACTGGTGGTCTCTGTTCTTCTGTATCATCTCAGCGTCTATTGCAGCCGATAAACCGCAGTGTGCAAACATTACTGGTCGTGCAATAAACATTCTGTTTTAATCTGTAGGGTGGTGTCACCACCACCATCAGCCGATAGACGTCCACTGCTGGACATAGGCCTTCCCCAAAGATCTCCACATCGATCGGTCGATGATATAATTTTCTTTTCTATTTGTGGTGTTGTGCTAGTGATACATACGCACGTTCATAACAACTTGGCGCTAATTAGAATGATATATACACTGCACCATGTGTTAGCTTTCAGAAAATTGTTAAGTTATTCTTGATATTGTATTATTATATATATATATTTAATTTAGCGACCAGGCGAGCCGAACGTTCACTCGATAGTAAGTAATACGCCTGCCCATAACAACGTGACGCTAGTTAGGATGATATAGGTTGCACCGCGTAGCGCTCATCACCTGAAACATAAGATGTCGAGTCTCATTGCCGCTGCAATTACACTAGCTACAGCGGTCTTCAAACCGGATCACAGTAATGTTTGCGCAGTACTATTACTCGGATGCAATAGACGCAGCAGCAGTACCTAGGCGGCCTCCGGCAACAGAGAATATCTTTATTAGATTTGGAAGTATATAACGTTTTATATCTACGATTGTTGTTTTTGATAAAATCTTTTCAGTTTGTCGTGTAGATATCCTCGATTGATTTAAGGTTTATGACCTCCTGTCGAATCCAATTCGAAAGCTGGACCCTTCAAATCGACGTAGGCTTTATTACAAGCAGTAAAATAAACGGTTAGTTTATACTACTGTATAATATAAAGATATCAACTGCCTTCGCCGTAGTGTTCATTCTTTTTGGTTTGCTTTAACCGATAAGAAATTTGATTCGTTTTTTTTTCTTTTTAGTTTCTTCTTCGTGTGTATGTTAATGTAAAGGGCCTTTTATAATTTAGCATTTACCATCAGTACATTATTTCTCATTTATAACTCATACTCGTCTTTCATACTCCGCTTATCTATCGCACATCTTTTCTTCTATCATACTACATTCCATTTCCTTCTTTCATATCTCTCTCAAATGAAGACAGTGACGTTTTCTATTTTGTATCCTGAAAAAAGAGTTTTCAATAACTTAATTTTTTTTTATTATATTCTCATAGCGACCTTTGTTTCGGGAAACTTTCTCATATAAGTTAATGCAGAGGAAGTTGATCGGTTAATAAAATTTATAACAACTTTAAGGTATATCTTGTTAGAAAAGCTTTAGTAATATTCCTAATAAAGAGAAGGCATTATGACTAGACCAAACCACCAAGCTAGAGATAGACATCAGTGTCCAGCAGTGGACGTGCATCGGTTGAAATAATGATGAATATGATTAGTGTGACGAGACAGCTATGATATACTAAGTATATATAATCCTTTTCATATTCATCAGGATATAAACTTCTGCTGCTGGATCTAAGCATCCTCAAAAGACCACACAGATCAGACCGGTGATTGTGTAATAGTAAACAAACACGCAAAACTAGAAATTGACTTTTCCTTCATTACAGATAAAATATACTTTTAAATTTATTCATGAGGAGTTCGAAGGAAAGTAACCCTAAAACTGCGAACAACGGAAAGATTGGTTGGAAGCTGGTAATCATTTCTATTGAAACGTATCTGATCTTTTCTTTATTTATCTATATTCTTTTTTTATGATCCCTCTCCGACTAGCAGACGTTGGCGGTCAGTTTTCGCCCGGTCTATTGTGAGGCGGAACAGTTGGGCGACACTTGCGATCCAGGTCCACTCTTTGGTGTTACGCAGCCCCGATTTCTCTCTACAACCAAGACTCCTCTTAACCCGCCACTTTGCCCATCAGGATGAATTGAATCAGTATATATCGTGCCTAAGCGCCTGACCTAGATGCAATACTTCTCTCATCCTGACGGTCTAGAAAAGCTCGCGCCTTTGTTTTTCTTTATTTAATATTAATATTTATTATATAAAAACATGTTAAAGTTGCTAATAATTTAATATATATTACTATAGGAAAAAAAAATGGTTAGATTTACTTACAGATACTTATAACGTCAGCATCGTCAAAGTCTTTGTGTTCCGACTGTTAACAGCGAGAGCGTTCTCGACGAGCGCGCTTTAATATCAACAGCTTAATCTTCACTTAAAACCGTGTGAAGTTATAGTAAAAAAGTCAAACTACCGATACAACTTAACATCAATATTAAGTAATGTAAAATATTATTATCAATCCATTGTTCGACTTTTACTTTGTAAGTTAGTTTTGTAGGAACAGTGCCCTGGCTTTGAGAAGTACTTTTGCTTTTGTTGCTGTATGCATTTAGTGAAATGGGCATCCGGTAACTTGGAGTGTCCGGTGGAATTATTTCACCTCACTCAGAAAGCGGGGACGGCACTTATTTACTGTACCCTCGCTGGCCCGCTCTGCAGTGCTCTTGTTATATTCCCGTAGTGCCGGGGAGCGGATGCTGAGTTTGATTAATTTAGCTAAGTGTTTATCACTTCTTTTCTATTCTGTTTACTAAAATTCCTACTTAGTTTTTATTAAGTATTACTTTATTTAGATAAACAATATCTGCGAAGTTATCAAAAACTGATGAACTAATAACGAATTAAGTAATATTTCCATCATCATCTCAGTCTACGTTTACTGCTAATCCAGGTCTTGCCCAAAATACTGTCCTCGTCGCGTTTAAGTATTTTGGAAACGGGCATAAAGAAAGCTAGAGCATCTGAAAATATGTCCTCAATAGTCGCCTTTTTCGGTACGACATAGGTAAATTAAAGGTGGTGGGATTTCAGCACTTTTATCATACAGGGTAGTTTAAGTAACTTCCTTAATTTTTAATGAAAAATGTATATTAATTTGAAAGCTGCTGGATGCAGGTAGACGCAGAACTGAACAGATATATATAGCCTTTCGAGAGTGCTAATGCAACAGGAAGTTTATCGGCTGATGATGATGCTGATGAACGAGATATTGAGCATCGATCACTTTAATAGTCAAGATCATGTTACCCTTAAAGTCATGAACGTTACGCTATGATACATAAATGTATCGTTCTGTTCTGTTCTGTCTCAATATACGTGTAATTTAAGGGTGTGTAAGGGGTCCCGCACAACTTAAAAGACCCAAGTCAACCTCTCCTGCTTCTGGTGCATCCTGCTAATCAACAGACGAGGCTCTGGCTCCCACTAACCCACGTTGGGACAGCGTGGTTGGAAATGGTCCAAATACCCTCATGTGAAACTTTATAAGCGACATTTCCTGTTACTCGGCAGCACTGGAGCCATGCTGACTGCGTGAAGGTCGAGGAAAGCCGCAGGTACGATTGATGTGGAGATCGTATGAGTACGTCCAGCTGTGGACGTCTATCGCCTTATGATGATGAAACATACAGGAGTACCTTTCAGTATAATTTATGATGAGATTTCCATTAGTTTGTAGTTTTAAATTGTAGTTTAATGATAGTATTACAAAATATTACACTCCTCAGTGATTGCGAAAATCAGGGTAAAATATTACGGGGCCGGGGCGAAATTACGAGGGTGGTTAATGAAATATTGTGTATTTTAGCTGATTGCAATCCGTTGATCAGATTAATTTACTCACATTTCTGCTTATCGAAACGTAAACATTGCTTCAGGTCTTCCACTGGAAACCTAAATCATTACATTATCGATTCGTCCATCTGATGTAAGAGAGGTCATCATCATCGTCATCATCAGCCGCTAGACGGCCACTGCTGGACATAAGCCTCCCACAAAGATCTCCAAAAACAGTCACCATGGCTTCCAGTACCGCTCATCACTAGGGGCTGTCGTATGTAGAGATTCATGTGGGATCATTGGATTCTGGTGGTTAGGTACCACCATAGCTCTTATTGCAGCCGACAAACATTACTCTGTTCCGGTTTAAAGGGTGTTGTAGCTAGTATAATTAATGGGGTGACGAGACAACAACTATATCTCAGCCGACGAGCGCAATGTGGTGCAAATATCAATCTAACGCCATGTTGTTATGGGCAAGCGTACCACTTACCATCAGGTGAACGTCCTGCTCTTCTCGTCACTTAGTTGAATATATATATAAAGTAGTACTGTAATCTAATAAATTATTAATAATTACAAATCGTAAGAACTGCTATTAGGGAGTCCTCGTAAAATATTGCCTCATAAAATCCGAGTTGATGAGTTTTTTTTTCTCTGAAATAATGAGCCCCTTGACTCTACAACAGACAGTCGAGTTATCTTTTGAAGAGATTTATTACTTACTATCCCTCATCCCTAATCACCGGTTTTTATGAAAGGATAAGTTAGACGTTTTATGAAACGGTGAAATAATTTCTGGATTATCATTTGAAATTATTAAAATTCCTTTCATCATCATCATCTTCATTAGCAGCCGACAGACATCCACTTATACAAATTCCTTTTTCTTAAATTATTCTTAAGTCCTTTCAAGAGATTTACTTAATCCTCCTACAAAAGGACAGTCCCAAGCGCCGGGTGGTACCTGAGGCCATGCTGGGTGTAAGGTCGCGGGAAGCCTCTGGATGCAGCGCAAAACCGATTGATGTGGAGATATTTGGGCAATGCTGATGATGAGAGACTAACTTTGACTTGATTATATTCAATTGATACACCTGTCTACGTGATGCTAGTTAAGATGATATACATTAGAGCTGATGAGGATTCGTTCTCTTCTTAATGCGAAACTTCCTATTCTTATCACGAATCATCTTCCTCTTCATCATATAATAGAATTATAAATGGAAACGTTTCCTCTTAATTGTGAAAGCTTAATAACTTTGTTCATAAAGATAATTGTATTGTGTTCTTTATTTATTTCTCCTCTTTCTCATAACACATCCTCATCCCCATTATCTTCCCCACATCGAAGGACTTAGTTGATGAGGAATCATCAATACACAGCTTCACAATATCAACATCGCTTCCATATATAAGATATTATTTCTAGTTACCCCAGTAATTACATTAGCTACAGCGCCCTTGAAACTGGAACCGAGTAATGTTTACAGTAGTTCATCATCAGCTGATAGACGTCCACTGCTGGATATAGGCATAGGACATAGGCCTCTCCCAAAGATCCCCACATCGATCAATCCTGCCCCGCCGGCATCACCGGGCATGAGAAGCCATCGTTTGTAGGGGTTCCATGGAGGAATTTGGGCTAATTCCCGTCACGCTGGTCTAATGCAGTTTGGTGGGAGCCAGAGCCTCATTTGTTAATCAACATCAGCTAATCAGCTGGCTGCACCATGAGCAGGTGAGGTTGGCTTGGATCCCGTGAGTTGTGCGGGAACTCTTACACCCATACACTGTAGTTCGTCAGCTGAAACAGGTACTGCGATGGTACCTGCGGTTTCCTGCAGCAGAGACCTACCACCAGTCAACCCTCCATTATTCATGAATATTTCAGCTCTATGAATAATCACGAAAGAATATTTCCTATTGAATACAGACAGGTTCGATAGGAATCCAATATATTTATTAATATATGAACTGGTTTGAATTCTCTTTCGCTGGAGAGGCGAGCGTTTGCATATTGAACATGCCGGCAGGTCAGGGATAAAGTGGAACATCACCCGGGTATTGAGCCGGGTATATGAAACCGGACAAAGATTACTGTACATACATACAGGATACTACAAGTAAAAAAAAAACTATATTATTGACGGTAGGTCTTGCCGGAGACCGTCTAGATTATCACCGCAGCTCCTATTCCTGTCGCCAAACAGCGATGTGCAAACATTAACTGTGTTCCGGTTTGAAAGGCGCTGTAGTTAGTAAAATTATTGCGCTAACGATATATGACATATGTCTCAGGCGACAAGTGCAGTGTGGTGGTATGTCATTGTAGCCAAATCTCACTGTAGTGAATTCAATCAGATCAGCACATTGGTTAATGATGGAGGGAGCCGATTTAAGTATCCTGAAATTGGCCACCAAGAGTGTAGTCTGTATAACTTCGTGAATTATCTGAATACTTACTTCAATATAGTTCACAAAGTTGATTTCCTTCAAATAAAATATTGAGACCTGTCAATGTTTATTTTTAAACTTCGACTCCTTCAACGACTGCAACGTCTTCTTCTTCTCTTCTCTTCAATACTGCACTCTATTCTGATTGCATTAATTTTAATACCCACTGTCCTTTATCAGACAATATCGTAATAGTCCTGACTGCAGTTACTTTATCTGGAATATCTGAGTAGGCGTGGCGCGCAAGTCTGAAACCTGAAACTTGACCTTGAAGTGGCAGCGCTTCCTGGCACACCGGGCGCCAGGGTAGCTCCGCGCAGGGGACTTCCTGTGCCTATCAGACTGGACAAGCATACACGCAGAACCCTATTGAATAAGGATGTCGATAATCTGATTTAATAGTAGGATAATAATAATGACTGTTATGTTACATTAAATACATAAGTGGATATTGCGTGACAGTCATCATCATCAGCCGATAGACGTCCACTGTTGGACATAAGCCTCCCCAAAGTTCATATAAGATTTGGGTCATTTCCAACCATGCTGGCCCAAAGCGTGTTGAAGTGCGCCAGATCCTCGTTTATTGATTAGAAGGGTGCATCACGAGTGGGTTGTTATGTGGTGGTGTGCACATTATAACTAGCGCCATGTTATGGGCAGGTGTATCACTTACCATCAGGTGAAAGTCCCGCTCGTTTCATCCCTTTGTAGAATGAAAAATAAAAATTATTTATTATCTATGTATATATATAACAAGTAAAGAACTACAAGAAGAGTTATAAGTGTAATAGTCATCTAGAGGCTTATCTAGTAAGGGTTGGTCAAAAAATTGCATCGATGTATTTTTTTTTAATAAAACCGCAGAGTACCAATTTCGATCTTTACTCTCTAAAACAGTGAATTAATTTATACTACAATTCTGTAAAAGGCTATGAAAAACTACACAAAATGGCTTTATTTTAGATATATGTAGTACTACCTCTACCCCGTCTTGATGACAGTAATACAAAATTAGACTTGAGGTTTGTCTGAAATATTCCTTGAGAGCGACCGCAACAGCGAATGGTTTTCTATAGCAACCGTTACTATAGCAACCGCATAAATAATACTAAATGAATATGTTTATAAAAGTTCATTAATAATAAAATAATGAAGAATATATGAAATTCAAAAAAATTGCCTACAACTATCACACCGCGTCGGATGCTCATGCTCCCTTGTCGATACGTTCACTAGTTTTCGCGTGATTGGCATATAAACAAAACCCACCCCTATATACATATTGATAGATTTCCTTTGGTATGTTAATATAATGTAGTAGTATGTGCAGCTTACTAACTTGTAGTTTATTGGTTTCGTTGCGAATGTGTCACGGGCTGGGTGGAGTTTGAATATTTCAACTACACCCCGTCGCGGCCTGCTTTTGATGAATATCGTGTTCTGGCCCCCGCCCCTTGCAAACAATGTGTATTCCGCTTACAAACGAATCCGTTACTGTTATACACGTAGCAATTTAAAAAAAAAACAATGAGGCATTAGAACCGCATTCAGAGGAAAAAATTTTATACAGGCAAATAAGCACACCCTGACTCCCTAACCCTGGCTAAATAATAATATTTTAAGGTAATCGAAAGTTACACAACTATTACTTGGACTCTGGTCTCTGTTGCGGGAGACCGTCAAGTTAGATACAAGTACAGCGCCTATTGCAGCCAACAGACAGTACGGTGTTCCGGATTGAAGAGAGTTGAAACTTAGTAGAATTACTAAAGTCATCATCATCAGCCGATAGACGTCCACTGCTGTACACAGACCTCCCCCAAAAATCCCCACATCAATCGGTCGTGCGCTGCCCGCATCTACGAGTAGTAGGGGTCGTCGTCTATAGGTTTATATGGGGGGAATTACAGAGGCAACGAGAATTAACATCCTTTGTGTCGAGGTGACGAGTATCACTTACTATCAGCTGAACTTCACTTCCGTATCATGCCTTCGTTGTATATAAAAAAGACGAAATAAATACTAAAAAGATTAGTAGCGAATTTTTAATCAAGGAAGCAACGTGATATATACTACGTGGCTCTAGTTAGGATGACATACACAACACAACGTCGCCTTAAGTCATATAATGTTAAGTTTCATTACCTCAATAATTTCACTAGCTACAACGTCCTTCAAAGCATAGTTAATAATGTATCAGATAATATCCCTTACAGTTCAGCCTCTTCATTAAAATCTGAAAAACCGTTTTTTTTTAATTATCCACAGAATTTTATAATTACCCACAATTTTATTCACGTAGTGTTTGAAATATGCCTGTTTTTCATTCAGTACAGCTTCCTTTACCACGACATTACGACTTTTGTAGTAGTATTTATGTGACTTCAACTTGGTTTCATGGTACCGTTTATATGCTTTCCTACGTAGTTTGATCATCTGCCTAACGTTATGGGTAAATCAAGGATATTTTTTTTGTTTTACAAATAATGATTTAACTGGTGTATTAAAATCAAATAGCTATAGTAAATGGTAAATATGTTAACCGTGTAGTTAACGTCTGATAAAGTCAAAATACTTCTCCCACTTGATCGCGTTAAGGTCGTCCATGAATATTTCCATGTTAATATCCTTCAGTGGTCTGCAGTAGAGTCAAGAGTACTTTATATTAAGGAGACATGTATTAATGCTGATGGAGCTCTGGTAAATAATCTGCAGAGATCTCACACACTTGGGTCAGTACACACGATGTCGATCAAGGTACTATTGTTTTCAGAAAAATGTGTCGGCTCGATAACTACTTGTTCCGGAGATGTATATTTAAGAAAGTCGACTAATTTTTTTATAATCGGAGAGATTCGTGTTAAGAAAATCAATATTAAAATCTCCCATGAGAACCATACGATCACGTCTGGAAAAGGAAGACACACTGATAGTTAATGCATCCAAAAAAGTATCCAGGTTCACCCAGGTTTTGACACTATTAATGTTTAATGAAAGCTGCATTTGTTCAACAGGTGGGATGACAGGATGGGACAGTTGCAGCAGTGTTATACCTTTTCTTATATAAAAGTCTACCCCACCACCACAAGTCCGCCAAATGGACGCGGTACGTGTATAAATCTGTAACCTGGCACTGAAGGAATACGCCCTAGTTCGCTTCGACCCCCTTCAAGCCATGTTTCATTAATATCCATAACATCATCGTTGTGGTTCGCCATGGCTGAAATTAATTCATGGTGCCTAGTACCCAATGACCCCACGTTCAATAAACCAACCAGTAACTTTGTCTTAGTTAGGGTGATGGTAACATAATATATAACAAAACTAGACTGGAATTACCCCACCATTAGTGGGATGTCCTAGGGAACATATAACAATAAAAAAAGTCATGCACATGGTAATGAAAACAATTCTCCTGAGACTCACATTTCCTCTCTATACACGCGCACCTCTGCCATGAGTTCCTTAAGGTCCGCGAAGGTGATGAATTCATCAAGTCAAAGTTAGAAGTCACAGCAGCACGGCGCTGATTAACTGCATCAGATGAAATGTGTGAAATGGAGCCGGAAGTGTGAAGCTGTTTGTTTATATCTACGTGAAGAGCATTTGCAGATTTGAGGTCAAAGTACTTCTCACACAGACCTCTAGATTCAATGACTTTAAAGAAACCACCACACTTCGTATTCTTATCTTTGAAGAGTTTCAATTTATGATAGTTTTCATCGTACAAAATTCTTCAAATGGCAGAGGGTAGTTGAGGAGTATTTCCAGTAAATCACCACGCTGAGGATGCGGGTTGGTGCCGGTAAAGTAATGGCAGGGATAGGGAGATGTAGGTGGTCAGACTTTTGAGAGGAACGTTGCGAAATACACAAGAACAACGGGTATTGCAGGATGTTACTATTTGGACTATTGTTGGGGGAAGAATAGTAACAGCTGGGGTCTTTGGGGGCACGAACCCGTATTCATCGGACAGACGAACCCACTGACAGGGTAGCTGGTAATGGTCGCAGAAATATTATGCTGACATTTCCTTGGATTTTTTCTTTTTTAGTCGCCTTTTACGACACGCTAAAGTAGTATAGCGGTGGGAATATTCTAACCCATCTCCCACACTTATTGGGGAACGCCTATGTCCAGCAGTGGATAAACAAAGGCTGATGATGATGATATATTCTACTTTGAAGGGTGGTGTAGCTAGTGAAATTACTATGGTACTTACTTACTTACTATCCCTTATTAAGTAGATGATGTCTTGTTACTTTGTTTATTAAAATAACTTCTCCAATAAGGTCTAAACTTTGTTTTTTAATTAAAAATATAAACTTATATAAGGTCACTTACACTATAATTGACCATAAAGAGGTACATAACCTGATCTTACCCCACAATATCCCCAGTCCATAGCAGAGTTTAGAAATTTATCTAGTTTCATATTAACCTTTAAATACCAATGAAGGGGTCAGAGCCTGTGAAGTAATTTGCATAAGATCCAACTTAGCCCCATCAGCTTTAATAAATAACTTAGATGTAAATTAGGTTTTAAATTAGATGTCCACGTGTTAATCTGATCTTAGTTTGGAAGTTAGTAAAATGCCTGTTCATTATATTATGGTGCTATTTAGGATAATTACATATCATCATCACCATCATCATTATTATTAGCCTTTGTTTATCCACTGCTGGATAAAGGCCTCCCCCAATGCCTTGCACCAAAAGCGATCCTCAGCTTCTCGCATCCACCGGTCCATCTGGAGCGAGGGTCAGTGCAGGTCGATGGAGGGTAAAGTCTTGGAGTGGAGGTCCGCGTACAGCATTATAGGATATTTAGATAACATTTAAAATAAAAAACACAGAAAATTATTTGTTATCAGTAGTTGTTAAGATATTTACACAGCACTTCCCCATCATCGTATTGATATAAAAAGCAACGGGTCTCGTTACTCGTGGTGTAGAGTAACATTTGACCTTGTTTTTATATGGTGGTAAGCGCCCCGCACAGCTACTCCCGGGACCAAAGCCAACCTCACCTGCTCGTGGTGTACCCTGCTGATCAACAAACAAGGCTCTGGCTCCCACCAACTCTCATTGGGCCGGCGTGGTAGGAAATGGCCCAAATTCCCCCACATAAATCCCTATAAATGTGTAGATTTTTGGGGGAGACCTATGTCCAGCAGTGGACGTCTATCGGCTGATAGTGATGATCATGATGAAGTGATAATGTGGCTGTGAATGATGGAGCTCTTCCAAGATGTATAGGCTCTCATACGTCACACACAGGAAGTCGATTCGTATTGCGGCAGCATTTTCAATATAAGTGTGCTAACAAACCGAGAAGGGGAGAGGGTGAGGGAGACGATAAGACTTCACCACCAGCTTAACCAAACACATCTGGTTCTTTACCACAAAACCGTTTTACTATAATTTGATCTTTATCCTTTGTATTTCTCATAGCTGTTCTCTCCTCCTCCCCGTCGGAAATCTAATACCTTCATTAGAGCAGAATCGGGTGCTTAGTGGTGCTTAAGCTCTTTGCTTACTTATATATCCTTTTATAAATATCATTTATACCACGGTATTTACTTAATGATAAAAAATTCAATATTACCCTAATATTTAAAAAAAAACTAATAAACATCAAACAGTACTCTTAATACTGCTTGAGTAAGAGCCTTCTCTTATAAAGTAAAACCTGTTTCCACCACGCTGACCAAGTGCTGGTTGATGGTAGTCATGTCCAATTAAACTGTTGTTCTTAAGCCGTTCTGGCTACCTCGTGATGATCCCATCATCGGAAGCTCAAGCTGATAGGGATCTGAATCCGCGTCTTATAAGCATATTAAAAAATAAATAATCTTTTCTTTCCACGTAGGAAATATGATATGGTGCAATGTATACCAGTCTAATTATTCCATCATTATTATAGGCATGCGTAATACTTCATCATCATCATCATCATCATCAGTCGATAGATGTCCACTGCTGGACATAGACCTCTCCCAAAGATCTCCATATCGATCAGTCCCAAGTAATAATTATCTTGATTAATAGAATTTCTTTTTTATGTAATTAAGCAACGAGACGAACGGAACGTCCACCTGATGGTAAGTGATACGCCCGCTCATAACAACGGGGCGCTAGCTAGAATGGAACATACTGGATTAATCTGCGCTCATCTTCCTGGGACATAAGATGTCGAGTCTTTAAGAATATACACTACGTAAACAGTACATCTTGAAGGGAATGTGGTGCAGTGTACACTATGTGGGCAGGCTCATTTACCATCCGTTGGACGTCGTATCAAAATCATCACCATCATCAGCCGACTGACTTCCACTTTAGGGCATACACTCCTGCCAAAGTTTACCAGACAACTACCGCAGAGGATCTATATTCTACTTTATCTGCATTCAGCAATATCCTACTAATAACAGCAGTACAGGATGATGTATTTATTACAGAGACCATCCCATTTCGAAGTATCAAAGGATCTTCTCCATCAACTTAAACTGAATGATAAAAGTCTCGTCATCTTAAAAGGTTAAAGGATTTCGCTTCTTTGGAAAAGAAATTATCTTAAAAGGTAAGAAGCACACTTTCTGAACTCAACTAGTATTTTAAATGGCAAAGGTAAGTAAGGAAAAGGCTTTGAAATATTTATTGGGATTTAGGTCAATAAGCAGGAATGTCTGTAAATCTAGATTAATTAGTCCTTTTACAAAACAATAAGGTCACTGTCTAACTTCCAATTGGACTAGTTGCTTGTGTTGAATGAACTTCTAGTCCAAAATAGGGGTGAAATCAAGAGACCCTACAAAAGGTAATACTGATATAATAATGAGGCTATATATAATTAAATAAACAGCTGATCTAATTTTACAACTGGGACTCGTGGTCTACTTCCACAAGAAGTCCAGGTTCTTTAACCAAAATCCTGGTCACATCGAGTTGTTAGATACAACATGTCTGTGGAAACTGTTCATGTAATACGTCGCTTTTCTCACCACGTCTTCCTTCACCAGAAGCCTAACCAGCCACTCTTCGGGACTTGAAGCTTGTACGATCTTCTCATAAACTAAGCTATCACTTCATTTGTAGTGATTCTAATTGTGCATCTTTAAATTGGATGTCTGTTCTATTAAATTTGATTCCTCTATTTCCTTCTATTCATTCTTATCTTGTTTTGTTCTCTTGTACTTGGTATCATCCTTTTTTCTTAAATCTAGATTCACAGCATCCAAGCAATCATTTAAGATGGTTAACAAAGGTCACATTTTGCATTCATTGTGCTTAACTGAACTATCCCGAAGCTCATCTTTATTCAAGAGGTCGTAAGTTTAGGGTTATGTTTAAATTCTAACGAACACGAGTAACCGCTCCGACCGCCGAGATGATGGACGGAATCCGTTCCGACAGGATATAATGAAATCCAATCCTAATTTAGATGTTAAGTTCCATTAATATTCTTTCAGATACACAAAGCATCACATTGTCCTCGTCGCCTTCATACATAAGATTAGTCTGATTACTCATAAATTCTTCAACTACATCACCCTTTAATCCAGAACCCAGTAATGTTTGCACTCTACTGGTTGTCGGCTGCAATGGGAGCTGCTGTGGTACCTAGACAGTCTCCGGTACTGGTCAGTATAAATAAGTAGAAAACGCGATCATGTATTTTGGTCTTCGGCAATATCTCCTCTAATCTCTTCGTCTTCTAAGGTGTCTATTTCTAATTATTATTTTTTCTGCAAACACCCACGGCGCGGCAGATAAAGGTCTACAACACCCTTAGCGATAAAAGTGGGTAGTTTATTTTGGCGGGCCGTAATTTACTAGTCCGTAAAGTTTACTGCGGCGTTTTTCTTAATTACATACGTTATTGCTCCCTCTCACGAAACTCGAATGTGTGCGGATGAAATATTGCCTATACAGAAATTCGTCTCAATGAGCAACTCTATATATATATATATATATATATATATATATATATGTGTATAACTAATGGTAAGAGCCAAGCAGTCAACAGAATTGTGATTAACAATATCTGTGCAAAGGTAACTGCTAATTAAATCAGTGAATATTTAGTTTATAAACAATCTTATAATTATTAATTATTGTTGCGGAAATCAGTGTGTGTGCGAACAGCTACTTTACATTGTAATGTTCGGATTATTATCAATTTTAATTATTATAAAAAGTGAATTTAATAATGATAATTGCATGCATGGTTGACACTTTTACGCGAGAAACCAATAAGCTATCGGCGACAAACTGACACACACTTAAGCTGCATATGATTAACTGGCACTGTTACGCGAGAAACCAATAAGCTATCGGCGACAAACTGACACACACTTAAGCTGCATATGATTAACTGGCACTGTTACGCGAGAAATAAATAAGCTATCGGCGACAAACTGACACACAAGCTGCATATGATTAACTGGCACTGTTACGCGAGAAACAAATAAGCTATCGGCGACAAACTGAACACACTTAAGCTGCATATGATTAACTGGCACTGTTACGCAAGAAACCAATAAGCTATCGGCGACAAACTGACACACACTTCAGCTGCATATGATTAGCTGGCACTGTAACGCAAGAAACCAATAAGCTATCGGCGACAAACTGACACACACTTAAGCTGCATATGATTAACTGGCACTGTTACGCGAGAAACCAATAAGCTATCGGCGACAAACTGACACACACTTAAGCTGCATATGATTAGCTGGCACTGTTACGCAAGAAACCAATAAGCTATCGGCGACAAACTGACACACACTTAAGCTGCATATGATTAGCTGGCACTGTTACGCGAGAAACCAATAAGCCAAGATAGAGATACGAAGTTTGAAAGATGAGCAGAGCATAAAAGAGTAGATGGAATGAAAGATGAGTGTGAGTAGTACCTTGAAGATCCTAACCCATCATACGCAGGGGAATGAGGATCAAAAAGACACCGGTGAATCTCAATACCAACACCATCACAACAACACTCCGATTAGCACACCAGGAAGGACCAGCTCGGGTCGACCGGGTAGGCCAGTCTTACCTCATCGTGGATGTCCAAACAAAGGCCACCGAATCCTTCCTCCACGACAAGGCGGAAACTTGTTCGGTGGGTTATAAGACCTACTTTGTACTTTATTCAAAGCAACAGTAGATCATTATTACTAGACATTACTTGCAGGTAGATGTTTTATTTCCTGCAAAGTTTCATTAATGGTTTAACTATGGAGTCCATTAACCGATATTAAGATAACGTCTAAGTTACGATAGCTTAGTAGTATAGAAGCTGAGTATTTATAAATTACCAGCTATTCCCCGCCGGCTGCGCTGGCTGTAATATAGAATTAGATTTGAAATTTGTCAGAAATATTTACGTCAGGCGGTAACCCGCCGCTTGCCGCGCCTATTCTCATTATTCACTGCATCCCCTAACCCGCTTTGGGGTAAGAATTTTTTATAATCCACTCTTAGCTGACTTTGAAGCGACAGAAGATCCTTACCAAATTTTTAGTGTTTATGTCTAAGTTTCAGAGATCTCGTGTTAAGCCAATGAATCTCTGCATATCATTTGTGTATATAAATATATATATATATCATGATCCGCCGACAGATATTTATATACATGTATGTATATATATATATATATATTTAGATATATGTATATAGAATAAATATTCCATCGTTTATAAAAAGCAATGTGTAGTCGTAAAGGAACAATAATGTTATGCATTGGTTAAAGTACCTGATAACTGTATGCCGATAGAGTCTTCACTGGTGGTAGGCTTCTGTTACCGGACACCGTCTTAGTACCACCGCAAGGCTTATTTTTGCTACCAAACAGTAGTGTGCAAACATTAACATATTCCGTTTTGAAGGGCGCTGTAGCTAATGAGATTATTATGGTATCGATACTTAACATACCTTACGACGAGCACTAATTGGTGCTGTGTGTATCATCATTATTAGTTGCACGTTGTGGGCAGGCGTATCACTCACTATCAAGTGAACGTCTCGCGTCTCGTCGCTTCGTCATATAATTTGTTTTTTTTTTTTAATAAAATCACGTTAACGTTGAATTAGTTGAAGTTCATAAGCCGGCTCCATATAATTTAATTATGAGTAGCGGAGTGCAAAATGTGATATCGCGTTACATTAAGACGTATCGTGGCGTAATTTGTGATGACGTCACTTCCTCGTTATTATCACTGTAGAATCATTTCACGGTTGAGAGCCGGGTTATAATCAAACGTCTCATAATACCTACTGCTATGCTCAAATTATTTGACAGTTCACAAAATTCGAGCAGCGGGTTCGTATCCGCCATTTGACCGTAATACTGAATTGTTCATAGTAACATTACTCGGAGAAAAATAAAAAAAAGTGGTTTTTGAATTTAGTAATCACTACACTTCTATAGCAGGAATTGAAGACTTCTTCGTCGTCATCATTCTTAACAGAGTGGTGGTGGTCATCGCTTCAGGTGTTGGTCGCAAGCTGAACAACACGTGGCCATTCCTCTCTGCCGGCCGCATGTAGTGGCAATGATGATGAGCCATTTACTGCCGCATTTATCTGACCAGTCCATCTGATAGGCGTTCTACTCCTTGGCCTGGTTACCTTCAACCAATTGAATTAAATTGAAGAGTAGCATGATGGTTATGAACTAGCAAAAAAGAGGTCCGATTTAAAAACATGATCTGTTGAAGTACTGTAGCTGTATCCGACAAGTGTTCACCTTTTGTTATATACGAGCGAATTAGCAACAAATAGCTATTATTTATTACTATTTGAATAATCATTCATAGCTCAATTAGTAAATACAGATTCGGATCCAGGAGAATTCCAACTTCCGGTGAAGGAAAACATCGTTAGGAAACCTACAGGTGACAAAATCAAAAGCTTTCAAATTTATATCATACACCTATAGTCTATCCTATCCTATCCACCTATAGTATATTAAATCTCCTCTGTGAGAGTTGTCCCAGTGTCCCAGTAGTGGGCATATTAGAAGCCTTTGTTCTTTATAAAATAACAGTATAATCATGTGTATGAGAAAGCTCTGTCTCTACAAACAAACTTAAACAACCCACTTCATTGTTCCCAATTAAGTGTACTGTTTATGTTTAAGTTAATGTAAACCATACTTACTCACAATTGATATTTGCAAGCTGAAGGTATTGTGGTTTCGTTAATGTTATACAACACTTAAGAT
The DNA here is from genome assembly GCA_029034505.1 of Ornithoptera priamus. Classification (NCBI taxonomy): domain Eukaryota; kingdom Metazoa; phylum Arthropoda; class Insecta; order Lepidoptera; family Papilionidae; genus Ornithoptera; species Ornithoptera priamus. The sequence goes on along the minus strand of JARDWD010000517.1, from coordinate 584,400 downwards.
GTGGTGAAATAAATTTTCCGCCGTTTGACCCTTGCACCCCTTTTAATTATTTAACGTTACACTTAAAACCTCGGCGAGTTACCGTTAAAATGTTAAGAGAATAAAATATGGATTTAACCAAAACATTAACGGGTTAACAGTGAAAGCTCTTGTCGTTTACAAAAGCTTCGTGACCAGTGTTTGGATGGGTGACCGTTCCGTATTTGGAAACTGTTACTATGTTTCTCCTAAAAGAAAAAAAATCTAAATCTGTTGTAACCCTCTCTCCCTTTTAAATAAATTGAATTATAAATAAACCCTTAAACAATATTTAAGATCTCATATAATCTTATTTGACGCGACCCGGATGCTGCGTACTATTCTTTTTAGTATTGTTGATGTTTATGTTTTGGCCATTAATTAATTATAATCATTTGCGATCGTCTTAATTATGAGCTTGTCCTAGATTGTGTCTATAGCAATATTCAGTACTTTCAGGTTTATATAGAAGGGTGAATATTTGCTAAGACAGTCTGATGCCGTTCGTGTGGTATATTGCCTTATATATACCCCTTCACGCGTGTAAAGAGTGAACACTACTTGTTGCGGGTTTACAATATTTATTAATTCTTAAGACCCCGACACAAGTGTTAAGTTCGCATCCTCACATTTAAAAAAAAGTGGGGATGACGTACGGCTCCAGTAAACAGACCTGGCCGTATGCGGTAAGCTCTCTTTTCTGATTAAAATGAGGAATAGTTTACATACAAAGAGTTAAAACTATTGGACTATAGGTTAAAAGAAAGAGAACTATAAGAAAAATCTACACAGCTTCTCATACTTCTCTTAAATATTTATTGGAATCATCATCATCATCTTCAGTCACACTGCTGGACGGAGGCCTCTCTCAAAGATCTCCACATCGATCGGTCCCGCGTTGCTCGCATCCAATGGGTTCCCCCGATTCTCACCAGATCACCAGATCATCGGTCCACATTGTGTGAGGCCTCCCAACCCTACGTCTACTGGAATTTATTTATTGGAATGTTTCTAATTTTTTTTTCACATACATCAAAGCGCAAATTGAGACAATTTCACACGTAATTTTAAGTGACAATTAGTTGGTTCAGTGGTGGTAGGTCTGTTGCTGGAGACCGTCAGAGTACCACCGCAGCGTGTACTGCAGCCGACAACCATTGCTGTGTTCCGATTTGAAAGGCGTTGTAGCTAGTGTAATTACCGGGGTAACGAGGCTGTATATCATATGTCAAAAGTGATGATCACAATGTGGTACAGTGTTTATCATCCTAAGTAACGCGGTGTTATGGTCAGGCGTATAACTTACTGTCTCTATGAACGTCTTTCTTGACGTCGATTGGCCGAATGAAAAGAGAAGGTTGAAGATGGATCGATGGAAATCATTGTTATCATCATCATCAGTCGACAGACGTCCACTGCTGGACGTAGGCCTCCACTGAAGATCTCCACACCAGTCGGTCAGGCGTCACCGATGAATATCAATGTCAAAAATCTGATTAGAATGTTGGTACTTGTCAGGTAAGAGGAAATGGCAACATCCACTTTAATATGGAGCAGGGCACCGTCAGGCAATTACTCGTAACTCCTCGTTAATTACAACGCCCCCAGCGACTTACGACGCGGCTGCTTGAGACGAAAGCTCCTCAAGCTTAGTGGAATTCTTGATCTCATTATTTTTATTAGAGACGAGTGACTGCTATATTTTATAGCTTTTTAGCCTAGAGGGGAGGAGGAGGTGTAACAGGGTGTAAGGGTTTCCACAGAATAACTATTGTGATCCAAGCCAACCTCACCTGCTCGTGGTGCACCACCAACCCCCACTAGGCCGGCGTAGTGGAAATTGGCCCAAATCCCCCCATATGAATCTCTATCTCACGTTAGTACGTCCAGAAGCCTATGTGCCAGTAGTGGACGTCTGTCGGCTGATGACCTTGATGCGAGGAGTGGGATGTTCACCTATCAGTAAATACGCCAATAATAGAGTGGTGATGGTTCAGGTGATACAAAACTGGACATTATGCTAGTCGCTTGACACTATGTTTAGTCACTCTCCTAGCTACAACGCCTTTTAAACCAGAACAGCAATATTTGTCTACTGTTTGGCGGCGAAATAGTTGTGGTGGTAACTAGGCGGTCTCCGGCAAACGAGACCTACCACCAATACCATTTTTTTTATTCAACGAAGCTAGCGGTACGTTCATGATGGTAAGTGATAAGTATATATTAGAACGTGGTTAATTATAGTACATTGTCCGTCGCCTTCAGACATATGATATTCAATGTAATTACCCCAATAATTACACAAGTTACAGCGCCCTTCAAACCGGAAAACAGTGATGTTTGCCTTCTGTTTATACGCTGCAATAGGAGCTGCGTGTATCTAGAAGTTCTCTGGCAACAGAGATCTAATACTAGTAAAATGCATGATTGCGTGATGATTTTCCGTTCATCAATAATGATTCGTCATCATCTCAACAGATGAAAGTCTAGTACTATAAATATTGATGATATACATACACATATATATATATGTATAGCTTAAAATATTATTGTTATGACAATAATGCAATAAATAATAATTTACGACGGTAGGTTGGTTCGCGTCGGCCATTTTATTAACATAATCGACCAATTAGTATGCGGTCGGCCGATTAATGTTATTGTACGATAAATGTATCCAGTATATTGAAATATACTAATTATACCTAATGGTCCTCATTCATGGTCCGTGACCATCTAACGGAACATGACGAGTCCGTACTGTGTATTAACTATGGCAAAGTTCGCACAATGATTACTGTGAATGAAGTACAGATAAAGAGATGATATAATGATGTGGACTTCATCGGATGAGGAAGAAGATGGACCAGTGGGGATAATTTAGACTTATTCTGCGGTAGAGACTTCTATACTAGAAATATGAGATAGTAAAGATTTATTTATTACGCGACAAGACGAGGGGGAGGTTGATGGTGAATGATACGCCTGCCCATAACAACATGGCTCTAGTTAGAATGTTATACATAGTACCACGTTCGTCGCTTTGAGACAAGATGTTGCCTTATTATCTTATACCAGCTACAGCGTCCTCGAATCCGGACCTCGGTAGTGTTTGTACACTTCCGTTTGGAAATAAGCGTTGCTGTGGTATCTATACGGTCTCCAGCAACGGACATCTACCACCAGTAAACTTTTTTTAAATAAGGTAAGTCCTGCTTGTCGTAGACGATGAAAGACTCATCAGATTTGTGGGGTTTGAGGGTGAAGCCACTTATTGCCCGACGAGCCCAAGGTCCAGGTTGTTCCATGTTTGTTGTAGCAACACGAGGATGTCGGGGAAGGTTACGTCTCAGTTAGTTTTATATATCCTGAGTCATCTCGCGACCTACTTGGGATAACCATCGAAGAGGTTGTAGTGGGTATAAATCCCACTTTGTTTTACTCCTAGAAGCAGGATGTCTTTAGTGAAGATTTCTCTTTCCATAATAAAGGTGGATTTTACTGTACATCTAGGTTACACCAAGTTTTTACTGCCAAGAAGTAACATGCAAATATTACTGTCGTCTTTAATAACAACTAGCATAATGTAAGTTCCTTACTGGTGGCTAGTGTCTCTGTTGCCGAAGACTGTCGAGGTACCACCGCAGCGCCTTGCAGCCGACGGACAGAACTGTGCAAACATTAATGTATTCCGGTTTGAAGGGCGCTGTACCTACTGAAATTATTGAGTAAAAAAGATTTTACGTCTTAAGTCTAAAGCGGCGAGCACAATGTACTGCTGTATATATCACCTATTCTTGTGCTAAATTTTTATGGGTTTGCGTATCACTTACCATCAGGTGAACGTCCCACTTGTACCATTTCCCCTTTAAAAAAATATTCCTAGATTTTCTTCAATAATTGTTGTTCCTAGTGAATGAGAATAAAATTAATCATATCAAAATTGTATCTAGTACGTTCTTCTTCTTCTTCAGTATCACTCTCGACAGAGTTGGCGTGGCCATCACTTCTGGTGTTGGTGGCAAGCTTCACAGTCCACTTTTTAGTCGATCGTCCTCGTGGCCTGATACTCTGAACCTTTCCCTGGACGACACGTCGTGACCGAGGAATGTGAGGATACGAGACTGTACCAGAAATAAACGCTGTTTCATACATTATTTGTATGAGTATTATACATCATATCTTCACCAAGCTGCAAATTGTAGTATGGGTATGGACATGGGGCGGGGGCGGTTAAGCTGGTAAATGCATTTCGTCGCAAAGCACTTCTTCCGGCGGAACATAAACGGAAACGTTGGGGGAGTGAAATGTCTGAGGATGTAATCTCCTTACTTAGCAATGATAAATTTACTACAATTTATATATTTACTCGTTGCGAGTCTTCTGAGACTGTCCACGTATGTATGTGAAGCGACGCGAGGAGCGGGACGTTCACCTGATAGTGAGTGTTACGCCCGCCCATAACAACGTGGCGCTAGTTAGGATATATACTGCACCGCGTCGCGCTTATCGCCCGAGACGTAAGATGTCGAGTTTCGTTACCCCGGTAATTACACTAGCTACAACGACCTTCAAACCGGAACACAGTGATATTTGCACATCACTATTTGTCGGCAGAAATAGGCTCTGCGGTGGTACCTACCTAATCGTCTCCGGTAACAGAAACCTAGCAGTAGTAGAACTGTACTGTGCAAACGTCACCGTGTTCCGGTTTGAAGGGTGCTTAGGGATAACTTATTATGTCTTAAAAACACAATGCCATAGAGTATATATCACAATAACCACTGTATCACTTACCATCACGTAAACTGCATGTCCGTCTCTTCGCTACATATAATAAAAAATCTACGCCGTCGTACTACAGTAGGCTCTACCGTGTTCCGGTTTGAAAGGCGCCGTGATACACTTGCCCATAACTACATGACACTATTTATTACCATATACACAGCACCGCATCACGCGCGTCTACTTAACAACTACAAGTTTCCTTGCATCAGTAATTTCACTAGCTACAGCGCCCTTCAAACCAGATCTTAGTAATATCGACGTCTCGTTAAAACAAATGATTGTCTTAACAATTCCTTTAAGCGTTCAGTAAATTAATATGAACAATACATGCGAATCGTAATCCACGAGGATTTACAGCTCCATTACCATAAACAGTTGGATTCCGGTGTTTAACTGGTCGCTTATGTAATACTTGGACCTCACATCACACCGTCGACTCATTATTAATCAGACGTTGATTAGATTTAAAAAAAAAAACTTGTAGAAGCTATTTATTTATCAGTAAAGCCTCTGTTTATCCACTGTTGAACCACGTTTTCCACCAAATGCGATCCGCAGCTTCTCGCATCAACCCACTTCCCACCGCCTTGGTGATCGACGATCCATCTGGAGGGGGGCGTCCTATATTTCTGCGACCTGCACGCGGTCTCCACTCCTCGACTTTCCTCCCCCATCTACCGTCACTGACACTACAGACATGCCCGAGTCACTGTCACTGCAGCTTGCAGATTCTGAGAGCTACATCGACAACTTTTCGGTGTAGCTAAAGTAATTTGTTTCCGTTCACACATAGAAACACACACACAAACACACTTAAACGTGTTGTGAACATAAACACAGCTTCGACAGCTGTAGCTTCAACACCTTTCGAGCCGGAACACAGTGATATATATTATTTGATGGCACAAATAGGCTCTGCGGTGGTACCTGCTTACACGGCCTCTGGCATTATGCTTACCAATTTCACTAACTACAGAACCCTTCAAACCGGAAACCAATGATGTTCGGATATCGCTGTTTGGCGGCAGGAATAGGCGCTGTGATGGTGCCTAATTAGTCTCCGGCATCACAGACCTGACACCAGTAACTTTATCATATAGTACATAGTATATGAAGCTTTCCGGTGTGATAGGAGGCGAGCAGGTAAGCAGGATGCTCGGAGCTTATCGTCGGCGGCTGACAGCAGTAGATTTATATGCAGACATTATCTCTTCCGCAGTGGCCGCTAACTTCGAATTCGTACCAGCACACTGCAACACTTGTTTATATATACAAACGTTTCAATTATACATAAAACGGTACGTACCGATTCCTTGCACAACCGTTTAGTACTAGACTTTAATTAATCTATCATGAGAGAAGTAAATAGTTCAATTAATGGTTGAGAGGAGATGAATGATGGATGATGCTATATAAGGTTATCAGTACCATGTTTTTGAATGGATGGATGACATCAGATGTAGGTCCAGCAATGGATTAACAGCTGGTCAAGAATCTACAATGAGCCTTAAGGATAATGCTGACAGTCGGTAGGTACCGCCACAGCGCCAATTGCAGGCGACAAAAATTACTGTGCAAGTATTACTGTGTTCTGGATGGAATGGCGTTGTAGTTAGTGAAATTACTGAGGTAACGAGACATAGCTTATTTCAAAGCGACGAGCGCAATGTGGTATCGTGTCTTAACTAGCGCCACGTTGTAATGGGCAGGTGAATGTCCTCTCGTAGTCGCGTTGCTTCGAAGAATAAAAAAAAATTAAGAAATTTATCGTCACCGCAATGTCCAGGATTAGCACATTAAAAAAATTCCAAACAATGGACCCTTTTCATCCAGCATCCATTGTAACAGAAGTCGCGATCTCGTGACGTGAAGGTAGTGAAGTAATTCTCTAACAAAAGATTTCAACAAGCGACGAGAACGAAATATTGTAAGGACAAATTTTCTGATCACAACTGAAGAAGATGAACAACGCTTCATTGTGAACCAATTCTAATATAAAGTCTTCACAATGTCATCATCACGTCCACTGCTGGAGATAGGTCTCTTGTAATGTGTTCCATGAAGCGCAGTCTTGCGCTGTTTGAATCCAGGGGCTCCCAGCGATTCTTTTGATCTCCTCTGTCTACCTGATGTGGTCGCCATTTCAGCGCTTTAACACCCTAGCGTCCATCTGTTCTATGTGCCTCGTAAGGCTATGTCCGTGACCCTGGTTCTTCTGCGAATCTCCTCATTTCTGATTTGATCATGCAGAGATACTCCAAACGTCGCCCGCTGTGTGACTGTCAACTTTCTCATCCTTCTCATCCTTCTTCGGCTTCTACCGTTGCGCGGTGTACAGCTACTTTTGTTTCGCGGCACTATTAGTTTTATTACTCTTGTAGTCAGTGAAAAGGTAATAAATGTGAAAACTGTAGTTAACTGTGAATAATACAAATTTGTGAACAATAAAAGTTGTTCTAAATAATGTTTAAATATACATTTGGTACGTCAAGAGCCGAAGTAAGACGCGTAAGTGATTCCCCACGGCGTTTACGCCCTTCTTCTCACGAGCTATAGTGTGCATCGCGAGCTGCACTTTGTTTAATACAAAAGCACTATGGAAACAATATCTATTACACATTTAAATCAAACTACCCTTACCCGCAGATGAATCAGTTAATTTTGTGAACGACTACATCGCTAACAGAGGCTGTAATCTTGCCCAAAACAACTAAAAGTAACAACAATCAATACTCGCATTGTTTACTCCCTCGGATGACATCTTTTGTGCTTAGACACTTCTTCCGACGAAGTACACAGTACTTTAATGAGCTCTAAAGTATGACGTATTGTATTTCCGCTTCGGGTGGATGTTGTAAAACTTAATTTAGGGAAATAGAAAGGTCTGAACGTTTTCTACTAAAAGCGGTGCAACTTAAACCATATAGATACTTAACAGTTACTGTATTTTGTTAATAAAGTTTTAGCTTTAAGATAATTATACATATTACGTACAATCTTAGGAATTGATAAAAACCTACCTAGAAGCATCTTAAGACGACGCAAAGACAATGTTGTCCCATTTTACCCGATCAAACTTATATAATAAAATAATTAATAATTAATATTTACCCCATACAACGCATCCAAAAGAATGGTTTTAGAATGGGTATAAACACTGGAGTATGACAACACCGAAGCACTGCTGCAGATCAGCTGAACTGATCTGACCCAGAAGACTTGCAACATTTATTACACTTAGTTTTTATAAGTACTATACATTCTACTTTCCATCTTCAGGTATTTATGAGGAATTTTGTTCTAAAATTGCTCAAAGACTTATCAATGTGTTGTTCTTTTTATCTACTGGTCTTTTTGTTTTTCTCTTTTATTGTTTTATATACTTTTCTTTTAATTTATTTCATTTACTTTCTGTGGAAGAGCGAGTTTTTCTGATACAAGCATACTCTTGCTTACTAGAACATCTCATACTAATTTTTGTTACTAGAATAGCAGATTTTTTTTTATGAGGCCTAGATTTAGCTACCAAGTTTCAGAACCGTAGGTGTCTTCAGGCTCTGAGGAATTTTCTCAATATCATCTATTTTAAATTAAAAGTAAACTAGTGCGAAAGCAATCCCGTTGCTCTACTGTAAAGCGACGGAGGGAACGCTACAGATTCCTCATAACAAAATGGGACAAACTAGACAGGATGATATACACAGCATCGCGCACTCGTCGCTAAGACAAGATGTTAAGTCTCATTACTCCAGTAATCTCATTACTACAACACTGATCCAACCGTAACACAGTAAAGTTTCATTCATCAATATTCTTCTGTTCACCATACATGTATGAGTGTGTTAAAAAAATGTTATTAAGTAATAATATTCTACATATTAACATATACTAAGTTTTTTTTATTGTAAGTGTAATCTAAATTAAATAATAATATTGTTATTGTTATTATTAAAACCATTTTAATAGCTAAAAGCTAGTTAGACTAAGTAATTAAGTAGATTAAATCGTAAGAATGCTTTTGTTGGAACATACAAGCAGGTGTTCACGTATTTGATAACGCCGGTTGCATTTCAATACAAGAACTTCCTGCAAGACCTGAAAGTTTCATCAGTTCGTTGCTAAGCTGTCTACAGCTCGACTCCTGTTGTCATAGTACACTGTAAACCGCTGAGATGTTATGATCGGAGTCAGGTTAATCTTCACGGCTCGTGCTGCTTCGCAGATAAGCCTTCGTACGGTCTCGCAAGCCAATCGCTTTACGTTAACTATACACCTTCAAGTACTGTATATATGTATGTGTATGTTAATGCAATATCACTTTATATATCCATAAATATATGTAGTATATGTCAATTTTGTATACGTTATATACATTTTAATATATCTCTGGTAGAAGCTGATTAAAACTAAACGAAAGAAGGTGCTGTTGCTGTCTCTGTTAGTCTGTAGTCTATTATAATAAACAGTACCTTTGTAGTTAGTGAAATTACTGGGGTAACGAGACTTAATATAGTCTCAAGGCACGAGCACACTGTAGTGCTGAATATCATCTCATCATCACGTTATAGGTAGGAGTATTGATTATCATTAAGTGAACAACTCGCTCATCTCGTTTTCTATAATATAAAAGAAAATCTTTAATATGCTCTCGGAATCCAATCAAGCACCTTTGTACTCCTAGATGCCAGGTTAACCACTGCACCACAGAGACAGTCATATTGAAAGTTCTGATGCTGTCTATTATTCTATTCTATTGTTTGTATTATAATGGGAAAAAATTCTTCAATGAAAGTTCAATCAATATTATGTATGAATGTTGCGCTTAACCATAGCGTGGCTCTAATTAGGATAGTATACACTACACACTATTGGGGCTGAAGTCTCGTTATCCCAGTAATTAAGCTACAACGGCACTTTCAAACCGGAACGCGGTAATATTTGCACAGTACTGTCTGTCGGCTGCTATAGGAACTGCGGTTGTACCTAGACGGTCTATGGCAACAGAGACCTACCTGCAGGACATTGCCATGTGAACTTGAGGTCTAATATTATCCTCGACGTCCTAACCGTTAATTTTTGACCATGTTCAATTGGCTTTGAAATGATTTTATTGACTTTATCGGCGATATTCAATTCTAAAACCGTTGTCCGAATGAAACTTTATTGTTATTGCCCGCGTGAACCAGACGCCGCATATAAACGTGCTCGCATCGCAGCTGAGTGTTCATGCATCCGCGATCTTGGCTACCGAATTGATCATCCGTAACTCTAAAGCGTACGTAGTTTACTAACGCACACATAAAAACTACAAGCAACACGCGATTTACTGGTGGTAAGTCTCCACTTCCGGAGACCGTCTAGGTTACACCACAGCTCCAATTTCTTCCGACAAACAGTAGCGTTGCAACAATTGAAATTACTGAGGTAACGAGACTTGACTTACGTCCAAGGCTGTTAGCAATATAGTCATCATCATATGGTAATCATCACTACGTCATCCACGTGCTTATTGGCGGGTGCATGACATTCACCAAAAGATGAAAGTTTCCACCCTCTTGTCGCTTCCCCGAATCCAAAAGAAACGAAGTGTCAATTGACTTATATATTAATATTTATGTTATATATAAGTTCTTTGAGGTGTGCTTAAGGTGTATTATAAAGATTATAACGGTGTATTCTGTTGGGATGCTGGGGCAGAAAATCTTATCTTGATTCAGAGACTGGATATATTCTAAAGAATTCATCTTAGTATAAAAATTTACTTAATGGATGAATAGAGCGAAGTGGAGGAGGAAGACACATAAATCTAACTGCATTAATAGTAGAAATATATAGATAGGAAGAGATAGAGAGAGATAGCTTGTTCAGTATATCTATACCGCCATCTATAATCAGAAGCGACTCCAGTATTTAACCATTGACTTCAGTTAAAACGTTTGGTTAACCGCGTCTTCACAAAGACAGTTAAAGACAAACAATGAAAGCATTGCTACTTGGTTCCTACATAACATTAATGTATATGTACTATTATAAACTGCACTATCATCATCATCATCATCATCATCAGCTGATAGACGTCCACTGCTGGACATAGGTCTCCCCCAAATGCAGCATGGCCTTAGGTACCGCTAGGCACTAGGAGCTGTCGTATCATCACCAACATTATCGTCATCAGCCGACAGATGTCTACTGCTGGACATAAGCCTCCCCCAAAGATCTCTACGTCGATCGGCCTCTGCATGCTCGTATCCAGTGGGTAGCTATTGTATGCAGGGGTTCATTTGGGGAGAGTCATTCTCACCACGCTGGCCCAATGCGGGTTGGTCGGAGTTAGAGCCTCGTTTATTGACTAGCAGGGTACACCGCGAGCAGGCTGAAGTTGGCTTGGAACCCGTGAGTTGTTGTAAGGGACCCCTTACATCCCTTACATAATGTATACCAATGCTATAGTACATAATATAAATCACATCTATCACCATATCTAACATTTTATATATACTCATTTAGTTTAGCATTAATACCACATCTACCCCTCCCTATTATTTCGATCTTTGGACCATTTGGAAGAGAATACTCGTCACTGATCTAATTGTTAGAATGTGCGGGTTTCATTCCGAAGGTCGCGGGTTCGAATCTCGTCATGTACCGATGAGTATAATATTTAAGTTATGTACATTTGTGAACTTAAGTAACAACAGCGAAATACAAACGGTGAAGGAGAACATCGCGAGGGAACCTGCACATGGATTAGGATTCATTCTAAGGTGTGTGTGAAGTCACCAATCCGCATTGGGCCCGCGTGGTGACTGTGGCCCATCGGCCTTATATTGAGGGTAGGCCTGTACACAAACAGTGGGGATGTAAATTGGCTGTTGTACTCGTAGCTGTTATATATTCCTTTAATTTAAAAAAACATTGTAATGTTGTATATCAATTTTAATTTGAAACGAACTTCGAAAGCTCCGAAAGCTTCAAAAATATTACAATTGAACAACGCGTCTATATATATACAGAAAGGACTTTCCAATTTCAGGGGGAGAGGATATTGCATTTTTTATCTGTAACCAAAGCGTTGACATCGCCGCCTCGTAAAATATTTGTCGGCAACCCTCAAAAATTTTATATCTCACCCCTGAACTCGAGAAAAAAATATATTTCTAACAGTACTGTTAAAATACGAAAGTATTTAGAGCTGTTTACGTTATTGTGATAAAGTGAATATGTTATAATAACTTAAATACTTACATGATGTGGTAAATGATTTACGAGTTTACCGTCTTTTGAGCCTTGTCATCATCATCACCAGCCGCTAGACGTCCACTGCTGGAGATAAGCCTCCACAATCTCCAAAGATCTCCACATCGACTGAGCTGCCGCCAAACCGCCCGGCACTAGGAGTCGTCGTCTGTAGAGGTTCATATTAAGGGGATTTGGGTCTTGTCACATAAGCGCAACTAGATGTTGCTTAGTTAACTTAAACCGCCTATTAATCAAGCTAGAGACGTTTACTAGCTCTGTCTCAAGAGAAGCAATGTTGTCTATTATAAATAAACATTTATGTACTTAACTTAACTAAGCAATTGGATTGTGATGGAGGTTTATAGACGTTAAATGCTAAGTCTCATCACCTTATTGATATCACTAGCAAGAACGCCCTTCAAACCGGTACATAGTAATGTTTGGACCCTACTGTTTGACGGCAGAGATAAAAGCTGCGGTGGTACATTAAGGATCTCCAACAACAGACACCTACCGCTAGCAGATACGTAACCAGCGTATGAGCTCCTAGCTTGGAAGCTGTTGATATAGTCTACTATCATGTCTTATTGCTGTTAAGTTTTCCCCTGGCAGTGACATTAGAAAAAAAATTGTTTCTTTGAAAGGAGGAAACAGATTTTACTTCTGTCGTCACCATCAGCCGATGGATCGTCCACTGCTGGACATAGGCCTCCTCCCACGATCTCCACATTGAACGGTGTCCGCGTTGGTCGCATCCAGTGGGTTCCAGCGATTCTCACCAGATCGTCGGTCCACCTTGTAGGAAGCCTCCTAATGTCTACCAGTACGTGGTCGCCGCTCGAACAATGTGTCCTGCCTACTGCTACTTAAGTACTCTGTCATGTATTCTAATAAAGGCAAGAGCACTTGACTCTCCGCTGACGATGAATGACAATCGAGTGGAGTCAGCCACTATGAAGAAGTTAGAGAGCAGAAAGTGTAGCGCTGATGGTTTTGTCGCTGAACTATTGGCAAGTGTGCGAGAACAACGTGCGAAGACTGCATAACTTACGCCAACTTGAGAAGGTGCAACGTGCTTCGGAAGCAAGCAAATGAAAATTGCCTGCTCGCTCAGCAAGTGTGTCTCGCCAGCCATCGCCAAGCGATATCGCTCAGCGATTGTTATCTTTGATAGCTCTTGCAGTTGAGAGGGAGTCTCGCCATCAGTGTGAGCAGACAGGGATCAACTATTCATCTATCTATAACTTTCATCCACACTCAACTTGAACAAAAGAAATTACCAACAGTTGGTCGGATTCTCGTCTGCGGTGGGAGAAGTGCCTCAGTATGATTATAATCCTGGGCTGATGATGATGATAACGAAAGACGACCTAGACCTGGTGGAGGAAAGTTGTTCCTTGTTTACTGTCGCGTTTCAATGACAAACCAAGCAAAATAGTGTTATTCGTTGTAGATAATTTTGGAGCAGGCTTACACTTTTATAAAGTGTGGTGTATAAGCTGATGATGATGGAAGAATAATATATGCAACATCATCATCATTATCTCAACCGATAGACGTCCACTACTGGAAAGTATATATATGTATATATATATAGATGATATTCATGGTTAAATATAGGCCTCCCTAATTCGGTTTTTAGGCGAGTTCGATTAGCATGTAAAGGTCGCAGGTTGGGCAGGGATATTTTAACCTTCTCCCCACACATATACAAACACACACACACAGATACACGTATATGTATGTACGTACAATTTCAAACTTGATATCGAATATAACGCACAGAGAGGCGGAGCAGGCGAACACACAAACACGATTATTATTAACGTCGATAATAATATTTGTCTAACGAACGCCATTTGCATATGGAATCGCACGAGTTGAATGCGCCGCCGCTCCCCCGACTACGGATCCACATCCACACACACGGTACAATTTCCTACGCCGCAATCACACAAATTCGCGTGACAAATGTTTCACACAATCCGTACATACGATTAGTATACGACGGAGTTGTATATATAAGCTAAAATAATGTCATTGTATCCAACTGTGCCGGAAAAGTCGGCAGAAACGATTTTATTCTGTGGCTTAACTAGTATATTATATCTCCAGTACACAGCTGCTATACGTAGGAAAGAGAAGGAAGAAGAGAAATAAACAAGAGAGAAGGAGATAAGATAAAAAACTACAAATGAAGAAAGAAGGTAAAATGATATATGAAAAGAGGTAGACGGTAGGAAGGGGAAAGGACAATGAAATAAAATGTGGAAAGAAGAGTCAGAATAATTATAGAGGTTAGTAGAAAGCGGAGAGATTAATAAAGAAAAAAGGAAAACAAGAATGGAAAATTTTAAATGAAAGATAAAAGAAACAAGGAAAGTAAGGAAGGGAGAAAGACGGAATGAAAAAAGAAGATAAAGAAAGAAACTATTTGTCCGATAAGAAACTATTTTTGATATATATACAAAATGACAAAAAAAGTGCATCAGTATAAACCAACGGCATCTTCATGTGTGTGACATTGTACCTGCTGAACGGCTGAACCGATTTTAATCCAAAATTTACTGCTTTGGTTATTACAGTTTCTTTTTAATAACGTAGTGCTAGTTAAGATGGATCGGTATCGTAGAGACATGATATGTTGAGTCTCGATACCTAAGTAATTATACTTACTACAGCGCCTTTCAAACCGGGACAAAGTAATGTCTGCTTAGTACTGCTTGTCGGCTGCTATAGGCGCTGCGGTTATACCTAGACGGTCCCCGGCAACAGAGACCTACCACTAGTAAGAGACCTTTACTGCCTGTACAGCGATTCCCTGGTTCGATTCCGTGCGACATTGGATGATAGTTAGTTGCAGTGTAACTACAAAGCGGTGTACAGTTAACTTCCCCTTAACAGATTCGACTGGTGGGGATTGCGTTTGATCGTTTAAATGTATGACAGTAAAAAGGCGCTACATTCAGTGACAGGGATGCCTTCAGCGTAGGCTTTCAGGCAGGCGCTTGGTGGAGTGCCGGCTGAAATCACTTAGCGCACCTAACGACGCCCCCTCTAAGTGCACTCCGCTTTAAAATTTCAACTTGTTAAAGTTTCACCGTTAAAAGTTACGCGGAACAGCTGTTATCATGCAGTAACTTTAAGCTTAGAAATAGTTATAGCTTTACTTAAAGAAATACCAGCGGAGCGCGGAAAGTTTAACTTTAGTATTTCTCTGTACGGTATCCAAGTTACTATCAAGTTACGTATGTGATTACTCTAGTTAAGAACTGTACTAAGGTGCTGTGATAACAACGCGACGCTAGTAAGAATTCCATACACAGTAACACATCATACTACAGACATTAGATGTTAAGTTTCATTACCTCAGTAATCTCTATAGCTCTAACGCCCTTTAAACCGGAACAGAGTAATGTTTGCACAGTAATTTTTTTTTGGCTAGAACAAGAGCTGAGGTGGTACCTCCCTGGACCGTCTATGGCAACAGTAATATAAGATGTTAAGTCTCATTTATACAAAACTACAACGTCCTTCAAACCGGAACAAAAGTATAGATTTCTACACTATTATTTAACGGCGGAAATAAAGGCTGAAAAATACGGTTAACTGGTGATAGGTCTCTATTGCCGAAGACTGTCTAGATACTAAGCCAACTAACATTAGTGTTCACGGTTAATTGGCGTTCCAGCTATTGAAATTACTGAGGTAACGGTAAGGAGACTTAATATCTGTATCAAGGCGATAATAGTAATATAGTGCTGTGTATATCATCCCATCAAGCTCCACGTTATTATCGACACGCGTATCGCTTACCATCAGGTGAAAATCCCGCTCGTGTCGTCGCTTCGAAGAATAAAAAAAAATACCGGAACAGAGGTTGTGCAAATAACACTTGAAATGTATTAACTGAAGCTGTACAACAGATCTTTAATATTACATAAGTCTAAAGTTTCGTACAAGTCTAGAAAATAGGCTCTCAGTACCATGTCCGCCAGCTCGGCCGTAAAGCCTAGCGCCGGGACCTAGCTTCGAGCGCTGCGACAGTTTCAAATTGCAAACGGTAACTCACACCGGTATTTACTCGTCTGTTTGAGCACAGACAGACACCGATAGGTATTATATATATATATATATATATACATGACACAAGCCTCTGTACTCTCAACACGAGATATCCGAAATTGTTTGACTCAAACATTTGGTAGAGATATTGCTTCTGCCATTTATAAGTTAGCTAAGAATGGATTATACCAAACTCCTTCCCCAAAGGAGTTGCGGAGGTGGGCGGAAGGTTGCCGTCAAGTGGAGAAATTTCTATATTATGACTAGCAATGCGAGGGGGAGACAGCTAATTTTTAAAGTACTTGCAATACAAATAAAAAAATTGCTATGACGACCACAAGGCATCGTACCGACAACCTCATCATCTACAACCTCTAAGTGTCAAAAATCAGCTGCTGTATTATTTATTGCTATTGAAGATTCTTAAAGGAAATCTTTTCTCTGCTGTCTCGAGCTGCACAAAATTAGTTTCCAATTTGCGACTCATCACCAGGTACAACAAATTCGGCAAGGTGATCGATAGACGACAGTCGGCTCGGTTGAGCAGCCTTTGGAAAACTCACCACATCGGTAATTCTCCAATATTTCAAGACGAGAGTCTTCAACCAGTACGTCTTCTCTATCGTCTTCTACGGCGTACAGAAATGGCATCAGACCATCATGGTCCACTGATTCAAAGTCGCACAGCGAGCGACGGAGAGAGAGCTGTGCTTGGCGTTTCTCTAAGGGACAAAATCCGGAACGAATCATTCAACGTAGAACTAATGTAATCGACTTAACTGTCAAAATTTGCAAGCGGAAGTAGCGGTGAGCCGACCATATCCGTCATGTCAGCGATTGTCGAAGGGGGAGGAGAGTCTTGGAACGCCGTGTACCCTACGCATATAAAAATCTCAACTATAACCATTGTATATGTCAGACGTTTAACTATCAGCCGAACATCCGGCCCATATAAAGTGAGACGGATCAATTTAATATTGAAAGCTAAGAATATATGTTCGCGTCCTTTCTAATGGTTCCGTAACATTTCAAAGCCTGTAATTTGGACGGAATTACAACGTAATTACGGAAGCAGCGCTACCTCGAGCTCGCGAGATGCGTCCGACACTAACGACGGATCATCCATTACACTCGGCGCGCGTCGGTGCGGATTGAAGGGTGTAATTTGTGGTGCAGTGGGTACTTGCACCAATATGCGGAGATACGTCAGGGATTTATTCCTACGCTGACGATATCCTGCCACAAAGCATCTTGCCACTCGACTTGTGAGCAGCACACAAATAAAGAAAACTTTATTTACCTGGCTGTAAGGGTCCTTGTACAACAACTCACGGGATCCAAGCCAACCTCATCTACTCATGGTGCAAACTGCTTATCAACGAAATAGGGCCTGGCTCCCACCACCATGCATTGGGGCAGCGCGGTCGGAAATAGCACAATCTCTACCAGATAGTATGGGAATCTTTGGGAGAGGCCCATGCCCAGCTGTGGACGTCTATCGGCTGATGATGTATTTATACATTTACCTATACTCAAAACAAAAATAAAATATATATTCAGGCTGGATTTATCTAGAATTCTAAAACAAGGCTGATACTCCTGTGAATTTTTCTATGTATTTTGATAGGATGTTGAAATAAAAAAAAACGAGCTTTCAGCGGAAATGGAATAAATTCAGCCTCCCGAAGATACAATACAACGCGCTGTGACAAAGTTTAGTAATACCAAATTGGAAACCGTGCGATGAACAAATTTTCAATCAAAGCCTCCATATCCAAGCCTGCGATGAAATGGTGAATTGTACTTATTTTATTCAGTTTAAAACCTATACATGGTGCATAGAACACGGGGTTAGTAACTGTCTTTCAATTACAACCATCATCTTTCGATCGTCGAGGACCATTTACTGGCGGTAGATCTCTCTTGATGGAGAATGCCTAGGCAGGTACCACCGCAGCGCTTACTTCTGCCACCAAACAGTACTGTGCAAACGTTACTGTGTTCCGGCTTGAATGGCGTTGTCATTAATGAAGTTATTTAAGTAACTAGACTTCTCTCGAAATAAGTAAACAAATGATTTAAATGATATTTCTGTAGATAATCTCCACTGGTCGATTTAAAATGTCATCGCCGCCATTGTCCAAACAAAGAAACCTGAAACACAGAAATTGCTGTCGAACAATGTAATAATAATTCTTCTTCTGTCAATAGAGCGGCACTTCAAAGCGGAACTTGGAGTCTTCTTTGAAACGAAATCAAATTAAGTTGTAAACGTTCACTTGTCTAACGTCAAAGCTTAACCAGCGAAGGCTTCATCAAAAGGAAATGTCGAAATTTAATCAATGGAAAGTTCGTTAAGTAAAGATATTGGGCTAAACATTATGTATGAAGTATAAGATACTTAAACACTTAGACATTAAAAGTGCTTGTTACTGGTAAGTGCGTAGTCCTCGTGTCTGAGGATCGTGACTACCTCGAACTATTATTCTTCTCCTCATGATGTTTTTCCATCTGGTCTTATCTCCGGCTACTCGGAGAATATCGAAGACTGCGGAGTCGAGTGTGTCGCGGATCTGATGAGATCAAGACATCGGGTTGCGGTCCCGAGACCTTTATCCTTCCACTCTACCAGTAACCACATGTTTTTCAAGGTTGTCCCCATCTTTCCTGGCAATGGGTCCGAAGCAGATAAAAGAAAGCCTCGTTTTGGAGACCGTTTAGGAACTGTTGATGTTTCTTGACAGCAAGATCCTCAAGTGGCGCCCACGTACCGGTAGAAGTAGTGTTGGGAAACTGGCCACAAGGTGGACCGACGATCTAATGAGAATCGCGGGAATCCACTGGATGTGAGCAACGTGGGACCGATCGATGTGGAGGTCTTTGGGAGAGGCCTATGTCCAGCAGTGGACGTCCATCGGTTGATGATGATGATGATGATTAGGTACTGTTATACAAGATGATCGCGATTGAATATAGTAGTAGAACATTCGAGAAAAATTAAGAGAGCGATTCGCCGACAGACACGTGCGCTACTTCAAAGCGATACTTTTTTTTATTCGACGAAGCGGTGAAAAAATCAAGGCGTGATAGTAAGTGTAGTGTATTCGGTTTGAAGGACGTTGTGTCTAGTGAAATTACTGGGGTAACGAGATTCGTCTTATGTCTCATGTGACCAGCGCAATGTATGCAGTGTTTATCATCTTAGCTGGCGCTACGTTGTTATGGACAGGCGTATCACTTACCATCAGGTGAGCGTCCTATTCGTCTAGTCACTTAATTGTATTAAAAAAAAAGTAATACGCTCGCCCTTACCAATGTGGTAATAGTGAGGAAATAAGATGTTGAGTCTCGATACCCCAGTAATCTCACTAGCTACAGCTCCCTGCAAACTGTAACAGTAATATTTACACACTATCCTTTGATAGCAGAAACAGAGGCTGCTGCAGTACCTAGACGGTTTCCGGAGACAGAGACTTATCACCCATAAATTGTGATATACAACTTGACTAGTGCTTTTCGACTTATTTCATAGGTTTCTCTCGTCAGGACATAATAAACGTTTTCCTCATAATATCGTTCCATGCGAAACCACACCAGTGCGTAACAGTATGCCACCCCCAGAACTACTCCAATCACCGACACCACCTTCATAGGACCAAGGATTTATTCAAACAGTACCTTCGTCTATACATATTGAGCCATTCATCCATTTATGTACTGATCGACCCATTCAATCATTTATTCAATGCATGTTAATCCCTCGTCAAAGTAACCCATATACAAAGTCTTTCAGGAATCCTTTGATACGGATTTGTAAGGCAGCAGTGGTTAATTTCTGACCTTCTTCTGGCTTTCATTGTTTTCCTCTCAAATAGAGTAATTTGAATCATCAGAATCTGATTATATTAATACAACGAAGTAAGATACATTGAGACTTGGATCGCATTCGTGGGAAGTCTGGTTATCGTAGTAGTATTGACCAATCCTCATCATTATCAGCCGATAGACGTCCACTGCTGGACATAGGCTTCTCCCAAAGATCTCATAAAGTCAGCAAGTCGTCCGGTACCGCTGGACACTAAGAACTGTCGTATGTAAGTGTTCATTTGGGGGTATTGGGGCCATTTCCCACCACGCTGCCGAATAACAAACGAGGCTCTGACCAACGACCAACCGGCATTGGGCCAGCGTAGTGGCTTATGGCTCACTTCGCTTCAATGAACTCTAACAAAGAGATCTTTGGGGTAGGCCTATATCCAGTAGTGGACGTTTATCGGCTGATAATGATGATTTTTTTTATTGATTTGATAGCTTTTTTATTTTTGATTTGATAATTGCTATCATAGGATGACTCGGTAGATAGCTTGCTAACCTATTAGATAGAGAGTGCGGTCTTTATTCCATAGGTAACGGGTTCAAATCTCGCGCATGTACCGATGACTTTAATATTTAAGTTATGTACATTTGTGAACTTAAGTAACAACAGCGAAATGCAAACGGCGAAGGGAAACATCGCGAGGAAACCTGCACGTGAATTAGGATTTATTCTAAGGTGTGTGTGAAGTCACCAGTCCGCGTTGGGTCCGCGTGGTGACTACGGCCCATCGCCCTCATATTGAGGATAGGCCTGTGCCCAACAGTAGTTACGTAAATTGGCTGTTATGGTGACGGTGATCATATTACTCTCTGTTGCTACTTTACTATAGAAACAATAGAAAACATAAAATACCACCCACTACAAAGGATTACTCCGCGAGCGAAAGAGGGTAGATTAAAGCATCAGCGAACTCAGTCCGGCCGCGAGTCAGTAAATCTTAAAAGGATTCCACACCACTGTTTATCCCGAGATGAGCCCCGAGGCTGTGTACAGAAGTAATTTCAACTTTTTATACCACAGTGTGGACCCCGAGCTGCCGCACGTGCGTTCCGTCCAAACTAAGTCACCTTTCCGAGGAATTTCTCCATTTAAATACTTTAAAAAGTCTTAACACGTTTTATACCTCGTATTTATTAAACCACCCCCATAAAGAGGGCTCTTTTAGTTTTGTTGCTGCGAGCCTGTGTAGTACCCCGGACCACTTCAACATCAAGATATGACGAATCTTTTTTTGTATTCCACGAAACGATGAGCAGAGCGGGGTCTTAACCTGATGGTAAGTGATACGCCTGCTCATGACAACGTGACGTCATTTATAAAGTTCAATCTCTCTCTCTCTCTCTGAGACTTCAGTTGAATCGAGTCCCCTCAGTAATTACCCTAGCTACAGTGTCCTTCAAACCGGAACTCGGTAATGTTTGCACAATTCTATTTGTCGGCTAGTACCTACCCTTTTTATCTCTGGGGATATCTTAAAAGATACCCTGCTTCTGGGGGAAGACAAGGTTAGGTGGGGCTGCTACCCACTAAAATCCCCTCGATGGTCTTCCTCAGTGTATTAGGAGGGGCACCGGGATCTCTTACGGAACGCACCGGTGTCCTTCTACACTCTGGCCAAAACATCATAATTAGCATTATCAGCCGATAGACGTCCACTGCTGGACATTGGCCTCTCCCAAAGATTCCCACATCGATCGAATAGGGCTTCATATGGGTCATTTCATTTCCCACCACGCTGCCCCAATGTAGGTTGGTGGGAGCCAGAGCCTCGTTTGTTGATATGGGCAGACGTATCACTTACCATCACATAAACACTTCGTCGCTTAACGAAATAAAAAAAATTGCTCCCATCATCATACCGTACATATTTTTTCTAACAATATACATGAGGGTCACAATAACTTGGTCGTACACGGGAATTGAGATCAAGCTTTAACTTACATACAAAGAAAGGAAGAATAGGAACTAATAACAAAAACACCAATCACCCCTATAAATAGTGGGGGCATGATCATTTATTAGCAAGGTTACGACCCGACGACAATACGCCAGCTCGACATCACAGTCTATTATTTATCGCAAGTCTAGCCCATTTCGGACATTGTCTAGACTTTCGGAAGACGGTTGACAAATGTAATGAAGAGCAACGTAGGTCACACTAATTGGTTTCCACAGTGCGAAGATATCAGATATGTATATAACTTTAAAATTTACAACATAATTAATGCAAAAAATGCGATTTTTTTTTATTTTACCAAGCGACATGCGTGACATTCACGTGATGGTAAGTGATACGCCAGCTCACAACAACGTTGCGCTAGTTAAAAAGGAGCACAACACCACATTGCGCTCACTTTGAAACATGTCTTGTTTTCCCAATAAATGCACTAGGTACAGCAAGCCCTTTAAACCGGAACACAGTACCGTTTGTCCGCTGCATAGGAACTGCGCTGGTACTTAGACGGTGCCAGCCAACAAAGGTTTACCATCAGTAGAAAGTTAGGTAGTCGGGTACAAAGTAATCTTTTTTCGCTTTGAAGCTTAAGATTTAATAAGGACCATGACTAAGGCAGGGTGATGAGGATCAACTCCAACGCCCAAACACACTTAATGCTACAGCTATAGCGCCCTACAAACCGGAACACAGTAATGTTAACACATTACAAGATATAAGTTGCGGTGGTATCTAGACCGTCTCCGACAACAGAGACCTACCACCAATTAAGTACTATACTATATATATCAGATCTTTTAATTGGGGTGTTATTGGACTCCATTTTTTTTTAAATATCTGTTATTTAAGGAACCCTTTTCTCAAAGATGGCGAAGTTTTAACCGGAATTAATAACTGAAGGAAATTTATTGCTGGAAAAGATAATACTGCGATTGCTGAAGGCGGTCATTAAGGAAGCACAGCCTCCGCCGGATGAAGCATTCAACCCTTAATTTCAACGTTTTTGTGAAGTTCTTATAAATTGGTCATAGTACTTTAAAATTATTAGGGTTCTACATTTATGATAAATCAATTTAACTGCGGAACCATTAAATAATTCCGTTTTGTGGTGGTAGGTCTCTGTAGTGACCGTCTAGGTACCACCGCGCTTCCTATGGCAACAAACAAACTGTTGTGGAAATATTATCGTGTTCCGGTTTAAAGGGTGCTGTGACTACTCAAATTTCTGGGGTAACGGGACGAACGTTACATCTTATGTTTCATGGCGATGAGCACAAAGTGACAAGCATAATGTGATGCTGTGTCTATCATCCTAACTAGAGCCAGGTTGTTATAGGCAGGTGTCACCATCAGGATAATGTACTGTTTGTCTCGTCGCTTAGTAGAGTATAAAAGTGGGAGACGTTGAGACCATCCCCACTATTGTAATGTAAACGATGTCAGCACAAACCTAAGAGCAAGGTAACCACTCCACTCTTGGAGACGTCCATGGAGACGGAACTCTGGCAAGATTTCCACAGTTTAATATTTTGTGAATAGATAATATTTCATAGCTGATGGGGCACCAAGGTCCTCGAATGGCGACTGCGTACGGAAAGATGTAGTGTATGCAGGCCCTCCACAAGGCAGTCCGATGATCTGGGGAAGGTTGCTGGATACAGCAGGATGCAGGCAACGCACAATCGATCGATGTGGAGATCTTTGCCGGAGGCCTATGTCTGGCAATGGACGTCTGTCGGCTGATGATGATGATAAGATTTTTAATAAAACTCAGCACCACCGTCATCTTAATTAGCTGATAAATGTCCACAGCTGGACTATGTCCAAAATATCTAAAAAAATTCTTCCCCAAAGATCCCCACATCACCGGGCACCAGGGGCTTCGTTGGTAGGGGTTCATGTTGGGGGATTTAGGCCATTTCCCATTACATTGTCTCAACGCGGGTTGGTGGGAGCCAAAGCCTCGTTCGATGAGTAAGTGAGGTTGGCTAGGGTCCCGTGAGTTTTTGTGCGGAACCTCTTAACCCCTTTTAACAAAAATACTTTTTTTAATTGCAACGCGGACGCGACCAGCACACGAACCAACCGGAAATACTTTGATGTCGCTTCTCTAACAGGCCTCAACATTTATACCTGAACCATGTTTGACAGTGAAAGACAGGGCACTCCTTCGCAAGGATTTTAAAAAAATCACGCTTTCAAAGAAAACCGTTTTATTCATATTTTTTTCCTTCAGCAGAACCTCTCCAGCGGGAACCTTTCAGTTCTAAAACCTGAACTGAAACTGGGCCAAACTGAAACTTGTGAGTTCACGTTGCGTTAAAAAATAATCAACTACGATATTCCGCCGAGCCATTTTATGAATTACGGAACTTTTAATATTCAAATGGGAATTCATTTATATTTCATCGTCGTCGTATAATCTATTGTTGCCCACTGCTGGACATAACCTACTAAAATATATACAGCGAACATGCATGTATTCGTAATGAAGTTGTTATATTTATAAATTATTGATGAAAGTAAGATAGACTTTGGGGAAGGCCTATATCTAGCAGTGGATAAACTAAGGCTGATAGTGATGATGATGATGATGAAGGTTTTTATATACTTATACGGCGATGACAAGAGCGAGACGTTTATACCACGAACCACCCCTCCTCTCGCTTGTAACAATGTGGCGTTAATTAGAATGATATATACTGCGCCACATATGGGGTGTAAAAGGTTCCGCACAACAACTTACGGAACCGAAGCCAACCTTACCTGCTTGTGGTGCAGCCTGCTAATCAACTCCCACAAACCAGCATTGGGCAAACGTGGCGATGATTGGGGGATGTCTATGTCCAGCAGTGGACGTCTATCGCCTGATGATGATGATACTGCACCACGTTACGATCGCCGCCCTGAGTAACGAGGTGTTAAGTCTCATTATGCCAGTAATTTCACTAGCTACAGCATCCTTCAAACCGGAACACGGTTCTATTAGACGAGTAAACAATCAAGTGTAAGTCTTAGCAGCATTGCCGACCTTTATGAAATGACTCGACATTTTTCTCAACAGAGACTTTATCTGGTGGTAAGTGATACGCTCACTCGTAACGTGGAGATAGTTAGGTTGATATACACTGCACCACGCTGCATCTCCTTAAGACAGGGTGTTAAATCTAATTATCCTAACAACTTCACTAGCCACAGCGCCTTTCAAACACTACACAAAAACTGTTTGTTAGCTGCAAAAGAAGCTGAGAACCACTGCAGTTCTCCACTGGGTCTAGGTACTAACCTAGACGTTCTCGATAATAGAGACCTACTACCAATAAAGGCTAGGCTTCTTTCGAAGCTTACCATCAATTAAACTCAACTTGATGCTTCGAAATCTAACCTGGAACTTCCGTCTTCCGAGTAGTTCCCTCACAGAGGGTAATTCGAATTTTCATTCCAATTCTCATATATTTTTTTTACAGTTCCATAAAAAATGATTAAATTCCTCCACGACCTTAGTTCCGCTCATTAGCTTCAGCGGAAACGATTAAAGAGCCTGAGG
This sequence comes from Ornithoptera priamus, assembly GCA_029034505.1. NCBI lineage: Eukaryota > Metazoa > Arthropoda > Insecta > Lepidoptera > Papilionidae > Ornithoptera > Ornithoptera priamus. The sequence continues at coordinate 558,912 of JARDWD010000517.1, read as the reverse complement.
CTGGGGGATTATGTAAATACTAACGCCTTCATCTATTTCAGATGACACCAATTCAGAATTATTATTTTTAAATTCAGCTATCAGCACAGCAGCGGCGAAATATCTCTACGGTTTTGCATACAATATTGAAGCCACGAAGGTTTACTTCCGGCGGAAATGCTTTAAAAATATATATAATAACTATGAAGTTGAGATACACCCCAACAAAGTTGCACTTGGACAGACAGGTGGATGAATAACCACTAATTCTTCCTTATGAGAGAATACTTCGAATCCCAACATTGGGAATGTTAATAAATCTATTTATTATTTAATAATATTAATAATTTTTTTATTTGCTGAAGTGATGTTACGAGGCAGGCGTACACCTGGTGGTAAGTTATACGCCTATAACAACGTGGCGCTAGTTAGGTAGATTACACAGCATCGCGCAGTTGTTCGTCCCCTTGAGACATATGATCTTAAGTTTAGTTATCCGTGTAGTTTCACTAGCTACAGCGCCCTTCGAACCGTTTGGCAGCAGGAATAGGAGCTGCAGTGGTACGTGGACGGTCTCCGGTAACAGGAAAATGTTCGAAAGACATCCTGCTTCTGGGCGGAAGTCAGGGTTATAAGACATTCTTATTTCCTAAATCCCTTCGGCTTCGGAATCTCTTATAGGACGCACCGGTGTCCCTCTGCACTTTGTGTTATATGTCTCTGAGGAGAGCTTAACCCTCCTAGGCACCATCGCTGAGCCATACGCTGTCCCACACAGGTTCGCTTGTTGAGTGACAAGGACCTTCGCCCTCAAGGTCCGCGAAGCTCCTAGACCCTTTCAGTCGCCTTCTACGACAGGCAGGGCTTACTTTAGTCCTGTTCTTACTAGCCTCGAGAGTACAGGACTGGCGGTAACAAAGACCGGCCATTTAACTGAATATTTTACTATTGCATTCAGGGTTATAATAATAAGCTGCTATCTTATTAATTATTAAAAAAAAATATTATTAAATGGGTGTAGGTTGAGGATATAACCATTCTCCATCTATTCCCTATCTTCATTTTTCCATCGCATTATATTCCTTTAAAAAAAAGATCCAATCTCTTTATACACTACGCAACCTCTCTATAAAAACTGTATCTCCATATCACTCTCCACAACAGGTTGTTTATTTTAGAGATTCCTCTAAAGTAGATGATTTATATTCAAAGATTGATGTCATCAGATCCAAAGTTGGTAAATAGAACATTTATAATGATACGTAAGCTGTTTATGCTGCAGCAACCAAAATAAACATCGCTAAGTAATAACTCTCCGGTGACACGCTCGCCAGGTGGAGATATTATTAACCAACATCATAAGTGTAACTGGAGTGCAGCTGATGGACAAAGTGAGGAGCAGTGTGATGAGGGAGCGGCGCGGCGTGGTTGTAGATGTAGTGACAAAGATGGAGAAAGGGATGCTTAGATGGTTCGGCAATGTGAAAAGAATGTATGAAAGAAGATTAACGAAGAGGTATACGAAGTAAGAATGATTGGACAAATCGGTGCAGGTCCACCTTGGGCGGAAATGTTGCGACTAAATCGAAGATGTGCTAAAGAAAGGCTGGTCGAGAGTACTCGCAACCGAGGAGCATGCATGATGACCGCTCATGAAAGTGGAGGAAGCGAGAGAGGTGTGCCAGGATCGCAGCAAGTGGAGAGAGGTGGTCTCTGCCTACCTCAATCAGAACGACGCGTGATATATATATAAATATATAGATATATATATATATATATATATATATATATATATATATATATGTATAATAGACTAGCTAATACTATGGCAGATACCACCATAGATACTACCGCAGCGCCTGTTTCTACCACGAAACAGTAGGGTGCAAACATTACTGTGATTAGTCCACAGATATCACCTTATCCAACTTTAGCTATGATGATGATTAACAGCAGATCAAGTTTAAAGAACGCTTGTTAAATTTGAGACAAGGCTTTTGTGTAAGGGGTCCCTCACAACAATTCATGGAGTCCAAGCCACCCTCACCTGCTCGTGGTGCATCCTTCTAATCAACAAACGAGGATCTGATTCCCACCAACCCGTATTAAAACATCGTGATGAGAAATGGCCCAAAACCTCTCCATACGAACTCTTACAAACGACGGCTTTCAATTCCCGGTGGAGATCTGTGGTGGAGGGCTATGTCCAGCAGTGGATATCTATTTGATGATAGCTACATATTTACTACATTACAGTAATATTGATTAATGAATTATTGAGACATTAATTAATCATATGAATGGCATAATATCATCCGGCGGTAAATCCGAAGCCAAATATTTGCTTACGTCCGGTCGCCTGATAAGCAAAGCAAACGCCGCCTGTGTGGGGAGGGGGGAGCGCTGCAATAATTCCAGACGTTGATACGATATTGATAATAAAATCATAATTTATATACTAACATAGATATGTCGATGAATTAATAGATTTATATGGTGATGGTGAAGTTACCGTCGGAAGCAACCATTTCGTTCCGCCACTTCATTGAATAGAAATATCTTCACCTAATTACTAAGCTCTCATTATAGCTTAAGTTAAATCTAATCTTAGGTTATTTTATCCGCTTTCTATACCCTCAAGAATAGAATAGAAACAGAATACCGAAATTATTGCATCTCCTTTATTCAACATTTTCATATCTGTTACTTCCGGTGTAATAAATATATAAAACTATAAACTAAATTAATGTACATTTTTAATGGTAGTAAGTTCTTACCGGAAACTGTCTAAGTATATACTATACCATACTAGGTATATACCAAACAGTAGTGGGGCGCTGTAGTTAGTGAAATTACTGGGGTAACGAGACTTAACATCTCATGTCTCAGACGAAGAATGTAGTGCTTCGAACGCCATCTCAGCTAGTGCTATGGAAGGGGTGGGGTGGTGTAAGTGATCAAGCACAACAGCTCCCAGGACCCCAAGTCAAATTCACCTGATCGTGGTGCATACTGCTAATCATCAAACGACGCTCTGGCTTACACCAATCCGCATTGGGCCAGCGTGGTGGGAAATGGCCCAAATTTCCCCATATGAACGTCCACAGACCCCTGGTGCCCGGTTGTACCGGAGGACATGGTGACTTAAAAGTCGTGAGCAGCCGGTTTGTGTTCTGTAACGGATCGATGTGAAGATATTTCCCAAGTCCAACAGTGGACGTCCATCAGCTATTGATGATGATATAGCTAGGTTGTCGTGGGCGTGTCACCATCAGGTCATCTCAAAGCTAGAAAAGAAGCTAATTAAAGCTCAGGTAAGGCATAGTAGGCGATAATTTTATTATTTAGTCCTTCCATAAATGTTCTTTTATACATCCAGCGCCTCCAATGAAGTTTAAATTAACAAAGTTTCCTTTGTAAGGACTAAAGTACCGTTAAATCCATTTCCGGCCGGACTGAAACGAAGGTGAATAATTAAACCTGGCAACTTTATAATTTGTCAAATTGACATCGGAAATTTGTTTGTTTTGGTCATGTACAAAGTAACACTTGATTATATATCAATTTAAATTTGTGTTCAAGCTATATTGGACTCTAAAGCTTTATAAATAAGGTTCAGTCCTCATCTCCCTCTCTCTGTTAAGTCAATCGGTAGGACCTGAACGTTTCCCCGATATTCAGAAACAATCGTCTCTCGTTCCGAATGAAAGGATAAGTAAGTTACTAACAGACGAATTTACAAGCGTTGAATATAACTAAAGGTATAATTTTCTTTTATATACATATATTTATTTATGTCCTTGTGTATATATATAAGTATACTATCTGTTCCGCGTTATCCTGGCTTTAATATAGAATTAAACCTAAAAGGACTCTATAGCAACCGCATTAGTAATACTAATTGAAAATGTATAAAAGTTAATTAGAAATAAAATGATGGAAGTATCTATGAAATTTAAAAAAAAAAATAGCCTATAATAATCTACAATTCGTTCCGAGTCGAATGCTTATATTCCCCTGTCGATACGTTCACTAGTTTTCACGTGATTGGCGAACAAATGAAACCTATTTTCATTAAATATGTAATGAAAATGGATATATATAGATAATTGAAAATTTACTGATGGTAGGTCTCTGTTGCTGGAGGTAGTCTAGGTAGGTACTACCGCAGCGCCTATTGCAGCCGATATACAGCAGTGTGTTCCGGTTTGAAGGGAGTTGTAGCTAATAACACTAGCCGGGTTAACGAGACTCAACACCTTCTGTCTCAGGCGACGAACATGTGATACAGTGTATAACATACTGATTATTGCCACGTTGTTATGGGTGGCCGTATAACTTACCATCAGGTGAACGTCCCACTCTTCTCATGACTTAATTGTATATATATATATATATATATTTTTATAGTATACATAATATATATGTTAATGAAACAATGAGAATATCTGATATTCTGATATTGTAATTCCACCTCACATCCACCTAGTACATCTTATGTCCTAGCTAGGCCGCTAGAAAATTCCTTTAGGCATTAAGTCAGCCCGTTACCTTTGATATATCATTAGATGATGAGGTTGTAGATATCAAGGCGTTCCTAAATCAGGCCGTTATATATGAACAGATGAAACCATGGTCTTCATACATTCCACTATCCAAACTTCACCGCTTGTGACTCCGGTTTCGAACCAGGGACCTCTAGGTTATAAAGCAGGCAGTTGGCTGCTGTACTGCAGAGTAACAATATACAGATGAGTATAACTGATCACTGTCAGCGTATCTCTTACTGGTGGTAGGTGTCTGCCGGAGACTGTCTAGGTAAGCACCAGCGCCTATTCCTGCCGCCAATCAGCGGTGTGCAAACATTACTGTGTTCCAGTTCGAACGGAGCTGTAGCTATTGAAATTACTGGAGTAATGATACTTAACATATTACGTCTTAATGCAAGATGGTGCAGTGTATACCATCCTAAATAGCGGCACGGACGAATGTGTCAATTACCATCAGGTGAACGTCTGGCTCGACTCGCCGCTTCGTCAAATAAAACAGATATATATATATATATATATATATTTCGACCAGCTCGCAGACTGAACCTCAACTGATCACAGTAGTACCGGTTGTGGACATCGTCCGACGCAGACGTCACAGCATCCCTGACTCTGCAATTAACTAATTGAACCGGTAGTTTCCTTGTTTGTTCTCACGGTCACAAATATTACAGAATGTTACGGGAGTATCATTCCAAACGTAATGTAATTAAAATTGTATGTTATGAACTATATATATATATATGTTCGCAAATCACGTGAAAACTAGTGAACATGAGCTTTCGATGCGTTATGATCTGTATATAGTTATAGGATATTTTTTTTTAATTTCATAGACCCTTCATGACTTTATTTCTTATCAACTTTCGTAAATATTATCATTTGGTAATATATATGCGGTTGCTATAGTAACGGTTGCTGTAGGTTGCGGTTGCCGTCAAGGAATATTTGAGATAAATTTCAAGTCTAATTTTATATTACGGTCAGCAAAGTATAGTGTATTTACTGGTGGTAGGTCTCTGCTGCCGCGGACCGTCTTGGTAGGTATCATCGCAGCTTCCATTGCAGCCGACAAACAGAAGCTTGCAAACATTACTGTGTTCCAGTTTAAAGGGCACTGTAGCTAATGTAATTACTAGGGTTCCGAAACGGAACATGTCTCAAGGCGGTGAGCATTAGATTGCTTTGTAGAATAAAAAAAAGTTAAAACGTAAGGATTTATGTAATAAGAGGAAACTTACACTGTTTCTCTAACAAGCGGGATATTAACTGAAAGCTCAGAAGGAATCCTGTATTTTGTTTCAAGCTCCCGCATTCCTCGAGATCAGTCCACTGTAAAACATTTCTATATAACAACTACAGTAAATTTGCATAAAAATCAAATACTGTTTAAGATCTATACGTGAAAAGAAGCGAAAAGTTCATCTTACAAGGCGCTAGTTGTGATGGTATACACTGGTACACACTGGACCACGTTGTCCTCGTCGCCTTGACATATATGATGTTGAGTATTAAACTCGTAATTACATTAGCTCCAACGCCTTTCCAACCGGAATATAGTAATGTTTGCACAATACTCTTTATCGGCTGGTACAGGCGCTGAGGTAGTATTTAGGTGTTCTCCGGCACCGAGGATATACCACCAGAGAGAGAAATCAACGCCAGAAATCTCTTCTAGATTGTATGACGCTTGTCCGAGTTTAATTTATTATATTGGACATAATTGGACGATGGTGGTTTTTATTGTCTTCACCATAACTCTTATAAATTTTATCCAATCGAATCGTCATGTCCTCATGTCGCTACGTTCACTAGTTTTCACGTGATGTGCTAACAAAAAGAACCCATTTTCATTATATATATTATACTCTTACACTGTCAGCTTTATCAAAAATATTAATCATAGTCCTAGCGCTCCGTGAAACATATACGAAGTAATACCCGTTAAAATGATAACTTATCGTATTTCGTGTAAATCTACCTTATCCGATTAACGCTAAGTTAAAGTCGAATTTTTGTACATGTTACTTAATAAAAAAAATAGTTTCCTCGATGTTACTTTGATAAATAAATATCTAAGGGCGGAGGAACGCTTGCTTAATAATATGTGTAATGGAGAAAACATCATTGGCTGTTTTCGTTGAATTATTAAAAGATATACATATTTCTATTGATGGAAAAAAACTTATAAATTTTAATAATAATTGATCAATAAGTAATTAATTATTAATAAATCATGAATTCTTGATCATTTATTAATTTGAAACTCGGCTGATACTCAATCTAATGTACGGAAACTTTCCGTAATTATATGGCAGAGATAGAACACTTCGTATGATTAATTACTATGAATAAAATTAATTCCCACTGCTGGGACTTAGATTTATTTGGTCCAGTGCGGTCTGATGGGTGTCACATGTCTATTAAAACTGCATTTTCCTCAAGATTTTTTTTTTCACCGAAAATGTAAGTCTGGAAAGGAACGCGCGTTAAGTAGAGCTATTGCGACTTTATACGTTATATTTGTATTCTATAATAAAAAAATATATATTAATGTAAATATGATGAAGGGTGTGAGGGCTCCCGTACAAACACTCACGGGAACCAAACTGACCTCACCTGCTCGTGGTGCACCCTGCTAATCAACAAACGAGGATCTGATTTCTGCGACCCTCACCAGGTCGTCGGTCTACCTTGTGTGAGGCCTCCCAACGTCTATCAGTAACGGGGCCGCCACTCAAGAACCTTACTGTCCCATCTGCCGTCAGACATTCTAGCAATGTGCCTTGCCACCTGCCAGTTAAGTCCAGCCATCTTTTGGGCTACGTCGGTGACGTTAGTTCTTCAGATCTCTATATATACTAGAACGTATTCTACGAGGGAAATTGTCAAGCGTAGCAATTCGGGAACGCTACGCCACGTAAACTACACAGATAAAAAAAATGGCGCGTTTTCGGTGCCGTTTCCCGCGCTTTCCCGCGACTCGCCGCGCCGGCCGGCCGGGCGCCGCGCGGGCCAGTCGCCCGCGAGACGCCGTCGTGTCCGCACGCGTTGCTCTCGCGACAACATCCCAATATCTCCCGTAAAAATCCGATCTCTCCCGTTCCATTCGGATCTCTACACTATTTCTGTCACACCGTCGGGTAGCTGTGAATTATGAATATTTTGGTGAAAGTGGATATTTGAATGTGTTAGTGCGATTGTGTACCACATCCAACTTCTGTGCGATTTTTTTTTTTTTTTGGGAAACAAAGGTCAGTACAAAGAAGTTTTTATTGCGAATTAGTTTTGTAACCGCATTTATTATTTAAATGTCATATTACATTTAGACATGTTTTATCGTGTGTTGCGTGAATCAGATATGAAGCTTAGGGAACTATGCTCGGTCACGCTAATTGCAGTGATGGCAATTATTTTATATGTCAGTTGTTGTGTACAGTGATTTCCTTTGTATTATTTTACGAACGGAATAAATTAGCGCGGTTACTGCCGCTGTGTTTATGCAGATATTTTGCGGCCGGAGTCTGTGGCGATATATTGTTCGAGCCCATTCCACGTATGAGAATTGTGGTCGTTTCATCAATTGGATTTGTACCATCTACTCATACTGCACAAATAATATCCATTTGAATGTGATTATTCACAATAAATACAATTTTACATACATTTGTCAAAAAAACTTGAAATTATTTGCAGCATGCATTGCATAGGTAAAATGATTGCCATCATAACTTTAATATTACTATTACCGTGTTTTTTTTTTTGTACTAAATTAAGCGACGAGACCTTAACGTTCACCTGATAGCAAGCTACCCGCCAAGCCTGCCTATGACAACATCGCATTAGTTAAAATGATATACACTGCACCAAATTGCGCTCGTCGCTTGAGACATAACATATTGATTCTCCTCTCCCCAATAATTACACTAGCTACAGCGCCCTTTAAACCGGTACACAGTAATGTTTTCATACTACTGTTCGGCGATAGAACCCACCAGATACCCACCTAGACGGTCTCCGGCAGATGAGACCTACCACCAGTAAATTGGTACTGATGGTAGGTCTCTGATGCTGGAGACCGTCTAAGTAACTACCACCGCAGCTATTTCTGTCGTTCAACAGTAGTGTGCAAATATTACGGTGTTTTGGTTTGAAGAGCGCTGTAGCTAGTGTAGTTCTTGGGATAACGAGGTCCAACTGCTTGTCTCAGAGCGTAATTTGTTGCAGTGTATATTATCTTAACTTTTTTTTTATTTAACCTTTTAACATACCATTTACACACTATGAAGAGAAGACCAGTAGGTAATCAGAGAGTAAGTGAAAAACGACGTGATGGTTAGTCATACTAAGTCCTCAGTAACTTTAGTGGTTTATACGACATTTTAAATAGTAATTTGGGATTCTAGGGGTGTAAGGGATCCTGTACAACATCTCATGGGACCCTAGCTAACCTGACCTGCTCGCGGTGACAACAAACAGCAACAAACGAGGGCCTGCCTCCCACTAACGCGTATTAGGCTAGCGTGGTGGGAAATGACTAATAACCCCCCCATATGAACCTCTACAAACAACAGCAGTAGATGTCAATCGGCTGATTATATTAATAATAATAAAATTGTAGTTTTAGTACTTTTTGCAATTATGGGGGTAGTAATATGATGAACTGAGAGCCAACCTTCGCTAGTCGGAGAGGCACCATAGAAAGATGAAGACGAGGGCAGGATAGTAGTAGGACGTTCACCTGATGGTAAGATATACGCCCGCCCATAACAACGTGGCGCTAGTTAGGATGTTATACTCAGCACCATATTGCGCTTGTCGTCTAGAGACAAGATGTTAGGTCTTATTACCCTAGTAATCTCACTAGCCTCTTGTAACTTTAGCGCCCTTCAAATCGGAACCGAGTTATGTTTGCAAGTTACTGCTTGACGACAGAAATAGGCGGCTGCGGTAAAACCTAACTAGACGGTCTCCGGCAACAGAGACCCACCACCAGCTTCTTCATCTTCAGCTTTATGGAACTATGATGTAAAATTGTAGAAAAAGTATATTATATTTACAATGAACAGAATAATATACGTAAGTTAATAATTGTTGAATAACATACAAGGTGACTAATACATTTGTATGTTTCTTGATACTTTCTGTTCACTTTGTATGTTTATTGCCTTTACATACTAGCTTAACAATGAAACAAAAGGATTATATGTTATGGATAATATATGTGTTAAATGTACATGTAAATAATACAAATTTTATTGAGAATATACATATATATATCATCATCATCAGCCGAGAGACGTACGCTGCTGGACATAGATCTCCCCCAAAGATTCTTCTATATTACAAACAATCAGGATTTGAACCATTTCAAAACACGCTGGCCCAATTCTGGTTGGTCGTTCATAGGCTAGTTTATTGGTTAGCAGGCTGCACCACGAGCAGGTGAGGTTGACTTGGATGCCGTTGTGGTGTGCAGGGGACTCCTTATACCTTTATTATTATATAGACAAGGATCCATCGTCTCATTACGAGATCTCCGTAAACACTCAAACGTTTGGTTGAGATACTGCTTCGGCCGTTTAGGGGTCAGCTAAGACTGGATTATACTAATATTCTACCTCGAAAGGAGTTTCGGCGGTGTTACGGCTAGCAAAGCGGGCAGGGAACTGCTTATAAATATAAATATATATATATACATATATATACATATATGCATATATTTAAACAAATATGAAAAAGTAAAAACAGATATTTACAGAGAATTTCGGAAAAATGAACTCACTAATTAGAGTTGTGATGGTGTTTACTAATTATTTTTACTGGTCTTAGGTCTCTGTTGCCGGAGTCCGTCTAAGTAGATACCTACTGCAGGCGACAAACAGTAATGTTCAAACATTACTGCGTTCCGGATTGAAGGGAGTTGTAGCTAGTGAAATAACTGGGGTAACGAGATTCAACATCTCGTCTCAGGCGACGAGCGTATGTGGTGCGATGTACACCATCTTTACTAGCGCTACGTTACTATGGGCGTGCGTATCACTTACCATCTGGTGAATTAATGTTGTTCACATAAATAAATAAAAAATTGTGTTTAACAATAGTGAAGAGGAGCAGTAAAGAGTGGACGATGCGAATTATTTCTCAAGAGCGTCGCTTTGAGGTAATCCGTGGTAACGTTTGGCCGTGACTGAGAAACGATTTGGTGCGCTCGGACAATTTAAATAAATTTACATACATTACGGCACTTTTTTTTTATTTAACTTTGATCTCAAACACTACTTTTTTTGATTGGTTAAAAAATATCGAAGCGTTCAACTAAGCTATAACAGGGGAAAACCTCAAACGAAAGACGTCAAGACAGTGCGTCAATTGATCCACTATTACTAGATTAAAGAAACTTAGCCGCGCTTGTGTTCCAAGCGGAAGTCCCATGACCTCTACCAGTGCTGAAGATGACGAAGAAAGGCTTTAAGAAGGTAAACACCTTCACATAGAATCTGACTTCCCCACAGAAGACAGTATCTTCTTGAAGATTACCCGATGGAATCAAATATATAAGACTAAAGAGACTTGATACTTTAGTACTCAAGTCCAGGCTTGTCCTGTCATTACCAACGCTGCTGAGTCTATAACTGTTCACATCATTGTTAAGTTATATATTGTTAAGTTGATATACACAGCACCAGGTGGACCGACGATCTGGTGAGAATCGCAGCAACCCATACGAAGGTTGAAAATGAATCGAATGCAGTTATTTAAAAGACGGTCATATCACAGACAGATCATCTCTTTTGACATTTTGACATTTATGGTTTTGACATTTATGTAATATACACGTTTATATATTAATTACTTCACTAAATGCGACATATAATACTTAACTCCCGCAACAGAAAGTTTCAAGTGAAACGCTCTGCAAGTTAAAAGAGCGGTAAAGCCTCGACTAAACTTACTGATCGTATTCCCCAGCGGTGAGGGTACAACTTAAGATCTTCAAGTAGCACTTAAAAGGATTCACTTAAGCTACATAGGTGAAACGATATTAACAGAGATTGGGAGTAAATAATTTTTTTTATTTTACGAAGCGAGCAGGACGTTCACCTGATGGTAAGTGATACGCCTGCTCATGACAACGTGGCGTTAGTTAGGATGATACCCATCATTGCGCTAGTCTTGAGATATAAAACGTCAACTGGAACCCAGTAATATTTGCATACTACTCTTTGGTAGCAGAAACAGCCGCTGCGGTGGTCTAGACTGCTTACGGCGACAGAGACCTAACAGCAGTAATGGTGGTGGCAATAGGCAATGTTAAATTGAAAGGTTATCGTTGATCTCTTCGTTGGAGTCTCAAGTAACATTTTACAGAGGTCCATGTTCAAGGTATCCGGGGCAATGGATGTCGGAGTTGATTTAAACTAGCTCACAGGGGAATTGCTTAAGCACTGCCCGGGTGGGACCCTAAATGTATGTACCACCTTTACAAGGGTCCCTCCGTCCCATTTATAACCGTACGGTCCCGATTATAAGATAACAGTTAACTTCAAAGTGTTTCAAAGTTACGCGTAAAGCTTAGTAAGGAAACTTAACCAAAGTTAAGTAAGGAAACTTAACACGGCCCCACAACTTGCCGTGTCTCAGTGTCGTATATATATTGAAAAAGTTTTAAATGTATTAGAAAACTTCTAAAATGTGACCTAGGTGTTTAGCGGATTGGTAGACTGTTCAAACCTCGCAAACCTACTCCCACCCCTCACCACCCTCCTAACAAAACACTTTTCTTACTATTCAATGATTAACAACAAAGAATATCTTGAGTAGGAGTTTGTCATCTTAAGCAATAGAGACAATGGTATAGACCTCTGTATGTTTAAATTTTTTTATCGTACCCCTTAGACTCGTGGTAAATGGTGATGATGATAGTATCACCTTATCACTGTCATCATCAATGAAGGTGTCAGTAATTGACCAGTTAAGTTATTTTATAAGAAAAACTTAAAGAAACTTTATTTCGTTATTATTCACACGGAACGGTAAACTACTCGTACTTTACTTACTACTACCTTAAATGATGATGACCGGAAAACGGTGATATTATCATCATCATTTAACCACAGGTCTAGAGGATATGATAATAAATTTAAGTGTACAGAGTTCTATTGCTTGAGGTCTCAGATTCCTATTCAAGAAATGGATAGTGGAGGAGGGAGGGAGATCCGAATGATAGCAGAGTATAGAACATGAAAAGTATAATCTTTTCCTGTCTATAAAATGTAAAGAAAAAAGTATTTCATTTTGGGGAAGGGGGGAGATTTTGTCACTTAGGGGAATCTGTCAGCCTCTTCGGCACAGAACTAGTTTGCATTTAGTCTTATTAATTACCGTCGTTAATACTTATAGATATTAGAAACTCCTACACTAGACTTCAGTACAGTCTACTGACGCGCTAAACACCTAGGTCACATCTTAGAAGTTTTCCTAAAAACTCTTTTAATATATGCATTATAAGATACTGCAGGTTGTGGGACTGTTAACTGCTTGTTGGTGCGTTTTTGTAGAAATAACTTATTACCTTCTAACTTAGACTTACATGGAACCAAGCTGAAGACCCATTGGTGGTGTTTGAATGGAGGTTAAATTTTAATGGACCCTTCATTATAAAGTACTTTTAAATTTACTATACATATATATGTGAAAGAATATTTTGGACGAGCTTCTCTCTCTATCACCTTATTGTCACTTAACTTCACGTGACGTTCAAGCCAAATTTATAGCTTGTTCTATAGTACAGATAGATCTCCTTTATATAAGAAAGCAAGGGAGTGTAAGGGTTCCACAACAACTCACGGGATCCAAGATAACCTCACCTGTTCATGCTGCACCCTGCTAATCATTAAACGAGGCACTGGCTCAGCACCAACCTGCATGCACGTGTGGTGAGAATTGACCCAAATCACCCCATATCAATCCCTATCCGATTAATGTGGAAATCTTTAGGGGAGGTCTAAATCCAACAATGAACGTCTCTCAGCAGATGATGATGATGATGATGATTAACGAAGGATTTTGAAAGCGTTTTACATTTACAGATTTATATCAATTCCGTATCCTGTTTATAAACAGGATGTAAGTGAATATTGAAACAGTTTTTACTGTTTTCCTTAAACAAATCGCTTCCGGAATCAGGAATAAGGAAACACTAAAATATTCAAAAGAATATAACAAAGGAGATTAGGCTGCTCGTAAAAAGCATCTGACTACACTCCCGCTTCAGAACGAAGCCATCATTTTACATATACTTCCTCATCATCATCATTATCAGCTAATAGACGTCCACTGCTGGACATAGACCTTCCCCAAAGATCTCCATATCCATCGGTTCCGCGTTGCTTGCATCCAGTGGGCTATCGGCCGTCAGTCCTTCCAGCATAACCCTCTCTATTGCCCTTTGGATGACTTTGAGCCTTTTCATAAGGCCCCTAGTAAGAAGCCACGCAAACTTAAGTATACATCTATACTTATGTTAACGTGGTTTCTTCTGTACTGTCCTTTCATATACTTAAGTAAACATTACTGTAAATTGATAAATCTTTAAGTAAATGTTTTCTAATTAAATATATTTTTAAAGAAAACCTTTGCTTAAAGAAGTTTATGTTTTATCTAACGTATGACGTCTACACTTTAAGAGACAGTTGTGGTCGTTGATGATGGATCTCTCTAAGATCATCTTGGCTCTTAACAGTCGGAACACAGCGATGCTGTAACGGCGAGTAGATTTAAAATAAAAGGGATGGTAGTCTTACCACCAATCAAACTTTCTAACGGCTCGCCCTGGAATCGAAACGGGGGAGGGATAATAAGCAGCGACAATCAATAAACAATCCCATGGATGCTGTCAGAGAGAGTACTTATATAGATTTAGATGTATTTTGTTATAAACCTCTTAAAGTTATATTTGCAGGGACATTACTTATTTACAGTAAAAAAAAGTATTTTTTGACTGAAAGACAGTAATTATCATTAGCAAATAAATGTTTTATATTTATTACATAAGATATTAATTTTTTTAAATTTTTTATTTAATGAAGAAGCGACACGGTCTGAACAGTCACTAGGTGATAAAAGATACGTCATCATCATCAGTCAATAGATGTCCACTGCTGGACATAGGCCTCTTCCAAATATTCCCACATACTTCGGCTAATCACCACCGTGCAGACCCAATGCGGGTTGGTGGGAGCCAGAGCCTCGTTTGGTGGGAATGCACTACGACCGGAGGAGGTTGGCTTGGATCCCTTACACCCCAAGAGATACATGTGCCTAATACAATATGGCGTTAATTAGGATGATATACACTGCATGATATTATGTTCATCATATTAACTATTACATTTTATAAGGTGCAGCATCTTTCAAATCTGAAAACGGTTGTTTGCATAGTACTGTGTGTCGGCTGGAATAAGAGCTGCGGTGGTAGACCTACCACCAGTTTATCTGTTACCACTAATGGCAGTATATATAGCTTATGTACGTCTTAAAGACATATATATCTACAGTGTACACAAAAATCCAAAAAAAGGAATCCACCAGTTTTGGAGACGAAGACTTAGAAATACACAGTTGTTTATATATATGAACGTACTCGCTGTTCTCAGCCCGCTTCGCTGGCCGTGACGCCTCCGCAACCCTTCCGAGGGAGGAATGTTGTAAAGTCTGTTCTTAGCTACCCTATACTCGGCAATTTGAAGTCTTCAGGCCTTATGGCTCCAGAGATATCGTGATGAATGTTATAGGTGGAAATCTCTTATATACTCATGGGTCGTGCGCTGTCCGCATCGCCGGGAACCAGGGGCCGTCGTTTGTAGGAGTTCATATGAGGGGACTTGGGCCATTTACCACCACATTGGCCCAATGCCGGTTGGTAGGAGCCAGAGCCTCGTTTGTTGATTAGCAGGCTGCACCACGAGCTGGTGAGGTCGGTTTGGGTGCCGTGAGCTGTTGTGCGGGTGTATATATTTACATACAGATGTATGTATGAACTAATTCATACATTAGTATATTTAGTTTTCAACGTTATATATATAATACTATAACTAAATTATGATTAATGATTGTGATTATGATTAGATCAATGGATTTCGGAATTACCTTTGATGTGGAAACGGATATTGATTCGGTTCATCATACAATTACCACATATCGATTCAACTGAACATACACTACTACGATGTGTAATCGTATGGTGGGGATATAATTTTGTTTGTTATTATTTTTTTATTTAATTAAGCGAAAAGACGAACGAGACGATCACCTGATAGTGAGTGATACGCCCGCCCATAACAACGCGGCGCTATGAGATATTGAGTCTCGTTAACCTAGTAATTACACTAGTTACAGCGCCCTTCAAACCGGAATAAAGAAACGTATGCACATTACTGTTTAGCGGCAGAATTAGGAGCTGCGGTGGTATCTACCTGTACGGTCTCCAGCAACGGAGACCTACCACCAGTGTTATGTAATCTACAATATATTAATTTTATAGTACACTAATACGTCACGAGATCATACTATGGGAAGAGAGCTCGAAACTATGAGAGCTAGTATTTTTTTTTTAAACCACTTAAGTGGCAAACACGCTTGGTATTGATGTTTACACAACTACGAACCTCGTCTAAGTTAAGAGGATGAAACTTTGTAAAGTAACAGACAAGTTTAAAGACGATGTATGTACTTGTGTAGCTCGGTGGATAAATATTACAGACATAGAAGTCCGCCAGTCCCAGTAGTGGGAACGTTAAGAGGGCTTCATTATATGTTACGAACTTAGTCTACTATATTGAGGCCTCCCACAAGGTGGGCTGGCGATATGATGTGAGTCACGGGAACCCAACAGTAGTGTGCAAACATTGCAGTTTTCTTGAATGGCGCTGTAGCGAGAAAAATTACCGGGGTAACGAGACTTAACATTATGTCTATAGCGACGAGTAGAAAGTGGTGCAGTGTAGATCATCCTTGCATCACGTTATTAAGAGCAGATGCTTTATCCGTCGCTATTCTCTGCGCAGTACAGATTTAATTTGTTACCGCGCGGTTTTAGAGTATATATAACATATATATTAAAGTATATATGTATTAGGCTTCTGTTAATACATATACACTATCAGGTCATGATTATATTCACTAAGCCCTATATATTTTTTTTATTCTATGAGGCAATGAGATGAGGGAGACGTTCATCTTATGATAAGTGAGATACCTGCTTATAATAACGCAGTGCTGGCGAGGATATACTCACTATCAAAATGTGTTCGTCTCATATAAGATATTCGGTCTCGTTACCCCAGTAATTTCACTAGCTACAGCGCCTTTCAAACTGCAACACAGTAATTTTTCTTCTCGTTCTTCCTCCCTTTTCCCAGCTATGTGGGGTCCGTACAGTATGTAGTTCTCTTCCACATCCCTCTATCAGCCGTCACATCTGAACTCACACTCTTCTTACATATGTCATCTTTCACACAATCCATCCACACTTTCTTCGTTCCTCCTCTACCCTTATAACCATCCAGGTCCATTCTCATTACTTTCTTTTTTATATGTCTTTCATCCCTCCGCACAACATGCCCGCACCACGCCAACCTCTTGTTCCTCAGTACTGTTTGTCGTCTGCAGTAGGAGTAGCAGTGGTACCTAGACAGTAACCAGCGGTAGAGACCTACCATCAGTATAATATAAAATTGTGCTTCAATTTGTTTCGAGAAAACTGCATCAGGCTTATAAAGATTTAGGATAGACGGATTGGTGAATTCAATTTCACATCTCCAGCCGTTAAATCCTTTCCCGGAGTAATCTGTGGAGGCGTTGTATAATCTCAAATCTCGTTCACCTCCGCAAAGGGACCTTCTATCTTTAGACTTGGGCTCAAGTTATCTGCAACACTACTTTCAACAGAATAATACCGTGTTTATAACTTATTTATATGGATAAGGTTTCATCATCTGATCATACAGAGCTTGAATGGCATTCTGAAGAACATGATTATTGAAGATAGACTGCTTTAACGTGATCCTGAAAATACATTGCTTTTTATGCGATGGTACGAGTGCGACAATCACCTGATTGTAAGTGATACGCTTGCCCATAACATGGAGCTAATTAGGATTATATACAAAGCACCACATTGTATCTGACGCTTGGAGACTTAAGACGTTAAGTATTATTACCAAAGTTATTACAATAAGTACAACGCCCTTCAAACTTGAACACAGTAATGTGTGCACATTGATGTTTTTCGGCTTTTTTTGTATTTAATGAAGCGACGAGACGAGCTGGACGTTCACCTGATGGTAAGTGATACCACCGCCCGTTACGTGACGCTAGCTAGACTAGTATACACAGCACCACATTGCGCTGGTCGCCTGGATATAAGATATTTAGTCTCGTTACCTAGTAATTACACCAGTTACAGCGCCCTTTAAACAGGAATTCAGGAGCTGCGATGTTACCTAGTTAGACGGTATCCGGCAATAGAGACCGACCTCCATTGGGAATTAATATCACGAAATATAATTATTGTTTTAAGACACATTAATACTTTAAGATAATGTATGATGTTCAGGGTATGACTTAATATCATTGTTGAACAAGCTGTTCCCCACTTGCTTCGATAGCCCTTAAATCCCTACAACTCCCTTTGGGGAAGTAATTTTGTTAAACCCACTCTTAGCTGACCTCTAAACGGCAGAAGGTATATCTCTAACAAATTCGTCGTATCATGAGTAAATGGAACTCTGGTTGTCTCTTGTATAATTAATTTTCAACATATATATACATTTATTTATTTTCCTTATAAAAGTTACAGTTATATACAGAATTGTCATTGTCTGTGATATATATATCCTGCATCTCTACCTTCAATCCTGCCTTTGTCTTCCCCCAGGGTCAGAATTTTGCTCCTGCATTTTCCCACCATGACCTTACTTGTTGCTTACGTTTTAAAACGTCCTAAGTCTCGTCTTAAAGTATTGTACAGATGTTACTTTGGACATACGGATGTAGAGAAATTACTACTGGATGCTTCTACCTTAAAGTGGGAAACTGTTCTTGGAGCCCACACTGTTGATGAAGAGCTGTGTGCGTTCAACGATGCTCTCTTAAACTTATACAACATTCATGCTGCTAAAAAAAAAGTGAAAATCAAGCGATCACCAGCGCCCTCGTTGATCCATGAGGTACAAATCGGGATGAGAAAAAGAGATAAGGCCTTTCGTAAATATAGAAGTGAACGCTGGGAAGAAAATTGGTGCTCGTATAAAACTGCTAGAAATCTGCAACCAGATAGTACGTGACCCTAAAGGCCGACATATTCTCAGTAACATTAATTCCTCGTCCTCTACAGGTCTGTGGAAGCTACTAGAAACTTTGGGCATAGGCAAACAGAATTTGGCTGAACCTCCAAATACTTTAGACGATATAAATGGCTATTTCCGCGCTCATATTCCCTTGGACTACCGAACGAAGTGTGACTCCACAACTTATATCAAGGCTTTACCACGACCAAACATCGAGGAATTTTACTACTCATACGTTACTAAGGAAGAGATCAAGAAGATTATCCTCTCCATCACGTCCAATACTAGTTGCGACAACATTAGCCGTCGCATGATTATCTCCATATTAGATTACCTTCTTCTGCCTATCACAGATATTATTAACTTCTCACTTGATTCTGGTATATATCCTTCACTGTGGCGTAAAGCACTCATTGTCCCTTTGCCCAAAACTGCAAATTCTTCTTTAGCCTGTCGATTTCGACCTATATCTATACTCCTATTCCTATCCAAGGTACTCGAAGCTAGTGTGCATAGTTATCACATCTTTTGTACCATCACAATATATTGAGCCCCTTAAGTCACTAGTCATATTAGGACAGGCATAAAGAACTCTACCGTTACTGTGCTTGTTTCAATCGACTTCTCCAATGCATTTAATGGCATCGATCACGACGTACTACTTCAGATCATTACTCATTCAAAGATTTCCTCCGCAGCCGTTGAATGGTTCTCTTCCTATCTTCGAGGACGCCAGCAAATGGTTCGCATTAATGAGACTTTGCCAATCTGTTGTCACCTTATTGCTGGCGTTCCTCAAGGCGGTATTCTATCTCCTTTGCTGTTTTCAATTTTGATTAATCTCATTACCCGTGGTCTTCAATGTGCGTACCATCTCTATGCCGATGATTTGCAGTTATATGCAGAGGCTAGCGTGGATAGTATAGATGTAGCGATAAGTGAAATTAACAAAGACCTAAAGTACATTAAGGATTGATCCACGAGGTTTGGACTAACTGTTCACCCTTCCAAGTGTCAAGCTATAATAGAGGGGAACTATCGGACTATCCATAAACTGGATTCAACAACTTTACCGACGATAATATACGATAGTATTATAAAACGAATTGGCACCCCCTGTTAAAGACCTTGGTCTTTACATTGACGCAACACTTTGTTGGCAACAAGTGGCGGCTGTTAGCCGGAAAGTAAACGGTACTCTTCGTGCTGTCTACTGCTGCAAAAAATTCTCCCGTCAAGAACTAAGGCAATGATTGTACAAACTTTAATTCTTCCTATCATCGACTACGCTGATGTGTGCTTTTTCGATCTGAATGCAGACCTTCTCATAAGTATGACCGTCTTTTAAATAATTGCATTCGATTCATTTTCAACCTTCATAAGTATGATCATGTATCTACGTTTCGTGCATAGTTAAAGCGGTCACCCATCTGTCAGCGGTGCAGCCTGCTTGTTCTCAACACGATTTTCTGTTTTGACTTCTGAACCACCTTCTTATCTTATTTCCTGTTTTAAGTATTTAGGTACTAACCACGACAAATATCATCGCTCCTGTAACAACGCGCTTCTTTTGTGCCTTTCTCACACCTCTGATATTGTCCACTCCTCCTTTTCTATCCAGTCTAATCTTCTCTGGAATGCACCCCCTCCAAATATCAGAACGGTAACTAATCGGTATACCTTTAAGCAGAGAGTACAAGACATTCTCCTCGATGACATTAGAACTGAGCTCTCCTTGAAATAATTTTTAATATTTAGTATCATATATATATATATATATATATATATATTTATATGTGTGTTATGTACATCTATGTTTGCGTATTATATAATATATTATATTTATTTGATGCACCTACCTCATTATCTCTGCATTATCCAAGGTACACTGCAAGATAATGGCAATGGCATTAAGTCCCGCCTTTACACGTAGTGTATAAATTTAAATAAATAATATATATATATATATATATTGAATCAATCAGCCATTTTCAAATACTTCCGTTTAGCCCATCGCCCTTATATTCAGGGTAGGCCTGTGCCTAGGGCTTACAATACTGAACTAAAATCTGCATGCCCGTATTACATATCGGGATACCGGTATTAAAATCGGTATTATTAATAAAAAAATTACTAGTTTATTTTTACTTATCTCAGTTATATTGACTTGTTAACAAATAATATAAGAAATCCAATAAATTTTGTTCCGAAATGAGTAAATATTATTTATTTTATTACACAGAGAGTAGGAGTAGATAGAGACAAAAAAATGTGCAAGTAAAAAAAAGTATATATTAAATTCTGTTACATTTGACATATAATAGGCTCGTATGGCATTATATAATAAAAGAAGCAAACAATATAATTAAATTGAAAGTATTTATGAAATAATATTAATAACTTGCGTTTTTTTTTAAAGTATGCTCTTAAAAAACCTAAACAATCAATCGTTTCATCATCGAGCGAGGACCGAATCAGCCTCCGAAAACGCTCTTTAATACAATGAAATTGTATATCTTCCAAAAAAAATTCTTGTAACTAATTAATATTATTTTAAATTAGATTTATATTTTTATCAACTAACGTAATACCAAAATATCGGTATTTTTACATAAATACCGGTTTTTAAAAACGGACAAAAATCGTCCGGGATTCCGGTATTCGGTATCCCGGTATCCCTGCCCGTGCCGTAACAGTGCAGACGTAAAAAAAACTTGGCTTGACCTCCTTTTGTGCGTCGGTTAACTAAAGAGATGCTATATAATAGAAAGTACTGTAGTAGCTGGTATGACTATTGGTATCCCATGTACAGAAGCAAGGCACCTTCCACTGGTCTGTCAACGCAACTGTTCAAACAATAGTATTGTTAGTAACTCGCCTGCTGTTGAACTGTCATATATATATATATATATATACCATATTAAAGAATATTATTGGGTATTTAATCGATTATAAAGGTGGTAAACAGAGGAATCGATGGAGACGGTATCCTAGATTATAGCCGACTGACGTCCACTGCATGACGTAGGCCTTCTCCAAAGATCTACACATCGATCGATCCTGCGCTGCCCGCCACCAGCTGTTTCGATCAACCTTCATCCGATCGTCGGACCAACTGGTAAGTGGCCTGACAACACTAGCTTTAAGTATTTATCATCTAGCTGTTATATATATGTTATATGTAAAACTAGTTATATACCATCCGCTTTGTCCGGTAATATAGAATTATATATGAAATTTCTCGGAAATTTTCCTGCTTGTATAACCTCCCCCGACTTCCTTAAGGGTAGGAATTTTATAAAATCCAGTCTAAGCTGACCTCTAAATGGCAGAAGCAATCTACCAAATGTTTGAGTGTTTACGTCTAATAGTTACGGAGATATGATGAGTCAGTGAATATATCCATTTCAAGCATATATAGATAAATACACAAATATGTAATAATACTTATTTTAATAGATCGTTTCCATAATATGTAATAAAAAATCATTTAATAGCTATAAAGAGAAAGTAATTTATGTCCATAATAAAATGGTCAATAATGCTTCCATTACCGTAACGATGGCGTCTGCTTCGACAAAAGGAGATCAGATATGTTTGTTCGGCGAATGAATTACGTCCCTTTTGTATTAATGATTCATATTATATATATATATATATATATATATATCATCAGAATAGGCGTCCACTGCTGGACATAGTTAATACACATAATTGTACATATAAAAATCCCTCATATGAGTCCTTACAAACGACGGCTCCTAGTAGACGACGGTACTGGAGGCAATGCCGACTGTGACGGACGTAAACAAGGGGCCAAAACCTGGGCAGCGCAGGATCGATCGATGTGGAGACCTTTAGGTAAGGCCTATGTCCAGCAGTGGACATCTGTCGGCTGATGATGGTATATGTATATTTTTTCTTGAAATAGATGAACCCTTCTTCAATGGTATCACTCTTAACAGAGTCGTCGTAGACAGCAGTGTGCAAACAGAACTGTGTTCCGGGTTGAAGGATCAATAGCTGTTACTGGTGATATGTCTCTGTTATCGGAGGCCGTCTATGTAGGCATCATCGCAGCGCCAATTGCAGCGGACAAGCAGCAGTGTGCAAACATTACTGTTGTCCGGTTTGAAAGACGCTGTGGCTGGTGAAAGCCTTAATATATATCGTCTATAGCAACGAGCACAATGCGTTGTGTGTAACATCTGAACCAGCGCCACAATGGCAGGCGTATAAATTCCCATCAGACGAACGACTCTCTCGTCTAGTACAAGTAACAAGAACAATACACTGTCCAAGCTTTTATTTATATGTGTGCGTATCATTTGTGTACACACACACACACACACACACACACACACACACACACACACACGTGTATCATGACTTATTAATAATGAAGCATCTAATTGATTTTTGTTAGACATGATGAAATATGAAAGTAATTAGCTATCGATTAAGGTTCTTGTATATAGCATTCCTAACTATTATCATCATCAGAACAGACGTCTACTGCTGGACATAGACCTTCCCCAAAGATCCCCAAATTGATCGGGCAGCGACTCATATGGGTGGATGGTGCCATTTGTTACCTCATTGATCTGTACAGGTTGTTGGGATCCAAAGCTTTGTTTGTTGATTAGCAGGGTGCACCACGAGCAGGTGAGGTTGGCTTGGATCCCGTGAGTTGTTATGGAACCCTTACACACACGCCTAACTATTATATATATTATTAAAAAAAGAGTACTCTTTAGACAATCATCATAGTATAAGCTTATAGATGTCCACTGCTGGAGAGCCAACGAATTCAGATTAGATGGGAGAGGACGTCCAGGTCGCTTCTTCGCTTTGTCGTATAAAAACATTGAATAGTATCAATTTTTCTGGTGGTAGGTATCTGTTCTCAGAGACAGTATAGGTACCACCGCAGCGCCTATTTCTTCCGCCTTGTGTTCCGGTTTGAAGGACGCTGTAGCTAGTGAAATTACTGGAGTAACGAGACTTGTCTGATGTTGCAAGGCGATGAATGTGAAGAAGTTTATAACATTCTAACTAGTGCCACGCTGTTACGGGCGTGTCACTTACCATCAGGTATCTAGGTAGATAGGTAGGTATCACTCTCGTCTTGTCGCTTTGTTGAGTAGAAAAATAAAATATGTAGTTGTTATCATTAATTGGTGTACTGTCATTAATCTCACCATTAATTATTCACGGTCAGCTTCGTTAATTGGTGTGGAGCGACCGGAGCGCGTCCCTTGTCAAGCCATTGACGCGTGCGTTCGTTTTAATCGCTTATTAAGTGCTCACTTGTGCCGCACAGGCGTTAAAAAAAAAAAAACAAATATTTTTTTTAGTTCTAGCTTGAAGAGAGCTGTATAATATTTTTTTTATTTGACTAAGTGATACGGATGTTCATAAGAACGTGGCGCTATTGAGGATGATTGCGCGTCACCTGAGACATTCAACGTTGGCTCTCGTTACCGCAATAATTTCACTAGCTACAGCGCCATTCGAACCAAAATACAGTAAAGTCTGCACACTACTGTCTATCGGCTGCAATATAAGTTGCGAAAACCACTTACCATCAGTAAAAAGTATAGTTCTTTCGCTTCAAGATTTTATCATACTTCAATACTAACTCTTATTTCCTTTACTGTGTACATTCTAAGTAAACCTTCTTTATGTTTGTCTATCGTGTTTTTTTATACTTTTAAGCGACTAGACGAGCGGGACGTTCATCTGATGGTAACTGATACGTTGAATCTCGTTACCGCAGTAATTTCACAACCTGCAACTTCCTACAGAGTGGAAGGCAGTAATGTTCGCACAGTACTGTTTGCCGGCTTCAATAGGCACTGCAGTGGTACTTAGACGGTCTCCGGCAATGGAGACCTACCACCAGTAACCAGTTAACAATTACTACGCTACCCTACGCAAATCTTAACGTTCGCGCAGCCTCCGTCCTGAAATCATATTATCCGTAAACGATTTTCAAAAGTTTCAGAAGGAATTTGAATAATTCGCTAAGCGTACACAGTTTAAGAATCCCCTTAAAGATATTACAAAGAAGAAATTCCAAGTAAATAACAAAAGGAGTCCATTATTTTAGTACAACACTCTAAACTTGATTATAATTTATAAAAGGGACCTCCCCACCACCACCGCCCCCACCATCACGGAAACTTTGTTAATAAAGATGAAGCGGCCGGAGATATTAACTGTTTACTTTGCTCTCGTTTTAGTATCGGTTATTATCTATAATTTAATCGTTAATCGATAAAATTTTAATCGATTTTACCAAGACCGAATGCCTATTATGCAAGACCAAGATCAAGACTAGGAGTATTTAAGGAAGACCAAGATATTTTACTGGTGGTAGGTCTCTGTTACCGTAGATCGTCTAGGTGCTAACGCATCGTCTATTGCAGCCGAGTAACAGTACTGTGCGAACATTACTGTGTTCCGGTTTGAATGACGTTGTAGCTATTGGAGTTACTGAGGTAACGAGACAACATGGCGACGAGCGCAATGCGGTGCAATGCATACCATCATATCTAGTACCATGTTGTTATGGGCAAACGTATGATTACCATCAGGTGAACGTCCCGCTCGTCTATTCCTTTCTTACTATTTAAAAAAAAACCAACACCGGAAGAGGAAGACCAATATCAAAATTGTCAAAATCTTTGACTTGTTCTTACTTTTCTTATCACTGATGATGACCAAAGAAGTTCTATTCCTCATGCTTGATAAGAACAATGAAGAAGTTGAAGAACTTACCGGTGATAATGTTCCCTTACAAACGATGTGAATCTCTTCATGGAGAAAGTGAATAGGCTGACCAGGTTAATAGACTGAGTGCTGCCTGTCGTAGAAGGAGGACCTTCATCAGCCACTGATCCTGGAATGAACAACGATTTTTCTTTTATTTTATGAAGCGGCGAGACGAGCTGGACGTTCACCTGATGTTGAGCGTTACGCCTGGCAATAAGAAAATAGCGCTGCTTAGGATGTTGTACACTGCACCATGTTGAGCATCTCACCTTGAGACATACTTCACAGGTGGTAAGTCTCTATTGCCGGAGACCGTTGAAGTACCATCGCAGCGCTTATTTTCGCCATCAAACAGCAGTGTGCAAACATTACCGTGTTCCGATTAAAGCTGTTGTGTCTCGATACCTCAGTAATTTTCTAGCTACAGCGCCCCTTAAACCGGATCACCGTAATGTTCGCACAGTACTATCTGTTGGCTGCAATAGGCGCTGCGGTGATACCTAGACGGTCTCCAGCAACAGAGACCTATCACCAGATCTCTCCATTTAAATATTTAAGTAACAGAGTACACTTGCGATTTTTAAGTGAAAGTCAATAATCATTAAAAAGTGATCATATTTAAAGTAACTGTTACTTAAGTAATCGTTACTTAGTTACTTTGTTACCATCGTAATAAATGCGAACAATAATAAAACTAAGAGCTATTCGAGTGTTGGAATTATAGAAAAGATTTACGAGTACTAAATGTCCTTAGTGTTATCCTTTGCTGTCTTAGGAATATTATTATACCCCACGCTTCCTTGCAACTGTTAAGTTGAGAAGACATGGAGTCTTGGAGTAGGACACCGTGGACTTCCTTTGGAGAAGGGATGGCGGTTGCAACTAAACAACTCGAGGAGGGTTACTAGTGGTAGGTCTGTATTGCCGGAGACCGTGTAGCCGATGCTGCTGTGCCAATATTACTGTGTTCCGGTTTGAAGATCGCTGTAGCTATTGTTATTACTGGGGTAACAATCACTTTGTATCGCGTATCACTTGTCGTTTAATTGAAAAAAGTATAGAAATATTATATTGAAAATCAAGACTCATTTCAGAAGAAACCTATTTTATTTCTAATAACCATCGTCCTATTAATGAACTAATTCATCGGATTCCTGTCACCGCCGGTGTGCCAGCTGTACTGGAGCCTCCTGGTCTGGTGCGCGATGATAGCTAGTTAGTTTGGTGTAAGAAACGTTAGGGTCTTGGGTCCGGATGCCTTTAAACTTTTTATAGATATATCAAAAATCGAAGCCACTCGAGACCCCAGAGCCGCCAATTACATGGCACAAAGGATATGCCTCGGCATCCAGCGCGGCAATGCCATTAGTTTGCTCGGCACTCTGCCGGACGGGGATGACCTGGGGGTTTTCTTTTATGGTTTGTATATATAAGTTGTACAGGTTTTGGAAAGGGGTGCGGGGTATTTAGTGAATGGCAACGCACTCAGCAGTATCAATATTGATAAAGAGCAGAGCGATTCAAAGCATAGAGCAAGTTTCTAAAGTATAACAGTATTTCAAAGATCCAGGGAGATCCAATTGATGGATACAGTTGTATACTTCGTGATAAGCTACTGTCTCGATTCTTGGTATTACGAAGATCCAGTTGATGTATACAATTGTATACTGCCGTTAATGACTTTTTAGCCGAAATCGACTGTACACAAAGATGTATGATCGTTATAAAGATTTGCGCTACGACAAACGATAGCGCGATCTATTGTTCATGGTGGCGCCATCTGTTGTGTTGTTTGAAAACTTCTTGTTACAAAGTTTAAATTATTTTAGTGTTAGTTTCGTAGCGAAGATGTTAAATATTTCAAATTTAAGGAAATATATATCAATCCACACGCAATTACTGTTACAATAATATGACGTTAATATGGAGACAGCACACAGTCGCTGATGAAGCATCCCAGTAGATTATTTTTGGTGGAATGTCAAGAAATATGCAATATTTTACGTAACGAGTGAAATAGATGCTGTTATAATACCTGAGCATATAAATGGAGCCATGATAGTGAAGTGGTAAATACGTTATGAAGAGCCGCGGGTTCGATTTTCACCGAGCTCGCACTTCCGGTAATTTCCTTTACCGGAAGCGACGTGAGAAAACCAATACGTCTTAAGGATAAAATCTTTTGTAGAATTCGTGAGATTGGTGATAGCTCACTGTTGCCTAAGCCGTGTAGTCTAGGGCTTAGTAGGAACATAACTTAGGTATTCCCTATATGTCTAGAAGGGAACTGAAATGGACCTCGAGGTCTCTAACTTTAAGGGTGGAGGCCCTCAAGCTTGATAAGCGAGCCTTAAAAGGACGGTAAATGTAAGGTGGTCTTGCTATGTCTTCTACATTCAGCCAGATTTTAGGGATACTGGTGCGTGTCGTGGAAGATCCCAGGGCCACGGAAGGGCGAAACCTTCTAGCACCCACGCTGTGCTACGGCATATACAAGACCACTATGCACACCAATCTCCTAAGGCTCGCTTTTCAAGCTCTGAGAACTCCCACCCTCAAGGTTTGCGAACTTGCGGACCCTTTTAGTCGCCTTGTACGACGGGCAGGGAATACCTTAGTCCTATTCTTAATGACTCGATACTATAGGGTTAGGGTGGTAGCTACCTAGACGATCTCCGGCAGACCAGGACAGAGACCTGCACAGTTAACCTGTTTAGATATTTATGATGATATAGTGTATGATTTAATTCCACACGTTTAGATGTTACGATGTGTACACTGCAACTATTGAATACTAATGGTGATATTTGTAGTATTTAAATGCATGACCTAAACGTATTAATGGTATGACGTGAGGAAGCCACATCATGACACGTACTCTGGTTATTTTAATAGATCCATTAAGATGGATGTAATTTCCGAGTAACATGATCTAGGGAGATCATCGGATTTCGAGAATCAATGGCGTCTCTGCTCAATTGATCTTCAGAACCTCGTGACGCGTACTTCCTTGTAAGAACCAATCTGAAGAGAGTCGTCTATTGATCGTGTACACTAAGGTCATATGGTACACTAGCTATGCTATAAAATGAGACGGCAAATGACTTTATATAGCAACCGTAGAAATTTATGAAGGATCTATGAAATTAAAAAAAAAACACCGTATAATAATCTACAGATCATTCCGCGTCGAATCCTCATATTTCCGTGTCGATACTTCCACTCGTTTTCACGTGATTGACGAACAAAGGAAACCCATTTTCATCATATGTATAGATATATAGTATTTAGGATCGCAAGACCAATCGGTGTGGAGATCTTGCGTGGAGTCCTATGTCCAGCAGTGAACGTCTATCGGCTGATGGTGATGATGATATAGTATTTATCCTAACTCTACAGCAAGTAGATATAAAAAAAATAATTATATCGCTTCATAAATGTAGAAATGTTTGTTGGCAAAGCATCATCAATCAAGCAATGGCGCTTACGACGGGCACTAACTAGCGCTCTAATTGATCATCAATATTATGAAACGCACCAACGTTTTGTATTTGGATGGGTGACCGCTGGATTACTTACTAAATATACAACTGGAAATAAGGTTTTATATCTATATCATATAATAAGATAATTTAAGAAGTTATAATTTTTAGATGCGTTAAAAAAATAGCTTAGTGTAAATAATATGAGAACTTTAATTTTTAGATTCACAAACAATTTTTTTTTATTCTATGTTGGGACGAGATGAGCAGGACGTTCATCAGATGGTGCGACTTGGAAGACAGTAAGGTTTGCATACTGCTCTTTTTTTTACACAATAGGAGCTGCAGTGATACCTAGGTAGTCTCCGGCAGCAGTAAACTATTGTAATAATATATAATTTTTCTAATGATCGTTTATATAATATCCTTATACATTATACAAACGATATATATATATATATATGTATATAAAAATTATATATATTTTTTTCATTTTCAGTGTTATTCTCCTTTGTAGATGAATTTTTTCAATATTTTTATAGAACTAATTTACACGGATTTTTTCCAAGAAGAAATTAAAGATATATATATATAGTGTTATTAGCTGTTCATTTAATATAGCTGCCCGGCGAGAAACCGCCGCACCCCTACCCTTTATTAACACCCCTAAAATTTCATTTGAGGATAGAATTTTGTAAAGTGTGTTCTTAGCTGACCTCTAAACGGCAGAAGCAAAGTATCAAGTGTTTACTTCTAATATCTTCGGAGATCTCGTGATGAGACAATGAATTTCTGCTGATGGTAGGTCTCTGTTATCGGAGACCATCTACGTAAGTACAACCGCAGAACCAATATCTGCCGATAAACAGTATTATGCAAACATTACTGTGTTCCGGTTGGAAGAGCGCTGTAATTAGTGTAATTACTGGGGTAACGAAACTTAACATCTTATGTCTCAAGGCGACAAGCACGTGGTGCAGTATATAACATCATTCGTTGTCGTTCATTCGACAATTTAAAAACTTCTTTTTTTATTCAATTAAGCGATGAGATGAACGGAATGTTAACCTGATGGTAAGTGGTACGCCGATGGTGGTGGTGCTGTGTTTAACATACTAACTCCACGTTGTTATGGCCGATGTCAGATGAACGTCCCGTTCGTACCGTCTCTACATTGAATAGGAAAAAATCTCCTGTATGAATATATATATATATATATATATATAAAACTACTTTAGTATAAAAGGAAGCTTTGAATCTTATATCAAAGAAGTTTCTTGGTGAAATCCTCTCCTGTTTGTGGAGCAGGTTTCATTAATATAAATTTAAAATAGTTGTCTATTTTGTTAGCGTATGTTATGTTATACTCATATCGTTTGTTTTCATTCAATTTATATTCTGTATATGTTGAATTATACAAACATAGAAATTCAACATTTATATTGAGTTTTTTTTTTTTAATACGAAACCTTTAACATATTTTCATTTCATTGCTTTCAACAATAGATAGCATATATGACAATACAAATTGATAACAATTCAAATGTAAATATTAATTTTATATATAAAAATATCCTTGTTTAAATAGACTGGAGGCGAAGACCTGATGGCGAATAATACTCCCGCTCATAACGAGGCGCTATTTCGGATTTTGTACACAGCACCACATTGCGCTCGTCGCCTTGAGACATATTATATTAAGTCTCGGTACCTCAGTTATTTCACTAGCTACAACACCCTTCAAACCGGAACACAGTTATGTTTGCACACCACTTTTTGTCGACAGAGACCTACCAGTAAACCACTAGAGAATCTGCTGCAATTTTCCTGGAATTATATTTTTCTTAGTTGCTTAAGAGTTATTGGTTTATGGTTGATTGGTAGCATAGAGACAGCTTAGGTTGACAATCCAATATAACGCTAATTTCTGTCGCCAAACAGCAGTGTGCGGACATTACTGTGTTCCGGTTTGAAGGGTGTTGTACTTTGTGCAATTACTGGCGACGAGATTTAAAATCTTATGTCTCAAGATGACGTGCACGATGTGTTTCAGTGTATATCATTCTAAGTACCGCCTTGCTATGAGCAGGTGGTTTATTTACCATGAATTGGATATCTCGTTGGTATTTTCGCCTATTTAATTAAAAAAAAGGAAAGATTCATTTTCATAAATAAGATTTGCCGTAGGAGTTTGATAGGTAATCTCTATCCAGGGACAGTCGATAGGTAAAATTATAACACCTGTTCTTAGAAAGGAATTTGCTGATGCACGGTAATGGTAATGCTGACAACTTTTCCCATTATCTTCGCTGAATACCTTCGTACAGGCTCCGAGACGTCTCGAGGCTGAACCAATTTGCATAGCGTTACGCTCGTCGCCATGAACACGGGGGAAGGCCGAAATCGGCTGCTTGCCCATTTTCGACACGCTAGAAGACTAGGTATGGCCTTATTTACATCACTATAGTCACACTATGCTAACCACATGATGATTAGTAAGATAATTTTTTTTTATACTACGAAGTGAGAAGACGAGCTGGACGTTCACCTGATGGTAAGTGATACGCCTGCCCATAACATAGTGGCGTTAGTGAGGACAATAACATTGCGCTCGTTGCCTTGAGACTAGATTTCGAGTCTCGATATCCCACTTATTACACTACCTACAACGCCCTTCAAACCGAAACCAAATAAAGTTTACAAATTACTGTTTGGCAGCAGAAATAGGTGCTGCTGTCGTACGTATACGATTTCCGGCAACAGAGAACTACCAGTAAATACTACCACTCTTATTATTACACTTCCTCCACAGTAAATATTAAAGAAAACGGAACTATCAATCAAATCAATTACCAGCCGATAGTTGTCCACTGCTGGACATAGATCTTTCCCAAACATCTCCACATTTGTAGGGGCTCATATGGGGGAACTTGGGCCATTCCACGCTGGCTCAATTAGTGTTGGTGGGAGCAAGAGCCTCGTTTGACGATGAGCAGAGTGCACCATGATCAGGTGACCCCTTACACCTCCAGAAGTATAATTCAAAAATATCTATATCACCTTTAAAATTTATATCAACTTTATGTCCTAGGCTTTCAAATGTAAAGACTAGGGTTTATTTTACTAAAAGATTTAGGCTAAGCAAGAAAAAGTCTGTTGGAATATATTAAAATAATCCCCCCCCGAAATCAGACGCAAACCCTTTATCTGAGAAGCGCTGACGGCGAAACGTAATAACCGCTTTCAGCGGCCATTTTGTATTTGTAAATTCGCCGTGTAAGAGAATAAAGCGTCTAGACAATGGATGGTGGGCTGTAATAAAATTTTGTCGATCTACATATGAACGTAGGGCATAAAATTACGTTTTATCTTCACGGGCTATATCCCTAAAATATTCATGAATAATACCCTTTATGAATTATTCAATTATATCATTCATAACATAAATCAAATAATTAAGTAAAAGGTTCTTTGATTTAAATGTGTCTCAATTTTTCACTGGCACCACCGGAGGTATTATTTCTGCAGGCAAACAGGAATGTGCAAGTACAAATGAGTTCCGGCTTAAAAGACGTTGTGGGACTGAAATTATCAGGGTAACGCGACTTAACATATCTTAAGGCGACGAGCACAGATCAGAGCAGTCAATATTATTTGTGTGACCTTTTTTGCAGCAGTTTAAGTGATACGCAAGTTCTTTATTACAATTTATACTAGACGAACGAGGCCTGATAGTAAGTTATACTATACAATAACTGGCTGCACTGGAGGTCATAATATGATAGATGTAGATTTACAGTCACAAAACTCATTTTCACACTCGTGCACCCCTCCTAAAGCACTCACGGAAACCACCGAGGAAGTTTCACTGGGTAGAAGCCTCACATAACCTTTTCTTCGCTCCAGAAGCAAGGTATATTTTACAATTATTTCTCCCGCGGTAAAAAGAAAGAAGATTCAGAGAATATCAAAACGATCTTCGTAATTGTAATAGTAGATTAGGACTGCAGTAATAAAATGATGGTAATAACAACATTTTCAGCTAGGAAGACCGTCCAGCTGGTGAAGACCGCAGGGAATCGTTGAATGCAGACAGCATAGGACTGTTTGCACTGGAAATCGATCCTCCTCCTCAAATCGTATTCCTCAAGTCTAAGGGTCGACCACCCATCGCTCTTGTCCTCATAATGTTTCGCCATCTCGTCCTGCCTTCGGCTACTCTGAGAGCTTCGTAAACTGGACTCGAGCGAGTTGCGGATCTGATCAGACCAAAGTATTGGGTTGCGGCCCCGCAGTCTTTTTTCTTCCACTTCGCCAGTAACCAATCTTATAAAAGGTCAAATATCTGCAGTGAACGGAAATGATGGTGATGATGATGTAATAAATTTTCAAATGCTGTCCATGAATATCCAGCTGATGGCGCTCCTACACCTCTCATTGATCGTCGACGTGCTGACGTACTCGCCATTGGTTACCCGCGACAATGATCACGGACAAAACCGCAGTCTGCGAAATGTGTCAACAGACTGACACCCGGTTATGACAAGCGTGCTCATGAATTACCTTTGTATACGCAACCACCGGTGAGAAATGTATTTACTAGATTATTTCTAGTTTCAAAATTTTTCCTTATAAAGTATAAAAACGAGTATTTCAATGGGACCATCATTAGTAACATCATCGGTTGAGAACATTCCAAATAAATCTATTACTTAATGAAGATAACTTATATATGAACAAAAATTATACAAATAACAGTTAGATATTATTACTCAATATTTATTTACTTATTCTATCAACAAGATAAATTTCTATTGTTAAGTATTCCAAGATAGGATAGAATATCAAAAAGTATACACACAGTATGTAGTGGTGTACATCCAATGAATACGTTTCCAAGGTAATCACTAGATTCCCGAACCTTATTGTAATTGTTTTGATTATTTATATTAAACCTAACATATTTTTGCTAAAATTACAAACAAGTTCTAATATTTACATTTAAAAATGTAAAATATCTAAAATATTAGGAAATACTTAAACGATCTAACCATTACGTCTAATACCTTGTAGTCCAAATTGTACTAGCAGCAGAAGGACTAATAGTTGTAAAGTGTTGTATTGTCGGGAATATTAGTAACAGTATTAATGTCTAGTTGTGGTTAGGTTAAGCCTCAATCTAGCATTAACAGCTTCAATGGAGACTTTTGATATTTTAGTAGAATCAGTCGTTCCCAGCGAAATTTCTAATGAGTAAAGAATATATAAACAATCTGCTCTCTTATTGTTCTCTCTATTGAATCTTGGGGTTTTCTCTCCAGAGAAGAGAGGAAAGGCTTTGAAATTTGTTCACTGGCCTAATGTGGATCGGTATATATCACATGTCTGTTAAAACTGTTCTTCGAACATATCGATTACTGCAAATTTGCCCACGGTGTGTTTAGCGCCTAACATACTTAACTATCAGGCATTACGAATGCCTTTATTTGAATTTGCTTAAAACTACTGAAATTATGGTACTATATATAAAAATTGTTATCATAAAAATGCTAATAAAAATCTCCATACAACACATTCGCAAACTAGAATATTCAAAGGTACAGCACAAAAAGTAGAATGCGCGCATTAGGCGCACTGCGAAAGTTCGGTTGGCAGCTTAAAAACAACAGAATCAAATAAACAAACACACAGACGGTACTCCGCATATTGGCTGTGCGAATTCATTGCAGTCGGGTACGTACCGGCGGGGTCCAATCATTGTTATTTCCGTGCAATACGGATTAACAATGGTACGCCGGCTAATTGAACTTCATTTGTATGTTTCAGGATGTAACCGAAACAGGCTCAATACAAAAAATTGGTATAAAGTATTAGAAGTTATAAATATGTGTACTTCATCATAGTTATCGTTTTAGCTTATTGATTCACTGAACAGCTCGTCTCTCCAATGAAGAGCGACATTAGGTCAAAAATGCTACTCTTTTCAAGTTATCCTTCTCAATCTAATTAAACACTCTACATTTATTAAAATATCTTATAGTCTATCATTATCCTTCACCGCAGATAAAATGTATCCTTTGTCAAACGAATCTAATACTAGGTCGATACAGAAACTAATATTTATTTTAGACCAATAAAATCTCTGTTACGTTTATAATATTA
This sequence comes from Ornithoptera priamus, assembly GCA_029034505.1. Lineage (NCBI taxonomy): Eukaryota > Metazoa > Arthropoda > Insecta > Lepidoptera > Papilionidae > Ornithoptera > Ornithoptera priamus. The sequence goes on along the minus strand of JARDWD010000517.1, from coordinate 523,611 downwards.
AGATAGTTATGAATCAGCTAACCATTTAAGGGTATTTTTTTAGGTTATCTAGAAAAAAAATAGCAAATCTTAGTCTTTTATCATTGAAATCATATCTGCGAAGTCGAATGACGCAATAAAAAGTGTCATCATCATCACATTAACCGGGCAATCCACTGCCGGGCATAGGGTTCCCCAAGGAACGACACTTAGCCCGATCTTCGGCTATACACGCATCCCCTTCAATGCATATTTACTTTTGTATAAAAGGGATTTATAATGTTTATTATTTTTATACATTTCAAAGAACATAGAATTAATTAATAAAACCAAGGACAGCGTCTACAAGACTAACTTAAGTTATTCATATGAACATAAATAAATACCAATGGAAAGTAAATATTTGTATGTAATGGTTGATGAGGAAGCAATATTTCATTTTTATACATTGGATAGGTTCCGTTGTCGTTTGTCACCTATATACGGAATGTTAACGAATAGAAAAAAAGAGAAATATTGACCTTGGGAATATGTGCCCCTTCTACGGTAATTTATTTATATGAAAGAGTAAGCACATCGTGTTAAGTACACTTAGTTTTAGGACAAAATAATAGATTGTTCAACCTATTGTTTTCTTTTAAAAACATGTAGTTCTTTTGTCTCTATTTCTATCTATTGTTGGTACAGTATTTGTTTAAAGAATTTATAAGTGGCTTTTAAAATCCTTGCTTATATCATCATCATCCTTAGTCGATAGACGTTCACTCCTGTACATAGGCCTCCTCCAAAAATTCCCACATCCATCGGAAATTGGGTCATTTTCCACCGCACCAGCCTAATGCGAGTTAGTAGGAGCCAAAGCTTCGTCTGTTCATTAGCAAGGTGCACCACAAGCAGGTGAGATTGGCTAGACTCCAGGAGTTGTTCTGCGAGAACTTACACATCCGCTTTTCCCGAACCCCACACCCAACATTTCATTGTCTGTATTTTATTTTTATTATAAAATTCCATTAATTAAAGGTATACGTATAAGGTATACAGCAATTAAGACAAACACTACTAAATATATTACCTAAGATAAATATTATAGTATCATATATTTCAGGAATAGCTCTTTTTTAATTCACTGAGTTTGAAACTGTCCAACTATTGACATGGGTACTATCAGCAGACAGAATGTGGGTAGATCAATAATGAGATGCTTGATTGATATAGTTTTCCTAGAATTGGATGTTTCTGTATTCACCGTTTCCCTTTTGATAGATAGTAGGAAGTTATTTCCGTTCGCTTTTCCTCGTGGAAGAACTTATTGCAGGTTTATCTACTGTTTAAGTAATTTTCTTGGAACTTAACTAGCTGCAGTGCGCCGGAGTCTTCAACTTCTATACTCGTTCTAACTTGAGCATTAAAATTGTCAAGAGTTAGGAAAGTTAAATATGTATGTCTACTACCGGCGGATTGGTTCAGATCTTTGTGCATATTGTAACAATATAAATGTCAATATTCATGTATGTTATTACTAATATATCTAGAGAGTTCTTCCTGAATCGCTGGATGAGGACAGCGCAGGAACAATTGGTGTGTAATTCTTTGAGGGAAGACTATGTCCAACAGGCCAGAGGTCTATCGGCTAATGATCTATTCATAACAGCCAATTTACGTCTCCACTGCTGGTGCACAGGCCTACCCTCAATATGATGGTGATGGGCCACAGTCACCATACGGGCCCAATGCGGATTGGTGACTTCACACACACCTTAGAATAAATTCTAAGTCATGTGCAGGTTTCCTCGCGATGTTTCCCTTCACCGTTTGTATTCCGCTGTTGTTACTTAAGTTCACAAATGTACATAACTTAAATATTAAAGTCATCGGTACATGACGAGATTCGAATCCGCGATGTTCGGAATGAAGACCTCACGCTCTAACCATTAGGCCTTAGTGAGCTACCGGCTAATGCTGATACAACTTAACACAATAACACAATACAACATTTAAAAGGGGTCATTTAGTAGACCCCAATTTTAAGTCGTTCTCGTACCTTCAATCAAATCAACATTATGTAATCACTTTAGCTTTATTCCCGTCTTTTTTCTTATTCTACGGAACGACGATACAAGCAAGATGTATGATGGTAAGTAATACACCTGCCCATAATAACGTGGCGCTAGGAAATTAAGTCTCGTTATCCTAGTAATTTCACTAGCTACAGTGCCCTTCAAACCATGAATACCTTGACGGTCTCCGGCCAGACGGTCTAGTTGTCGTCATATAAGAGTAATATTATTCTAAGTGAGCGCGCGTGTCACCATCTCCAGTTTCTTCGTGACTTTAGATCATGCGCAATTAAGGTCAAGCGTATGCCTTTAGAATAGAAAAAAGATAGTTGAATTCTTTTATCTTTTCTAATAAGATATAATATCAGCGGCCATACGCACGTATTAAGTGCAGATAAGCAAGTTTCAATAAAGCGTTATGAGTTATTCAAGCCGCTAAATGGGACGATCTATATACGTAGCGCATAACAATGCGGCGCCCGCAACCACCCCCACCCCTCCAACCCCACGCCGTCCCTCGCAACCTTCCACTATGTTCTGCTTAACCAAAATGCTGGAATCTGACGGAGTTTTTTTTTCATTCCTCTTTTTACTTAAGGAAACAACAAGAAGAACAGGAATCTGATGGTAAATGATACGCCTTCCCATAACTATGTATCGTTAGGATGATCTACTTCGGGTTGTGATTATCGCTACTAGCTGCTGCTGTAGTAGTATACCCACATAAGCAGCCCATGTTCTCGGTACTTGGACTCTAGGGTCTCTTCACATAAAAAGTTAAGGCCATAACGCTGGTCAAGGAGTTAAAGTATATCGCGTAATAACCCTGTTGGTTGTCTCTGATGTTCTTCTTCCACAGAATTTTTTTTTAAATTCTATTTTGTAGAAGAGTGAAACGTTCACCTGATGATAAGTGATACGATTACCCTTAAAATGTGCCGGTATTTACGATGACATACATTGGACACATTACGCTTGTCGCCTTAATGTTAAATCTCGTTACAGCAATAACTAGCTACAGCCCTTCAAACCGGATAATAATTATGTTCACCCACTACTGTTTGGTAGCTGAAATAGGAGATCCAGTGATGTCTCGACGTCTTCGGTAACAGAGACCTACCACCACTCAAGATCAATGAGTTTCAAACCCTTGCTTCTTGGGGCCGTAAAACGAATCCGTAGCACATATAAACTTAGGTATGATCTTTTAAATTTTGACCAGACATCATCATGCGATACACGCCCACTGCTGGACATTGGCCTCCTTCAAATATGTCCAAACAATAGTTTTATTTGGTATGTACTGATCTTTGAATTTCAAGTATATATACTCAATAACCATATGGGGTGTAAGGGGTCCTGCACAACAACTCAGGGTACCCAAGACAATCTCACCTGTTCGTGGTGCATGCTGTTAATCAGAAAACGATGCTCTGGCTCACGCCAACCTGCATTGGGCCAGCGTGGTGGGAAGTCGTCCATATTGCCCCCTCTATATGAACCCCTACATACGACAGCCCCTAGTGACCAGCGATACTGGAGGCCATGCTGACTGTATTATGGAGATCTTTCGGGGAGACCTATGTCCAGCAGTGGACGTCTATCGACTGATGATAGATAGGTAATAATACACTACAGCGATACAGCTTCTGTTTTTTTTCAATCAAGCGATGTGATGACCGGAACGTTCACCTGATGATAAGTGATACACCTGCCTATAATAATGTGGCGCAACACATTCTGTTACATAATGTTTGCACACAACCGTTTGTCGGCTGCAATAGGCGCTGCGGTGGTAACTACCTAGATAGACCAGCTGCAGAGACACCCACCAGTGAAATATAAGGTTCTGATAGTACATTTAATTATTACAATATGTTTATATTATTAACTGTGTATTAGTAATAATAATGTAGTTATGCGAGTAAGACGGGGCGTGATTGTATCGTCTTATGCAAGTAACACTAAATGTGAAGGTATTACACTGCAGACTAAACAATGGAGATCCATTGTCGGCGTGTGCACAATACGATACATGTGTATACAACAACACGATGAATTGTACAAACAATTATGAAATTACCATAGTAATAGCGCTCCGCGTTTAGCCAACATCAATATAATCAGCTTGAATATATCCACTGCTGGATATACTCTCATAAAGATCTAAACACTGATCTAACTAACCTAACCAGTATCGTCACTGGTGGCAGGTCTCTGTTTCCGGAGAACGTGTAGAAAAGTGCCATACGGTTACACAGTAATGTTACTGTGTTCTTGTTCGAAGGGCGCTGTAGCTAGTGTAGTAAGACTTTACATCATGGGTCTCAAAGTCAAAAGTACAACGTGGTGATTTGTATATTAGCTTAGTTAGTGCCACGTTGTTATGAGCGTGCGTATCACTTACCATCAAGTGAATGTTTAATTAATATAATCGCTTTGTGTTAGAAAAAAATCAATTAAAATTAGGTTTATAAATTATTAAATACTTTAAATTTATTTCATTCGAGTTAAGAAGTTGTAAAATTCCAATTAGCAAGTCGTACAACAATTTATTTGGCTGTAGGGCACCCTCTAAACGATATTATTTCTCTTCATCAACCCCAAGCAGTGGATTCTTTTCAAATTGTTTCAAAATGGCGGCTGGCGTGGCTTGTTGCCGCAAAGATTTATCTAAGAGGCGAAACCTCTCCATCTTCATTAAAATTGCTAATTAAACAAAGTTTTTTGAATGGATGTTGAATTTTAGTATAAATTCCTTTACTTGGACGTTCTCTGGGAAAGGACACTTGTGATTCCTCTAAAATATATAACTACATTTAGTTAACTTACGACTCTTTTTATTTAAGCTACTAGACAAATGGGACGTTCATCCGATGGGTAAATGATAAGCCTGCCTATACTGCATACTGGATAAATGAGGGGGTCCCATATGACAACTCAAAGAACCAAAGGCAACATCTTCTGCATGCGGTTCACCCTGCTAATCAACAAACGAGGCTCAGGCTCACTCGTACTGGACCAGCATGGTGGGAAGTGGCCCATATTCTTGTATATGAACCACGAAAGACATGGAGACATGGATATTTGAGAGAGGCCTATATTCTGCAGTGGACGTCGATTGGCTGATGATGATGATGGGACCCACCTAGACGGTCTCTGGAAACAGATTCGTTATAGATCCGATGTTAAAAATTAAATACAATCTAATTACTATACATTTAAATCATAACGCGTGAGTTCGAATGTTCAATATTTTCTGGGGGATATGAAAGGAGATTCGAGCACAGAGCAGTTGCCAATTTCGCCGACTACCCTACCGAAATGTCTCAGTTCGAGTGAATAATAAATCGGTAAATTCGTATTTGCACCCGTTTTCTTATCGCCTTGCCCCCAATCGAAGAAATTTCAAGCATAAAATTCGTTAAATATTCAGAACGCGGTGATTTCTTCAAGTATTGATTAATTGTTCGTACAGTACAATAATACACTATGGTCGATCGGTTGTCGCTAATGCAGACGAATATAGACCTTATCAGTGTGCAGTAAAGACTGTAATAGTTAAATGGGATACGTCTGAATGATGCCTACAATAAATTTCGATTTTCAGCGCCTCTCTGATAATGATAGCCGTTTATTTGAGTTCATATCTCAGAGATGTTAGTTTTCCATTACATTGACATTGAGTTATCGTAGAAATTTGTTGCGCGAGGATATCCAAGATTGAATGTCAGGTTGTGTTGAGCATCCAAATTGTCCCTTAGCACTTCCTGATGATTTAACTAATAGGTCAACCATTGCTGGTGGGTCTCTGTTGCCAGAGATTGCCTAGGTAAGTGCCAACATTACTGTGTTCCGAGTTAAAGGTGTTATAGCTGGTGAAATTACAAGTAATTATTCCAGGGTACTGAGAGACTATAGCGACCGTGTACCAGAAGTTGTAGTCTTGGCAAGCTCCCCACCAGATGATCCGACGATCTGGTAAATCGTCGAGGTCGATCGATGTGGAAATCTTTGGGGGGAGGTCTACGTGAAGCAGTGGAATTCTGTCGGCTGCTGATGATGATTATTGGGACATAATATCATATGTCTGAAGTACATTCTATCTAGCGCCACGTTGTTATGGGCGGGCGTATCACTCACTATGAGAAGAACGTCCCGCTCGTCTCTTTCTCGTGCAGTTAATATATCATTGCGTACATTGTGTACTTCATTACTGCCTGTTGACTAATAGCGCGAAACAATTCCTGAATTTGAGTTAATGAGTCGGTGAATCAGAACAATGATGCTGACTTCCAGCCCCGCTCTGTGAAGCTGTCCGTTCCCCAGTATGACGTTATTTCGCTCGTTATTTGTTAGTAAGTCCCCCCTTAGCAGAAACTTTGCTTGGAATTTGTCTCATTATTACGGAATAGAGGCCGGCTTTATTTCCACATAAGTTCGTCCGTGGAATAAATTAAGGGAAGGAAATACGTACTTCCTTTCCCATCTCTCTCATCCACTTCTGTGTTTAGGTATGTGAATGTATTTATATTAAGTTCAGGATTGAGAATTTCAGTTTCATTCTCGATCTTTCTCATTCATGTTTCGTTTATATATTACTAATGTTCTTGTTGTTACTTAAATATTCAATGCTGATAGCACAGATCAATATCTGATTATCAAAACACGATGAGTCGTACTCTAAATGTTATCTTGCTAATATTTTTTTATGTACCTGTCGATACCTTGATGGCTAAATCAAGGTCTTCGTTTATTCATGCTTTTGTTAATGCTTAATTTTATTCAATATTTTTATATTATATATCTCCTTCTCTCATTCATAGCTAATTTGTCTTATTTCTATTTACTATCCCATTTCCTTTTTCCTTTCTATGTTATGCCTACACTACACATATTCTAATTTCTTTTCTGTGTATTTATTTACAATTTACATAAACCGTTGATTTTTAAAGTGGTATAAGTCAAATATTTCTTATTTTCTTACTGATTATTTTATTTTACTAGGATTTTAAATAAAATAACCGTTAAATTGGATTTTTTAAATTTTTGACTTATACCACTTTCATAATTAATCAATCACATATGTTTATTATTTATTTAGACTTACTTTGTATATAACCTATACAATTAATTAATTTACTTAACTTACTTAATCTTAATTACGTAAATCAAAGAACTTGATAAGAAATTTCAGATTTATTATCTAACTACCACTCCCTATAAGTAATACCAGAGTATGACGGAGAGTTGACGGTAGGGTGAGTATTAAAAATAATTAATTTGGGATTATTTGGTAAACGGGTTTAAATATTTTCATCCACCTACCTGTCGGCGTAGAGTAAAAGAAGGTTTAGAGGAAACAACTCTAGAAAAAGTACTGCATTTATAATATTCCGCCCATGCCATCCCCATCCAAGAGAGTCAGTACAGCTACGAAGCGACGAGACGAGTGGGAAATTCAACGGATGGTACATGATACGCCTATCCATAGCAACTTGGCGCTGGTCAGGATGATATACGCTGCACCACATTGCGCTCTTCGCCTGAGATAAGTTTTTAGTCTCGTTACTATAGAAACTACACTATCTGCAATACCCGTTAAACCGGAACACAGTAATATTTGGCGGTAGAAACAGGTAGGCGGTGTAATGGTACCTACCGCCACGGTCTCCGGCAACAGAGACCTACCATCAATTAACAACAATAGACTAAAATAATAAATCATTATCTTAACAGTCCTATACCTCTTTTACGCGTACAATACTTCATATTGAAGATCTTGTTTTGAAGGCTTTGTTAAATTCTTTTGTTTCCATTCTAACTGAAGCACTTGAATTCAATTGTTGAATTTTATTCCGTTCCTCCATTGATGCTTAAGTTTTTACTCGTACAGGTTTTTTTTTAAATTTCACTGCGTGTGGTGGGTCAGGGCCTTTCTTATACAGTCATTTACCATCCGTGTTTATTAAATTATCTATCATGTTAATCTCATACTCATCTTTCATTCTCTCTTTTCTATCATACTCCGCTTATCTATCACACTTCTTTTCTTCTGTCATACTGCATCCCATTTCCATCTTTAATACCTCTCGCAAGTGTCGCCGTTCGTTCCTTAAAGAAAGTCTGAAATACATGAAACATCCGTTTTCGTCGGGATTTCTGTTTTCTTCTTTTCCTTCCTGTCTGTCTCTTGTTTGTCTGTTTCTTTTTTCTACACTTTATTTATATATTTATTTACATTTTTATGTTTATATTTTATATTAATTTTCTTTATCTAATCTATAGCCTATTTTATTATCACAGTTATACTGTTATCTATTATCTATTGTCTCTTTTAATTACATCGGCTTTAGCTATTTTACAAAATTTTATGAATATTTGGCGACTTCCGTCTTCGTCGACAAGTGCAGGTTAAAGCATCATATCTGTATATAACAATAAGCCTTTTACTGTTTGCAAAGTGTTTATATAATTCAACATAACTGGGATAAAATAGGCTTGGATTGTAAGGGTCACGCACAACATTTCACGGGATCCAAGCCAACCTCACCTGCTCGTGGTGCAGCCTGCTAATCAGCAAACTAGACTGTGGATTTCATCAACCCGCATCGGACCAGAGTGGAAAGGGCCGAAATCCCTCCAAATAAATTCCTACCTGAAGAGGCCTAGGTCCAGCAGTGGACGTCTGTCGGCTAATGATGATGTTATAATAATTTAGTAACATCTTGGTAGGTTTCGGATCTAAACCAGTCTAGATATTATTTTTAGTCGATTTCCCCAAAGTTTCCTTCATTGCTCCTTTACGGTATTCCTATCATAAATATCGTAATACAGCTTCGGACGAGATATTTTTAAGAGAAAAACAAAATAAAGCGAAGTTGGATACCATTGAAGTCGAGTCATTACTGGTACTCTAGAAAATATGAGAAGATATTTAAATATCTTCTTATATTTTGACTTTTGATATTGCTGTATAGATGGAGTCGGACAAAACATCTTACGAAACATTAATACGGTTGAATTTTATTTTCTGATGTTCCATAAAAAGTGCCCCAGGAAACCTAATCCTTATTAATGGGTCCATTTGGATGCTTTTATTGGCATCGTGTAAAAAAATACGAGTAGCTCGCTGGCCTAATGGTTATAGCGCGCAACCTTCATTCCGAAGACCGCGGGTTCGAATCTCGTCATGTATCGATGACTTAATATTTAAGTTATGTACATTTGTGAACTTAAGTAACAACAGCGAAATGCAAACGGTGAACGGAAACATCGCGAGGAAACCTGCACAGGAATTAGGATTCATTCTAAAGTGTGTGTGAAGTCACCAATCCGTATTGGGCCTGCGTGGTGACTATGGCCCTGTCTTCCTCATATTGAGGGTAACCCTGTGCCCGAACAGTAAGGACATAAATTGGCTGTCGAGTGTAAAAATTACTTAACGGATTTTGAAGAGCTTTTACTGTTGGATGGTGCTTAAGCCGGTCCTGAATAAAGAGTAATATAATAAAGCAGAGTCCATTAGGAAAATTGATTCCTGCCGGTAGCTTAAAATAGATCCTTTTAAGCTTGATCTCTTTCATTTGTGGATTTCGAAAACATTGAATATATAAAGAAAGAGAAAAAAAGGATTTTGTAGTACTAAAAATAAATTATAGTTTTGTTCCGAGAAAAGATTATATAGTTATTAAGAGGAAATAAATTACCTAAAGAGCGATGCCGAGAGATATGCTCGGAGTTTCTCTGCGCGATCGAATCAGGAATGTAGAGATCCGCAGATGGACCAAGGTCACCGACATAGCCCAAAAGATTGCTAGATATAAGTGGCAGTGGGAAGACCACATTGCTCGAAGGGCCGACGTGGGCAGTAAGGTCCTCGAGTGGCGACCGCGTACTGATAGACGTAGTGTTGGAAGGCCCCTCACAAGGTGGACCGAGGATTTGGCGAGACTCACTGGAACCCACCATCGGTGTGAAGATCTTTGGAGGATGCTCATGTCTAGCTGTGGACGTCCATCCACTGATGATGATGATGAGGAAAAAGACCGAAATTGAAGAACATTATTACAATCTTTAAACAGCCGGTCAGTCTTCTTGTTCTTTAGGTCACAAATGTAGATACAGAAGTAAATGAGTCAACTGATCTGAATTGATTAAATTTATCGGAAAGTCTAGAATTATTGGCGGAAACAGTTTGGGCATCAAACAGCGATAAGTTTTGCTTTGAGACCAGAATATTACTAGTCAATGATTAGTTCTGGTTAGTTGCCGCCATAGGAACTCTCTTCGTTACCTTGTTATTTAGCCTTCTCCCAACAGAAGAGAAAGAGGCAAATGTGAACTATTCTTCATCATGATTTCATCATCCTTCATCTTAATAATTACAATCTTTATATTACATTTCCAGGAAGCCTATATCCAGCAGTGATCGTCTACAGGCTGTTGATGATGATATCTTCATACCATACTGGTGGTATATCTTTGAAGCCGGAGACGGTTTAAGTAGTTACCACAGCAGCCCCTATTGCAGCCGACAAACAGTACTGTAGAAATTTATAAAGATGGTACTGTGTTCTGGTTTGAAAGGTGCTGTAGCTAGTGTAATTACTGGGGTAACGAGACTCAAAATCTTACATCTCAGGCGGCAAGCCCAATGTGGTGCAGCATTTATCATGATAACTAGCTCCACGTTGTTATGGGCAGGCGTATCACTTATCAGGTAAACCACCCATTCGTCCTCACTTAATTGAATATAAAAAATCCTTGTTGGAAAACATTTCTTCTCATGGTATATTCATATTAGTATATATTACTACTGGTGGTAGGTGTCCAGAGACCGCCTAGGTAGGTACGACCGTAGCTCCCATTTCTGCCGCCAAACAGTACTGTGTTCCGGTTTGAAGTGCGCTGTAGTTATTATAATTACTGGAGTATCGAGGCTTAACATCTTACGTCTCTAGGCGACGAACGCAATGTGCTGCTGTGAATACCATTCTAACTAGCGCCATGTCGTTATGGTCAGGGATATTACTTATTATCAGGTAAACGACTCGTTTATCTCGTCGCTTCATCATCATCATCAGTCGACAGACGTCCACTGCTGGACATAGGCCTACCCCAAATATCTTCACATCGATCGATTCTTGCGCTGCCCGCACCCAGCTTCTTACCGCAACCTTCACCAGATCGTTGAACCACCTGGTGGGGGGCCTGCCAACACTACGTCCTATGTACGCGGTCGTTTCATTAAATTAAAAAAAAACTTTTACTCCTCAATATCCCTTTGAGTTGTATTATTCAATTATTATAATTCCCAAATAAGTTTCCGGTGTAGTAAAGTACAGCCATCGCATAAATTTAATAACAGTCCTTCAAAAACAAGGAAAAATCAAGAGGATACTTCTAAAGAATTTGTTCGGACGAGGGATATTCAAGGATATTCATCAGGCAGCTGCCACAAATTTAATGTTTCCTTAGACGAAGGAGATGCCGGGTGCACTTTATTAGTTTAATATTTGGATAAACGCTCCAGCTTTTCCTCTCATAGTCATCTTTGTATTTTTTTTTAATGAGACAATTAGATCGGATGATGACGAGTAATATCGGAGAACAAAAAGAAAATCAAGAGTTTTCTGTAGCCGGAGACTGTCTTAGTTCTTCTTCTTGAAGTGCACTTCAACTAGTGAAGGTTGGCGATCAGCGTGGTACAGTCCTGTCTCTGGTTCGGCGGAACAGTTCGAACGCCTCAAAATACCAGTCCATTCCCTGATATTCCTCAACCATGACTACTATACGTCTTGGTTGGTCGAGGTTAAATATCTACATGGTTGTGGTCCCGTGACTACTGCAAACACTGAAGGTGAGCACCACCTAGTGGAGTTTTAGTGACTAGAAATCTCCACATGACTCCGACTTCCCTCAAAACACAGAATCTTTTCGAAGATTTCTCCCTCGAAAACAAAAAAAAAACCGGTTGGAATGGTTAATGGCTGATGAAGATCCTAGGGTTACGAGACTAATATTATCTAATCTTTAGACTGCAAGTATATGTTAGTTCTGTCTTAATATATTTTTTTTATTACAATAACTTAATCATATTCTAAATATATCAATCTATTGTCATTTAGAGTGTAAGGGGGTGTAAGGGTTCCCCCACAATAACTCACAGGTTCCAAGCCAACCTCCCCTGCTTGTGGTGCACTGCTAATCAACGAACAAGGCTCTGGCTCCCACCAACCTGCATTGGGCCAGCGTGGAAACGGCCTAAATCCCTCCCTAGCTGATGGGTGAAGACGAAAGTCGCGCAGTATTCATTAAATACTGCAGAAGAGTGGTGAAAAAAGTGTTGGGGGAGAATAAAAGTTAAGAAGGGAACAAAAGGAAGAAGCAAAGAAGGGTAAGGAAAAGAGAAGAAAAGGAAGAAAGATAAAAAAGATGCTTCAGAGTATGATTTTGTTTCAGGCTCCCCCCCCCTCTTCAGAAGGCGTCTTCACTCTCAGAGGACGGATGAAAGAAGGAAATGGAATGGAGAGTGATAAAGATAAGAAAGAATGGCAGATAAGTATAGGATGAAAGATGAAAGGATGAAAGAAGGAAAGGTAGAAGAAACCAGAAATACAAAAACTGATGGTAATTGAATGAAAGTAAAAGGCCCTGACCCAAAACACGCAGGGGAAACGATAAAAAAAAAATATATAAAAAAAAAAAAAATCCCTCCCTAGCCGCAGAAGAACTACAACCACCGATATAGCCCTACGAGTCGCGAGGCTGAAATGACAATGGGCAGGGCACATAGCTCTTAGAACCGATGGACGTTGGGGTCTTCAGGTGTGGGAATAACGACCCCGCATCGAATACGCAGCTTTAGCAGACCCCCCACTAGATGGACAGAGGACTTAAAAAAATCGCTGGGAGCCACTGGATTCACATAGCGCAAGACCGTGGTCTGTGGAACACATTACAAGAGACCTATGTCCAGCAGTGGACGTCCATCCGTCGAAACGATGATGATAATCCTATCCGATCGAGGTGGGAATCTTTTTGGGAGAAGCCCAGGTCCTAGCAGTCGACGTCTATCAGCTGATGATGACGATTGTCATTTATACAATGGCGATTTTTCACGATTCATCTCACCCTATAGATCTTTTTATGACGCATTGGGTTTCCGTACCTGGACTTGTTAAATTATCATGAATCATTGGACGCTTGAGAAAGGGGATGATAATATGAAGAAAATGACCTGCGATGTGCTTTCACATTAATAAAGCATTGAAATTTTAGTTTACTGCATAGTTCATCATCATCATCAATAGACTCCACTGCTGAACACAGGCCTCTCCAAAGATCTCCATATCAGTCAGCATAGCCTCCAGTTCCGCTGGGCAATAGGGGCTGTTGTATGTAGGGGTTTATATGGTGGGATTTGGATCATTTCCCACCACGCTGAGCCGATGCGAGTCGGCGGGACCCAGAGCCTTGTTTGTTGTTTAGCAGGGTGCACCACGAGCAGATGAGGTTGGCTTGGGTTCCGTTGTTGTAGCTGCTGGGACTCCTTACACCCCGCAACAACAATTTCTATATTAAAGCCAAATTACATATTCAATCGGATAACAGTTAAAAATTCCTGTTATATATAATATACTATATAATACCATAACACCCAATTTCCGTAACCACTGTTGAGGCACAGACCTACCCTCAATATGAGGGCGATACTATATATCATTAATAATGAAGTAGATAATCTTCAGTTTGCCACCATAGCATCATCGCTGTGTTTCAGTTCTCAACATATAAGAGTATTCTGAAATATCCTTGACCATGGCCACATTGTCCTTGTATAAACAAAAATATATATCCGCATTATAGTATTCCGTAGTAATAGAAAATTAATAAGGATCAATATAAATTATTCGTTTGTACGGAAAATTCGCCCGGAAACAACTCCCCGTTTTATCAAAGGAAAACATTGAATAGTTGTGTTGGTACTCCGACGTAACCGGATCCACCAACTTAAACATTCATTATTGATCTACCCACATCCCGTCTGATGATCGACGTTCACCGAACTTCCTACACAGCATCGCCGTTTACTTTTCAAACTTAGTATTGATACTAAAACTAACTGGATCATTTGCCATGAATTTTCAGGTATGTCCAGCAGTGGAAGTCCATCGATTGAAATGATGATGAGGATGATCCAATGTCATCTTCAGAGTTAGAACCTTTGCCATGTGTTTTCATAAGCTACACTACTCGCACTGACAGAGATCCAACCGCACCTTCCCCATTGGAACGAACAGAGGGTGGCTGCAGTATTATAATAGTAGGGTATAATATCATATCCTAACCTCCCCCAGAAACAATATCTAGTTTTAGATTGGCATTAGGTCTCTGTTATTGGAGATCTATTTTCCTTTAGCCTGATGGTAGGTCTCTGTTGCCGGAGACCTAAGTATGTACCACCGCAGCTTCTATTGCAGCCGATACACAATAGCGTGCAAACATTACCGAGTTCGGGTTTGAAGGGTGTTTAGTAACTTGTGAAATTACTGGGGTAACGAGACCTAACATTTACGTCTCAAGGCGACGTGCGCAATGTGGTGCTGTGTATACCATCCTAACTAGCGCCACGTTGTTATGCGTACAATTCGCTACTGTATAATTGTTAACTTTTGTAGAAATCATCATCATCGTTATCAGCTGACAGTCGTCCACTTCTGGACATAGACCTCTCATCAACCTTCACCAGATCGTCGGATTACCTAGTGTACAAATAAACATCAGTTATTTTTCATTTCAGGAACTTCGCTGAAGCAGTCATCAGTTACACCGTGCAAGTTCAAGGTTGGTTTATTCTTAATCACATCACTTTATATGACAAACCGACCGTTCACTCGTTTTTAAGTGTCGAGAGAACATTGAATTGATGACGTTGATAGATTTTTAATATATTTATCATGTTTATAATTATAATGAAGTTCAACAAAAGTAAGCACTGAAAAAAACTACAAAGGGTTGTCAACAATGCTACGATCAGAATCTTTCCCTGGACCACAAGTCGTTCAATAGTTGCCACCCCTCGGCGGCATACGAGGTCAAAAAATTTGAGGATACGAGACTGTACCAAAGATGATAGACTCGTTGGTTTGAAATTCAGTCCATGGTACTCCGAGCATTTTCCTCCAGCACCACATCTCTAGAGCGTCTATCTTCTTCTCTACTTCTCGCAAGGTCCACACATTAGTTGATGGGTTAGTGTATATAATATCGTACGTTTTCATACTTAGTATATGTACCAGATATGGGATCCTCTAAAGAGGAACACCATTAAATTAAGCTGGAATATTAGTTTCCACTATTCAGTCTTGATCTAGGTCACAAATTTTAGTAATGAATTATTTATTTCTTCTGAAAAGGTTGGTAATGTCGAAGCCACTGGATGCGAGCAACACGGGGCCGATAGATCTTAGTCTATCGGCTGATGATGATGATGATGAATATTGAAGCCTCCTACAAACCGGACTAGAATGTCTGATTATGCACCCATTGATATTTAAAGCTCAGCCAAAGAAAAGACTTCCCCAGACAGGGTATCTCCTAGATAGTAGAGATTGTACTTATCACCTTTGGTAGCAGCTGTTACAAGGAAAATTCTAATTCTCTCTCTCTCTCTCTCTCTCCCTTCGAATTATCGTCTCCTTCTCTTTCTCTTTCGAAGAGAGAATCATGACCATTAGACCAGCACAGCAGCAGCAAAAGGCGACGTGTTGGATGTGGCAAGTTTAAGAAAGCTGCCGTTCTTGAAACGTGACAATTTCCTCACGAAGTTTAACATGGATCGAACCTGTGCCTCCTCAGCACGCATACTGCACTTCCAACCTGATCTACCACCGCTTCTTCGTTCAGTGCGACCTGAGCATTTTCACTACGAACGCTGCAAATCCGTGAACGTGGAGCGAGCGATTAGGCGATTGGCTCAACGTTTTGGCGTAATGCCTTCGAATTATTAGGTTGCCGGATCGATTTCAGCGTCGGAAGGTTAAGTAGAAACTAATGACCCGCCTTACGATGGGGGAAGAAGGGGGGTTAAGTTAAGCTAATCGATCTGCAGAGAGAAATAAATAATCCATGTGTATGTACCATTTACAATATCCGTAATACAACAGGATCTATTTATAATGTCCTTTTTATGTCATCTCTGTTTTATTTAATTTTTTTTGTAATAGACTGAGACTTGAATTAAATTTCACGCGTTATTAAGTGACAATGAAGTTGTACAAAGTGTAACGTGTGAAATTTTCAGGCTTTAAAATGATAGCAGCGTCAACTCAGTTATGCTGTTAAGTCAAATTTACATTATGAAGATAATAACTCCGGGCAAGAAAACACCACAAAATGTGACCTTCCAGAACCGGAACCTCTGCATCACAAGACAACCAGCTGGATTCAACATCTAAAACTGAACATAAATTATAAACAGATATTAAACTGTCAAAAGTATGGAAACTTTTATCACGTGCTAATTAGATCCTTTATCAATAATTTCCCTTTATTAACTACACTTATTACTTACTTACTTGTACTAACTTATTAAGTAATAAACAATAGTTAATTACCTTTATCAATGCTGCTTATATTTATCATTGTTTGCTATAGTAAATTATCAATGTTATATTTAACTGTTTATTAAATTTAACCTGAATAATAGTTAAAATTGAAACCGCGTTGACTTTACCACCGACTCTGGAGACGTTCACCTGATGCCAACACATTTGGATCATGGCTTTCAAGTTTAATGTCAAGTTTCTTTACTTTGGTAATTTTATTAGCTACAGCGCCCTTGAAATCGGAACAACAATGTTGGGAAACTACGGCAGAACTGTCGATCTTAAAGCAAGTTAACAATCTGGAAGTTCATATAACAGAAAACTATACGCCGGTATTTCACGTGGAGTTTGTTAAGATATTTACACAGCATTTTTTTGTGTCTTCGAAAGTCCTCATGATCTGTAGTAATTTACCGCAGTCATAATCAGCCCGTAGATCCATCCCAATATGCCCACATCATTCGGTCCTGCGCTGCCCGCATCGCCAGGCACCAGGGGCCGGCGTTTGTAGTGGTACATATGGGGGGATTTGGGCCGTTTCTCACCACGTTGGCCCATAACGTAGCGTAGTGTATAAAACACTTATAATTCTCAAGAAACTCTGTGTTACTTTTGCCACCTTTGATTGTATGATTATATTACAAGACACACGAGTACGTCTTTGGCAGTGTACACGAACCTTTTACGTACTGATTTATGATCTACAAATGTATTTCTGGATTACCGTGTTAAATCATCATTTGCTATAGATCATGGATCCGTAACAGCTCAGTTTGTAAAATGCAAGCCATAGAAACTACTACGCGCTGGTACGATCCCGACGGAGATTCGGGTAAAAGAAAATATCGTGTCGAAATCGACATGGGAGAACACCGGTTCTTATGAATATCTGTTTGAATACATCGGATCCCAACGGTGGGGATGTTAAGTGGACGATTTACTATAGATGAAGATGAAGCAGTGGAACTGCAATACAAAAACTGAACAAGGATAGCAATGAAAAGATCGCTTGATAGACGGAAGATTTGTAATTGCCAATCAACAAGGCAGCTCCGAAGTTGTGGACGTACGACGATTGGATTGGGTTTATATTTACAAACCCTTTGTAACACCCTATAGCCTAGCTTTTAGGTTTTAGTATTTAGATCGCAGATTCGTTTCCAGTATTCATCTACCTTCATACACGGACGCAGCGTTCAATACGTTTATTTTTATTGGTTTTATTCTGTATAACTTTTCCACTGGGAATTTGGTAGCTTTGAGCCGTTCTAAGCCATATCGAATTTTTTTACCCGAATGTAAAAAATATCGCACCGGAACTCTGAAATTCTGAACTTCTGAAGGCAGATAAAAATTTTTCGAAAATA
Source organism: Ornithoptera priamus (assembly GCA_029034505.1). Lineage (NCBI taxonomy): Eukaryota > Metazoa > Arthropoda > Insecta > Lepidoptera > Papilionidae > Ornithoptera > Ornithoptera priamus. The sequence goes on along the minus strand of JARDWD010000517.1, from coordinate 505,596 downwards.
AACCTGCATACAATCTGACGAACAAACTTCCCCCGTCGATTCATAAAATTGCCAGCAAAAAAAAAGTTTACACGAGTCGTGTAATTCGAGTACCGTATTACGAGTTGTTATTAATGATGAAGGTACTTAAAGAAAAACTTACTCACGAAAGTATGAAAAGTATGCCTTTAACTTTTATTATGAATAAAAGTACATTTTAATAATTACAGAGATTATGGCAGATGATGACAATGATGATGATGAAACATAGGGATTGATAACAAATATCTAACAAGTAAAAAGTGTTTTACCTAGACTTACTAAACAACCTATTTGATAATATAAAATCTAGGAACTGCAGTATACCTAAGTTTAAATTACAACTAAGTAAACGTCTTTAATATTAAACTATTCTCTAAGGGGAGATGGTGTAAAGGGTTCTGGGACCCAAGCCAACCTCGCCTCCTCGTAGTACACCCTGAAATCAACAAACGCAGCTCTGGTTCCTACTAACTTGCGTTGGGCCACATGAATGGGAAGTGGCCCAAATCCCTTCATCTGAAACCCTACAAAAGACTGTCCCTGGTGCCCGGTGATGCGGGTGGCACGGGACCGATCGATGTGAGGATCTATGAGGCGAGGCCTATATCCAGCAGTTGACGTCTGTCGGCTGATGATGATGTCTATAGGAAAAAAATCCTATCCACGAAAAGGATGCTTAAGTAAATATTTAACTGTATTTCAACTCACACGTTTAAACTTCCAAGTAAACGTATTATGGAACTTATCATATATTCATGTTGACACAATAAGTGTTAAGTAAAGTGAAGATGGAATTAAATAACAACTCCGAGGAAAACTTAGTACCTTAACTTAAATTACACAAAGGGTACAATAAATTGGAGACTGGCATTATACTTAGGTTATATACTTTTTTTTATGCATTGAAGCGACGAGACAAGCAATACGTTCACCTGATGGTAAGTGATACGCTTACCATCAGGTGAACGTGGCGGTATACACTGCATCAGATTGCGTTCTAGCGCCTTGAGACAAGATGTTAAATCTGGTTAGCCTAGTAATTTCATTAGTTACCTCCCTTTGTGAAACTGTAATGGTACAAAAGGAGGCTGCCGAGGATCGAGAGAGGGTAAATCCTGCTCTGAGACGAAGCTATCGTGGCCATACCGTGCGTCAACACGTCGCATCAATGAATAGTGTTCCCCTACCATAATGAGGCCTTTGGGGTCGGTGGCGATAAGGATGGGGGTTCTCATCGCCTTTTAAACGTCCCTGAGGAAGACAATGGCTAGACGTGGACTCCGGTCATGGAGGTAGTACGCACGAGAGTAGTACTGTCTGTATAAAGCAGACCCCGGGACGGTTTTTCCCAGCGTAGCCTTAGCGAGGCCGTGGTTGTGTTCCAAACGGAGATCCCGCGACCTCTCCAAACGCCGAAGGTGACCACCGAGGGGGTTTCAGTGGGTAAAAATCTCCACGTAACTGACTTCCCCCCAAGAGGCAGAGTATCTTTTCGAACATTTCCCTCTCGAAACCAAAAAAAAAAAGAAGTAATTTCACTAGTTACACCTTTCAAACTGGAACACAGTAATGTTTGCATACTACTGTTCCTGGGCTGCAGTAAGCGCTGATCTGGTACCTACCTTCTTTCTTGTTATGGGGGAATGTAAAAAGATAACATACTTCCGAAGGGAAGATATATTTATGTGGTTTTGCCCACTAAAACTCTCTCCGTGGTCATCTTCAGTGCATAGTAAGTGGCCCCGGGAGCTCCCGGCATCACACCTAAAGCAGATCCCGGGGAGGACTGTAGCCTTTCTTGGCGCTGCCGCTTTGGTGCAACATATCAATATGCTCATCAACTTATTTAAGGGTAGATATAGAATTTAATTGTAGTATAAAAACCGGAAGGAAATACACAAAAAGCTGTTGCACTCTATTGCACCCGACAAACAATACTGTGCGAACGTTACTGTCCGGTTTAAAGAGAGTTGTAGCTAGTGTGATTACTATGGTGACACAGAATCTTCTCTCAGGTGACGAGCGCAATATGGTGCAGTATATAATCCTAACTAGCGCCACGTAGCTTAAATATATAAATAAGTGGAAGAACTTGCAGCGTCGGTGTTCCCGCCCAAATACCACGGCGTCTAAGAAAAGGTTGAATACGCCGTTACTAGATTTGTGGGTCTTACCACCACAGACCGCATCATCACTTAACTTTAAGTGGGAGCGTGGTCAAGTGATAAACTTGTCTTAAATAAATATAACGCTTATTTTTAATACTTAGAACCATCACAGAGAGAACTCGTGAGAGCGAGATGTATCCATTTCTATTTATAAGTTAAGGCTGTTGCTTAATGATGTAGTTATGCAAAATATTGGTACTAAGTATCCCACTTATCCCCTACACCCTCCTAAAAAGGGTGGTATATTTTAGAAAACTATAAATTCGCAAACGATTTGTAAAATCAGAATTTACCAGCTCCTGCTCAGTGCGAGGTAGGCACGGTGGTGGTCTTAGTCTAGATGGATCTTGGTAGAAGAAAGACTTTAAATACCACCGTAGCTTAGTAACTTAGCGTTTAGTTTGTAAAGTAGTCCCTGCTTCGATTACAAAGCCATAGAGGGACAAGGACTAGAGGATTATTACTCCAGTGCACTTCACCATTCACGACCTCGTTGTGGATTTAAGTCCGCAGTAAATTAAAAACCGATCGATGTGGAGATCTTTGAGGGAGGTCTATGTCCAGCAGTGGACGTCTGTCGGATGATATTTAAAACTGTCCAAGTTTTCCTTAAATATATCTATCAGCTATCGAGCGGAAGGTTCATTTGATAGTAAGTGATACCATAATAATGTGGCGCTAGTTAAAATGGTATCCGCAGCACCACATTGTACTCGTCGCCTGAGACACGAGATGTTAAGTCTCGTTACTCCAGTAATTACACTAGCTATAACGCCCTTCAAAGCAGAACATGGTAGTGTTTGCACACTACTGCTGTGCCGTTTGGCGGCAGAAATAGAAACTGCGGTGGTATTTACCCAGATGACGAACACACTTCCTCGTTCCGATTCTTTTCAATTCTTTGTTGTCACAAATGATGTTGAATGATGTGGTAGCTTTTGTTTTATATAATTAAGCGACGAGATGGGCGGGACGTTCTCCTGATGGTAAGTGATACGCCTGCCCATAACAACGTGGCGTTAGTTAGAATGGTATATACAGCACCACATTACGCTCGTCGCCCGAGGCATAAAATATTGATCCTCGTTACCCCAGTAATTACACTAGCTACAAAGCCCTTCAAAGCTTAGAATAATCCTTTCATAGTCAAAAAGCTGGGATACGGTAGTTATAAAAATTAAAAGTACTTTATAAATAAATGCCGTGTCCATTTTTCATAGATGCATGCGCTCATTCAGTGGTATGTGCTCACTGCGACCTATATACCAATGATTGCGCATTCAAGTCTCTGCAGCAATTGTGACAGATTCCGTGTGCACTCCGTGACTATCGGCAGTAACACACACACACACATATATATATATATATATATATATATATTATAGGCTGTACCTAACAAGGTATATTCTGTATAAACGTCACTACATTGTGCTCGTCGCCTTGAGATATAAAATATTAAATCTCGTCACCCAAGTCATTTCGCTTACTATAGCGTCCTTCAAACCGGAATACTGTAATATTTGCACAGTACTATTAGGCGGTAGAAATATAGGCTGAGCATCAGTAAAAACATAGTATTTTAATAAAAAATTATAAAGTTGCATAGGAAACGGTATCAGCGTAAAAAAGTCAATCGGAAGTCTAGCAAACTCGATTAGAAGTAATGGAGTAGCTTTCTACAGTTCGCCGGGCTTAAGTCCTCCATTGAGGCCAGGTCCTCCCTCATTACCTGCCTAAGCTCACTTCTTGTTCCATTACACAATAAGCAGTTGAACGGAGCGTCTCTATTCCGCCGGGACTATTATACCCATCTAAGGCTGATCATATTCCTGAAAGGGAATATGAAATTTTTTCGTCTATTCTAACTTAGAACCACTTTCATATTCTATTGACGTTTTATCAGATGTTAGTGTTCACTTAGGGGAGGGGGTTTAAAACCGAAGACAAAGTAGTTTTATTCACATTTATATGTCTTTGTTATTATAACATATATGTACTTTACATATATCTAAAATGCTTCCATCAGAAGACTATCATCATGAACATCATTTCAGCTTACCACTATAGGACCCAATCGTTCTACAGCTACTGATCTGATGTCTGCATCCAGCAGTACTCTTTGATCTTCATCAGACCGTATAAAGGTCCTCCTCTCTTGCATTTGGTTAATACAAGTACAAAAGACCTAGACTAAAGTCTCATCGCAAATCAGGATTTTTGGATACTTTGACAAGGAAGGCTGTCCAAAATTTCTGAAATGAACAGGCACAGGACATTGATAAGTATACATACCTTATATGGTACACAAAATTTATAAAATAAAAAAAATTGATAATTTTAGATGCAGATGAAGGAAATGGAGAAGCACATTACAAGAATTATCAATTTTTTGTATTTCTTTTTTTATAGTTTTTTGGAGGAAATTAATTATTTAATTTACTCATCATCATCATTATCAGCCACGCACTTACCTAGATGTAGGTCTTAATGCTAAGAGTAAGAAAGAGGCTTGTTTTAGCCCTATAGATATTTGTCATACAAAAGTAAGTAAACAAAAATTGTGAATAATCATAATTGATAAACAAATCAATTAAATACATTAATTAATGATTTTAAATACTTATAATTAAAACAAAAATCTTCCTTTTTTTTTTAATTGAAATTCCTATTAATGTATTTTTATTAACAAACACGCTCAAGAACTAACTGTAAATGTATATTAATAAGTTGTGTTATAGAAAGGATATTTTCTAAGCAAATATTAAATAAAACTATATTCTAGGAAGTGATGAGACGAGGGGGACGATCACGCGATGGTAAGTGATACTTTACAGTAAGTGATACGCACGCTCATAACGTGGCGCTAGTTAATGTACACTGCACCACATTGAGCTCGTCGCCTTGAGACATAAGATGTTGTGTCTCGTTGCCGCAGTAATTTCAGCAATCTTTGCTCAGTAGTGTTTGACGGCAGAAATCAGGAGCTGCGGTGGTACCTAGGTCTCTGCCATCAGAGACTTGCCACTAGTAATAACTGCTACAATTACTTGATAAACAATTATATACAGAAAAGTAACCAATATTGAAGCGTTCATTCTCTGTCACGATTTAGTCATTACCTCAATTTTAAGATTTTTTATCTGAATATTTCCTTATATTATTATTTCATTACTGTTCGGTAGTATATAATTAGTATATTGAATTAGAGAAACATTACAATAAATAGGTCTATTCGGCTGGATCCAGGTCTCCTATAATGTATTCCGCGAAGTACAGTCTTGCGCTGTTTGAATCCAGTGGCTCTCCGCGATTCTTTTTATGTCCTCTGTTCACCTTGTTGGGGTCTGCCAATGCTGCTCTTTCTTGTGCCAAGTCCACGAAGTCCATCGGTTCCACGAGCTATGTGCCCCGCCCATGCCACAGCCTCACAACCCGTAGTATTTAATAAGTCTATATGATCATTAAATATAATCAAACTGTAATCACTGCCGCTATCGCCACCGTCGCTCTTACACGATTTGTTTCTCTTGTTTGTTTAAAAAGTAAAAAATGGTGGGGGCTTCCCCCTCGCTTTTATTATTATACTTCCTGTATTCGCACGCTCGAATAAACGTTTCACAGAAGTTATAGGACGTAATACGACGTCGTAATAGCGAACGGACACGGCATCGGATAATTTAAATAATGTCACTAATATTAGAAGCCGCGGCCGCGAGTCGCAAGCCGCCGGCGCATGCCGAAGCACCGCGTTGGTATGGAGCCAGGGCTTACTCCATTTCTTTTATTATTAGCCGTGCTTTGTGCCTGATTATAAATGGTTCAGTGACTCCTGCTGCTGCTGACCAAAGACGACTTTCCGGTCGTTGCGGTGTTTTGTTAACAATTAATCTTTTTTTTATATATCGGCCCGAGGAGACGAGCGGGATGTTCGTCTGATATTAAGTGAAACGCACGTTATCATAACAGCACCAGATTAATGCTCGTCGCCTTGATACAGAAGATATTACGTCTCGTTACATCTATAGGTTCACTAGCTACACTTCCCATCAAACCGGAACATGGTATAACTTGCACAGTACTGTTTGTCGGCTACGATAGGCGCTGCGGTGGTACTTAGACAGTTTCCGACAACAGGGCCCTACCACCAGTAGACCACACCAGAATCATTACAATTTCACAAGAAATTAAGCTACATCGGTACCAAGAAGGGGTTACGCACAACAACTCAAGGGACCCAAGCCAACATCACCCCTGCTAATCAACAAACAAGGCTCTGGCTCCCACCAAGCCGCTTTGGGCCAGCGTCGTGGGAAATGGTCCAAAATCCCCCATAGGAACCCTTAAAAACGACGGCTCCTGGTGCCTAGCGATACAGAGAGTCATGCAGACTGTGGATCAATCTATGTCGAGATTTATCAGGGAGGCCTATGTCCAGCAGTGGACGTCTATCGGCTGATGATGATAATAATGATGCCGACGATGGTTTAAGTGTGTTCGTGTATCGACTGAAGGAACAAACCAATACAACTAGGATGGCAGATTGATTAAATAGGAGCTAGTAGATTTGAACATCCCTACCACCATTCACTTTAAAATAAGGTTTTTTTTATTGTTATACAGATAATGATATATTATTATTATTATAGATACAACACAGTACAGATTAAACAAAACTGCTCACGTTATAGGTCTCTGTCGCCGGAGGTCATTTAGGTACCACCGCAGCTGCGCAAACATTACTTTGTTTTGGTTTGACGGACGCTGTAGCTGGTGAAATTACTGGGGTAATGAGATAATATTTAATATCTCAAGGCGGCGAGCACGATCCAGTTCAGTATAGATCCTCTTAACTAACGCCAAGTTGCTATGGCAAGACGTATTGTTCAATATCAGATGAACGTCTCGCTGTAAATCTTCGGATCCTTAAATCGACTCAAGAATATCTTCAATTTCTATGATTTTTATGTTTGATCAGCTGTTACCACTTTACTGTCTCCTGAAGATACACAGATTTTGAAATAACAATGGAAGCTAGTAATAAAACTATATACGTTAACAAGGTGTTCCGGTGAATGCAGGAACTTGAAGACAGCTTGTGGAGGTATTAGATAGGAGCTTACTACCAGCAGTGGGTGTCCATCAGCTGATGACAATTATGCTTCACATATATTCTGATGAGTAAACGTAATTAGAAGTTTTCGTGGCCGCGTGCGATCTCCCTGAAACGCTCACTTGCGCGATCCTCGATCAAAGAAGAGCAAACAAGCGAACGTTAATGTATACGGAGCGGTCTCGATGGGCTTATTTGTTCAGCAGACGTTTCAGCTACAAACTACACCCAATTAACCCCTTTGAGGGGGCGGCGAAATGTCAACTTTTGAATGTCTAGATAAAACGTTACAGCGTCGTCAGGTCAAAAGTAAATGTTTAATTAAAGATTTTATATCGAAGGTATTGTTATAACTTTACTATTTACTTACTACTACGCAACCCCTATTGTAGCCGACAAACAGCACTGTGCACTACTGTGTTCCGGTTTGAAAGGCGCTGTAGCTAGTGAAATTACCGACCTAATGAGACCCTTTTTTTATTTCGGGAGAAATCTACGAAAGATACTATGCTTCCGAGGAAAAGACAGGATTATTAGAGATTCTCACCGACTAAACCTCCCTCGGTGCATCAGTGCATTCGGAGAGGTCCCGGGATCACTTATAGAACGCATCGGTGATCCTCTATACTTTGAGTTAACACGTCTCCGAGGAGGAGCCTAATCCACCTAGACAACATCGCAGAGCCATACGCTGTTCCACGCAGGTTCACTTGTTGGGCGACAAAGGTCCCCACCTTCAAGGCTCGCGAAGTTCATAGACCCTTTTAGTACCCTTCTACGACAGGCAGGGCTTACCTTAGTCCTATTCTTAATAGCCCGAGACTATAGGGCTGAACCTCACGAGATCTATGAGAGAAGCGTAACGTTCAACTGATGATAAGTGATACGTCAGCTCATGATAACATGGAGCTAGGTAAGAGATGGCATATACAGCACTACATTATGCTCGTCGCCTCAAGAGACGTAAGACGTCAGGTCTCGTTTCACTAGTAATCTCACTAGCTACAGCGTGTTTCCAACTGGAACACAGTAATGTTTGCACGCTAGTGTTTGTCTATAGAAGTAGAAGCTGCTATGGTACCTAAATAGTCTTCAGTAATAATCATCTACCACCAGTAAAACTTCTTGGGATTGAAGTATAGCTGATGACGATACCAAAATGTTAGATAAATATAAACACTAACGTTAAAAGTTAAAAAGTTATATCCAAGTTAAAAAAAATACTTATGTCTTATAATTTTCTATTCTGCTAAGTGGTGAGGCGTGCGGCATGCTCACTTGATGGTAAGTCATACACCAGCCCATAACAAAGTGAAACAATGTCAAGTTTTGTTACCCATGTAATTACACTAGCCACAGCGCCCTTAAAACCGGAACGCAGTAGTATTTGCACGGTACTGTTCGTCGGTTGCAATAGGCGCTGCTTTGGTACTTAGTCTCCGGCAGCAGAGATCTACCATCAGTAGCACTAGTCATCATTATCATCATCATCATCAGCCGATAGACGTCCACTGCTGGGCTGCCTCCTCGAAGATCCATACATAAATCGGTCAGGAATTCATGGAGGGCTATTTGAGCCATTTTCCTCCACGCTGGCCCAATGCGGGTCGGCGGGAGCCAGTGCCTCGTTTCTTGATAAGCAGGCTGCACCAGGAGCAGGTGCTGTTGGTCTTACACCCTTTAGTAGCAGTAGTTTTGTTCCCTTATAATAATACATTATGTTATTGCTTGAGCTTTGTCTTAAGCCACATCCGCTCCGACTGCGTCTCAATCAGCGTCACAACAATAGCATTGTCCACGATATAATGGATCTTCATCCTCTTTGATTAGTGTTGCCATCGTTAATACAATTTAATCAAATGCAGCAGGAATTGATTTACTTTCATCTAGATTTTTCTAACCTTTTTTACCTTTTTTTTTTATTCTTATTGCTGCCGTTGGAAATTTAAATAGCTACCGACGAAAGTAATCAAAGTGAACTGGAAATTGTTCTTAATGAGTTTTTTGCTCGTTTTCTTGCTCTTTATTTATTATAAATAAGACTATACATATACTAGTGTGTGTGTATATATATATACGACTACTATGAACATATAATATTATTCTTTATATGCTAAAACAATGCTCGGAGTTTCTCCGCGCGATCGAATCGAAAATGACGGGATCGGCAGAACTGTAGTCACTGTTATAGCCTAAAAGATTGCTAGACTTAAGTGGCAGTGAGCAGTGCTCGGTGTCCTGACGGCCGATGAGGCAGTAAGGTTCTCGACTGACCGCGTACTAGTAGACAGCAGTACTGGGAGACTCCTCCACAAGGTGGATGATGGTGATGGTCGCGGGATACCACTGTATGCGAGCAGTGCCAGACCGATCGGTGTAGAGATCTTTTTATGAGGTCTGTGTCCAACAGTGGAAGTACATCGGCTGATGGTGATTATCCTTTACATTGCCAAAATATCAAATATCAGTATCTGAAATCGTGTGTTGAATCTCAGTAGTCATAGACCTATGATATGACCTGTGACTTATGTTAGGTCACATTTGTTAAAACTGTAGTCCCTACTTTGTAATTAAGTATTATTGAGTATATAGTTTTTTTTATCTCGCTGCTTGGAATTTTTAAGGTTGGTACCGCAGCCGCGACTCCTCTGGTGCTGCGACTATCCTTATGCATCAGAGATTACTTTTCACCAGGTGAACTGTTCGTTCGTTTGTCCAGACCAGGGTTTGAAAGGTCCTTGAACCGTAGACAGAGTTTGCCTTTAAGTTAAACTACATTTTGCTCTAGGGCTGGATTAATTAATGTTTATGTACAGGAAGTAATTATACATATTTGTGTAGATTCGAATAAATAAATCCATCTTCAGCTCGCTGCCAACAAACAATAGAATCCGTTCAGCCATTTGGTACCAATGATAGGGCATAATATGTGTTGGACTTTTAACTTCCTAAGGTCTCTCCTTTTTCTAGTTTCGAGGGTTACGAGCAAATACAACAATAAAATAATCTTATAAAAGCTAAAAAGGAATCTCGTCCGATATCTCTTCAAACAACCGGCATCGTCGTAGGATACGACTCGGAGCGAGGGTCCCACACAAATATCGTGAAGTGCTCTTGGGTTTCCGGTCAACGGTTGGGCTAATAGAGCTCATGCCGCGTCACCGTTCCATGCGAGACGAAGTTATTCAACTCCGAGTCATCTTTTATCTGCATAGCTAAAATATATTTATGAATAACTTGAAGTATTGAAATCTGCTGAAGATATAACCAAGGCACGGTTGCACCATGTTTAGTGCTCCAAAGTTATATCCTGTTTCCTTTAGTGATGTTACTGGAAGAACTTAATTCGTTCTTATTTTAGACACCGTTTAACGATAAGACCGCAACTCGTTTCTTACTTAGTATCAACTTATTACTTAGAGAGAGTAATACGCCCTAGTAAATACAAAAATAGATTAAATGATATATATCATTATTATACTCAAAAGGTTTTCTCTTAAAGGTCATCAGTGATGACTTCACTAGGTTAACTGTTCGCTCCTTTGCCCACGCTTTCTATAAAAAAAGTAAAAAAAAAGTTTAACGTAACTTCACCAAGTACTAAACATAGTATATTTACTTAACTATCAACACTAACTAATGTTAGTCGGTTAACGTTTGTTGTGGTGGTAGCTTACTTGAACGATATTTCACAGGTGACTTAATTAAAACTAGATTTTTTTTAATTTAATAAGGAGACCAGACAAGCGGGTAGTTCATCATCACCATTAGGTGCCCTCTTCAAACTGAAGTTTGGCGATCAGATTAAGAAAACCAATTCGATCCTCGGCTATTATTTTTAGCTGATGGTATTTTAAATCCGGTCCACTCCTTGATGTCGTCAAACCATTTCTTCCGCCGTCTACCAGGTGCACGTTTTCCAGGGACTTGCCTGATGGTAAAGTTAGGATACTCAGCACATTGCGCTCCTTGAGAAATAAATTTTAAGTCTCTTTACTCCAGCGATTACACTAGCTACAGCGCCCTTCAATCTGGAACACAGTAATGTTTGGTGGTGGAAATAGGCACTGTGTTACCTAGACGGTCACCAGCAACAGAGACTTACCACCAGTACAATTATGTACAAAGAGAACCTTTCCTCTATTGAGACCTACATCGCTGTCATTATTTCAGTGTAACGTTATGACTCGACAATCTTAGCACCGAGCAGCATCCGGCGGCTGGACCGGGTAAATTAGGTCAGACGGCATATTTCTCTCGGTCGCCTAACTTATACGTACACCCGAAGCGGCCTAGAAAAATCTTTCCCTTTGACAATGTTTAGAGTGGGGAGAGTTTTTTTTTTTAGTCGTAACAAGTGCACCGTCGTTTCAGTTTCAATGTTTTCACGTTTCTTTTTCGACGAGTGAAAGTTTTCATCCGCGCTTTGTTGATAGCAACTTGATGCTGCAAGCTTTCATAAATGCAACTCTATAGTTTACTCTTATTACTGCGAAAATATGGTGCTGATGTGTAGAGGTAACCAACAAAGAATTTCTATTTACTGGTCACCGGTGGCGGAGACTGATGACTGCATATAAAGGGCCGACTACACGGCGCCGTGTGAACAAGCGCTTATATTATGTAGGGTATACATAAGTCGTAAGCTCTGTGCTTATCTATACTTAAAAATTAACTTAAATTCAATTTAGCATACTTGACTATCGATTAAGTAAGTCGAGAGATTATTATTTAAATGGGTTTAGGCTAGGATAGGCAGTACTTGTATGCCTACATGTATCGATGCTTTGAACGAGGGGCCGACTACACGGATCCGTGTAACAATGTGTATGAAAAACACCACATTGTTTTAGATAGGTGTTATTACTTACCATCAGGTGAAAGTCGTTTCATTGTATAAAAAATCCTTCTATCCTTCATCTTCCGCAATACGATGACAGCTGCTTCAATGCTGCGGTGGTTAGTATATTTTGGCTCTATGATTACCAAGAGTGAAGACTAACTACAAAGAAGAGAAGAAAGTATTCATGTTCATACCTCATCTAATTGTTTCATAAAGATGTATACCAGATGATATTATTTAACAAAGCATTTTCATATATTCAACATTATTTAACGGAACTCGCAGCTCCATCATATTCAGAGCGGAAATATCTTACGACACGTCGCGAGATGCATCTGCCACTACAAAAGCAATTTACGCCAAGCGTTATATTTATATTTTAACACAAATAAAATCCTACTAAACATAATCCAAAATAATAACCTATTACAAGTAATAACATGGTACTGGTGGGAGGTCTCTGTTGCGGAAGACGGTCTAGTCTAACGGGAACTCCTATTCATCACACTAAACACAAAGCGTCATCATCTTATAATGGACAAAGTGAGGAACAGTGTGATAAGGAAGCGGAGCAGCGTCGTTGAAGATGTAGTGACAAAGATAAAGAGATGCTTAGATGGTTCGGCCATGTTGAAAGAATGGATGAAAGAAGATTAACTAAAGAGCTATACAAGGTAAGAATGATCGGACAAATGGATGCAGGTCGACCTGGGCGGAAAAAGTTGCGACTAAATCGAAGATGTGCTAAAGAAAGGCGGGTCGAGAGTACTTGCAACCGAGGAGCATGCATGGATGACGCTCATGGAAGTAGAGGAAGTGAGAGAGGTGTGCCAGGATTGTAGCAAGTGGAGAGAGGTGGTCTCTGCCTACCCCAATCAAAACTACGCGTGATATATATATGTATGTATGTATCTTATGTCTCAAGGCGACGAGCACAATGTGGTGATGTGTACATCATCTCAATAAGTGCTACGTTGTGGGTAGGCGTATCACTTACCATCAGGTGAACGTCTCGCTTCGTCACATCGTTTCGTTGTATAAAAAAAATTATTGTTAACATATGTTCACATTAAGAAGACTGTACAGAATAATACCAAAGTTACATAAAGTAACTTTGGTATTATTCTGTACAGTGTGCAACATAAACTAGAAATGTATATACATAATGATAAGGGGTTTCCTTTGTTAACCAATCACGTGAAAACTAGTGAACATATCGATAAGGGAACATGAGCATTCGATGCGGAATGATTTGTAGATGATTATATGCTATTGATCTTTTGAATTTCATAGATCCTTCATCATTTTATTTCTAATTAACTTTTATAAATAATTTCATTTGATATTATTTATGCAGTTGCTATAGAAACGGTTGCTATAAAACGTCATTTGCGGTTGCGGTCCTTCATCGTCAATATCAGCCGACAGATGTCCACTGATGGACATAGGCCTTCCGCAAAGATCTCCATATCGAGCGGTCATGTGCTGCCCGCATCCAGCTGTTTCCCGCCACCATCATCAGATCGTCGGACCGCCTGGTGGGAGGGCCTGCCAATACTACGTCTTCCGGTACGCGGTCGACATTCGAGCAGCTTGGTGCTACATCGGCCGTCAGTCCTTCGAGCGATGTGTCTTGCCCATTCCCACTTGAGGCTAGCAATCTTTTGGACTATGTTGGCGACTTTAGTTCTCCTGCGGATCTCGTCATCTCAGATATGGTTGCGGTTGCTCGCTAGGAATATTTCAGTCAAATTTCAAATCTTATTACATATTACGGCGATCAAAATAGTATACTAATAATCACAGAAAAGTATAATGGTTAAAAAAAAAACCATTGCTATAACAGATTTTTGAATTTGAATGTACAGGTATTGCCATCACCAAACCCTGTACTCGTAGTCTCAGGCTATTAATAGGATTAATGTATCCCCTATGTGTTGTACAAGGCGACTAAAAGGGTCCCCGTGTTCGTAAGTCTTGAGGGTGGGCGGCCCTTGGAGCTCAATAAGCTAGTCTCAAGAGGACGGCAAAAACATTATGGTCTTTTACTTGCACAGCGTGGGTGCTAAGGAAAGCTTTGCCTTTCCGTTGGTTGTTTAGCCAGAATGCAGGGGGCACTGGTGCGTTCTATAGGAAATCCCGAAGCCGTTCTTAATACACTGACGGAGGCCACTGAGGGTGCTTTAGTAAGTAGAAGCCCCACATAACCTTGTTTTCCCCCCAGAAGCAAGGTACCTTTTAAGAACATTTCAGCTGCAAAAAAAAAAATATTGCAATCCCTAGACATTACTCCTTTCTCACTAAGAAACGAGACAACAGCCTTACTAGTGATGGTAAGAATAAGTTACAGATGGCCTAGATCGAAAGCTCTCAATAGTCCTGTATCCTTTTTTTGATTTCAGACAATATATTCAACTTACAATGTTTAACCGTACAATGAGACGGTTAACCGTATCCGAACGAAGGTTCGACAGCCGCAATGGACGCCCCCAAACGGTCACCCATTATCCTTAATACAGTAACGTCGCTTCATAAAGCCTTATTTGATGCAAAGCAGTTGTTTTTATTGCATCATTTAGTTTAGATTGTTTTAAGAGATAACTACGTTTATAGTCATTATTATGCTCTTAAATAATCCATCACAAGATCGAGACGAGCGGCACGTTCACCTGATAGCAAGTGATACGCCAGCTTGTAACGACGTGGCGCTAGTTAAGATAGTATGCACTGCAGCGCATTGCACTCGTCGCCTGAGACATATTGAGTCTCGTTACCTCAGTAATTACAATAGCTACAGCACCCTTCAAACCGGAACTCAGAAATGTTTTGGCAGAAATAGGAGCTGCAGTGGTTACCTAGACGATCGCTGGCAAGAGATCTACCACCAGTAATAGTATATAACTTATGTAGACAATGAGCAGTTCTCTGCCCACTTTGCTAGTCGTAACACCCCCGTAACCTACCCCCGTATCCATAACATTTTGTTACATCTGTCCTTAGGCGACTTACTCTACAAAAGGAGTATTCCTACTAAATTTCAAGTCTCCAATCCTTATGGCTCCAGAGCTATCACCAAGAAGATAATGGACAGTTATGCTCGGGGTTTCTGTACGCTATCGAATCAGAAATGAGGAGATACGCAGAAGTACTAAAGTCACCAACACAACTCAAACGAATGCTACACTTAAGTGACAGTGGGCCGGGCACATTGCTCCAAGGACTGACAGCTGATGGGGCGGTAAGGTTAGGCAAGGTGGCGGCCGCGGACCGGTAGACGCAGTGCTGGCAGGTCCCACAAGCTGGATCGACGGTCGACGAAGGTCGCTGGAAACCGCTGGATGCAAGCACCACAGGACCAATCGTCATGGCGATCTTTTAAGAAGGCCTATGTTCAGCAGTGGACGTGTGTGATAAGCACACAAATTTCAGTTAATGTATACTCTACACGAAATCTCTGTGTACGCGTGCATACACGGCGCCGTGTAGTCGGCCCCTCATACTGATTTCATTACCCAGAATATCTGCGCAAGCCTCTTATAATAATCCACGTTTAAGCTTTCTTAAAGCACATTTTACGTGTCTATTGTAAATGGAAGCTTCTCTTCAAACGTTTGCAGAGCTTTTGTAAAAATGTCCCCAGCTTACTTGAGGTTAACACTGGATTATATAAACAATGATGTTTAAGGGTGGCGGCGGTTGTGGTGGTGGAAGATGTGTTTGTGTTACAGCTTCACGCAAATATACACTGTTTGTTAATACTTGTACGTAAACAGTTTACATTTGTAGTATGCTGCGTTTATTTTCGCTTCAATCCTGATGTTTATTCATATATGTATATTGGAATGGATTGATTTAATTTTATTGAGCTCCATGACCTGCAGTGTTGGATTAAACAGGCTCATCATTGAACTTGGCATCGTCTTTATCCGTTTCGTCATCAGCTACTTTCGTGGCTGACACGCTCGTCTTGTTACTCGGAGACTCTTTAATTCCACAATCACTCCCGTAGTAATTTCTGTCTGGATAGCAAGGACAGAGATTTCGTGTAGACCCAGAACCTGACATCTATGAGCCGATTAATAATTGAAAATAAATTAATGATGAGTTGAGGAATTATTATTTAGATTGGTTTAGGTAGCTAGGGTATGCAGTGCTTCCGCAGGCAGAGACCGGGGTATCGAAGGAGGATGTTTTACGCCTTGCAACCCCCATAACAGAGGCCATAGTGGCGGATTCGAGGGTAATCTGTCACCAAATATGAAAGGTCTCGAGGTGGTGAGGTGGTGATTGCGGTACATCCGTCTAATACTTTTATAGAGGTGGAGACCAATAGCTCCAGTAGCCTTATGGCCTCCGGCTGTCGGAACCACGGTTCTGTGCGAAAGGGTTCCCGTGGTTCCGGCAAAATGCAATGAGTGAGAAACCGTGGGAATTTTGCCGGTAATAGTCCGGTATAATTCTTTTGTTGCTCCGACAGCAGAAGGCTATCTAATGCAGGCTTTTCTCACGAAAACAAAAGGTTTCAGTGCTAATTTGCCTGTTTGAAGGGGCCGAGTACACGGCGCCGTGTAAACTGGATATGCAGAGATTTCATGTACTCTACAGTGTACCGTACCCGAAATCTTTGTGCTTATCTATACTTAGAATTAATCTTACCAGTTTCAATTAAGCATTGTTGTGCACCTTTTGAGTATGTTGAGATATTATTATTTAGACTTGGGTAATGTTTGTTTGCCTATATGAAGCGCATACGAGGGGCCAACTACACGGCGCCGTGTAATGGTTTGTTATTGTCATATTGTTAATCTATCACTATAACATTGCTTTTTGTCTTATCATGTTTATATAGTAAATGCTAATATATAGATGTTTATACTTTAGGTCTCATCATCATCATTTCAGTGTACTAATGTATACTGCAGCCACTCCTTTTAAGGGTTACCGATAGAACCCCCTAAGCCAGTCACCCGGTCAAAGATAATCAATGTACTCAAACGGTCACAGATAAAAGACAGCTTATTTAGCTTGTTCAACCGCTTGCCTTATAATACAGACCTCACTAGTTCGATTCTGACGAAAAAAGACGCCGCATTTGGTTGGTGATAGTCTTTTCAAGTCTGCTTGGATAACTTCCACCTTCACAATGGATCTGCTGTCATAACAATATTGCTATTGTTCAGTATCATTCACTTCCGCATTGTGCTCGTCGCTTTAGAAATAATATACATAGGATCTTACCTCTCGTTAGCGAGATAATTTCAATGGTTACAACGCTCTTCTTCATCATCATCATCATCAGCGGACAGACGTCCACTGATGGACACAGGCCTCCCAAAGATGTCCACATCCGTCCCGCGTTGCTTGCATCCAGTGGGTGCCCGCGACTCTCACCAGATCGTCGGTCCACTTTGAGAGAGGCCACCCAACACTACGTTTACCAGTACGCGGGCGCCACTCGAGGACCTTACAACGCTCTTTATCATCATCATCAGCTGATAAACGTCCACTGGACATAGACCTCGTCCGGAGATCTCCATAAAGTTCCTTGACAGGAATCAAGCCTTAGTCCACCACGTTGGCCCACTGCGGGTTAATACATGGTCAGAGCCTCGTCTGTTATTCAGCAGGGTGCACCGCGTGCGTGTAAGGTCGACTTCGGCTCCGTAAGATGTTGGACGGGACCCCTTACACCTCCCTCATGCTACAACGCACAATGCTGTTCATGCTACTACAGTAATGTCTGGCGGTAGACGTTCGAGCTGCTTACTCGTGTCGAGTATTATGAAGAAAAGTGATTACGATTGCATTCCGTCGACATTGTCGAGGTAATTAAGGTACTCTTAATTGGATTAAAGGAAATGTCTAAGGTCACAATTTGTATACCCTATTGTTTATAACCACGTTGTGTACCATCACAGCAGTGCTTAGTGTAATTGAACAGGTTTTTTTTTTAAAAACCTAACCTTTCGTGTTCATTGTCGTTGCGTCAATATGAAAATTATTAGTTAAAATAACTCATACGTAACAACTTTAAAGTTAAACCTGTGTATTATAACTGTTGGAAGTTATTTTTAACTGTCAAATTATTGGATAAATAATTAGTAATTTCTTTAACAGTTTAAGTTATGTCGTAAGTATAGTAACAAGTTATTACCGCCGTGTAAATTCGTAATCATAGACGATAGATAAATTTATTGATGGTAGGTCTCTGTTGCCGGAGATCATCTAGGTACCGCCGCAGCTTCTGTGTCTTCCGACAAACAATAGCGTGGAATTGTAAGGTGTAAATTTTTTGTACAGTAATGTATACTTTACTATTCAAATTATGATCATCAGCCGATAAACATCCACAGCTAGGTATAGACATAGGCTTCCCCTTAATATTCCCACACGAACTGGTAGGGATTCATAAAGGTTCGCGCACAAGAACTCATAGGATACAAGCCAATTAAACCAGCTCGTGGAGCACCCTGCTAATGAACAAAGGAGGCTTTAACTTCCACCAACCCGCATTGGGACCAAAGTAGTAGGAAATGATCCAAATCCCCCCCCCCCCTATATAAATCCCAGATTATGATAGAGAAATATATTGGCTTTTGATATATATACAAGAGATTTCCGCCTATATAGAGAAATCTTATGATATGTCTGGAACCATGAGGCTTGCCTGCAGACTCAGCATTTGGTAAAGATATTCTTTTTGCCAGGTATAGGGCAGTTAAGAATTATACAAAATGTCAGCCCCCCAAAGAGAGTAGCGTAGGTATTACGGCCAGCACAGCAAGTGGGGAACAGCCAAGAATTTTATAAATGAAAATAACTAACATATATATATATACTATGTAATAGTAATAAGAGAAAATTGTAATTGAATTAAAAATTGGGTGTTGTCCTTATTCATGAGAGAGGGATGAAAAACAATGGGATGGAGTATAATTGGAGGAAAGAAGTGTTTATAAGAAAACGGTATGAAAGATAAGAAAGAAGTATGAGTAGGGAATTTATAAAAAGCAAAGACTTGTCAGAGCTCCACAAAACTGAGGACTTGAAAAAAAAGTAATAAATATGTATATATACTATATGTATAAATTCATCAGATCAAAGAAATTTGAAGAATAATACAATAGTAGTACAAGTAAATATCTACCGCATGAATCAACGGAAGCTGTTATCTCCGATTCCGGCATCTAAATGTTTCCTCTAGGTACTCATGCTGCTGTGTATAAACATATATATGTATCTATAGTTTTGACGTGGTGTACATATATATAGTTATTATTTTGCTGTTATGGATGTAACAAGACTAATGATTATAATACCAAATTCATATGTCAATATTAACCCTTCTTGCAAGAAGGGGTGTGATTAACGTTTCTTTATGTTCGAAAATGCGATGACGCGAGCGAAAGATACACCCGATGGACTGTGGATTCAATTTAGGAACAGGACAAGCGGGACAGTCACCTGATGGTAAGTGATACGCTTGCCCATAATGACGTACTGCTAGTTAGGATGATATATACTGCATCAGATCGCGCTTGTCGCCTGAGGCGTACGATGTAGAGTTTCGTTACACCAGTTACATTAGCTACAACGCACTTTAAACCGGAACATAGTAATATTTGCACACTACTGTTTGACGTCTGCAGTAGGAGCTGCTGGACCTAGACGGTCTCCGGCAACAGACTGCCAGCAGTGAGATAGGTAAGGTATAGCCGCCGCAAAGCGCATTAAGGGAGATACTGCCGTTTCCGCAGCATCTTTCTATCAGGCACCGACTGTTCCACGATGGACAAACGTCCCTTATTCGTTTGATGAATTGTAGATGTAAATAATATTTATCCGGCAACAGATAAGACTATGACCTGGCATGCGGCCACCGCGTCCACGCCGCGAGTGGGGACAAACTATTTCTGTCGCCGTACAGTTGTCGATGGAGTAGCCGGGTTACACAAGGTCGCGTACTCAGGGCCAATATGTTCCCAACGACAATTCGTTCGTGTTTACGCTTTTTTTATAATCGCCGTTACGTCGGAGGCGAACACTTTGAACCCGATCAGCGGGTTATTGTTCAAAGACGACGTTTTTGTTAGAGTTTTCTTGTTCGCTTCGTATATAATGATCGTCGTGCGAACAGGAACTCGTTTGCTTGCGTAATTGATTTCGACCTGCGATGTCTCCTTCCTATATTATATATTACAAGATCAAAAGTTAAAGTATACACACTACTCCTAACACAAGCTAGTTTCGTTTGTTATAATTATGTTTTGAAAATACAATACATGTGTAAGGTTTTAGAGGTGTGACGACAAACTCATCTGCTCGCGGTGCACGATGCTAATCAATAACCGTGGCTATGGGTCCCGTATTGGGCCAGCATGGTGTGGCCCAAATACCCCCATAAGAACCTCGACAAACGATGGCCTCTAGTGCCCTATGGTACTGGAGGCCGTACTGATTGTCGGAAAGCCGTTGGATACGGACAGCGCAGGATCGATGGATTTTTGGCGGAGGCCTATGTCCAACAGTGGACGTCTATCGGCTAATGATGTCAATGAACACAGAAATTTCAGTTTTTTTTTTACAGCATTATGTAAAAATAATTTAAGGGTAGTTGTAGCTACTGTGATTTTTTTTTCTACGAAGCCACGAGAAGAGCGAGATTTTCACGTGATAATAAACGCTAACAAAGAATACATACAGCATCACAATGTACTCGTCGCTTTGACACATAAGACATTAGGTATCATTACCTCGGTAGTTTCAGTAACCATAGCGCCCTTCAAACCGGAACACAGTACTGTTTACACTACTGTTGTCAGCTACAAGGAGCTGCGGCGGTACTCATTTAAGCGGTCTCCGGCAACAGACCTACGGCTAGTAGTAATTAGGGCATGAGGCAAAATACTAGGTTTTATAGCGACGACTTGGTGCTGGTGTATATCAGACTAACACCACGTTATTATGGATATAAAATGGTATTTTATATATGTAATAGGAGAAAACTAACATTTCATATTAAATCAGTATTAAACTACATGATATATTTAGCAACAACAAAGATCTAGACTCTTAAATTATCATCAGCCAATAGACATCCACTGCAGGACATATACCTCCCCCAAAGATCTTCACATCTATCGGTCCTGCGTTGTCCGCATCCAGCAGTTTACCGAGCATGGCCTCCGGTACCGCCGGGCTGTTCATGTGGAGGATATGGGACAATCCCTATCACACTGGCCGAATGCGCGTTGGTGGAAACCAGAGCCTTGTTTGTTGATTAGCTGGTTACACCGCAAGCAGGTGAGGTTGGCTTGGGTCCCGTCGAGTTGTTGTGCGGAACCCTATACATCCCTCTGTTTCAAATAATTTACATAAAATATACTATATGAATATCTCGTATGTTATACTTTTGGGGAAGTCTATGTCCAGCAGTGGACGTCTATCAGCTGATGATGAAACAATTTTTGGTTAAATATACTCATACAAAATACACCTATGTTAAAACAATGCATTACATATATATATATATATATTTATATATGTTGAAACAAAACAAACAATACACCACAGTTGGAAGTAGAGCATCGTCGGTGATCCGAGTTTCAGATACTCATTCCGGTTACACTGACGAGCACAAACAGCGGCGGAGCATCAGAAACTATCTTGATATACAAAAGGCTGCAGTGTATTACCATATATTTACATTCAACATATAAACAGGCTTCTTTGGTTTATGTAAATGCCTTCGTTTAATTAAGGCGGTTTTTTTATTCAATTAAGAGACGACACCACCAAGACCAGATTCGTGCGAGCTTTGGTTTTGCTCGATATTCCTGTACGGCTCCGAATCATGATCAAGCCGCGCAGACGACCGGAAGAAAACCGAAGTTTTGAGATGTTGTGTTGGAAGAGAATGCTGCACATACCATACAGCGAAGTGTACCAAATAATTCATTCTCAAGCAACTCAAAATCACCACCAGTTTTTCCACCATTTGCTACAAACGAGTCCGGAGACAACTGGATAATCTGGATAAGCTGGTTGTAGTAGGAAATATGGAAGGCAAGAGATCACGGGGTCGATCGCCTACTCGATGGTCTGACCAGATACAAGCAATCTTAGACACCTACATTCCGAATGTCTTAAGTCGTGGCGAGAACAGAGCGATGTGGAGGCAGCTGGTTGAGGCGTAATTAAGAGCATTTCAGGATAAGAACGACCTTCAGTCATGAAATACATGAAAGCGAAGAAGAGTCGAGAAGGAGGTGAGCCTGATAGGTGATACGCCTGCCTATAACAACATAGCGCTAGTTAGAATGGTATATGCACTACATTCCGCTCGAGACCTAAGATGTCTAGTCTCGTTAGCCCAGTAATTTCACTAGTTGGAGCACCGTTCAAACCGGAATATTCTAACCAGTTTTTCAAACCCCTC
Organism: Ornithoptera priamus; assembly: GCA_029034505.1. Lineage (NCBI taxonomy): Eukaryota > Metazoa > Arthropoda > Insecta > Lepidoptera > Papilionidae > Ornithoptera > Ornithoptera priamus. Next base: position 483,016 of record JARDWD010000517.1, on the reverse strand, counting down.
GCATTTCCACCAGAGCCGACCCCGCTGTATGTCTCAAGGGAGATACTCTTCCTCATTAAGTAAAGCCTTCATACAATCAAAATAACTAACACGTAATCCGCTTGATATAGAGCGGTCATCGCACCCTTAAAACACTAGTAGCACCCTTAAAACTGTAGTACCACATACATACGTACTACAGCCATTACTTTCGAGTGTTGCCAACACTGAACCTTCATCAAATATCTATTTTAATTTATTATTAAACTCCCCACTAAATAGCCAATTGCTGTCAGGACTCTGTTCTCGAAGACCGTCCAGATACCATCACAGCTATTATTCATTCCGTCAGATCATAATGTATAAACCTTATGTTCAGATACGAATGGCGCTGTAGCTAGTGAAATTACTGCGGTAACGAGACTACCACCTTGCGTCTCAAGGTCACCAGCACGCGTTTCTGCGTGTACCATCTTATCTAGTGCCATATTGTCATAGCCAGGTGCATCAGTTACAATCTCAATAGCACAATTTTACTAGCTACCCTCCAAACCGGAACACCGTTATGATTCCACACTGCTGTTTGGTAGCAGAAAGAGCTGCGTTGGTACCTATACGGTTTCCGGGAACACATCCACCATCAGACTTTCCTGCGACTAACACTCCATACCACATAACGTATTACATAAAAAATATTAATGACAAGTGGAAGCGGATAAAGGATAGAGAGACGATCACCTGCCAAGAGAACACACGACCTGGTGAAGAAGGCAAGGAATCATTAGATGATGGCTTCACACCGATCACACTGGAAATCAATTGGGAAGTCTATGTTTTGCTGTGAATAGGTTTAAATGGTGAATTCATGGAAGCATCCCTACCTGATCGATGTGGGAATCTTTGGGACACCTATGTCTAGCAATGAACACCTATCAGCTGATAATGATGATGATGATCCTAGAAAATAATCTTGAAATCTGGTTGGTAGAAATATTTGATGATATAGAGTGGAGCAGACTTAAATACCATTCTAAAAGAATAGCGGAAGACAGCATCAGTTTTCTCACGTTGACAAATTTCAATTTGAAGATGTTGCTCCATGATGATGACGAAGTTAATAATAAATTAACGAGTATCTATCAGGGAGGACAGGTTCCCTTTGGCAATGTCTTCAGCCGCCGTTACGATTCTACGTAAAGCTGAAAATAAATGTGCATCGGTTTATGCCAGATGACATCTTGTTTACTTCTAGATTTAGATGAACCAACCTTCGAGGACATCAGCGGAGTATATCGAAGAATCGATCGTAGATTCAAGTGGACGAACATTTCGTTGCTTATTTATTTTTATTTTTTTTCTGCGACTTGGCGTTGGTCCAAGTTGTCATTTTTTCCGCCTCTCCGCCGGATGCCAAGTGCTTATAGTATTAGACACTGCACCTTATGACGTCAGCGGCATAGCAGCTCATTCAGCTTGGCACCCGACCCCCGCGCGAGATCTCGAATCGAAATCGAATTCTTTATATCTGCGCTGCAGCGGCAGTTTCGTGTCATATGCTGCTCCTCATACAGCAGGATATGAGATGGAACTTTACTATATATAAATAAAACTCCAAGTTTATATACATGAAACATGCTGCTCTTACGTTGAATGGCGGTCTCTTAAGTATCACTTCCGTTTGCTCTGTAGTCTTGGACTATTAAGAATAGGGTTAAGGTAAGCTGTACCTGTCGTAATAAGCGGCTAAAAGAGCTCGCGTGTTTATGGTCTTTGAAGGTGGGGACCTGATTGCCCACTAAGCGAACCCTGAGTGAACGACAAGTACAGGATGGTCTAGTTCTTTTCGTACAAAAGCGAGTGTCGAAGAAGGCTATAGCCTTCCCTGGTCTGCTTCAAGCGTAATGCCGGTAGATACCGGTGCGATCTGCAGGTATTCCCGATGCCTCCTGCAACGCACTGAGAATAACCACCGAGGGGGGTTTACCGAATGAAAATCCCATATAACTTTATCCTTCCCCCAGAAACAAGGTCTTATTCGAAGATTTCTCCCTCGATAACAAAAAAAAGGGTATCACTTCCGGCGACTACATTTACAACTTTGTGCTACAATATTAATTTTGTAGTTTTGACAAATATTTTAAAGTTATCGTAGTCGACTATATTTTCAACAAGAATTAGTCGCATGCGACATTGTTCACGATTTATCGCGTCCCTGAAATGAACTATTCGCATTAACGTCACATGTCGCTGAAGTTACTTATCCTGTTTACTGTGCAGTGCTCTTACACAACACTAGTAAGATTCACCTGTAGGTTAACAGTAGGGTCAGCATAAGTGTTAGGTTATAGAAAATTATGCTTTTTTTTTTGTGGCGAAGCGACGGAACGAGCGAGATATCAGCGTGATGGTATATGATTTCTTGTCCATAACAATGTATGACGTATGTCGATGACAAAGAGAGCATGGAAAAATTACTGAAGGGCGCTGTAGCTGACGCGACGTGACGAGCGAAACGTTCACGTGATAGTAAGTGACAATAAAGATGGTCATACAGCATCATATTGCAATCGTCGCTTTGAGACGTATGATAATTATCGTTACCCTGGTACCCTTCAAACTGGTAAACTACTGGAGTAATGTGTGTAATGCTGGTTGGCGACAGAAACAGGCGCTGCTGTGGTAGCTACCTACATGATCTCCGGCAACGAAGACCTAACACCAGTAAAGGATAGTACACACAGCAGCACATTGTGCTCGTTCACTTAAGATGTAAGTTATTAAAGTTCCGTCAGCTCGGTAATTTCACTAGCTGCAGCACCCTTCAAATCGGAATATGGTAATATTTGCACACTACCGTTTGTCGGCTGCAATAGGCGCTGCTGTGGTACCTAGACGGTCTACGGTAACACACACTACCACCCTTTCCGAAACGTATCCATTTATTAACATACTTATAAATGAAACACGTATTCGTCATCACAAATTCAAACACTAGCTATGTTACCAGTAACATGATTACCATATCTCTCGCCGTCACAAGCTGCGTGTCAACACGGCTGTCATTTAGCACTTATTTTTTTTTTTTTAAATATTCACCGAACTCAAATCAGAGCTCACATCACAGCTCGCCTCGTATTACGCTGTCAACTGCAACAAATGTCATCTGTCAAGCGCTCACAGATCAGTCTGTCAAATTACCAAGACAGTAGCAACCGTAACACTGCGGATTGGTTACACGCTTTTGTAACTTTATCAGCGTATATGTCACTCAAACGTCATCATCATCATCAGTAGATCATTCACTCTAAAATACTCGATCCGATACCGGATGATGATTTGGAGATAACTATCTAGCGCTAGTTGGGATGATATACAGCCCGACGGTGTGCTTATCACTAAACATAAGATGTGAACTCTTGTTACCGGAGTAATTTCCTTAGCTACAACGCCCTTTAAACCGGAACACAATGTTTACAGACTACGTACTTGTTGGCGGAAATAGCTACTACGGTATTATCTACCTGTTTTTTGTTTTAAGTGGGGGAAATACCTTTGCGTACCTGCTCTCACGGGGACAAAGACAGGTTATGTCGGACTTGCACCGACTAAAACCTCCACGATCCGCCTCGCTTTTCAGCGGGGCCACGGGAACATTTCCGCGTAGCCTCGCGAATCCGCCAGCGCCAGCTGCACCGGGCAGCCTACCTCGCAAGAACCGCTCCCTTTCTACCCCTACAAGTCTCAGAACACACACCGCGCCCTCTTCTCGACCACTTATCGCCACTTGGAAACGGATCCCCCGAATCCTTTACCTAAAGACCAGGGGAGTCAATAGAGAAAATATTTATAGGTGCCTGCTGAGCCGCGGTGAATGGTAGCAGTCCCTTCGCGGCCGCATTAGCAGTACGGTACCACTTTATCTCGGAGGGTAGGGTAAAACGGCGACAATACCGGCACTCCTCTCCCCCTGCAACTCCACAACGGCTGCGAAGAACAGTGCGAATCTACCACCGCAGCTCACATAGCACACCTGAAGTAGCTACCTCGTGCCGGCCATTCAGGTTCCTCTTAACTTGACCGTGGGCGACCACGCCACGGCTACTGAGCACCACCGCCGCAATACGTGAACCTGTTTGATGGGACGGTGCTACCTACTCAGACGGTCTCAGCCAACAGAGACCTACCGGAAGTAAAATATTATTTAAAGCAATGTTTTTAACAACTTCTAAGAACATAACTAATATGATCCGTTTGTATCATTGAGTATTTTATTTAGTTTGTAATTTTTTTTATACCACGAAGGTGGCTGACAGATCAGCAGTAACACCATAGGTATCACCTTTTTCGAAGAACTTAAACACTATCTGAATACATGATACTACATCTTTAAGTAGTGTATATATTCTATGTAGTTGATAATATTTCCGTCGTTTAGTACCCAAGTATTAATGAGGGTAGAGCGATAAAATATCCACCTAAATTTGTAACGAGTCGGACGTAAATTATGAAGTAACATGTCGTCCGTCATAAAATTCTTATATATTCTATTTCTGCGGAGATTAAGAGTCTGTTAAGAACGTTCGACGGCATTTGGACCGGTTCCAGGGTGTGATGACGAGCACCGGGTATCGCGTGTCGCGTGTCGCGGCGCCGTTATCAAAACACTGTTCGTTAATTTCATATTGAAAATAAAACGTTTATTAATTGTGGTGTTGTTTGTTCATCATCATCATCATCAGCCGATAGACGTCCACTGCTGGACACAGGCCTTCCTTAAAGATTCCCATATCGATTGACCAGGGGAATCATAGGAGATTTGAGTCATTTCCCACCACGCTGGCCTAATGCGGGTCAGTGGGAGCAAGAGCCTCGTTTGTTGATTAGCAGGGTGCACCACGAGCAGGTGAGGTTGACTTGGGCCCCGTGAGCTGTTGTGCAGAACCACTTACTCCCCGTACCGTTTGTTGGGGTCCCATTATTAATAGGAGTATACCACTGGAAGACCTCAGGCACAGCGACCTCATTCTTCATAGATCGAACTTTAAAGAACAATTAATGAGGTGCCAGCAGTTTCGTGATTACTATGACGGCAGTGCTTCTGTCAACCCAGTGTTTCAGTGATGATGGCTACTGCCTATCACTCAAAAGGTAGTGATAAGGCAAAGTTAATTTAACCAGCGATGAAATCCCTACAATCAAGTTTTTCTTATTTAACGAAGCAACAACACAAGCGAGACATCTACCTGATGGTAATTGCCATACTGCAGTGGACGTGTAACGGCTGATGATCATGATCATGATGAAGTGCCTTAACTACAACTGACTTGCACAAAATAACGTGGTGCTAATTAGAGTAGTATACAGAACTACACATTGAGCTCGTCGTCTTGAAACATGAGACCTTGAGTCTCGTAACCCAAGTAATTTTACTAGCTGCAGCGCCCTTCAAACACTACTACTGTCGGCTGCCAGACGCTGCAGTTGTGTACCTACCTAGACTGTCTTCTACGAGAAAGACCTACCACCAGTAAAGTATAAAAAAAAGCAATAATTTTTTTTAATTTTATGAACCTAATGAAAGCTTTTACACTGAAAGCTTTTTTGTAACAGTAATTATAGGAAGCTTTAAAACTTTTTAATGTACTTCGAGTAAATTTGGAGTGTAGTAATATCTTAACGGCGGCAGTAAAGTATCGACAGTAAGCTACGGACGTTAAGTTCCACATCGATAGAGACATCAGGAAGCCGTTAGTTGGCCGCGACGTTACTGCCAGCTGGTGGGTCGTAAAACACGGCGGTGTGTCCTGGACTTTATCGCGCCGCCCCGCCGCCGCGGCTGAGGGCATCGAGGATGTGATTTATGGTCTCTCCAAATACACTCGCCACTTATACCACATCATCAGCAGAAACACGTCCACAGCTGGACGTAAAATCCTCCTCAAAAATGTATACGTCTTTAGGCGTTAAAGGAGAGGTTTGGGTCATTTCCCACCATGCTGGCCTAATCCCGGTTGGCGGGAGCCAGGGCCTCGTATGTTGATTAGCAGGTTGCACCAGGAGTAGATCAGGTTGGCTTGGGTACCGTAATTCGTTGTGCGGAACCCCTTACGCCCTTTAATTTTAAATGTTGCCAGTTATTAACCAAAGTAACGATGCCGATTAGGGGTGTAACGGATTCCGCCCAACATCACACAGAGTCCGGGTCAACCTCATCTGCGCAAGATGCATCCTGCCGAGGCTGAGGGATAAGATACCGATACAAAGTGCAATATATATATATTTTTTTTTTCATAAATAACTTTAATATTTTTGTTTATTATTCATCGAAATGATTTGTATTGATGATGACTTATTGCGGGCAGGTTTCCGACGAGCTGATGTTTATCCGTCTTTGATATCAATGCGAGAGTTGGCCGAGTGTTTAATTAACTGGAGGGGAAAAAAAATGAGTTACCGCTTTTAATTTGGGTCGCATGTGCTGTTTACTTTAGCCTCGAAGTTCGCACGGACACACAAACATACATACACATATATATATATATATATATATTTGGTAATATGATCAACAGTTCATAATTTATAATAATTATGTTAATAACATCGTCCGAGGGTAAATAATAAATCAACGCGTCAACCCTTATTGTTGCAATACTTATAATATGTACACTACAATAGTTCGTCAATATTCTATTCAACGTAATGACGACGAATATACGTTCACTTGATTATAAGTGATACGCTTAACAGTAATGTGGCGGTAATTAGGATAAAAGCAGAATTAAATCGCAAACGTGGTCCGGTTTGTAGGTCGTTGTAGTAAGTGAAATTACTGGGGTAACGAGACTCAACATGTCTCGATACGCCGAGCGTAACTTCGTGTAGTATATACCATCTAAGTAGCTCCACGTTGTTATGGGCAAGCGTATCACTTATCATCAGGTGAACGTCGTCTCATAGATTCATTGAATAAAAATAATTTTAATTTCTATATTAAACATTGCTTCTGTTGTTTCAACTGTTGAAGTGCAATACATTACAACAACAATGGACAACCGGAAGAGCGACGATGTTTGTTCAAGGACTAATAAATCTGAAGTACGGCCGATTTGAGAAATATGCGACTTAAAAGCAGAGGACGCGCAGCAATGTTCAGACGATTTTAGTCTCTATCGCTAAAGTTATAAAGTTGATTTTTGTATGTGCCCGACATTGTAATGAGCCTGTATAATCATCCATTATACTGCAGTACTGGAGCGCGCACGTTAACGAGCCTCAAAACAATTTGATTGTAGTTTTTGGATGCGGCATTAATGTTTTACGGCTGTTAATAGTTAACGATTATTATAATGAATAGTTAATGATTCATTCATTATACAATAACATCCACATACGCCTTCCCTAAAGATCTCCGGTCCTATACTGCTCACATCCAGCGGCTTCTCGCGACCTTTGGAAGGCCATTTCCCACAACGCTGGCCCGATGCGGGTTGGGGAATCCAGAGCCTCGTTTGTTGACTAGCAGGCTGCACCAGGAGCAGGTGAAGTCTACTCGAGTTCCGAGAGTTGTTGTGCGGGACACCTTACATCCCTAATGACTAATTAGCCGTAATTAATATGAATAACGTTATAGTTATGCGGAGTTCTTTGTTTAGATACCACCATAATCATATACTGGTGGTAGGTCTCTGCTGCCGGAGACCGTCTAGGTAGATACCACCGCAGCGCCGATTTCAGCGTTCATCATCTCTGGTACAGACCTGTATCCTCATCTTTTTAGTCACGTGTACCGCCGAGGGAGGGTACCTATTGAGCGAGTTATAGTCCAGGGAACGCTCGAGATTACCACGCCACGAGGTAAATCGTCTATGAGATGGATTGACGAGATAAATACAGCAGTAAATGGCTCATCATCGTTACCACTATAAGAATGCACGCGGAAGGTTACCATCAAAGAAGAGCGGTGTGACGTATTGTGAAGCTTGCCACCAACACCTAAAAGGATGACCAAAGCCAAGAGTGATACAGACGAAAAAGAACACTTAATATCAGGTAAATGTCCTGATCGTCTCGTCGCTTCGGTGAATAAAAAAAAAATTATAATTACTGTCAATAGACCTTATACCAGCAGTTGTTCACTAAGGATGATGAGTCTCCGAAGGAATTACTTAAAGTATCCCCCTCCTTTCGCGAGCTGACCTCTGTTCCCAGTAACAATAGGACCTAATAAGTTTTCGCAAATGTTTATTGTAACTTACGCACGTCCAAAATATATTTCCGTAACGATCTAATAAATGGCAACCCGCTGGATATTGAGGGAAACTTTAGAGCTTACAGAAGCTGCAGATGTTCCATAAGCTAGAAACTGATTTAATCATCTAAAAGCCTTTTCGTATTTTTTTTTCAATCTCTAGAGAAGAAGACGGAAGGAGAAATGTTTAACGGTTAATGTTAGATTTGCTAGGCCGTAACCGTCTGTACCAGCGCAGCTTCTATTTATGTCGACAAACTACCGTGTTCAAGTTTGAAGGGCGCTGTAGCTAGGGAAATTACGATCACGAAATTTAACATCTTATGGCTTAAGAGGAGTGTAAGGGTTCTCGCACAGGGACCCAAGCCAATCTCACCTCGCCAACGAGGCTCTGGCTCCCGCATTGAGCCAGCGTGGTGGAAAATGCCCCAAATCCCCTCATATGAACCCAGCCCTTAGTGCCCAGCGGTAACGTACGCTAAGTTGACTGTATGTGGAGATCTTTGGAGAGGCCTAATGTCCTGCAGTGGACGTCTATCGGCCGAGGATGATGGTGTCTTAAAACTGAATAGGAGCTGCGGTGGTTTCAACCTAGACGGTTTCTACCATCATTAATATTTTCACACATCTTGATGCTGATTAGATGCTGTTCCTTAAAGTGAATTTATAAACTAGACAATACTTTCATATTCGATATTAATCATCAAGGATAGACGTCCACTGCTGGACATATACCTTCGCCCAATTCGGGTTGGTGGGAGCCAGAGCGACTTGATTAGCAGAGTGCACCACAAGCAAGTAAGGTTGGAACCTATGAGTTGTGCGGGAACCCTTACACCCCTTGTTGTCGGTATTAAAATCATTTAAAGCATCGAAGAATCGAGACAAAACATGCTTCCAACCCTTTCATTCATAACAAGGTAAAATATAAATATTTATAAAACAACCCTGACCCGTCGGTGGATACAACAAAAATGATGTTTCATTACAAACATAACAGTTAATTCTCATCTTGATTGCATTTGGCCGGATGACAAGTTGCTGGACCTTCGCGTCGGTGCGTCACCAACACTCAAATAATATTATAGTTAAATTTAAGGGTGGTAATTTGCCGAATTAATTAATAAAGCAGACAGCGGGGTAGTTCGATATAAAACAACCTGTTTAGCTGTATAGGATAAATTAAGCATAAAGCATTAATTAATTATGTAAAGTAAGAGCGGCATGTTCACCTGATGGTAAGTTATACACTTGTCGATAACGTGGCGCGGGTTAGGATGATATACATAACACCGCATTGCGGTCATTGCTTTACATATTACACTAGTCTCAACGCCCTTCAAACCGGTACGCAGTAACGTTTGCACAGTTGTTCTAGGCCAATGTGGTGTTGTGTATATCATAACTAGCGCTTGTTATCGACAGGCGTATCACTTACCATCAGGTGAACGTCGCGCTCGTCTCATCGCTTCGAAGAATAAAAAAAATGCTTTTGTTTATATGTATGTAATTTAAAACATACCAATAGAGTATACAAATTGAGGTTTCTTTTTTCAATAACGATTTACACACCCTTAAGTTGTAAATGTTTCACTTGAATTGGGGTAATAAACAAAATATTTTGAAAAGAATCTACCCTAATAGTCTAAATATAACAAACAAGATATTTTACAAGCAGAGAAATTATGAAATTAATTTAACAATTCTATGTATAATAAATCATAACATACAACCCCCATTCTGTACTACGCGAAATAAAGAATTTAGGGGTGAAAATTAAATTAATAGGTTTAGGGAAGCAGCCCGTTAAAAAATGAATCGCAGAACTCGGCAAAATAGGAGAGCAATGTGTTAGACGATTTCAACATCCTTTCATCTGGGAAATTTATAACACGAAAAAAGGAAATGTCCTTTTTAATTTTTTTTTTAAAGAACTGACGAGACGGACCGGTCGTTCACCTAATGGTAAGTGATACGCGTGTTCATAACATGGCGCTAGTTTAGTATAAACAACACCACATTGTACTCGTCGCTTTGGGACACGATGTTGTGCTCTTTCCCCCAGTAATTTCACTAGCTACAGCGCCCTTCAAATTTCTGCGTACTACTCTGTGGGGGTAGTAATAGACGCTATGGTCTACTTAAATGGTCTCTGGCAACGGAGACTTACCATCAGCAAAACAGGCAAATACTTAATCCATAATTTTTAAATAAGAAGTCAAATCTTGTTAGTAGTAGCAGTTTTTCTAGTGACATTGTCCTTTAAGCCAGAACAGTTTATACTGTGTATATATGTGATAGTACTGTGCGAAACATTACTGTGATCCGGTTTGAGAGGCGCTGTAGCTAGTGTTATTACGGGGGTAATGACACTCAACATCTTATGTCTCAAGGCGACGAGCGCAATGTAATGGAGTGTATACCATTATAACTAGTGCCACGTTTTTTGGGCAGGCGTATCACTTACCATCAGGTGAACGTCCCGGTCTTGACGTTTAATTAAATATAAAAAAAGAATTGTTTAGTCGACCTGATTGTATATTTTTTTGCTACATCCTGTTACTAGAGCGGATAGTTCTACCCTGTAGTCTCAGGCTATTAAGAATAAGACCGAGATTAGATCCGTCTGTCGTAGGAGGCAACTAAAGAGGTTTTCAGGTTCGTGAGCTGTGAAGGTATAGGCCAGCATTACCCACAAAGCGAATCCGAAGTAGCAAAGGGAGGGTACTAGCGAGGGTTATGGTACTCCCTGGTACGCGTTTAGGCGCAGTGCAGGGAGGCACATATGTGTTCTGTACGAGATCCCGGAGACTTTTTCAAAGCACTAAGACTTACCATCTAGGTTTTAGTGGGTAAAAATGTAATCCACCCTTCCTCCCAGAAACATGGTATAGTTTTCGAAGATTTCTCCCTAGATAAAAGAAACGAGATCAGATAGTTGGCGATGTAATAATGTTGTTACATCAATTAAGATTCGCATAAACAAAACAATAGAGCGTCGGCCCGGGTAAATTGCTTCCTGTCCAATATTAAGTTCGGAGGAAGCGGCACGCGATGAGATTTTAGGGGAGCATTATTATCTGTCGACACGCACACCTCCCTCTCCATCCCCCAACAATTACATACAGCCGTGATTTATAACGATATATCTTTTATTAGGCAACGTTATTACTATATGCTATACTACCGTTTGTTATATTATATACAAGAACTGTTAAAAGTGCTGGCTGGTCACCTACTAGGTGGACAGACGATCTGATGAAAGTCGCGAGAAGCAGCGGGATGTGGGCAACGCAGTACCGTTCAGCATGGAGATCCTTGAGCGAGGCCTATGTTCAGCAGTGGGCGCTACTATGCCCTCTATATTTACAAGAACTAAAAGGCTACAACTACATTTTTAAACTAGCTCCTTGTTTAGTAACCGGAAGTTCACGATGCTCTAGGTCTAAGGTTTTGTTGGAGTTGCAGTAGCTTCTTGCATCCTACACCAGATGGAAATGTTTACTACTGAATCGTCCTAATGCAATGCAAATCCTTTACAACTAACCACACACATATATATATATATAATAAAAATGGGTTTTGTTTGTTCGCCAACCACGTGAAAACTAGTGAACGTATCGACACGGGAACAAACCATTTCGGCGCGGACCCGTTACTATAGCAACCGCATAAATAGCACGAAATAAAAATGTTTATAATAGTTAATAAGAAATAATGTATACATGTATACCTGTGTAGAAATTAATAAATAGCCATTAACCATCTACAAATCATTCCGCGTCCAATGCTCATGTACCTATGTTCATACGTTCACTAGTTTTCACGTGATTGGCGAACAGAAAAAACCCATTTTCATGATGTATATATATATATAGCCGTCTCGCTTACAAATTGCTATAATGACAAAAGCTTTCAAGTGACCCGCCTCTTAGCTTTTTCATTGGAATATTCCCAGAGGGCAACGTGAGACGACCAATAATAATATAAGTAATGCTTGGGGAGCGGTAAATTTCGTTTATGAACCCTTTTGAAGAGTTTTTTCCTTGGTTAAGTATTGCTAGATCAGGTCAGGACGAATATTTGATAGAACAGTACATTAAAGTAGTATATATATACCCTTGAGGCTATTAACCTCCGTCGAGTTTGTGCAAGTCTAGGTAAGTTTTACCACAGTCTCTCCAGATTACTATGACTACATAATAAAAAGGTTTACTGAACAATTCGAAAATTAAAAGGTTTGATTCTTACTGAAGTTAAGTAACAGCAATCTTAATCTAATATATATCATATATATAAGCGATAACACTCTTCGTGTTGTACTACTCGGAGATGTATGGGTTTGATGTCCATCGAATTATCTAAGAATAATAACATATATAAATATAAGAATAAAATATCACCTTAACAATTTACTGGTGGTAGGTTTCGTGAAGACCGTCTAGGTACCACCACAGCTCTTACTTCTGCCACCGAACAGTATGCAAACATTAATATGTTCCGATTCGAAAGGCACGGTACTGGAGCTATTGACATTACCGAAGTAACGAGAATGAACATTCACATAATCTATATCTCAAATCGACGATCGTAATATGGTGTTGTGTATGTCATACTAACTATCGCTATTTTATTATGAGCAGGCGTATCACTTACCATTAGGGAAACGTCCCGCTAGTCTCGTCTGTTCGTCGAATTAAATAAAAATAATTTATTTTGAAGTCGAATAAATATATGAATCCACAATAAAAGTATATATATATGTATGTATCTATATATATGAATTCCGTGGGCTGAATCGTTTGCTGAAAGTTTCAGCTGACCAACAATGCATTGGAGTAAAGTTCCCCGATGGCGTATTCATTGCCTTTAAACTACCGATGAAACGTTTCCCTATTAGAAGTTTGCTAAATTACAACTTTTTCAATTACTTAAAAGCTTTAGACTGCTGATAATAGTCGAACAGTTAAAAAAAAATTCTAAAGTTAATTTTTTTTTAACTTTATCCCTCTCTTCAAATCTTATTCCTTATGTCGAAGAATCGTGGCTACTTCCATCCATTCTCTTGTCTTTACGATGTTTCGACATTTTGTCCTATTTCCGGCTACTCGAGAGCATTGTAGACTGGAGATATCATCATCATCATGTGGACAGACCGTCCACTGCTGGACATAAGCTTCACCCAAAGATCTCCACATCGATCTTTCCTGCGTCACTTACAGTTATATCGTTACACTTTTCATAACTATGATAACTAATTTTCGTTAAGTACTTACATATAATTAAACTGATACAGTTCACAGTGAAACGTTCACCTGATAGTAAGTGATACGCCTGCCCATAACAACGTGGCGCTAATTATGATGATATACACAGCGCCAAATTGTTCTCGTCGTCTTGAGACATAAGACGTCAAGTCTCGTTACCCCAGTAATTTTATTACCTACAGCGCCCTTCAAACCATGAAATAATATGTTTGCATATTATTGTTAGGCTGTGGAAATAGGCGCTGTGGTGGTACTAAAACATGTAAGCATCATCATCATCTCTGGTCCCATTACATTTGGCGTCGACGCAATGTCTTCTTTTATTCTCTTCTATGTCGCCGTCACATTTTACAAGTATACCCTCATATAAACAATCTATCTCTTCTTTTCTCCACTTACACCCTAACACATATATACAGATAAATAGAAACTGTGTCGGTCTGTTTGTTCCGGTTATCCTCCCTAATGGCCGAATGGAATATAAAAGCAAATTTATCCGGAAAAGAAGTAAGATTCTCAGACATCCAACGACCTCTGTCGGCTGAAATCATAAATCACCCATCTGGGTCAGGCCTTGGCGCCCTTTCGACCTCTAGTGGGACGCAGGTCCCGCAGCCTCCCCGACGTCTATATCTAGCTCTGAGATAAGCCGCTACGCTTCAACCATTATCTTTGATCAATATTTGATTGAAGTCAAGATAAACTTATTTATCAATTTAATCACAAGCACTATTGGTGTATTAAAAAATATTAACTGGTGGTAGGTCTCTGTTCAGCCCTGTAGTGTCGGGCTAGTAAGAATAGGATTAAGGTAAGCCCTGCCTGTCGTCGTAGAAGGCGACTAAAACGTCTAGGAGTTTTGCGGGCCTCAGAGGATGGGTGTCCTTATCTTTCAGTAAGCGAACCTGCGTGGGACAGCGTATGGCTGTATGGATGGTGCCTAGGAGGGTTTGGCCCTTCCTCGGAGTCTTGCTAACACAAAGTGTAGAGGGGCACCGGCTCGTTCTATACGAGATCCCAGAGTCTCTCCGAATGCATTGATGTAGATCACCGAAGAGGTTTTAGCGAGTATGAATCTCATATAACCATGACTTCCCCGCGAAGCAGAGCATTATTTCGAAGATTTCTCCCCTGAAACCAAAAAGAAAAATCTCCGTTGCCGGAGACCGTTCAAGCTCCAACCGAGTTCCTATTTCTGCTGATAAACAGCATTCATATATTGTATTGTATTGTATATATTCATACATATTATTGTGTTCTGGTTTGAAAGGAGTTGTAGCTAGTGAAATTACTGGGGTAACGAGACTTAACATTTTATGTCTAAAGGTTATTGATACAATCTGGTGCTGTGTATGACATCCTAACTAGCCCCACGTTGTTATGGGTAGGCGTATGACTTACCAGTAAGTAAACTTCCCGCTCGTTTATTGCTTCATTGTATAAAGTGTTGAACACGGTTACCCCAGTAATTTCACTAGCTACAGCGCTCTTAAAACTGGAACACAGTAATGTTTGCGCTCTACTGTATACACTTTATTAAAAATTATAAGAATAGTAATATGACATCACAATTCTTCCATCTATCGTTTAATTATATATATAAAAAAACTAAGAAGGTCTCTTCCAACAGAGGCTTACCATCAGTATATACGGTTCACTTGTGTCAGGAACACAGCGGTGGTGCCATGGCGACAGGTTTCTGAACCTTCATATTCCACGAATGCGTGGCTCAATGAAATCGGTGAATCCGTTCCGTAAAATCGTACAAATAAAGGGGACCCCTTGGATGCCGGCCCAGCCAATCCCCCGAGGATTTCGCGAAATTACACTCTCGCCGTACCCTCGGTGCTGTAAGGGAGGGAGGGAAGTGCGAAAAAAATACGGTTTTTTTTATACGTCTTTCATACGACGGTTTACGTTAGTCGCTTCCGAGGATATTGTCTATATTTCACGACGACGGGTAGTGCCTTTTAAAGGAAATTTCTTTTTTATATCCTATTGATAATTATCATCTTAAAGAAGATTTGATTTTTGATATAACTACTCCACGAGCTTTTAGCCACGTCTCAGTTCCATGTCAACAGTGGCAACACGCATAAGTTTTTTGTCTTCCGTCACAGCGGTATCCGAAACGAAATGATGCCGCGTTGCCTCCCGACCGCTGCTCGTCTACCACCGCTTTAAACCGCCGAGCCTGCTTACCTACCCTCCCCTACCCTACCCTCTAATTATACATCTGCCGCTGTAACCGCGTCACCGGTGCGGTGTTCCGTCGTGTCGTTTTGTTTATACAAAAATATAGTTTTAGTCGTGTAGCGGCGCTGTGCGAGCACTTGCCGCGCTGAATTAGCTGAATTAGCTGAATTAGACATTATTGCAGCGTAACGAAGCGGTTTCAGTAATTAACGGGCCAAGTTTCTGTAGTGCGACCGCGCAGCTTGTAAAATATGAAACTACAGCGACGGTAGCCGTCTTATATTTAATTATACAGTCGTTTCCGTTTACTGTGTATCGAAATCGTCACACTATCTTCGCATTCGCATGGGGCAGTGGGCAAAGTACATTGCTCGTAGTACCGACTGCCGATGGGACGGTATGGTACTCAAGTGGCGGCCGCATTCCTGCAGACGTAATGTCGCGGAAAGCAGTTGCAGGCAGCGCAGGATCGATTAATCTCGATATCCTCAAGAGATACTTATGTCCAGCGATGGACATCTATCGGCTGATGATCTTATATACATATATAATGAGTGACCTCATTCGGAACATCATCGATTGTATGCGCGTCAATAATTCAGTCCCAACTTTCGGTTTTTTTTTATTCTATGAAGCTAGTAATTAAATGGGACTTTCTTCTAATAGTAAGTGATAAGTCCATAATCGTGGCGCTGGTTTGGTTGATACTGCTGCACTACATTGCGCTAGCCTTGTTCGTCTTGTTACTAATGGAAGATCTCCGTTACCGGACACTATAGTTCTGTATCTGCGCAGCGCCCATTTCTAATCGAAACAAAAGTATGCAAACATTACTGTATTCCGCTTTGAACGGCATTGTGGCTAGTATAATTACTGGGGTAACGAGACTCAACATTTCACGTTTCAGGCGATGCGCGCAATGTGATGCATTATATAACATCCTAACTAACGCCATGTTATGGGCGGGCGTATTACTTACCACCAGTTGAACGTTCCCCTCGTGTCGTCGCTTCATTGTAAAAAAAAGTTTTATATAACACAAATTTATTTCAGTTTACCAGCGTAAACTCTTCGACAAAAACTTCTATGATGGGGAACTTTCATAAAGTGGTGCTCCAACGTTGGAAGATTCTTCTTATATTCGTGAATTTACTTCCATTTCCTTTAAAAATATTCGCCGGTAATAAAGGATGGCGGTGGGCCATTTGAGGCGACCTTCGGCGTCTGGGTGGAATCCCATCCATTGTTATGCCGGCGGCGTCGAGCAATTTATGAGTTATGTTAGAGGAAGGACAATGAATAGTCAAGGAATGCGTTCAACGTCCTTGTTATCTATTTATATATAGCTACACAACTACTCGAGCTATATATATATATATATATATATAGAAATTTATCTCAGTTTGTACCTATCTGTTACGGGTGGTGGGTCTGTTGCCACACCATCACCACGCACCACCGCAGCACCTATTTCTGCCGACAAGCACTACTGTGTTCAGATTTAAAAGGAATGGTAGCTACTAGAATTAATAGAGTAACGAGACTACAACCTACGTCTCAATAAAGGAAGATCACAATGTGGTGCCGTCTTTACCATCCTAATTAACTCCCAGTCGTTATGGACATGCGTATCAATTACCACCAAGTGAACGTCTTGCTCGTCTCATCGTTTTGTTGTATAAAAAAATTATATAAACAGATGTCGTAATGAATTTTCATCTTTCAGTTTTCTAACAGCTTTAACTGTTAATGAAAATCAACTTACTTATAATTAATACTTTAAGTCTATTCAAATATTACTTTTATCATCATCAGCCGATAGACGTCCACCCTTGGACAGTCCTCCTCCAAAGATTTCCACATTGATCTGGTAGGAATTAATATGGGGGATTTGGACCAATTCTCACCACACTAGCCCAATGCAGGTTGGTGGGAGCCAGAGTCTAGTTTGTTGATTAGCAGGGAGCACCGCGAGCAGAAGAGGTTGGCTCGAGTTTCGTTAGTCGTACAAAACCCCATATACTTTTAGGTCCCGATTGGATACTAATAATAATCTAGAATTATAATAAAACTGTTGACAGTACGTCTATATTCCACTAGTATATTACGTATCACGATTTCAACTGAACATATATATATGTATATATTACAAATAACTCTAAATAAATATGTCGCTTGTGTAACATTACTACAATATATGTTAGGTCTCGCCCGCTGGAGACTATCTAAATAGATCCCTAGGGTATATTTCTGGCGCTAAGTAGCAGTGTGAGGAAACTTAAACATTACTTGTTAACCGTAAGTCATAAAATCACGCGTAAACTGTTCCAGTGAAATTAATGGAATAAAGTGCTGAAAGAACAGTGTATCTGTGTAAACATCTTAACTGGCAGTTACTTTAGTAACCGCCTTATCGTAGCGGCGTATCGTTTACAGTTTGCTATACCACTCGCCCGTATGGATGATTTAGACCGTTTTAAAAGAATATACCAAAAATAGATGCCCTTTCAGGGGTTGACCTTCAGCCATGAAGAGGCACGGAAAGGGGATGCTTTTTTATAAAAAAAGATGTTGCTGTCCCCTTTTAATTTAAGAGGTTGGTTTTTGAACTTTTTAGTTTAACTAATTTTATAACTGATTTTGATAGATGGAGGAATTGTGATCTCATGTTATTCGGATGACGTACAGAGTAGGTTTTTAATAAAGCGTATAAAGCGGTGCGCAAATATTACTGTATTCAAGTTTAAATGGCGTTGTAGCCAGTGAAATTACTGGGGTAACGAGGTTCAAGATTTTTATTATTCAACGAAGCGACAAAACCAGCGGGAAGTATATCTAATGGTAAGTAATACGCCTGCCTATAACAACGTGGCACAATTAAGATATTATACATGCCACCGCATTGTGTTAGTCACCTTAACATAAAATGTTAAGTCTTGTTACTCCAGTAATTTGACTAGGTACAACGCTCTTCAAAGCAGAATACAGTAAGGTTTGCACACTACTGTTTGGCAGCAGAAATAGGCGTTGCGGTGTTATCTACCTAGACTGTCCCTGAAAATTAGATCTACCACCAGTAACAAAACGAAGAAGACGAGCACAGTGTAGTGCAGTGGACATCATCCAAACCAGCGCCACGATATAGATAGACGTATCACTTACTATTAGATGAAAGTCCCATTTTACTCCTAACTTCATAGAATTAAAAAAAATGATATATAGTATATATAAACAAAAATTAATATAATAAAATATTTTATATAAATTATGCGTTAATACAACAACAGACAACAGACGCGACCGCACGCCGCGGCAGACAGACTGCGACTGAATTATTCTAGATTCCTGATGATGATAACGCTGCGAGCCATTCGACTTTAAACAGCTTATCTGACATTGGGCGCGTGGACCCGGATCCACGGCCTGTTTATAAAAAGTGTACTACTTGTAGTGTAGTTATCCGACGGCGGAGTTTTTTTAATGACGTGCGTCTGGTTATTGGTTATTCTGGCGAATCTACTCGGTCGTCGAGGGCGGGCGCGGACCCGTTCCGCGACTACCTTCGCCTGTATCGGAATCTCTGGGCGGTGAGAACCGCCCCTGATCGCGGGTGTACTTGGTGTACGCGGTGTGCGAGTACCTGAGGCGCCGCGTTCTGAAGCGAGGGCGGCGTGATGCGGTGATTCGGAGCGTGTTGGTAGCGTCCGAAGTGAGTGTGGTGACGTGGGTGTTGTCGGTGACTGGTTCACGAGTGGTGGGAGGGACCCCTGGGGATGACGAAATTAGCGCATGCCGTGGTCTGCGCTTACTGGTCTTAGGATTCGAGGACGGCTCGTAGTCGGCCGCTTTGACCACCAGACGGTTCGGGTGGGTCGACGCCTTGTCGAAAAAAGATTCGGAGCACTCTCTGAAGTGTTCCGCGATGGTCGGGAGTTTGAGGTCGCTGTGGAGGTCCACATTGCGGTGGTACCATTCGGCACCGGTTGCGATGCGGGCGAACCGGTTTTGAATAACCTGCATGGGATCGAGGCGTGCTTTGGAGGAGTGAGCGAAGACTACGCTGGCGTAAGACATTATGGGTATGGTACGCACACCTTGTAGACGTGTAGGACCGACTTCCAGCGAAGGGTTGAGGGCTTTCGATGAGTGAAGTGGATAGCTTCACTTTTCTCCGGGTTTACGTCGATTCGCCACTTCCGGAACCACTCGCCTAAACGAGTGGTCGCCTTCTGTAAGCGACTCGTTATATTACCCGGAGCTCTGCCCGAGTGGTAGAGAGCGGCGTCATCCGCGAAAAGAGCGAGGCTGACGTATCGGTCTTTGGGAATGTCGCTCGTGTAGAGCGAGAAGAGTAGCGGGGAGAGGCAAGAGCCTTGGGAGACGCCGGCTTGGATCGGCCGGATCGAGGAAAGAGCGTGCTCGACGCGGAAGCGGAAGGAGCGGTTCGAGAGGTAGTCTCGAATGATGGTGACGAGTCGGTCTGGCACTTTGTGAGCGTAGAGCTTGTACAACAAGCCCTCGTGCCAGACTTTGTCGAACGCCTTCGCGACGTCGAATAGGACGGCGCAGGTGTCGATCGGACGCTTGTGCTCGAAGCCGGCCAAGATGTGTTCAGTCAGTCTGTGGACTTGTTGAACGCACGAGTGGCTAGTTCTGAACCCGAACTGTTCGTCGGGAAGAAGCTTATTTTCGGTGGTGAAGTGGCAGAGACGCTCTAATACGATCCGCTCGTAAACTTTGCCTAAGGTGTTTAATAGGCTGATCGGGCGGTAGCTGTCTGGTAGGTTCCTCGGCTTCCCCGGCTTCGGAATACCTATCACTACGGCCTCTTTTCAGGCGTCTGGGAAGGAGCAGTCGGCTAATAGGGCATTAAAGATGGCCACTAGTAGGCCGATGATCGGAGGCGGGAGACTTTTCATCACTATTGGGGATGTTGTCGGAGCCAGGGGCCGATTTGTTTTTCAGCCTCTTGATGATGTCAACGACCTCACCGGGGGAGACCGGTTTAAGGGGGGACCTTCTGGTGGGAGGGTCGCTCTACGGCGCACCTCGTCCTCAACCAATTTGAGGTCAACGGGGTCCACTGGCGTGGTTGAGGGAGTGCATTGGCTCTCTAGACTGTCGGCAAGACACTCGGCTTTATCGGCATCCTCCAACGCAAGGGAGGAACCATTGCTCATTACGAGGGGAGGCATACGGGCCACGTTCTCTGCTTTGAGACTGCGGGCCAGACGCCAGAAGGTGGCGTCCGAAGGCTCCAAGTCGCAAAGCAGATTGTTCCATCTATCAGATCTGAGGGTGAAGCCCTCGTCGTCGGCATGTTTGGATGGTGGGGATTCCACCTCCATGTCGCTGGCGCTAACTTCCGAGTCCGAGTCGGAAGAGGCGGGCAGGCCGGGCATAGAAGGCCCCGCCACGGGGGCGCCCGATTTCGGCGGCGCGCGAGTCGCGGGGGTTGGGTCCGGGGACGCCGGGCTGTCCGTGTCGAAATTCACGGACGTTGGGGGAATGGAGGGAGGGCATTTTAGAAATTGTTCCCAGGCTTCTGGGAACTGTCTACGCGCGAAGCGCGCAAACTTCGCGAGCGTGGCGTCCATTGGCATGGCCGCCATTTTGTTGTAGCCGCCCCGCCGTGCGGCGGAGGGATGTGTGCCTAATTGAAAAACTATCTGTCGCCTAGTGTGACAGGACCTATCTGTAATAGTATTAACGCCTCTGAGGCGAATAAAATTCGCTACTTACAGTGCCGGAACCAAGCTCCTGCAGAGTTTTCGCACGCTGGGTATACGCACTATTACACTGCACTTGCACTATTACACTGCACTTGCACTATTACACTGCACTTGCACGAGCACTCGCGAGCGCTAACGGTGGCCGAACTAGCGGCGTCTTGCCACGCACTGGGCACGAGCGGGTCGGGCGGGGCGGGGCGGGGCGGGGTGTAGCGGTAGCGTGCACTTATAACGGCACCATGGAACACGTCCGATCGGTACGGCGGGCAGAACCGGAATGGACTGAATTATTGCGGCGCCAGTTGCTTTTATAATATCTCATTTATCGTACTACCCACATTACTAATACATTGCTATAGCAATATTTTTTTTGTAATTTTAAAACAAAAAAAAATTATAAGTCGTTTCCGAGCATTCCGGTTTTAATTCAACTTGATGCCGTTTTGATGTCGCCTCGTTTTATATATTAGGGTAAATGCAGTCACGTAATAAATCCGCTCAAGTGAAAGACGAGCTGTGTTACCAGTAATGATGTTTAATATTATTTTTTTTATTAATGTCTTTCGAAGAAGATTTTGACCCATCTAAATATTGTGATTATTTATACTATTCTGTCATGTGACCATAGTTCTGAAGATGATGAAGTGTGCTCCAGAATATACAAAGATATTATAACAGCGGTAGACAATACGACGATGGTAGTTACCTAGGCCTCTGCTAGCTACCATGCTGGATAGGACTCTGTTTCCGGACTTATAGCACTCTTGCTTGCCGCTAAAGGGAAATGTACAAATATTACTACATTCCAGTCCTAAGGGCGTTGTAGCTAGTGAAATTACTAAAGGTAATGAAACTTAACATTTAATATTTCAAAGCGACGAGCACAATGTGTAACATCTTAACTAGCGCCACGTTGTTATGAGCGAGCGTATAACTTACCATCAAGTGAACGTCCTCGTCTTGTCGTCGCTTTGGAGAATAAAAAAAGGCTGTTTCGCTAAAACTATTAGTCCCTATTTATGTGATATGTTGGGTGAGACATTCATCTCGTGTTAAATGACACCTCTGTCCATAATGTGGCGCTAATTAGGGTAATATACACGGCGCGTACTTCTCATCGCCTTGAGATATATGATATTAAGTGTCATTACTTCAGTAATTTCAATAGCTGAAACGCCTTTCGAACCGGAAGGGAATAACATTTGCACAGTACTGTTTGTCGGCTGCAATAGGGGCTGCGGTGGTACTTATACAGTCTCCGGCAACAGAGAGCTGCTACAGCAAATTTGTAGTAGTCTCCCTGTATTGCACAGCTTCAGCAATGAAATAAGGTTTAGTAAGAAGCGGTCCATCCCCGGGAGGCTTAGGTTATTACAAAGTATAAAATTTTATTCCGCAAACGAATCGTCTAATGGCCCTTTTATTTCTCGGCTTTATTCTTTTTAGGCTCATTTGTATATTCCCTTTGTGTCGGCCCGGCGGAACTTCAGAATTCTTTTCCTTTTAATTTTTTGGACAGAAATGGAATAATATTTTATTGTACTTCAGACTTTCCTGAAGAACGAGGATTAGTTTTTTTTTTCATATTTATAATAAATAAACTTAGCAGACGGTCGTGTGCGGATTGAATCGTAATGTAGTTTCACAAACATTTTATTGAGGGTAGGTCTCAGTTCTGCTCTATAATCTCTGACTATTAGTAATAGTACTAAGTTAAACCGTACCTATCATAAAAGGCGACTAAAAGGGTTTTCGGGTTCGTGGGCTTTGAAGATGGGATCGCTCGTTGACCATTAAACGTTTTTGTTGTAGCAAAGAAAGTTTGCTGGGGAGGATTAAAGCTCTCCGCGAGACGGGCTGAAACCCGATGTAGAGACACTGGTGTGCTCCATAGGATATCCCGGAGTCTCTAGCAAAGCACTAAGAATGACCACCATAAGGACTTCAATGAATACAAATTCCATCCCAACTCTGTTTTTCCTACCAGAATCAGTGTAGCTTTCAAAGATTTCCTACTCGACAATAACCCAAAGGTTCCTGTTGCTGGAGATAGTCTACCACCGCAAGTTATATTTCTGCCGGCAAACAATAGCATGCAAACATTACCATGTTCTGGTTTGAAGGACGCTGTATCTAGTGAAACTACTGGGGTATGGAAGAACAATATTAATACGACGAGCTCAATACGGGTCAGAGTTTATCATTCTAATCAGAGCTACATAGATATAACAGGCGTATAGTATACCATCAGAACTTCTGCGTATCGTTGCTTTGTGGAATGTAAAAAAATGAGTTGAGCGAGTAGGGGTGCGATGTGTTCGCGTATCTCATCTAAGCGTTTACGAGTGCACCCCGCGCCGAGATAGGCGCGCCCCAAGTCGTAAAGCTCCCCGTAGCACTTTGCGCCGAGAGCGTCGCCGGCACGGAATTGATTGGACGATCCGATTTCAGAACCCACACGACCGTCCGCGGCTACGCGACGACGACGACACGACATCTCTTATAATAAAATCGTCGTTTTTTAATCGACTACTCGGCATCATGTTAACGCGATGTAATGAAGATAAACACATCACCACATTATGCTCGTCGCCTTGAGACGAGACATTAAAAGTCATTTCCCTACTAAATTTACTATCAAATTAACTGTAGTACAGTAAAATTTGCAACTAGACGGTCTCAAAGAACAAACTGACCGCCAGTAAATGTAGTCCGCATCAATGAAATCGTTTTAATGAAACTGTTTATACAGTAGTAAAAAATTTTAGCTATCCCTGTGGCGTAATAGATAAGTTGAAACCCGGAAGTCCATGGTTCGATTCCGAAGCTTCATATTTATTATTATTATTATTGTAAATCAAAAAATCTATTATTATTATTGTCGCTTAATGTAAAAGACCCTCACCTCGTGGAGAAAAATTCTCATGAAATTTAGCTTACTGCGCGATCCAAGTTTATGTGAGAGATAACTGAGGACAAGTTATTAGAATAAGTTAATTAAATATCAAACAGTGATATGGTAACATTACTGTATTTTCTTTCAGTAGAGTATTATGATGGTAACTGATTAACTTTACTGCCGCACATAGATAGTCGTAGTTCTAGAAGTAGCTTGCTGTTGAACTTAGAAATAATATTATTTTACTTGAAGATCCCGGAGAAGTTCCGGTCTATGTAAGTTAAATCTTCCTGATTATACACCGTAGCTGAAGATCGAGCGATGGGAAGAGGTATGCTTGGTATTTCTCTAAGGGACAAAATCGAACGAAGAAATTCGACGGAGAACTAAAGATGTCGACGTAGCTCTCAAAATCTGCGAGCTGAAGTGGCAGTAGGCCGGCCATGTCTGCCGTATCAGTGACGGCCGAGTGGGTAGGAAAGTCTTGGAGTGGAGACCGCGTACAGTTCGCAGAAGTGTAGGATGCTCTCCCTCCATATGGACCAATGACATCTTCACTTCGGTCGGAAATGGTTAAATGTAAGAAGCTGAGGACCGCATTTCGTGGAGGACATTGAGGAAGGCCTATATCCAGCAATGGATAAACAAAAGCTAATGATGATGAGCTGAAGATTACCGAAGTAAAAAACTATCTCATGTCACAATGCGATCGCAGTGTAGTGTCTTTTTTTAACCAATTGACGATTTGAATTGGATGAATACTTAAACGATACGCCTTTACTTAAAAAAAGTACTTAACTTGAACTTAAAAGGACCGCCGTACAAACGTAACCATCACGACTTCAATCCCGAAGAAGACACAATATTATTTCCACTGCTATTCTCTAACATATGTACTTATGAAACTGATGTATGTATCAGTTTATAATATGAGTGAGATGATGATGATAGTGTAGTAGGCGATTTTTTTTTAATCATTACTTTATCATCATCATATGTAACATTTATTAAGAAAATTTAACTTTTCACAAAAACACTTTAATGCACAATATGTTTGAAGTGCAACTTGTATAATGACGGTGTGAACGGGACTTTATGAAACGAAAATGTGTAACGAAACAGAATAACTGTAAATATTACATTTATAGGGTTTAGGATGTAAGAGAATGAGATTTTTTTTTTATTATTTATTTATGTGGTCTACAATCATGTACTTGAAACGCGTTTCTATAGTTTCTATATCGTTCATCTATTTCGTCTACAGAGCGTTCACTATACAGACTTGCATACATACAAACGGAACCGGATGTTGGAAAACTAATACATATGGTTTGTATCTAAAATGTATATCTTTATTGTTACTTTAGGTGCTTGAATATCTCTTTTTCTCTTACTTCAATTCATAAAAAAACGTCGTTCAATCGCTCTCTCTCTCTCTAACACAGCAGTGTATTCATCTCATTCTCTCACGAATTACCCATAACACAAAGTTGCAACTATTACCGGGAACTCACGTTCGGTTTTTTTTCTCTAATTTATGCGGCTGTGATTAAAAAAAAACGCTCTAGTTACATTTAATATTATTTGAAGGCGCGTTGAGTCACAATGTTCATTATTTATTACAAGTTCTCACGCTAACCGCAAACTCTGACCTTCTTTTATACTACCAAGCTTCGGGACGAGCAGGACGTCCGCCCGACCAGCTCGCCTGCTCCTAACAGTGAGGAGTATATGTAAACACGAGGTGCTATTTGTCTTGAGACGTATAGTAATTTTACTAGCACTTTATATCCTACCCTATATGCCCTATATACCCTGTACACTACCCTTTAAAGTATGACATTACAGTTTTACAGCATAATGAAGCTACAATCATGTTTTATTAAGATGAAGATGGTTATGCTACGGAACACGACCTTGGCAGCTTCAAGCAGCTGAATGGCGAGAAGTGGTGCTCTCTCGTGTAAAAGACCGTCACTTACTGGTGGTTGATTTCTGTTCTCAGAGACTGTTTAAGCACTACCGCAGCTCCTACTCTTGCCTCCAAACAGTACTGTGCTAACATTACTGTGTTAGGATTAGAAAGGCGCTGTAGTTAGTGGAATCACTAGGGTAACCATTTATCATGTGTGTACTGTCCCATCTAGCAACACATTATTATGGTACATCTCTTACCATCAAGTGAAAGTCTCGCTCGTCGCGGTGCTTCGTTGAATCATCATCATGGGATAGACGACCATTGTTGGAGAAGAGCCTCTCCCAAAGTGCTAAAGTCAGCATGGCCTCCGGTACCGCCAGGCATTAGAGGTCGTTTGTAGAGGTTCATTTGGGGTATTTGGAGCATTTCTCCACGCTGAACCAATGTGTGTTGGTGGGAGCCAGAGTCTCGTTTGTCGGTTAGCAGGTTGCACCACGAACTGGTGAAGTTGGCTGAGGTCCCGTGAGTAATTGTGCGGGGCTCCTTAAACCCCTTACATTCCTTACAACGGCGTGACGAGACAAGCGTAAAATTCACCTTGAGACATTAAATGCAAAATCTTATTATCATCAGTAATTTCATTATCTATAAAACCTTTCAACCCGGAACATAGTAACGTTTGTACAGTGTTGTTTTACGGCACAAATAGGAATTGCATTGGTATTTACCTAAACGGTCTCAGCTGACTGAGACCTAAGATCAGCACCATCAAACCAGATCGCACGGAATCCTCTAGCTTTTTATATTACAGCTGACTGACTCAACCGTCGCCTTGGTGTACTGACTGATCGCTTGCTTTGTTACACGGAGGTCTCTGGTTCGATTCCTGGTGACGGTGAAGTTTGGTTTCATAGCAGATACTTTTTGAGCCGACCTAACTGGATCATTTGTCGGTTTCGTAACTCGAGATTTTTTACACGAGCGGATTGTCAGCCCGCCGCACAACCCCAATAATGCTGGAGGACCACACTCTGGTCAGCGAGCCCATCGGGCTTAGCCGGCTTTCACTATACTACCGACACTTCCCCCATCCGCTACCCGGAGGACGCTTCCCATAGCCCGTGAGGGCCAGCGCGAAGAGACAGACAACGCTGACGCTCATTTGTGTCGGAGACCAAGACTCACTTTGGGTCAATTAAAGCAATACTTTCTAGTTAACGAAAAAATTAATTATAATTAACATAAACACAAGCAAACATACAAACATAAGCCGAGACGATCCCCAACACGATAACAAATTAAACTTGAACACATGGTTGCCGTGGGAACGGCGTGCCTCATCACATAACTACGACTTAGTAATACTTAACATTACAAGCAATTGGGGAACTGGTGGATGACGCTTAAGTATTAAGCGATTATCACCTGATGTTAAGTGACACGCCAGCCCATAAGAGTGTGGCGCTATGATGTCTACTGCACCACATTGCGCTCGTCGCTTGAGACATAAGATGTCGAGTCGTTACTCCAGTAATTACACTAGGTAACAGCTGTGAGAGAATGAGATAAATAGTTCTACATACTTTCGCCAACCTTCGTCTTTTCTTTATGCTATGGTTCCTCACGTCTCCACTGGTGTACCTAGGAGTGTAAAGCCCAGAGCCTCTCTGCCGAGGAGTCTACCATACCTTAAGGACGATGATTGTTTTGTTCAATACATATAATATACATTAAAGTATCGGTGTCTTTTAGCGAAGATTGGTATCTAAGAGAAGAGAAGAGTGAATAGGCTACTGCTACACTAGAGCGCTTTACTACCAAAGACTACATCGCCGCTTACCATCAGGTGGATTCTTATTCAAGCGCTAGTCTATGTCTCTATTGCCGGAGACAGTCTACGTGGGCACCACCGCAGCGCCTTTTCTGCCGCTAAACAGTAGTGTTCAAATATTACCGTGCTCCGGTTTGAAGGGCGCCGTAGCTACTAAAACTGGGGCAATGAAAGTTAACATCTTATATCTCAAAACGTCGAGGGCAAAGTGGTGCAGTGTGAACTCACGGCTAGTCTCATCGCCTCATATGCCCAGCAGTACCGGATGTCATGCTGACTGTATGAGCAGATCTTTGGAGGAGGCTTATGTCCAGCAGTGAATGTCTATTGTCTGATGATGATCAATACTTTGTGCTTAACTTTGTCTCTTTCATTCTTGTCAATATAAATACTATTGTTTAATCGGTCTAGCTCTCTGTTTATCATCTCAAGAGTGCAATATTCATTTTCATCTCATTCTCTTACAGCTTCAGTAGATTACGACTTTTGTGAACTCACACTTTTTTATTTTTTTCTCTCGAATTTTTTTATAAACATATCCCCCTTCACGACTAAAAAGGACAACTTAAAGAGAATGTTTCATAGCATTACATCTGCTGTTATCCCTTGACTCTGCAAGGTTGTCTAAATAAATAACCCGCTTCCGCTTACTGCTTGTACCGCGCCGCCTCAGCGTGAAAGCATTCTATTTATGTGATCTACTTTAATTAAGAACACTTACCGACATCGTTACCGGTAGCGCCTCTTTGAAGTATTCAATGGTTTTAATTAGTCCTTAAACTCCACTTACTTTAACGTGAAATATATCATTTTACATGTTGCTACCTTGTTCGGCGTCATGGATACTCATTTCAACATTAACTTTAACTTAATTTTATACTTAATCCGCTAAGGATAAATTTAAGGATATCTTGAAAGAAACTTACTCATAGATTTCAGTTTAATCGGTGGCTTTATAAGAACTTTGTTTTTGTCCTGAAAATGTATTATTAAAATATACTTTGTATCCGTGGTCGTGAAGAAAGATGAGTAAGGTCAGCGTTAACGTAATTTCTATTGTTTTAATTTTTTTTTAATAAATTAAGCGACGAGATGAGCGGAACGTTCACCTGATGGTAAGTAACCACCCTTAACAACGTGACGCTAGTGATGATATACACCTTACCACATTGAGCTCGTCACCCGATGAGATGCTATAAGAAATTAATAAAATTGATGGTAAATGAAATGTAACCTAAAAGCCCTGATGCTGAGTCCCGTTACCCCAGTAATTACACTAAGTACAGCGCCCTTCAAACCGAACCGTTTGTCAGCTGCAACAGGCGCGGTGGTGACTCAAATAATAAGACGTCCCTGCAATTTCCTTCCAACCTGTTTAACTGTCGTGGTGCAGCGGTAGACCACTTGCAGCACAGAGGCTGTTCGTTCCTCGGCCTCATGAGGATGTTGATTAGTGGTAGGATTTTTTTGATCCTGTCTGTTTAACTACCACTTTCGCATAGTTCATTTACCGCCGGACTATTGTGAGAAACAAGCTTCGCCATTCGCAGCCTCATTCTGTTTTAAGATCGTTAAAAATTTAAGTATAGCTTTAAGTTAGGGCTGATAGAAAAGTTAGGAAGCCTATCACTTTATAGCTTAGTACAATAAATAGAATTGGTATGATGTAACTTGGTTTATTACAAATCTGTATAACAAAGGTCCGATAAGCAAGCTGATGTACCAATTCAAAATGTTCGTAAACTCGCTGAATGCGAAACAATGTTACTATTGTTTTCTTCTATCGAACACTCCCTCCAATAAAGATCTGAAAGAAAACATCGCATGAAAGTTAACGTCCCTCCACCCTGACCCTCCCCTGTTACCCCTCTCGGTCGATTTAACTCTAACAAGATCATCGATGTAATATCCGATCCAATTATATCCAATTGTTTACGACGTCTCGCGTAAACCGTTGCTCTTTATTGCCGCTTTATAACCAATATCTTGGACAAAGATTATTACGACCGGGGCAAGGAGAGCTGAGGAGGCGTAGGGTAGAGGGGATGGCGTTGAATTACACCGGACTGAACCGGTGGTAGGACTCTGTAGCCGGAGACGTCTGGGTAAGTTCTATAGCGCTTAGTTGTACCGCTAAAGGGAAATGTGCAAACATTACTGTGAAGCTACCCCACGCTGCAGGTGGTAAAATTTCTGGGGTAGTGAGACTTAACATCTAATGTCTCAAGGCTTCGAGCGCAATGAGTTGCTGTGTATATCATCCTAACTAGTGCCACATTGTTACGAGCAGATGTATCGCTTACCATCAGGTGAACGTCCCGCTCGTCTCGTCGCCTGGTCGCATATAAAAAAAAGATACTTCAACTTGTTACAAAGTGCGCTAGTTCGATTTCGGGATCTCGTACAAGAATCAAGGGTGTATCCTTCAGCTACCCCTAAGCATATCCCAGAGAGGATCATAACCCTCTCCAGTACTCTTACTCCGAAGGCAAATTAGAACCACCGCATCTTTGTCGTCCACCGCCGACTTGCTTAGTAAGCCTCGCCTTCAAAGTCTTCGAAAAAACTTTTATCTACAACAGATAGGCCATAACAACGTAGCGTTGGTTAGGATAGTGTACACAACATCACATTGAG
The DNA here is from genome assembly GCA_029034505.1 of Ornithoptera priamus. Lineage (NCBI taxonomy): Eukaryota > Metazoa > Arthropoda > Insecta > Lepidoptera > Papilionidae > Ornithoptera > Ornithoptera priamus. The sequence goes on along the minus strand of JARDWD010000517.1, from coordinate 452,309 downwards.
CTCGCCGTTTTAAAACTTAGTAATTTCACTAACTCCAACTCATTTCTATCCGGAACAGAGTAATGTTTGCACACTTCTGTTTGGCGGCAGTATTTCTTCGCTATAGAACTTACGTAGACTCCCGCAACAGGGACCTTGAGACATAAAATATCATGGCTCTTTGGACCAGTGGTTTCAGTAGCTACAACACCATTCAAACCGGACCACAGTATCATTGCACAGTAGTGTGAGTCGGAAGAAAATGGAGCTGCAGCTGTACCTAGTCGGTCTCCAGCAACAGAGACCGACGAGCCTTTTTATGTTTAATTGTTAATCATTAACATTGATTACATTCATAAACAATGTTATGATTGTTAACAATTAACTGATCGTACGATTTCGATGTGTTTATGGATTGTTAAAATAAAAAAAAAAACTACGAGGCAGTGTAATAACTTTATTTATTATCGCAGCAGACATTAAAAGGCCATTCCGTTGAATTATTGACTGTTCGGAAAATACGCGCGGGCAACGAATTGAAATCGTATTTTTAGACTTTCTGAACGGTGGGTTAAAAAATATTACCGCCGTTCAGCTCGACCACTTCCGTAATGACCAATCTATAACGGGGAAACGGTTTAACTGTACCCTTATCCCCTTTTTTATAGTTGAAACTTCAGCGGTTTGGAAAACTCCATCAACAATAGCGTACAGTTAAGTACGATATTTCTATATGCAACAATATCGGTTAAAGCTGGTAAACCAGAAACGATAGAACAGGCTGGAACTAGTTTCACTGGTGGTAGGTCTATTGCTGGAGACCGTCTAGGTACCACCGCAGTAATCAACAATCAACAAACAATAATATGCAAGCATAGTTCCGGTTTGAAAAATCTCTGCCTATTTCGTATATCTATATATATATTATCGTCATCAACCGATAGACGTCCACTGCTGGACATAAGCTTCCCCCAAAGATTCCCACTCGATCGGGTAGGGATTCTTAATGGAGGACCAACCCGCATTGGTCCGGGGTGGTGGGAAATCGCCCAAATCCTCCGTCCTACACATATTTAACTAATTCATTTAACTGCGTTGATATCTTTAATTTATCCCAGTAACCCGTTTAAACAATAGTTCATCTACATATATGAACACCTAAAATAAAGTGACGGCTTACGTATAGGTGGATAAATCAATTCCGCTGTTTAGACGCGTTAATATCGCTCACGGTTTAATTAACATCGGGGGTTGAATAGAATATTAGAAATTTCGTTTATGTTTACACTTTATGGAAGCCGGCTCGACGCTTTATTTACTTGCTGTTTACATTTATTACCTAGGTAATAAGATCTGGATGAGTCCTAATTTATATCTAACAAAGCTGTTCGACTGATGAGATTACTAATAAATGCTTATAAACGCAGCGGTTTAAAGCTTACCCTTGTATAGCGAAGTCTCTAATTTAGAAGCCTTGCTGGTGGTAGATCCTGGTGGTACCTAGAAGTTTGAATCCCAGAGCCTCTCTGGCGAGGACTTTACCATACCTTGGAGACATTAAGTTAAATCAATTTATATTACATAAACCAATCAATTGTTCAATACATATAATATACATTAAACTATCGGTGTGTTCACTAATAATTTACTGGTGGTAAGTTAGGTCTCGATTGCCGGAGACCGTCTACTTCTGTCCCCAAACGGTAGTATGCAAGCATTACTGTATTCCGTATTGAAGGGGGCTGTAACTACTGAAATAACGAGACAACATCCCATGTCTAAAGACGACGAGCATAATGTGGTGTTAAGTATTTCATTCTTAATTACCATCAGGTGAGCGTCTCTCCCATCGTTTCGCTTCATCAAATAAAATAAGACATTGAAGGATGAAGTAGTCACCTGTATGTTATGGTTCCAGGTCTTCCGATGTCCTTTATTTTATACTTGAAAACTGCTAGTAGTAGGTCTATATTACCGGAGATCGTCTGGGTAAAACCGCAGCTCCTACTGCAGCCGACAAACAATAGTGTGTAAACATTATTATATTCCGGTTTGAAGGGCGTTGGTATTAGTGATATTACTGGCGTATCGATATGTGACTTGACTTGACTTCATGTATCTTAAAGCGATAGCTATGGTGCTTTGTATATCATCATAACTAGAGCCACGTTGATATTGCGTATTGCTTACCATCAAAAGGTTTAAGTTATGACTATACTATTTTAGCTTGCTAGTTATTATCTTTAGCATACACTCTAATATGCGTGTCCTAAATAGACAATAGGTAAAATGGCAACGTCTCTTCCGGTTACATTTAGTAATATAATATATTCGCTATACGACAACCCTGGTGCCGAGAGTGGCGAATATGGCAATTTATGTAAGAAAAAAACATCCCCGTAACTCCGTTTGGGGAAGAAATTTTGTAAAATTCATTCTCAGCTGATTTCTAAACGACAGAAACAATGTCTCCACCAAATTTTGAGTGTTTACGTCTAATAGTTTCGAAGATTCTCATGACGAGGCAATGAATATCTGAATAACTCCTATACATATATTATGCTAGCTGTTCCCCGCTCGATTTGTTAACTACAACACGCTCGCAACCCCTTTTAGGGGTAAAATTTCATAAAATCTGTACTTAAGTGGCCTATACTCAGCAAAAGGGATATGCCTACCAAATTTCACGTCTCCAGGACTTACAGTTCCAGATATATCGTGATGAGTCTCTACACAGGTGGAAATCTCTATACATATACTACCTGTTTCACGCTCGCTTTGCTAGCCGTAAAATAAAATTAGATCACAAATTACTTTCTATAGCAACCGTTACCATAGCAACCGCATAAATAATATTAATGAAAATTCTTATAAGAGATAATGAGAACTAATATCCTGAAGGATCTATGTAATTCAAAAAATAAATATTCTATAACCATCTACAAATAATTCCGCGTCGAATGCTTACGTTCTCGTGTCGATAAGTTCACTAGTTTTTACGTGATTGCCAAACAAAGGAAATCCATTTTCAATATATATATATATATATATATGTTGCCACCAAAAACGATTGTAGTAATTACTAGTTACTAATTCCCCTGCAACTACCTCCTTTTCATGGCAACAATACATGCAATACGTTCTTAGGTGCCTTTATACTCAGCTGAAAAAATTTTCTTGCCAAAATCCAAGTCTTCAGGCCTTATGGCTTCAGAGATATCGTGATGACACTACCTAGGGGATGAATTATATATGTAGAGTAGTTTTCTAGTTCCGATTAATAAAAAGAACAATTTTATTTCCCTCCTTTAAAGAAAACATTTCATATTATATCCGATCCTTGCTTCGCATAAAAGAAATCATTTGAATGGCAGCAGTCGGAGCGCTGGCAGCGGCGAGCTCTGAAAGGTAAAGGTTTACATAAACCCGGATCTGTATATATAGAATTTTGGGTTTCCGCTTCCCTTGTGTTTGGACGAAGTATTAAAAAAAAAAAAAACACTAGTTTTGATATATACATTGAGATGTTATAAATTTTAAATATAAAGTAAAACGTTTTTTTTTTATTAAACAAAGCAATGAGATGAGTGAGACGTTGACCTGACGGCAGCAGTGGCTGGTTAGGATCAAATTGCACTTGCTGCCTTGAGGCATAAGATCTTCTCGTTACTTCATTAATTGTAGCGACAGCGCCCTTCAAACCGGAACAGAGTAATGGTTCCACTGTAAAGTTTGGCGGCGGAAACGGCTGTTGCAGTTGTACCTACAGAAATCTACCACCAGGTCTCTGTTTCCCGGAGAATGTCTAAGCGGTTCCTGTTTATGCCGCCAAACAGTAGTTGCTGACATTACTGTGTTCCAGTTTGAAGGGCGCTGTGTGTATCATCCTAAGCTTTGTTATGGGCAGGCGTATGGCATACCACTAAGTGAAGGACTCCCTCATCTCATCGTATACTAATAAAATAGACTGTCTCCGACAACAAAGACCTACCACCACTCGATTTCCAAAAGTTCATTACTCCAATAATATTCTGGTGAATGTACTGCTGCTTGAACTTACAGTCAATTAATTTATCATTTTTGAAGTCTAGATTGTTCGATGACCTGTAACCCGTACAAAGAGAATGCAACCTTCAATTTATATTTAGCTCTTCGGATCGAATGCCGATGAGAATATGCAGCTGTCTGCAGTGCTCGTAGAATAACCACAGCTGACGTGTCCATCGACGGACTGATTTATTTACATCCACCTCAAACAACCACAGTTCACGAACACCGTTGTTTCAGCGGCCGACTACACGGCGCCGTGTAAGTAGAGCATATCGATATCGTATAGGATATATTTCATATACGATACACGAAATCTCTTTACTTATATATACTTAAAACATACTTTTTTAGTGCATTTAGATAAATGCTTTTTTATATTAAAACGAGGCGATGAGAACTTTTGCCTGGTGGTAAGTGAAACGCCAGCTCTTAACAATGTTAGGATGATATACACTGCACCGTATTGCGCTTGTCGCTACTATCTACAGCGTCCTTCAAATCTGATACAGTAATGTTTGCATAGTACTGTGTATCGGATGCAATAGGTGCTGCGGTCCGATGCCTACACGGTCTCCGGCAACAGTACCTAGGACTATTTAACTGGCAGTCAACAGCACTACTGTTAATAAAACTGTTAAACCGATAGCACCTCTCCATTTGAATGTAGAATTAACAATCATGAATTCTTAATAAATACACGAAATGATTTCATAACGTAATTAAGTCAATTGCAATAAAATGACCGGATGTTGTCGAATTTCACGAGCGAAATTTACATTACGGTCGGAAAGCGCGCGAATCGCATCGATGGTTAAACGGAATGGCGATGTTTGCGTCCGAGCCATTTAATATATCCGTTGTAATAACAGAATCCTGTTACCGGTAACATCCGCGCTGACACTTGTTTGACAAATGTGGCCGGACGAATGAAGTTACACGCGAATAATGTTGTTACATTTCGCGTGTACGCCGATCGACTCCATTTCGTATTGCCACATAATTAAACATAATTGTTTATTGTCTTGTATAGTGAAGTATATATACATATATATATATATACTGACAGCTGTTTGGAGTCCTCCACAAGAAGGACCGACGAACTGGTGAGAGTCGCAGGAAACCCTGGATGCGGTCAACTCGGCCCCGATCGAGATCTTTGAAGGAGGCCTACATCCAACAGTAGACGTCTACGGCTGATGTATATATATATATATATATATATATTTCCTGATGGTAGTGTCTCTGTTGCTGGAGACTGTCTAGATACCATCGCAGCGTCTATTGAAACCGCCAAACAGTAGTGTGCAAACATAACCGTGTTCCTGATCGATGGGAGTTGTAGCTAGTGAAATTACTGCAGTAATAACACCTGACATTATACGTCTCAAAGCGATGAGAACAATGTGATGGAGTATATACCGTCCTAACTAGCGCTGCGTTTTTATGCACGGGCGTTATCACTTACCATCACGTGAACTTACAGCTCGTGTTGTCGCTTTCTTATATAAAAAAGATATATTACTATAATTATATAATCTGTGGTATGTTAACTTAATCTGGGATCGATGTCGCAAACAGTCACAAAGTATTAAATTAGGTATAAGTTTAAATAGAACTTTATCTCCCGAGTGCAGTGTCTATATTAAAATCTCTATTATTAACCTCACGTTGACCTCTACTCTTATAAATCAATACTGCTTTTAGATAGAGCATAATTTTTTTTAATTTTAAAACTAGAGAGCGGGGATGATAAGAAGGGTAGAGAGGGGAGAGGGAGAGGATTTATAAGCGTAGGTATCGAATGAAACAATTGAAATGATATGTAGTAAACTTCTAAATGAACGTGACGTCGAGTATGCATCTCAATTGATCTGTATATACACAGTATTATACGTTTACGATCACGTCTGCTGCTGCTGCTGCATCTTTATGTTATTAAGAAAATATTGGTATAGATAATTCTATAGCCATGCCAATTAGAGAAAATGCTTGTATGTTAATTTCAAAATTATATTTGTATATGCCATTTAATTATAAATAACCTTAAGGTGGTAAAACAGCATTCGCCCGGAATACTCTTAAATCTTATATATTGACAACTGGAAAAAAAATACGTACTATACAAAGTTAACCCGAAATCCAATGGAAGGTCCACGGATCTCTATGTTCATCATTAGCCGATAGACGTCTACTACTAGACATAAGCGCTCTTTTAAAGATCTTCACATCGAAGAGTTCATTGAGATAGATTGGGCCTTAGCCCACCACGCCGGCCCAGTCCGGGTTGGTGGGTGATCAGAGCCTCGTCTGTTATTCAGCAGGGTGCACCGCGTGCAGCTGGAGTGGACTGAGGCTCCGTAAGATGTTGAGCGGAACCCGTTACTCCCCTCTCTAAGTTATAAGGTCTAAAATAAAAACCCGACACGTAACTTTACAATACAAATTTCAAAATTGTATTATTATATATAGAATACACTTGTTCTTGTTACAGATCACCGCCCATGTAGCCGAATTGCGATGCGAGCAATGAAGCAATGAAATCACATTACTGAAGATGTACAATGAGATTTTGCAGAATAACCACGTAACGGAGGCAATGAGGATGAAAATGATGGAGGGAATGTTCTCGCGATTAAAGCAATTGGCGACAAACAATCGCATGTACTGAACGAGTCCATTGACGATGAAATTTGGTGTTATTTATTTCTTATTCAAAAAGCAGTGCGCGGTGATGAAGAAGTTAAAACCGAAGTGAATCGAGTGGGATAAAGGTATATACCAAGTTATTAGAAAGTAAATCGACTGTTTTTTTTTAATTCATAAGGTCAATGCTCGACCACGATCCAACTCAGAAATGAAGATGTTATCTGTGTTGGTTAGGTTACATAATTCAGTAACAGTCGTTTCCTGAAGACACTTTCATATTTGCAAGAGAACTCTAACCCCAGCAAGTTTTTTCACATCTTTGCTGTTGTTATCAAGAAGAAAGTGCTTTATTTCCTCGATCGCATACTGGAGATGTTTACCATTTAAGGATGGTGACTCGCCGTGTCCTTCTCGATGCTGTAAAGAAGGATGGAGGAATTATATCTTGTAATTCCACCGCACACTCGAAATGTATCATGTGGACCACAGCAAGGCTGACCTCTTGACGCCTGTGTTCAAGACTGTCCAGTCTAGCTACAGGTTCTTGTTTCCTGTTGGTAAATCTGTTGCTGGAGACCGTCTAGATAATGTTTGTAGTGACCTTTTTTGCTAAACAGTAAAGTGTATACGTTACTGTATTACTGTTGCGAAGGTTGGTGTAGCTAAAACTATAAAAACGAGACTTAATATACACTAAGATGTCGCACATCGAAGTGTAGTGTATATAATCCTGTATATTATGAATAGATGTCAAATCTACGTAAATCACTTTCTATCTACTGAACGTCCAGCTAGTTTTTTTTTTTTTTTTGCTAAAACATCAGATTCGTGTCTAAAGCGATTACCAATGTGCGTAGACCGCCCCTTATGGATCACGTAAACGTGACACGCAACGGGACAGGCAATGCGACCGCCGGCGACGGGGACGATTGGCCCCAAGTGGTCATGTACAAGCTGCGCACGGCCGTCCTGCTCCTAATCGTCATCATGGCCGTGCTCGGGAACCTGCTCGTCATCGTCAGTGTCATGAGGCACAGGTTTGTCATAAAAATAAATATTCCGAGCTTATCTTTTCGCCCCTATCGTGTTACCATTTCCTGTGTGAAGGTTAAAATCTTATTTGGATAGTTCAACATTTTCATAACAGATGGTGCTGCGTTTACTTTAAATCATGATGATGTTTTTCCATCTCATACACAAAAATATAGAATTTAACTTGTTTGTAACACCAAAATAACTAAATTTTAAATATAAGTTAGATCCAATAGTAACTTTTCTACAAGTATAGATATTTGAACCTCCCTCGAACAAAATTTTGTAATGCACGGCTGCAAACTCAAAATTTTAACGAATAAAAGGAAGGACCAGATCGCAAAAGCTAGGACGCACTTCCTTCAGATGGACCGACGACATCATCAGAGCGGTCGGAAGTGAGTGGATGCGAGATACTGAGGATCGCGTTTGGTGAAAGACATTGTGGAAAGGTATATCCAGCAGTGGATTAAAGGCTGATAATGATGATGAACGAATAAAAATTAACAATTTTTTTAAGTAATTAGCTAACTTAAGTAAAAACATATTTTTGCCCAGTACTGTGTGTCTATATACGTATTTGAGTAGTAAATTACTTAATTAAATATTATTAATAAATTATTAAAGTATTATCAAAATACACCTCAAGTTTTGTTTTACAGGAAATTGCGTGTCATAACTAATTACTTTGTGGTGTCCCTCGCGTTCGCCGATATCCTCGTCGCCATGGTCGTGATGCCGTTCAACTTCAGCGTACAATTCTACAACGAGTGGATCTTTGGAACTGTTATATGCGACCTGTGGAATTCATCGGACGTATATTTCACTTCCACCTCCATACTGCACCTCTGTTGCATCTCAGTGGACAGATATTATGCAATTGTGAAACCATTGAAATATCCCATCAAAATGACGAAAAAGGTTTGTACTTATTTAAAGATAAGGTAGTTTTAAATGAATGTACTGAATTTCATCAATTTCACAACAAACTCACAGTCTCTTAAGAAGTAGAAAGATGTAGTAGTGTATGAGTAAGACAAACTCATTGTGTGTTTTCATATCGTTATAACTTGAATGTTGTTGTTTCAGATGGCGTTTATTATGTTAGCTGCTACTTGGTTGAGCCCGATCACGATATCATACGCCCCAATATTCATGGGATGGTACACAACGAAGGAGTACATTCAGACAAGGCAGCTCAACCAGTGCGAATTTAAAGTGAACAAACCGTACGCCGTCATATCCAGTTCAATCTCGTTCTGGATACCGTGCACAATTATGATATTCACTTACCTAGCGATATTTAAAGAGGCCAATAGACAGGAGAAAGCTCTGCACGCTAGAGCTGGTAACGCAATGTTGATGCATCGACATTCCCGCGAAGTTGGAGACAAGAACGGCGCTCTGCACATCAACGCAAACACGCCGACCAAAGATAGAAATATACTGAAGATGAAGAGAGAGCACAAAGCGGCGAGGACTTTGGGCATCATCATGGGTGCCTTCATTTTATGCTGGCTGCCGTTTTTCCTTTTCTACGTCTCGACGTCCCTGTGCGATACGTGCCAGTATCCGGAAGTGGTGACTGTGATTATGTTCTGGACTGGTTATTTCAATTCCGCATTGAATCCGATTATCTACGCGTACTTCAATAGAGACTTTCGTAATGCCTTCAAGAACACTTTAGCCTGTGCGTTTTGTAGTTTCTGTAAGCGCAATGCTTCCGACCTGGACGCGATGGAGCGCCTGGAGAGGCGCGGATCTGCGCAGCTGAGAGTTCCTATCCCTTCGAGGAGAGCGTCGGACCTGGCGTCCCTCTGAGTGTCGCCGAAAAGCGACGTGGTGACAAGAGTTTGACAGGCCTAGTTATTTCTCAACGAAACTCTACGTAAGCTGTACTTATTTCCAAAGATATGACTGAGTTATGTATTTCGCATTCTACGTATTATAGATTTCCTCCGATAGGTTAGTTTTAAAATTTTGTTATTGGAATATTTGTTATTCTCCATTCATTGATTTTTGACTGCAACAATAAAATTAACATTGCCACGACGCGATACCAAAAGTCTAAGTGATAGCGTACCTATATAATATTAAGTTACTATTTAAGAAATCTCGAATATAACATTGTACATAGAATCAAAAATCAAATCGTATTTTAGCCTTAACGAGTCTGTCATTGTAAATTACATGTAAATCAGTATTACGCTATAAATATTCAATCATCTTCAATTTCTATTCATCGAAAGAAATTCAAATCTGTATCAAATATTTGGTAGAATATCTTTTGTAAATATTAATTTCGGAGATGGCAGTCATATTTCGTAGGCCTAACGTCTAAGGAGAACTTTATCCTTCGTAACGCTAATAATATATAGAATAGAATAAATATTTAATGGTCGAATCCCAGATTAGACGCAATTGTATTGTTTTAAATAAGTTAATATGTGATCATAGATCAATTAGAGTATGATGAATTGTATTAATGGGATATCCTATAAATTAGATCTTATAATAACTAAGTTTATGGCGTCTTGTGAACAATTCAATTCATAGATCTTTAAAATCTTAGTGATTGATAGAACAATACGCACAATTCCATAGAAGTTATTATTCTCTCCTTTTTTGAGTTTCCCTCTAAGGCTAAAGTTAGGCACATCCTCTGATAGTGAAGTCCTATTAACAATTATCCTAAGATACTAATTGAATTCCTTTGCTACTTCAACGGATGCTTTTGTATCATAGGAAACAGAATTCCCATATTGTAACGGTAGTAGTCTATAAAGACACATGCCGTCCGAAATATTTGTGTTTGCATAATTTTTAGTTATACAATGATTTTTCCATGAGAATCTTTGTAATTTTATCTTGATGATATTCATGACATCGTAGTTATAGTAACTAAAATAAATACAAATGTGCTTTGACCTTCTAAAACAATAGAAACAGAAGCAATCGTTGTTTTATTAAACCCGAGATTTCAGAGATGGTCGTCTGTAGTAATATACGACGTTAGCAATAATTTCAACTCAAAGATAGATTTAAAATATATATATATATATATATATATATATATATATAGATTTAGTAATTCGTGCCACGCTTTACCATCAAATATTATCTTAGTGAATCTTAACCAAATAATAATGGTGTAGAATTTTAGAATCTACTTTTCTAATTCCTATGTGACGTACTAGTTATAATAGTCGTAATATTTATCATGTCTATATGACTTAGCATAATTTTAACTTATTTAATAGGTAATGTGTAAATAAATGTATTAATAAGAAATAATAAATTATACTTAGCACAACCTTTAGTGGTTCATTCACTTTCTAGTTTGTAAATATTTTTCAGTTTCATCTACAATATATTCATTAGTATTCTTATTGTTTACAATGATCTTATTCTCTCATCGTAGTAACGTTATACGATCTATTAATGAAATTTGCACGTGTATTTACTTTTGTTAATTTCCATCAAAACCATATTAAAATAGGTTTTTTTTAGTCTTGTCACTTTGTAAATATTCTGAGGATAATATATTTATTTATTATAATTAGATAGAGTAGAAATAATGTATAAGTAAAAAATGGCCGAGCGTTGAAAGATTACATCTGATGATTAGTGAAATTTGAATGATACTACTGAACAGAGTAATAATTTTTCAGCGTTTGGCCGTTAAAATTTGAGATAATTCATTAAAATCTAAATAGGAAAGTATCATAAAGATATGGGGGACAAATAACGCTTCAATAGGAAAAAAAAACGATTTTTAAATTATATATCGATGTGCTTGTTAACTCTAACAGATCCGTTAGATTTGATGTGTCAGTGTTGTGAAATATAAAATTCATATAGTTGTATTTAAATTATTCCCTATCGAATCCTTCAGAAGATTTCGCGTTATATATCCACATTATACAATAAACAATTACTTTATTATTATAAATAATAGTTTTCCATAAAGCTCCAGATTCAAGGTTGCCTCAAGTAAAACAAGTTCATACTACATTCTTTTTATTTCTAAAATCAATATGACAAATATAACGCGAATCTAACTTTTTCAGTGTAATCGACGTTTAATTGTAAAAATATAATATTTGTCTAGGTGTTGCCATCTAAAATCTTAGCTTTGTATTTCAAGTATTAAAACCTTATAACCAATATAAAGTATTAACTTCTCTACCCATTTAAATTTCCACGGAAAATGTAATACTTGTACTCGTCGACTTCAAAGACGTTACGAAATCTCTTATAACGCATGAACCTGATAAATCTTTATGAAACATTCGGTCTTGTAAATTCACTTTGTCTTCCTTCGTGTAAGATCTTAGAACTCGGTACGAACTAAATATTTAGATTTAAATTAACAGAGGACGTAGAAATTGTCGTTAATTGGAATAACGTAGCTGAGGCTGGCAGTACGACGGAGCTGAACGTAAATGATGATCTAAAGATAAAATATGATGCAGGCACGGTTCATATTGTAGCAATTGGAATTATAGTATATCTATATTCTATTCTTGGATGAGGATTATCAGCGCTTGCTGGATATTTTTCTACATAGACATCAAGTTGAATTCTAACCGGACTCACACCATCAAGTATTGCATGACAACACTTGTAAGCTTAAAAAAAACTCCAATTTTTCTCTCAAACTAGCCAGGAATCTGGTGATGATCAATGACAGTAACGATGATAAATAGCACACCATATCGTGCTAGTGACTTTGAGACGAAATAAGTCTAGTTACCTCAGTAATTACACTTACTACAATGCCGTTCCAACAGCACACATATCAGCAGCGGAAATAGCCTCCGGTAACAGAGACTTGTTACTAGTACATCGTTTCGAATTACTGGTATGTTGTAAGATGATACTATATTTTCGGAATATATAAGCAATCTATTCACGCTCCGAAGCGTATTGTTAAAGGTCCTGAATGTTCAACTGAGTCCATACTTGACTGCACTTCTTGCTCGGAACAATGATTTCGTCCGTTTCGTTACTCGCATTGGTTGATCTGTGAAATCGGATATCATTATCTAGTCGTGTTGAATTATCTTCTATATGAAATACATCATTATTATTATCACCGGCTGGGAGATGACTATTGCTGTAAATAGATCGCCTTTGTGGGAAATCCGTCTGATCTACCCCGTGCTCTTAAGGATTCTTACGGACTTTGCTAGATTTTCAATCCATTATAGGATAGCCAAGAGTCCACTCTATTCTAGAAGCTTTCAACTCAGTCAACCTGTGTGTTTTTTTTTATATTTTTTCTAGTGATGTTTATTTTTCTGATAACATTAAAATCGTATTAGACGTCAGCTCCGTTGTATCATCAGCCTCTAGACATTGTGTGTACCCGAATGTATAAAGTGGTATTTTGATGTAAGCGCTTGGTGAAACCCGGGTACGCCGCAAGTGTAAAAAAAAAAAAGTAATAATATATGGTTGTGACTTCATTAGATATTACAGCTAACGAATATCAGATAGCGTCTCATATGGAATATTTTGGTTTACGTGGAATCGCTGTTTTATCACAAGTACCGCTCCAACTGGACTTAGTCGATCGATGGATGACCTGTTTAATTATGTTTTAGTTATAATCCGTCCATAATTATGTTTTTTAAACCTACCTTATTCAGTGTAATCGTTTGTAATATATTCGTTAATTAACATTGTCGTGTATGTATATCTAATATCTTTAATAGTATCTCTCTAAGATATTAAATTATTCGTATCTTACGCGATCATAAATATTGCAAGTACCTTTCGATCTGTATTTTATGTACGTATAAGTATAACTAGATCTTCGATAGTTACAATCCGTTCTGTTCTTGATATGTTAGTTAGAACTGTGAATTCGATGTTAGGAACATAGAAGCGCATCAGGAGTTCTCTTTGGGAGGGGGTTACTCCACCATGACAAATACATAGATGGTTATAGGTACCCAAGATTTTTCTTGTCTAGTACATCCTTTCCGGACTGTGATAGTTAAATGATTTATTTTATATTTGTTATGTTTTCACCGTTACTATTAAAACTGATTCTACCTTCATATATTATTGATTTTAATTATAAATTTTATTATTGTTATTTAATAATAATTTCAAGTCTTTGGGATTCTCCTTAAATCCTCTCCGTCGCCGGAAGTCGGCCGCGTCATTAAAAATGGTGTAAATATTTTTTCATGATCATGATTATGTATGATTATCCATAAATTATAATAGTGATTTAGTTTTAAACTGTACAATTATTTGATGAAACTGCATTCGGTGAGATTATTTAGGTGTGATACCTGAACAAATGTGCGTGTAATCAAGTATGCTTTTGCAAAATAAAGGAAGTGTTTCGTAAATACCACTGCTGTTTCATTTCTCTCATCTGTAGATTATTCTTCGAGTGACTCATGCTTCACCTCCGTTCAACATCAGCAACTGAATATCCACTGCTTTACATAGGCCTCCCCTCAAAAATCTCCACCACTAGGAGTCGTCGTCTGTAGAGGTTCATATTAAAAGGATTTGGACCTTTTCTCACTATGCCGGCCTAACGGGATGGTGGAAGCCAGAGCCTCGTTTGTTGATTAGCAAGGTGCACCAGGAGCAGGTTAGCTTGGGTTGGGTCCCTCGAGTGGTTATGAGGAACCCCTTACACACCTTCATTACATCATACATTTTAAATTGTATCACACAATACTATAAGACTAATGATAGTGAAGTGCTCGCCTAGAATATTTACGCTCTCAATTAGAACAGCGGTGATGTTATAGCGGATCTGAAGATGGTATACAGCTAGGCGGTTTGGAAAATCCTCACTATCATCCAAACTTCTCGGTTTATGGGTCTCCTCGGTAGCACCAGAGACCTACATATTACTACTGAGACTCCGGGGGTTGCGGAAGAACTGCTCGATATTATCCCGTGACCCCCGCGCATTCTTTCGGAAGTTATTGGAATACCGTGTGAAGCTTTTTAGTCGGTTGGAATCCGACACTACCCCGTTACCGGTTCTTGATTCCGGGGTGTGCCTCCCTTAGCATTTTGTTACACAAGTTAATAATAAAAAAAAAAAATTACAGAGGCTCACATACTCATGATTTATACGTTAACGTCGACAACTCTTCCAAAATTAAAAGTAGTGTATAAATCTTATAAAATATCCCTTCTGAAATTTATGTAGTTAATTTGTATACAATAATTAATGATTTTTATAGATCGAGGATCGTGACAAGCGGACGTTTGCCTGATCACAAATATTATGTTTATCAAAAACAATACTGTGCTGCTCAGTATGATATACACAGCAGATCATTATCGCATCATCGTTTTGAAACGCAGTACTAAAACTCTTCACCCCACTAATTTCACTAGCTACAACCCCCTTCATATCGAAATATTGTAATATTTGCACGGTGCTGTTCTTCGACGCAAATAGTAACTGCGGTGGTAACAACCTAGATAATCTCCAGTAACCCTCTACTATCTAACGAAGACACTTGAGAGACTAGTGACTAGTAACTAGTAAACTTGCTTTCAACCTCACATTAGCGAGTGACTGCAAGCAGCGCTATCAAGTTGTGACGTCATCGCATTATAATATTGTGTTTATCACGAAACACTTACGGTCTATTTATACGCACTTAATGTATGGTGGCAACTGGAGTATGTAATGGACTTGGAGCCGCTCCAACGTGTCAGTGATGGAGCTCAGTGTCGTCGCGTATAAACAAGTGGTGGGGGAGGTCCCTTAATAAATTAGAATGATTATAGATAATGATTAACTGTTGAAGGTTGCGGCAAGTCGGTGGATGAGGCCAAGGCGGGAACGACAGGCGTGGAGATATTAGACTGAGGTTTATGTCCAGAGCTAGACATTTATTAGCTTGATTATGATGATAATAATAAATCGCGAAGATACCTGTCATCACTACAGGTCTTCGGTATATATATTTCACGTTACAAATATTCAGGCGGTTTAGTTAGATAATAGGAAAGCAAATATATCATGTGAACCTTTTCTTCACGGAGATTTTGAAGTGGCGGATTCGGGAACCTTATCGCCCTCGCGACGAATCTGAGGAAGACTATGGTTAAACCTGATTTCCTGTTATCAGTACCCGCTAAAGTTAAGGGGACTTTAAACAACCCCAGGCTGTATGGATAATCTATGATCTCTTTAAATCTAAGGACTGCCACGGTGGTCAGTTTTAATGGGTAAATAATATCACGATTTTGCTCCTAGAATCAGAGTATATTCCTGTAAATCCTCTCATCTTCATCGTGCCGATAAAAAATAAGAAGTTTATATAATAAACAGATACAAACAATAATCTAAATTGAGATGGCTATGATTAAAAGGAAAAATAACTAGATTAACTATAATTTAAAAAAAAAAAACAATCAAAAGACAAAGTCCATGACAAAAGAGGTAGTATTATTAAAATCCTAAGAACACAGCACAAAGGGGAACACTTGTAACTTATGTATAATACTTCAGACTTATGTAACTTGGAGAGGCAAAACGTTTGCGTTATCTCCGTCAAGAGTCTCATATCCACTTCGTATTAGGTGAACGTACTTCAGTACTCCGGCGCGTTATCTGGCTAGATCCAAGAGACGTTCAGACCTATAAATGTCAAGCTCTGTTGTATCTCACAAGGGCGCACAATGAGATAACTTTTCTCTAACATAACACAAAATTTCCGCCGTCTCACAATTGTAATACGATTGCCGTTCAAATTTAATACTGTGTCTACTATTTTGTTGGTGTCCTGGTGATAATCTAGAATCTAGAATCTTTTACACAGCACCTTTTCTATATTGTCTCGACAATAAATTCTTTAGCTGAAAACAGCATCTGTTATAGAAACTTCTGTTATAAAAATACTAAGCGCCTATAACTTAATTGTTTGGTTTCTTTCTGTTGGCTTGTAAGTAATACTGATAGTAAGTAACAATAATATATTTACTGTCTTTTTTACTGTATTTTATAAAAGACGAAAAAAAATTTGCTCTCTCTTTGTATGCACTTCTATATAACGATGGGCAAAGTTGGAACTTTTATAAGTATGAGATTTTTCAAGTGTTTTCGAAAGCTACTCACTGTTACAAATCGGGACACAACACATTAATATCCTAACAGTAGTAAATTGACTAAAGCTTTACCTCAATTTTATTAGATATTAAGTAACATCAATACTAGATATAGGGAAAGGGTGCGTGTCTAAAATATTATAGCTCCTATTAAAAACCTAGTACTTTGCAATATAGCCGTAGATTAACAAAATGTTGGTAATATCTAACAAGTATGTTATAACAGTTATATATATTACTACTTGACGACAATTAAATATACTACTGTTCAACAGTAAAAAATGGGCGAAACAACACACTGCTACAGAAAACAAACTCATCATTTATTAAGATAAAAATACTTTGTAGATTATTACAAAGCGCTTTAACAATAACTCGAAACGAACCATTGTAACAAAAGTAGAACAATTCCTCGACAATAGTTTCCTTTTCAATCCGATAAGGATCTCCGGGGAAATTACCGGGTATTTACACGGCCTAGCGGTTTCCGGTTTGATACCTATATGAACAAAATGACCGTACAGCATTTTTTTTAATACTCAACTCCCATTCTCTTCGTGTCCTCTGATATAAGCAGTTATAAGAAATTATGATTAAAGGAGTAAAGGAGTTCTATAGAAAATGGTGGAATAAAAACGATTCATAGAAGTTCCAACGTTTATATGTTACTTGTTCGTTTGAATAGGCTCTTCCGAGAAGAAACTACAAGAAACTCAATGGCACTGTTTTCATAATATATTATATAATGTTCTAGAATAATTACACTATTACACAGTTTTACATCGTCGATAATTAAATAGTTATAGAAACAAGAAATGATAAGGCTAATGCGATAGGTATACACTTCTATACTCACTCCGTAAGGTGTGTCTCTACAGTCAGCTAAAGACTGTTAAACCCAAAGCAACACTATGGTAAAGCAGTGCTGCCACCTATTTAAAATGATGCCAAAAGCATTCATTACTTACGCAATCGCAAAGGTTATTTGTAATGTTACTTACTAAGTAATTTATTAACTAAACATAAATTACATATCTTTACAAATATTCCTCCACAAGACATGTTCCATTTTTATAGTAATTTCATCAAGTTATTTAACAATTAATTCAGTTACTTATTTTTATGTTGCTGATATTATAATACTTCGACTACAGCTTTAAAGTAATATTAAACAAAAAGGAGACCGAAGACGATGAAGTATATATACGAATTCCGGAACGCGAATATATTAGCTAAAGTTTTCATTTAGTTTCGGCGCCATTAAAAATATACGAGTATGTCCATTTACATAATTTGAAGCGCAAGTGCAATTGGAGTTAAGTTTAAAAGCCGGCACAGTTGTTGTGGGAGCAGATGTGGAGCCGATGTCTCAACCTTTTTGTGGGCAGCTGTTGACCTAAAAACTAGACTAAAGCAAAAATTTCCTACAGCAGAAGTATTTGTAATGCTCTTGGATTGCAATACACATTTTAGTTTTGTATTGTTCTGTTAACATTTAGTTTACTCAAAAACCTAAATATTAACCAAACAAAATCTATCGAACTTGATGTATGATTTGATATCAGATGAAGCATGTACGAAATAAAATTGTGCAGCAGTTGCATTGATTGTAGGCATTATTCGCCAAATATCAACAATTACAGCATACAAGTTGTTAAAATAAATGTCAATTCTTTTTAATACATTTCAAACCTTTCAAATATTTTTGATTGATAATCAAAACTTTCCGTCAGATCCTTTATCCACTACGAACTCAAAGAATATGTTATGCTGTATTACTCCTGATAAAACTTCGTGAATAGGTGAAACTTTTGAATTGATTCTGCACACTGCCATAATAACCTGTGATCTAAAAATTTTGACATTATTTTATAACAATTGTTTTCTAATTATTGTTTACAAATTACATAACAGGATCATAATTTTCAACTTAAACATTAAATAGCAAATTTCTGATATATAAATATTACTATTATCTTTTTGCAGGCGCTCAAAAACAAATATTTTCTCGGATAAAGTACGGTTAAATTATATTTTAAATTTATTGAAAAACAACAATTCTGTTATCTATTTTGTTTATAGAAAATAGGTTCCTTACTTCATTTTAAATACTATGATATGCAACAATAACACTGAAGACTGCAGTTGAAGCGGACTCGCCAAAATGTTGACAACCGCAGCACGTTAATTGTGATATGGCGACAGGTTTGCAATATAGAAGAAGAATAGTTCAATTGGTTTATTAATTTTTTTTCGTGTCCAACCCATCCATTTTGAAATGTACAATGATAAATAATGAACACCATCATTATGTGTAAAGAAACGAAATACAAAAACTTAGTATTTGAAGCTTAGCAATTGTATAACCATAATCGAATACCAGCAGCTTTCGTAAGTTAGACACGAGCGCGAAATGTGTGCCAGCCTCGGTTTTTCAGGTCAACGAGACGCCGCAATGGTACTTTAAGTGCCAGCTTTTAAAATCAACGTTCCATCTGCATGATTATAGCTATTCTAACTGGTACTTACATGTAAATGAAGGTCTAGAAAAATGGGAGATCACTAAACTAGTTAACCACCTATTTACTTAAATCTTCGATATGGCAGGAAATATCCTGCCATATATCACTGACGTTCAGGTGAACTGTTTAGTTATTTAAACATAATTTCTGATTACTTCTTTGTTATACATTTTTCCAATTATTATATTGTTTGTTTCTTATTTATTATATTGTGTTATGTTACGTAATGTTGGAAACTACTTGTCCCCTTATTATTATAAATTATATTTAACTTGCATGCACACAAGGGCCGATGAGTATGGAGATCTTTAGAAGAGGCCGATGATGACCGAAGATGTCCAGACGTTTATGGGCTGATAATGATGATGATGAATAATATATTTTTTTATAAATAATAAGGAAAAACTATAAATAAGACATTTTCACAGAAAATCATATGGTATTGAAATCGTCGTTATTAATGACTTCTATTTTCTCTTCAAATAACTATCAAATAGCCGACTACTTTATATTTAAGTTATAAATAAGATTCCCACATAAAATAAGTTTTGTAAAGCGAGAAATATTTGTTAGGTTACTACCGGTAAAGTAACATTATAACTGATGCAAGTTTTATCAAGGAGAAACTAATACAAACAAGCGGAATGGTGTTTTCTTTACGAGCGCAGCGTAAAATGAAAGCAGGAACCGAGAGCAGATGGCTGCAACTATCGATTTAAAGCTGAGGTTCAGCCTCCTCTCACACTGGGGTACCCTGAGTAATATTTAACGTAAACATAACTTAAACTTTGCTTTCTCATAAGACAATTGCAGCAGGACGTTCACTTAATGCTAAATGATACGCTTATCCACAACATCACGGTAATTGATATAAACAGCATCACATTGTCTCAGTCGCTTTGACACATGGAATATTAATTCTCATTACACCGCTAATTACATTAGTTACAGCGCCCTCCAAACCAGAACATAGTAATGATTGCACATTACTGATGATATCTAGACACAAGCAAATTACACAAGTTTTTCTTTATTTTACAAAGCGACGAGACGAGCTGGACGTTCACCTGATGGTGAATGATACGCTTATCCATAACAACGTAGCGCTAGTTAGGATATTATACACTGCACCACATTGTGCGTGTCGCCTTGAGATATAGGATGTAAAGTCTCGTCACCCCAGTAATTTCAATAGCTACACCACTCTTCAAACCGGAACACAGTAATGTTTTCACATTATTGTGTTACAGTCTCCGGCAACAGAGATGTACCACCAGTAACTTATGGTAAACTATGTAAACCACGTAAACACTCCCTTTACGGTGGAAATATAAAAATATTAAGGGTCGCCCTATATGAACAGCATCCGGTTCTCAATTTTCACCGAGGCCGGCACAACGCCGTGCGCCCACCATTTACATTTTACCGTTATTAACACTCTATACCACGTGAATAGCGGCTGCGCGATGGTAAGATTTATATACAAGCACTTTTTTATATACACTGTTTTAACCACTAATTGAATCATCATCATCATCATCAGTCGATAGACGTTCACTGCCGAATACAGGCACACAATTACCTGGTGGTAGGTCTCTGGTGCCGGATACCGGTCTAGGATAGGACACTCATCCGTTGCGATATTCTCTTGTTGGTAATATGTCTGTCGACCATAACGTGACGCTAGTTAGGGAGATATACACGGCACCGTGTGCTCGGCGCTTTAAGATCTATGTTGAGACTTGTTACTTCAGTAATTTCGCTAGCTACAGCGCCCTTCAAACCGAAACGTCGCAATGTCTGCACAGTAGAGTTTGTCGGCTGCAATACGCGCTGTGATAGTTATACGGTCTCCGGCAGAGACCCTATCATCAGTAAAATAATGTGACTTGTTTGAACATAGCCGCCATTTTGTTTTATCATTCTCAATCGACTTTGTTTCCTAGACTTGCGTCAGTTTCAATAGACGAGCGTTGAACTTGATCTTCAATCATCTTAAGATTGTATTTCAGTTGATCCGTGAAGTTCCAAAGGCGCACAACTCAAATAACACTTTACAGTCTTTAATTTCATTCATCATCAGCCGATAGACGTCCACTGCTGGACTTAGGCCTCTCCTAACGACCTTTACGTTTGTAGGGTTTCATTTGGGAGGATTAGGGTAGTGGGAACACCACGCTGGCTAAATGCGGATTTCTGGAAGCCAGAGCCTCGTTTGTTGATTAGCAGAGTGCATCACGAGCAGGTTAGGTTTGCTTGGGTCCCGTGAGTTGTTGTGCGGAACCCCTTACACCCCTAATTTGTTATCCATATACAGTGAAAGATAAATATAACCTCGAAAATTTAATTTACTCCGACCTCGACACATAGGAAGCCGGAGTGAGTTTAAATTAAACTGTGTCTTGAAGTGTGATCGCGGCTGGAGAATGCTTCAGTGCTAATGCAATTCTAAGTCTTCATCGCAATTCCCTCTATCGAATCACTTTCTAAAAAGCCCACTTGATCCCACAACTGGGACTCCGGTACGACGACAGAGTTAAAATCACTTATCCCCTACGCTGGCCGAGTGAGGATAAATAGATGTAATCGCAGCTTCTTCATGATATTTTCCTCCAATTGAGGATGAAGAGTGTTGAGGATCAAACCCGTGCTTCCTCTAGCCATATGGCGCTGATGATTATCTGATGAATTTAGCTATCACGGCCAGAATTACTAGCCTTATATTAAAAAAGATATTCAATCCAAAGCGTCGATTGTTGATTAGCAGGGTGATGTCCACTGCTGGAGATAGGCCTCTCCCAAGATCTCTACATCGATTGATCCCGTGCTACCCGCATCCAGGGGCTTCTCGAGAATAGTCAACATGGCGTCCGGCATTAGGGGCCGCCATTTATAAGGGGGTTCGTATAGAGGAATCTGGGTTGTTTCCGCCACGCTGGACGATAGCGAGTTGGTAGGAACCGAAGCCTCGTTTATTGATTAGCAGTGTGCACCACGAGCAGGTGAGGTTGACTTGGGTCCCGTGAGGGTTGCCGTGAGAGGTGTGTTTACACCCCTCTGTAGAATATACATTATTATGCCCGATTTTTCATACTTTTAAAAAACCACAAAACAGAAAGTTAAACAGAACAAGAGAAGGTTAATTGAATTGTTGCCCCTGTTTATGTTAACTGAACAAACCCCTGTTATAATAAAATTTAAATTGCCTGAAAAAAAAATTAACCAATGTTTGTGGTATAATAAAATTTTCGTTATCGTGCGAAGCTGTACAATGCCTGGATCATATTAAGTTAAAACTCTAATGTTCTAGACTTGGATTGCTTTAATTGCTGCGTATGCACGGGGCCGACTACACGGCGCCGTGAGAGCAGACATGAACAAAGATTTCATATAGACCTGCATGCATACACCTGAAATCTATACTAATATATATTTTTTTTACCGAAGCGACGAGAAGGGGTAGACGTTCAGCTGATGGTAAACTTAACCATAACAACGTGGCGCTAGTTATGATACACTGCACCGCAATGCGCTCATCGCCTTGAGATGTTGTCTCTTTACGTCTTTACGTCAATAATTTCACTGGCCACAGCGCTCTTCAAACCGGAACACAGCAAAGGTTGCACAGTACTGTTTGTCGGCTGCAATAGGAGCTGTGGTGATACCTAAGTCTCCGACAACAGAGAAGTACCAGAAGTAAATATATACTTAAAATTGTACTTACTGATTACAATTCATCAAAATTGAAATAGGCTTAAGTTCAGCAGTGGACGTCTATCGCCTGATGATGATAGTTGAGTTTTATTCTTGATCTTGATCTTTTGAAAGAGATGATAGATTTATATTTAGATAAGTTTAAAGAGCTAGATTATGCAATGCTTATTTGTCTATATGATGCACACCTTCATACGAGTGGCCAATTACACGGCGCCGTGTGATACTAAAATGCTTACTGGCCCAGCGTAACGTGACTGATAGACCTACCCTGTAGTAAAAAACGCAATAAATTATTTAATGCAGTATGCAGAGAATACCTATCATCAGCATCAGGTTAGGTTTCATACAAATCGTCTTACCTAGGTACCATTCTCATATTGTAAATTTGTTAGGTCTCTCTAGCCGGTGACCGTCTAGGTACCACCGCAGCTTCTATTGCAGCGGAGAAACGAATAGTGTGCTAACATTACTGTGTTCCGGTTTGGAAGGCGCTGTAGCTAATGTAATTACTGGATGAGACTTATAGGTATTGAGATATATCTCTAGACGACAAGAACAATGTGGTGATATATATACATATATACAGGATGGTATCATCTTAACTAGGGCCATGTTGTTATGGGCAAGCGTATCACTTACCACCAGGTAAAGGTCCCGGCGGTCTCGTCGTTTTATACAAAAACAATACCAGCTATCAAGATATGAAAGCTTGAATATTCTGAACAACTGCTGCATCATTATCAATAAACCCCCATATCAAATATTGGTCAACTTCCTACCCAAAAAACTACCCAGTTTAAGGTTATTACAATGTGAAGGGTTACTCAGAGTTCCAAAATAAGTGTCGTAGTTTCAAAAGTCCGTACAGCGTACTTTGTCCGGTCGCGCCGGATGTGACGCTGACGCTGCAAGATTTACGTGCAGTGTATCCATAGGATTGTGTATGAGTAATGGTCGCAGTTGGGAACACAATTCATATCCGGTTTTTAACGGAAGGTTAAAAACGAGGTCTCAATGTAACCTGTATTCTTTATTATTCCATCAGATGAAGGTATGATATATATCTATGTAAGAGATATCCATGGATTCATTGACCATCGCGAGATCTCCGAAACTATTAGACGTGGACACTCAAATATTGGTGGAGATAATACTTCTGCCTCTAGAGGTCAGCTGAGAATGGATAAAAAATTCCTACCCCTAACTTGCGGGGTGGTACGGCTAGCAAAGCAGAGAGCAGCTACTTTCTATATACACGTGATCCTTATTTTCCTGTTGTATATAGTCCTATACATAATATATATCTCCGATTTAGTCTATCTGAAATATATTTACATTCGGGAAAAGATATATAAGTTTGAAATTTTTTTTTATAGTTCTCACACCCTTTATTATGTATTGAACTTTTGCAAGTTTTACATCCAAAAAAAATAATTACTTTGTTACTTACCTCTGTAAAGATATGTCTTAAGATATATCATACAGAAATATATATATATATATATATATACGAGTACACCTAGTCCTGCCATAAGTTCTTTTACAAATAATGCCTTTTTTTTAAGTTAATGTATAACTAAATATTTATTAGTCTCAGCAAAAAATTAAGAAAACTATTCTATTTAAAAATGGCCGCCTTTCGCTTTTGTATTAGCCTTTACTCTGTTTGGCCACGTATCATGTATCTATGGATTTACGCGCTGTCTCCAAGGGATTTTTTTTTAGCTTTCTCTCTGCGTGTTTTGGGTCAGCCTATCTATCCCCTCCAACGGGTTCTCGCCTTGTCGTGGCGGAGGGGCTTAGTAACCGTGAGACAGAACACGGTGAAGCGGCGGCGGAGGGGCCGCGGGGGAAGAGGAGTGTCGGTAGTGAGAAGTGCCGTTCTCTCTATCCTCCGCGGCCGTTGACAGGTAGCGACGGGCCTAACATCTCTCCGCCGCGGGGAGGCGGGAGAGGTTTTCCCCAGAGGAAGTTGAGTCTGAAGGTTTAAGGTCTGGGCTAGATAAGGGCCAGTCTTCAGCTCTTATAAAGTCCGGAACGTTGGTTTCAAGCCAGGCTTGGGTAATTTGTGGTAATACCCACTTTGTGCAAGGCGATCACTGCAATATTTTCTTTAACACCCCCACCCCATTCCATATTGTAATTTGATAATGAACACGAAAACATATGTGAAATGGCGCAAATTCGAAACAAGTTTTTTAAAATAATATACGCGTTCCAGATTCAAAATAATTAAAAAGTTGAAAAAGAGAAAAGTTTTTATGTAACAGTATCTATGGCCAGACTAGTTATATAAAAACTTACTTGAAGGTCGCTGTAGCTAGTGTAATTACTGGAGTGAAGAGATCCAACATCTTATGTCTCAACGTGAGGTAGTGTATATCATCTTAATTAGCGGCATCTTGTAATGGGCGGGCGTATTACTTATCATCAGGTGAACGTCTCGCTCCTCTAGACGATTCATCGCGATCCTTCAATTGAAAAGAAATGAAACGGATTTCACGCAAAACGAGGAAACGTTTTATATTCCAAGCTATTCCATAGACAAAGTAAAATCGTTACAGCTTTTCAATTTCCGGTTTAAAGCGAGGAAAGTTAAAAGTTGCATATCGACGCATGACAGTGTTTTAATAACTTTACATGGGGCGGAGCAGACCTTCACTCTTCAAAGTAAACAGCAATAAATCTCAAGTTATACCGTTCTTCTACACATATTTCTAACTTAATATATTTATGTATTCTATCGTTTGTTTGTTCGTTCGTTCTTACGTTAACTCGTTCATTCGTTCATTTACCATCAGGTGAGAGTCTTATTTGCTCTTCTGGACGTTTCGCCAAATAAAAAGAAATATTTAATATATCTCACTTAATATGATTCAATTCTATTTTCTAACTTAATCATCATCATCATCATCAGCCGATAGACGTCTATTGCCGGACATACATCTCCCCAAAGATCTCCACATCGATCGGTCTAGCGCTGCCCGCATCCAGCGGCTTCCCGTGACCTTCAGTCGTTTTGAGGGGTTCATATGAAGGGATTAGGGCCATTTCCCACCTTTCTAGCCTAATGCAGGTTGGTGGGAACCAGAACCCCGTTTTGTTGGTTAGCAGGGTGCATTTCTAGTAGATGAGATTGGCTTGGATCCCATGGGTTGGTGTTGGGGCAATATTATAACAATATATTAATTTATTCGTTCGTTCGCTAATGTTTCAATCATCATCATCATCTTCGTCGTCGTCGTCGTCGTCGTCGTTGTCATCGTTATCGTCATTTTCATCGTCCACATCGTCGTCGTCCTCGTCATCGTCGTCATCGTCATCGTCATCATTGGTACAATTCGGTTTTAGATCACCTATACTCGTTAAAAGGAATACTCTTCCAAATTATATAGACAAGCTGTCTCTTATTCATTCGTTCACACCTTTATTATATGCCCCCCCCCCCACACACACACACACACACACACACGCACACGGTCGCCGTTCGAGGATCTTACTGCACCATCAAAATAAATATATATATATATAAAATAGAATAAATGTAAATTATAATTAATTAATAAATGTAATCTTCAATTAGTACACCCACTAACAAGCACTGTGCTAGCGTGGTGGGGCTAGGGCTCAATTTCCCCCTGAATGAGGATCCTTAACGGAGACCTTGGGCATACCCAGCAGCGGTAGTTATCCGGCTGTTAAGATAAATTAGTAGGGGTATTATATGATGGAATAATTTATTGCTTTTAAAAAATATATATTAAATTACTAGAGGGATATAAAAAGGGGTAGTCTTATAAAGCAAACGAGTGAGGCGGGGGTTCCCCGAAGTTTTAATTTACATTCATTTAACTGTACAAAATGCAGGAGCGAGGGAGCGCTGTGAACTGAATACGCCGACACTCTGACGTCCGTTTAATGTATTCAAGTGAGTGTTTTCAGCGCCAGGTCAAAAGCCCGGTATGCATAATCTTGCTTCATCCGCATGCATGAGGTAGCATGGAGCCTGCTTTTATTAGTTTATCTATAAAAAAAACTTTGTTTAATTCATTCGAAGCAACACTCTATTGCCGGAGAACGTCTAGGTGTCACCGCAGCTCCTATCTTCGCTGCTAAACAGTACTACTACTACTATTACTGTGTTCCGGTTTGAAGGGCACTGTAATTACTGAGGTAACAATACTTAATATATTATTTCAAGGCTACATTCCTATATCTGCGATTTTATGCGACATAGTAATATAAGGCGCGACAGGTTCACCTGATACTAAGTGATACGCCTACCCATAACAACGTGGCACTAGTTAGGATGAAATATACTGCACCATATAAAGTTCGCCGTCTGAGACTCATTTCTCCAATCATTACACTAGCTACAGCGTCCTTCAAACCGGAACACAGAAATATTTGCACAATACTGTCTGGCGGCAGCAAACCTAAACGGTCTTTGGCAACAGAAATCTGCTACCAGTTAACGATTCGTCTGAACGTGTCAGTCTCCTGAGTAACTTGGATTAGGAAGGTCGTGGTCAAAGATATGTTCTTTGACGATGACCTTTCACCGGAAACGGATGAATTTAAGAAAAACCAGTCTCGGCAGTAAGATTAGTAGAAGGGCAAGATAGCTTTGGGATATATCAAATTCTTCAAAGACTACGGTTACTGCTTTTTTTTAATGATGCCTTTGAAACATCAATACTCACAGAAGGTTTATTCTAATTCTTCGTCATCACACTCTTTTCCGAGTGATCCGTGATCTTCTTGTTAGAGGTCTGTAAGTCGTATTAAGGTCTATAGAAGAAGCTAACTGAAAGCTTATTTGAAACAGAATTGATCCAACAGAACAGCATATTGACTTCTTGGCTTATTATAGAAGAAAATAGTTAGTACTGTTCTTTTCCTCATTTTATATTTAAAGCAGCCAACTTCCACTAATTCTAGTAATGGTCTCCGATGCCGTAGTAACTACAGAACTAATATAGCAGTACATCCGTTCTCAGCGAACCCGCGTCAAATCTGATTTCCGGTTAATTGGTGTGCGGTTTCAATGCGTCGGTGGTGCGCTCCACTTTGAGCGAGGAATCGTTTTAATTGGGCACTTGAAAAATAGTGATGCGCCTGTTTTGGTGTCGGTGACGGATGGACAGCATATCTCACTGATGTAAGCCTGGATGAGGAAAAAGCTTGAAGCCTGATAGTTATTAGAAGATCCAAGATCCTCGGTCTGAATGTGACAAGTCTTTGGTACATATACAGATCGTTCATTTCTGTAGTCAAACATTTGTGTTCCGGTTTGAAGAGCGCTGTAGCTAATGATATTAATAATGAGGTTTGTTAATTTTTGTCATCCCTCGTTATGTTTCTATATCCCTTTAGTATTCTCTAAGGGTAGGTTTACTACCAGGTGAGCTAAAATCGACTTACAACATGAGATAATGTTTATAAATCACAAATAATTGTCTATAGCCGGAGACCACCGCAGTTCTTATTTCTTCCGCCAAACAGTAGTGTGAACATTACTATGTTCTGGTTTGAAGTGAGTTATAGCTAGTGTAGTAAATTACTGTGGTAACGAGACTTAACATCTTATGTCTCAAGACGCCCAGTACAATGTGGCGCAGTGTATATGATATCTTAACTAGCCCCACGTTGTTATGGGTAGGCGTATCACTTACCATCAGGTGAACGTCCAGCTCGACTCACCGCTTCGATGAATAAAAAAAAAAATTTATTATCCATTTCATCTCTTTTACTGTAAAAAGAGACAGTTGTATATGTTCATTTCAAAGACGGTGGTAAGATACTGAGTAAGGTAGTCTAGAAATTAATATCTTTTATATAAGTAATATACTAACAATTGAGTTAAACTTCACGTAGTATTAAGTGACAAGCCGTGAATGGTGAAGCTAATCCAGATTGCTCTTATACGTTGACAGCAGCTGTTACGTAGGTTTACAATATGAGTTTTTTTTTTTTTAACGTGGGGCAAATGCCTGCGCATACCCGTCCTCGCGGAGGCAAGGACAGGTTATGTCGGACTTGCATCCACTAAAACCCCCACGATGTTCCACCTCGTCGCCTCATAGCGGGGTTACGGGAACGCATTCGCATCATCCGCGACTCCGCCGGCGCTGGCTGCTTTCGCAGCCCCACCTCGGGATGGAGGGATGAACCCTCCTTTTCCACCTCCGCAGGGACACGCCGGAACATGCAGCTCGCTCCCTCCTCGGCCTCTTGCAATCACGCGTACGACGAAATCCCCCGAACCCGTCATCCAAAAGCCATGGGAGACAAAGAGAAAACTCTTCCTGTCTCTCTGCGACGGATCTGATGTTGAGCCCGCCGCCACCCGTTGTTAGTCGCAGAGAGTACTCCCTCCGCGACTCCACCTCGGCTACAGAGGGCAGTATAAAACCGCCTCTGCAGCCTGGCCGCAAAGGGAAGCATAAAGCCGCCCCTACAGCCCCCGGCCGCTCCAGTGAGCTCCAGTGATCCAACCGGTGCTCTAACCTGGAGCAGGCGCCGCGGGCCGGCCGGGTAGGTTCCTCATCGCTTCACCGTGAGCGACCCCGCCATGGTTACTGAGCCCCTCCGCCACGACAAGGCGGGAACCTGTTGGGGGGACAATATGAGAGTTAACAGAGGTGAGTTTATCTATATATATATAATTAGCTGTTCCTGCTCGTTTTGCTAGCCATAACACCCCCGCAACTCCCTTTGGGGTAGGAGTTTTGTAATATGTCTTATTTCATTTCCTAGCCATTGTTTGCGGCTTTGTCGTGGACGTTATATTATATTAGGTTCTGTTGTTACATAATAATAATAATAATAATATGTATTAAGGTAACATTATCTCCGTTTTCAAGTGGCAAGTTGGCAATTAAGCTGTTGATTAACGGCAGTCACAGCGTAACGAGAGCGGCGCACTCTGCACCGGAGTAAGTGATGTTTATGAGGCAGTGGGAGCGCCGTTAAGAAGTTATAATGTCGCCCGTAAATCTCGCGTTGCTACATTTACCGCCCTCTCAAACTCTACAGTTATTTCTCAGTTTATATTAAATTCAATTTGTGTATCTCTTTTCGTGTATCCATGTATACTTCTATCAGAAAAAAAAAAAAAAAACAGACTATCAGCGTGGTACAGTCCTTTCTGTCTCTGGTTCGGCGGAAGAATATACATCTATGTGAATCTACGAGTATATCTAATCTCTCTATATATATAGAGTATATCTAATCTATCTAAAATATATATATATATATATGTAATGATGATGGGTTTTCTTTGTTCGCCAATCACGTGAAAACTAGTGAACGTATCGACACAGGTACATGAGCATTCGACGTTAATTATTTGAATTTCATAGATCCTTCATCGTTTCATTTTCAATTAACTACTATAAACATTTTCATTTCGTATTATTTATGCGGTTACCATAGTAACAGTTGCTATAGAAAGTCATTTGTGGTTACGATTGCTGTCAAGGAATGTTTTAGACAAATTTCATGTCTAATTTTATGTTACGGTCCCCAAAGCAGACGGCTGAAGGTAGTAAGTATATACAAGAGATCTCCACCTATGTAGAGACTCCTCACGATATCTCTGGAGCCATAATGTTGACAAGACTTGAAATTTGGTAGGAATATTTCTTTTGAGTAGCTAGGAACGGATTTTACAATATGTCACCCCCGAAAGGGGTAGCGGAGGCGTAATAGCCAGTAAAGCGGGCGGGGAAGTTACTAAACCCACCTAAATATATCACGCCTCGTTCCCAGTGGGGTAGGCAGAGACCACCTCTCTCCACTTGCTACAATCCTGGCACACCTCCCTCGCTTCCTCCACTTTCATAAGCGTCTTCATGCATGCTCCTCGGTTGCGAGTACTCTCGACCCGGCCTTTCTTTAGCACATCTTCGATTTGGTCGCAACATGTCCGCCCAGGTCGACCTGCACCGATTTGTCCAATCATTCTTACCTCGTATACCTCTCTCGTTAATCTTCTTTCATCCATTCTTTCAACACGGCCGAACCATATAAGCATCCCTTTCTCTATCTTTGTTACTACATCTTCAACCACGCCTACTACGTACTAAACCTACTGCAATCGAAGGTCTCTTCATGGCGCAGTGGATAACCTGGCCTTGATTTGATTAAGGAAAAAGTTTTAGTGTTTTCATACGAACAAGCTATGAAACGAGCGAGAAGTTCATCTGCATCACACTGCACCACATTGCCTTCAGTCCTGATATGTTTAGTCTGGTTTCCCCCATAACTTCTCTCTCTACTGTTTGACCGCTGCAATAGGAGCTGATGTGGTACTCAGACGTCCTCCAGCAACTGAGACCTACCACCACCAATTAGAAATCGACTATTTCATCGGAGAAACAAAAGTGTGCAAACATAACTGTGTTCCGGATTGATGGACGCTGTAGCTAGTGTAATTACTGGGGTAATGAGACTCCACATTTTGTCTCAGGCGATGAGCGCAAAGTGGTGCAATGTATATCATCCTAATTACTGCCACGATATTATAGGCAAGCGTATAACTTACCATCAGGTGAACGTCTCGTTCGTCTCGCTTAATTTAATTTTTTTATATATAAAATGATGGTAACGATATATTTCCGTACTTAACTTATACTATTTAGTGACAATACAATCATTGTGATAACAATCATCAGAGCTACGGAAATAACGGACATTAAAACAGATAACAATTCCGATCGTTAAGAAGCGACGGAAATTCGTATTCTCAAAGCAAATATAAACATCGAACAGGATAAAGATAAAAAAGGACATGAAAAGCTGCCGAAGGCGAGATGTATGATCAATAATTCAATTGTGTAGTTCGCAGCACAAAAAAATGTTTATATGTGAATATAAAACTGAAAGTTTAACATTTCTTTTCACGTTCACCTGATGGTGAGTGATACGCCTGCTCATAACAACGTTGAGCGTGACAGGATGTTAAGCCTGCCCTAGTAATTTCACTAGTTACAGCTCCTTCCAAACCGGAACATGTTTGCATAGTACTGTTTGTCGGCAGTAATAGTAACTGCGGTGGTACCTAGACGATCACCGGCAACAGAGACATTACCACCAGTAAGTCCAACGGCGATGATCACTTAGTGCTGTGTGTCATCCCAACTGACGCCACATTGTTGTCTCGCAGCTTCTTCAAATAGAATTAAACAGCATTCTGAAATTACTGAGATATCTTCAAGTTTTTAGACTTAAGAGTGTGTGGGTGGTAGTGTCAATATCCTAATTATTTGCTAATTATATATTGGGTGCAAGGGGTTCTGCACAACAATTCACGAGACCCAAACCAACCTCACATGCTTGTGCTGCACCATGCTGATCAACAAACGAGGCTCTGGCTACCACCAACCCGCACTGGGCCAGCATGGTGGGAAATGGCTCAAATTCCTCCTTAGAAACATACGACAATCTCTAATGCCCGGCGATGCGTGCAGCGTAGAACAGATCGATGTGGAGATCTCTGGGGGAGGTTTATGTCCATCACCGGATGTCTATTGACTGAGGATGATGCTACTTATATATATCGATGAGCTGTTCGTTTCATCGCTTTCTTTATATTAAATAAAATAATAAAACCATAACAGAATTCCTTTATCTTTATCCTAACACGGGTCAGGCGATTGTTGTGTAAGTTTCCCATCAACGTTACACTCTTCGTTTCGCTTCGGGACATGTTAAGTGGTCATAAATAATGCAGCAAAAACATCGCTCTGTTTTTCCTCATCGTGATATCGACTGACTTTAGTGATGCTACCAATGTTGTGTATACACTTTCAATTTCGTACAGCAAGTGATGTAGGAAAGCATCAATAATTTCATATTTTTCTGTATTCAAGGAAGTGGCGAGATGAGTGAGACGTTCACTTGATGGTATGTGATGCATGTTATATACTGCACGTTGTGCTTATCGCTATGAGACATAAATTGTTGTCTCGATACCCCAGTAATTGCATTAGCCACTGCGCCCTTCAAACTCGAACACAGTAATTGCACAGTACTGTTTGTCGGCTGCAATAGGAGCTGCGATGGTACCTAGACGGTCTCCAGAGACCTGCTGCCTAACTAAATATCAATTATTATGTAGATAGGAAAATCATTCCTGCAACGTCGTGTAAAGTTCGCAACTCTAGCAAAGTTCACATACGAATTTGCAATATTGCCGAACAAACTTCCCCCTTACGCCCTTATCTCTGTTCCACGACATTAACTTGGCCTAAAATTGGGACGGCGTCAGCAGTTACGGGCTCCTAACTTAACTTTATAGTCGCCTTGCGTAACTTATTACTAGTTGTATTAAATACTAGCCGGGGCTGCTTAGGGTCAAATACTTTATTGCGTACTAAAATATACGTAGCAACCTCCAATTTATGCCTCAACAGCTCGCCTTGTAACATGGAGGATCCACGTTGGATTCCGGTGCTGAACCATCTTTATATTTCAATTTGTTAATATAACAGCATTACTGTCAATATATGAGATGAAGTATCTATATTCACTTTTATGCGAGTAGCGCAGGACCGATTAGAGTGGCCATCCTTGGGAAAGACCTATATCCAGCTGTGAGCTTCTATCTGCTGATATTGATGATGTTGACTTCGTAATACCATTAAAACACAAATATGTTTCAAGTATATATAAATGGTTCATTCACTAACGTAATGAACAATCCACATTTTCAAATCGAGTTTGTAGCACGCGAAATTTCTATACACAAAGGAGAACACGTAACAATGTTACTAATAGTTAACGAACTATCACAAATGAACTTGTAGTGCTTTCATAACGTACTCCATTGTATGATATTCATGTAACATATAAATGAACATGCAGCGAAAATCTGAATAATTTCTTTAAAACGGGAACAGCTTTTACTATGACCGTTACTATGATATACTGGGCTTGCCACTACGGATAAGCTTAGTGAGTAAGGCAAAAACCATCATTTGCGAAGGTCAGTGTTCATTAATAGTTATAAAGGATACTGTCAAAACACAGGACTAATATATGTTGACCTGATTAAGCGGTGTTTAAAAACATTGTAAAAATAGCTCCTTTCAAAGTAATCAATGAAAGATACAAGCTTGTTGAATGGCGGCCAATTTTTTGACAGGCGCTTAGCGTAAGATTGATTCCATATAAAATACCGATTTTTTTAAATAATTTCCCGTTAAGTTTATTCTAACTAATATTCTTCAATGAATGACAATAGAAAATTTTCTTTATGCTGTTGACAATGAAATAACAATAAACAGGGTTAACAATAGTTTTTATCGTATATTTCTACGTTCGTTACTCAATAAGTTCGTTGGAATCACGCCAACGTTTCTCCAGTCTTTACTTATTGATCTTTTATTTCGACGTCGGTGGAATAAGTATGTGGTGCTTAATTCTATTTTCACACTCACTTCATATTCATCGAGACTATCACGTAAAACTTTTCTATATGAACTAAATATTTTTAACTAGAAATCTTGGTTAAATACCTTTGTATTTACTGGTGATAGATAACTGTTGTTGGAGACTGTCAAGATAGGTAACACCGCAGCTGCTGTTTCCGCCGCCGAACTCTATTGTGCAAATATCACTTCCGTAAAATTAATGAGGTAACGAGTCTTTACATCTTATGTCTGTAGCTACGAGCACAATGTAGTGCTGTGTATCTTCCTAACTAGCGCCGCGTTCTTATAGGCAGACGTATTATTTATCGTCAGGTGAACTTCTCGCTCATCTCGTCGCTGTGTAAAAGAAGTTAATGAGAAGGAGTAAATTAATTTTTATCATTAAACAGTATATCATTATTTAAGAAGCAGGATACACAAACATAGGTTGTCTGTTGATAAGCGGATAACGCAGGATTTAAACATTTCAAATACAGGCCCCACAACGGCGGCCTACCCCGCTAAATCCAATCAAACCCTTTTTCAATTCCATACTTTACAAACTTTACTGTGTTATGGTTTGAAAAGCGCTGTAGTATAATTACAAACATCCAACAATCATATATATAAGCATATTTTTTCTTATTTGGACCTCACCGTTCACCACCAGCATCACATTTGCATTAATTTACACAAACAGTTTACAAAACTGAATATTTACAAACTTTCATCTAATCTAAAGGACATCTGAAGTTTGTGCAAACAGTGCACAAGTTTGTGGACTAAACACAAA
Organism: Ornithoptera priamus; assembly: GCA_029034505.1. Taxonomy (NCBI): domain Eukaryota; kingdom Metazoa; phylum Arthropoda; class Insecta; order Lepidoptera; family Papilionidae; genus Ornithoptera; species Ornithoptera priamus. The sequence continues at coordinate 417,048 of JARDWD010000517.1, read as the reverse complement.
GGTAATTAGACTAATTTATTCTAAATTTTCTATTGTGGACAAAGTTTAGATTAATCATTATTATGTAAACGTCATTTTAAATTGGTTTAGAGGGAAATGTAAATACTGAATTATAGGGGTAATTAAACATTTCGAAAGGAGAGGAGAACAATGCAGTGCAGTGTATACCCTCCTAACTAGCCTCACTTTAGGCATCAGATCACTCTGAAAATAGTCAACTAAAATAAATCTTTTTAAATATCTAATCAAGCAAAATTTAATTTTTCCTTTTATTAGATAAAAACTTAAAATTCTCTGGAAGCTTTGACTTCGTACAAGCGGGGAGGAGAATAAAGGAAGAGCTTTGTCAGGCAGCAGTGAACGTTATCTATTGTTTCATTATTGGTTTCATTATTCAACAGGAAAGACGCTTTGTGAAGTCAATTCTAATTTTTTTTTCAACCTGAATCTAGATTTGTTTGCTATTCAGTCTTCAACTAGTATTTTTTTAATTTAAATGTCAAACATGACGATCATCTAATTGTAAGATACACACTTCTTTAACACATGTCGTTACTTAGTATGTATAGGCTTGATAGGAGTGGGAGGTGGGAGGGCTTGGAGTTAGTCGACTTTTTCGTCACAGATGTACGTACCAAGATATAAATAAACCATCTTCCACGCAGGATATAGATTTGAATCCTTTGTCATTCCTGAAACAACATGAATCTTTAAAAGAGATATGTTAATTCTAGTTGGGAACGTTTTATTTATGAAGTAGATTGAATTAATGTTACTGGTAACATTAATAAACATCGCGATAGTATTATTGTTACCGGTAACATTAATTTTATCACTATTTTGTTTATGCACTGCAGACGCGTGGAATTAATTTACGCAAAGTATCACCGGCCTGGGATTTAATATCACTAATGTATGTACATACTAAACCTAGGTTCATCCTATCTAGCGTTAGCAGAGGGGGACTTAGGTAAAAAAGAGATCGCTATTAAACATCCATACTTGCGCATGTTTTTTTTTTTATAAAGAACGTATGACACCTTTGACGCTTAGGCGATATTAAATGCTGACGAGTTCGTAAAGGAAGAAAATAAACATTAAACCCTCGTTACTTAAACATATCTATGTTAAAATGGATCTTGCTTAATCATCGTATCAGTCCTTATATGCATGTTACTTAAGAAAATGTGGATTTCTGTAGCTCAAGTTAGTTACATACAATAATTAAAAAGTATGTTAACAGTAAGAAATCGTATAAGACGCGTTCTTTGAAAAGATATTATATAAAAAATTATAATTATTAACAGCCCTCTTAATCCCACTGTTGGGATTCCAGACCACCCAAAAAAAGAGTTTCATTTGACGAAGAGATGAGAATAGCTAAACGTTCACCTGATGGTGATGCAAAGCACCACGTTGTCCTTATCGCTACTGAGACATGTCGAGTCTCGATAGCTCAGAGAGTACACTAACTACAGCGTCCTTCAAACCAGAACACAGTAATGTTTGCAAACTACTGTTTGTCGGCTGCAATAGGAGCTGCGGTGGTAAAGTGTTGTTCATATCGATTTCACCACAATTATCCAACAAAGCTCCACTTCAGTGACGATCAAATCTATGCCATTTTAATAAAAAAAAAATTCTACATATGCATAGTAGCACTTAAAAGCTATAAAATAGCTTTAACTTAATGCGACACAGCTGTCGAACGTTGTCGTAAAGATTGCATGTTACTAACTTCAAGTTATATAGTATGTATGTTATATGAGATTCGCGCTGATTTACCTATTTCATTCGCAAATGTTGGCTCAAACATTGACCAAAGTGTTTACACATTGGCAAACGTTTGGGCACACTGGCTGTTCCCCACACGCCATGCTAGCTCCAACACTTGCAACTGGGGGAGTAATTTTGCAAGATCCGTTCTTACCTGACCTCTAAATGGCGGAAGCAATGTCTTTACTAAATTTTGAGTGATCATATATATATATATATATATATATATATACCGTATACCACCGCAGAAATCATTTTTACCACCAAACTAGTAGTGTGTAAATATTACTGTGCTCCTGTTTGAAATTGCTATATAAATTACTGTGGTAACGAGACTCGACATCTTATATATCAGGCATCGAGAGCAATGTAGTATTGTATATCATACTAACTAGCGCCGCGTTGTTATGAGCGGGTGTATCACTTACCATCAGGTGGACGTCCTGTTCGTCTCATCGCTTCGTCCAAAAAAAAAATTGAAACGCTTTATAAATATCTTTATTTATCATCAAGTCGGCATATCGAAGGTCCTTACAACATAATTAATGCCTTTTGTTGTCCCTCTGGAACATTAAGGACCCGTAAATATTTACGATATCGTATAAACATTTTATTACTTATTATATAAAGTTAGATAATATATATAAAGGAGATGATCTGGGCCATTTATTTTATTTAGAGATATTCCCATTATTTATATTATATTTATAAATTAATGATGAGTATATTAGAGGAAGTCTGAATGTTGCTCCAGTGACAGAGGAATTGAGGGAGAAAGGAAGAGCGGAGGGATGAAGGACATGTAACAAAGGAAGTAATGGGAATGAACCTGGATGGTTACAAGGGTAGAGGAAGAACGAAGAAAGTGTGGATGGATTGTGTGAGAAGAGTGTGAATTCAGATGTGACGGCTGATAGAGGGATGTGGATGAGAAGTACATACTGCGCCGACCCCACATAGCTGGGAAAAGGGAGGAAGGAGGATATTTCCATTATTTATTATGTTGGATTTCCCTTTTCTTGATTATTGCTAATAATATATATTATGTATTAACAAATAATATAAGTTTAATAAATTTAATATTAGAAAATGACTTTTTTATACTAGATGATATATGTGTAATATATATATACATATACATATATTCATATATATATATATGTTAGACTATATTTGATATCTTATATCCCTATCAACTAGCACAATGTGCTGCAGTGTATCGTCTTAACTAGTACCACCAGGTCTCGTTACCCCGATTATTTCGCTTACAGAGTCCTTCGTACCGGAACAGGGCATTGTTTGCACACTACTGTTTGTCGGCTGCTATAGGCATGGTGGTGTAACCTCGTCTCAATCGAGAGAACTACTATTACTTATATATAAATGGGAAAAAATATTTTTATTTGAACTATATAAGTATTCATTCAATTAGACATATCTTAAATATTTTTTTATCAATTCATTATCATTTTAATTTTTTCATTAATGTATTTTTTAATTCTGTCATTAATTTTATCATTAATCTAATATTTACTGTTCAACATCATCATGAGCCGTTAGGCGTCCACTGAAGGGATATAAGCCTCCTTCAAATATTTACACATTGATTGAGTGGGGATTCATATGGGGGGATTTGGGCCATTTCCCACCACGCTGACCCAATGGATTGACGGGAGCTAGAGCCTCGTTTGTTGATTACCAGGGGGTACCGCGAGAAGGTCAAATTGTCTTGGATCCTGTGAGTTGTTGTGCGAGAATCATTACACCCCTTATAGTTATATTTATTTTCATCATTAATTTAATTTTTAATTTTATCATTAATTCAGTTCTCCTTACTATCATTAATTTTATTTTTAATGTCACATATAAGATCGAATAGTAATACTTCGTTTATCAGAACTAACACAAGCAATGTCTTTGTAACATTGAGACCTTTATCATCAGCTGCTTCGTCTCTTCGTTTTTTTTTAAAGAAAAATGGCGCCTTCTTTGTGAGCTATTGTCAGGGTTAAGATTAACTACAGCGCGATGCTCATTATTAAATGTCAGTCTATGTCTCGGAGACTGCTCGAGTGCCAGGTCAATGTCAAGTGTGTGCTCCGGACTAAATTTAGTTCTTCCATGAAAGGCTTCTACACGTTTCTATTGGTCACTGAATTCTGCTCTTTCAATCCACCTTTTTATATCTACTATAGTAATGTTTAGATAGTAATCTATTTAAATATTACTATACTGTAGTATTTGTAGAGGTTTACTGCTAAGTAATCTCACTTAGTTTTATATAGTTCTGTGATTCAATTTCGCAGAATCTTTAATTGAATTAGTCACAGGAAGATCTCCGTTGCCGAACAACGGATGGATGGCTACCACTGCGTCTACTTCTGCTGCCGAACAGTAGCGTGCTAACACTACTGTGTTCCGGTTTAAAGGGCGCTGTAGCTAGTGTAATTATTAGGGTAATGTAGGATTATTAAAGGGTAGTGTAGTACGTTGTATAACATCATAACTAGCGCCATGTTATTGGTGGACTTATCACTTACCATTAGGTGATCATCCCGTTCATATCGTAGCTTCATTATATGGAAACCTTTCACGTAACACAGATCTGGTTCAGTTTACCAGCGTGAACTGTTCTGTAAAAACTTCTATGATAGAGAACTTTCATGAAGTGGTACTCCAATGTTGGAAGATTCTTCTTATATTCGTATATTTTCTTCCAGCAGGGCAGGGCTTACTTTAGTCCTATTCTTAATAACCTTAGACTACATTGCAACTTATATTTGGGTCTACCTTACTTCTCTATCTCCACTCCACTTAATTCCATGGTTCTCTTTAACAATATATCTTTCCATATCGATATATAGTAATACTACTTAAAATGCACGTCAAGTAAATGTAGTGAATATTTTGTATTTCCACATCCCTGTACATCATCAGCTCGCATCATTACCTAGACCAATGCAAGTGGAATTAGAACTGAGCTGGATTTCCATCTAGTCTTTCATTCTATAGCAGCCACTGTACATCACAAACCATTGTTATGCAGGAGAATTATAATAGTAATCAAAATTTATATTTAACTTAAAGTTAACTTTGAAGCTAAGTAGAATACGTCTCGAGATAACGAGTCCTCAATTCAACTCTTCATTCGATTTCGCTGGACAAGGATTTTAAAGGTTACACCGAGAAAGGATCTCATTACCAATAGAAAGAGAATACACAATGTCCACAATAAACGGAATAAACTAAACAATATAATTTAGATTTCTTGCGTTATTTGTATACAAATTATTCTAGAATATTTACATAATGTTCATAATATATATTCCCACCGGTGGGAGTAAGGACCTTCTTTAACAGAGGAGTAACCACGAGATAGAGATCCCACGTCTGTTTGACTGTTTTTATTGATTATCCGTTTTCTTAAATTTCTATCAAAAATTATTAAATAAAAAAAATTATACTATGCAATAAAGAGACGAGCAGGATGTACACCTGATTGTGAGTGATACGGTATAGTGTAGTGAGTTTGAATTGTAGTGTATTTATAGTGAGATATAGTATAGTGATAGCCTATAACAACATGGCGCTAGTTAGAGTGGTATACATTGCACCGAATTGCGCTCGTCGCCTTGGGACATAACATATTGAGTCTCATTACCGCAGTAATTTCACTTGCTACAGCGCCCTTTAAACCGAAACACAGTACTGTTTCTCGGCTGCAATAGGCGCGGCCGTGGTACCTTTAGACGGTCTCCGGCAACAGAGATCTACCACCACTAAAGATACTTACCACCAATAAAAATATATATATACTATTTTGTCTGTAAAATAACCATTGGTTAATATATATATATATACATATACTTATATATTTTTTAAATAGTATCGATTTAATCATATAACAACCGTTTAATCGATAACATATTCATTCCACTTGGTCATACAAAAACAAGTTATGATATAAACGAATACATCCTACAGTATAAAGGATAATAGCATGATGATGGGAATTTAATACAAAAAATAAAGCTTCCTAAAGAACGAAGTGCTCGTGGAAGGATTTAAAAAGGACAGCGTATTATCCTTTAGTTTATTATAATAAGTCAGAACAGAAACGATAAATGGAGTGTTAAAAGCTGATAAAGTGGAAGGGTTTTATTTTGATCTATTTCCAACCAGTGTAAGGTTTTTTTTATATAAAAATGTCCTTTCTTTTGTTTTATATATATATATGTATATGTATATTAACATATATTGAAAGCTAAATAGATATAATAATATTTAAAGCCACCTCCAGTAACGGAGATGCACTTTAGGAAGAAAGTTATCCATACGAATGCTTACATATAACTTCTATCAAAATATCCGTCAATCGTGTAACAGCATTTTAATGGAACTTGATAGCTGAAGATATATATCACGTATTTTCACGTGATATATATTTTTTCTATTTATTTAAGGACCTCCAAAGAAGGATACACGTTATAATAAATAACCACTTTTTAACACTTTTATAGATTACATAGCAACGTGTTCTTCATTCACAGGAGAGCACAGCATCCAATTTAAAATATAACAGCACAAATTATTAAAATTTTGATATTTTGGAATTTTAATATAAAATCTATTATTAATAATATATCGATCGAAGTTTTATATTTGTATATCTCTTTAACCTGTGTACATTGTTGATAGGAATTGGTTTAAGCAAGGAAGAAGCTATTATAGTTTAAGCTGTGGTAGTTCAGTTTGTAAGGGGAAAGACCCGTGAGTTCAATATCTATTAAGCCCCAACTTCCGGTGAAGAAAAATATTGTGAGGAAAGAGGATAAAGGAGGACAGGCTATATAAAAATCTATATATCCAAAGCGCACTTAGTACGTTGGATAAATGGATTTAACTATCTTCTTGTATGCGAAAGCTTTGAATACCAGCAGTGGGAAAGTTAAGTGGGAGGTTTATTAATACATGACGTATAAGAAACTTAACAAGTGCATCACTGAAATACTTAAATGACACTAAAAATTAGTAATCAACTCACAGACATACAAGTTGTCATACTCTTACTTTTTGCTTGACTGTTGATCTAGATATTGTTTGGATTTCGCTCACTATAATATAAATTAATGTATTTGTATGTCTCAAACGTATGTATGGTATTTCGTTATAAATATTTTCGTGTTAACATGGATTTATCGTTTAAATGAATATGTCCAAAATGTTATTCCAGCAAATTGGATACGAAACAAACGTAACAAAAACGGACCCTTGTTGACTTGTTTGAACAGATGCTCGCTCAAACCCGTATACAGGAGTAACACAAACGCTTACTATCAAACGGGAACATCAGGTGCTGCAACCTGTTACTCTTCACATATAGTATTGATATATACAAACACATAAACATTATAGAGAATAAATTCCAAACATCTAAATAAATAGCCCACTTAACTATCCCACTGCTGGTATTCAAAACTATTTCATACTAGAAGAAAGTTGAATCAAGCACCACACTAAGCGCGGTATAGATATATAGATTTTTACAAATCCTGTCGGTTTCCTCACAATGATTTTCTTCACCGGAAGTTGGAGCTAAGTTGATATTAAAGACAGGTCTTACTCCTTACAAACTGAGCTATATACAGCTATAAACAGCTTGAACTATATTGGCTTTAATACTTAGTTAAGTTAGAACGAATCAAAAGGATATTTAGAGAATGAAATGATTTCATAGTAACAGCTATAGCTCTGTGAGGCAATAGTTAACTGCTTAGCTCAGTCCCTAGTTCAAATCCAAGACTATATAAGTTGGTTAATTTATTGTCTCACCTTGTAAGCACTACCCTCATTTTAGGGTATTATTAGGCAGTTTTTTTATATACAATAAATGAGGAGACGAGCGGGACGTTCACCAGATGGTAAGTAATAGATATACACTTTGTCCCCAGTAACAAGGACCAGTTCTTAATATATAAGATACAGGGTATTCCAGACGAGCCTCCTTCACCAACTTCCGCCTCATTGTCACTTAAATTCAGGTGTTATTCAATCAATCAGTTATTCCTTGACCTATAACATATCATTTAATATTATACCCAGCAAAAGTGCGGTGTTTAAAATTTTAAACACGTACCTATGAGTCTTTTTATAGAATCACAGCTCCGCAACAGCTCGTCATCATCATCAGCCGATAGATGTCCACTGCAGGACATAAGCCTCCCTTAAAGATCCCCGCGTTAGTAAGGAATCATATTGGAGGGATTTGGGCCATTTGGTGGGAGCCAGAGCATCGTTTGTTGATTGGCAGGGTGCACTACGAGCAGGTGAGGTTGGCTTGGGTCCCGTGAGTTGTTATGCTGGACCCCTTACACCCTTTTGTAACGGCTGAACCGATTTCGAAGTATTTTATATTGTTAGATATGTTTTAAAATTCTAATTTAATATAACTTGAGTTTTTTTTTGGGACAATCTTAATTGTGGTGTTGAAGTGGAGAGTGGGAGGACTGGTGTGCTCTTAAGAAGGTCCCAAGGACGCCAACTCACCTCTTTAGTGGATAGCAATTTCAGATAATTCAGATCTTCCACCAGAAATAGAGTAAGTGCAAAGTATTCGTTTCGAAAAAAAAAATTTCTAATGCTGTAAGTGTTTGTAATTTTGTTTATAATATGATTCACGACCATAATACTGGACTTGTTATGGATGAAGACGGATCCTCTATTCCTCAAACAACTTATTCAGAACTTGCATTTGATTGAACACCGGCTTAGGGGCCCGTGGCGCGTCACGTCCAGGCGAGGCCGATCCGACACCCGGCACAAGTACCCTCATTAGAGACATCCAGCCTCCGCTCAAATCCAATTTACCGTCTTCATTTTAACCTCAACAACAATAAGAATGATGTTATGGATTTAACAGTAACTACAGACTGTATTTGAGAGCATATCTGTCTACCAATCCATTAAACAAAGCCTCTACCATACACAATAAAGTAATGATTGTAATCATCACCGATCAGAACTTTTGGGCTTAAGTTAAATAAATTAAATAAGTTTAGAGAAGAAAAGAGCAGAAAAGTATTATTTTATATTTATGAAAAAGAAGAGTCCTGTACAACTCTTGTGACCCCAAACCAACCTCACCTCGTGGTGCTCAATGCTAATCAACAAACCAGGCTCTGGTGAAATGGCTCAAATGTTCAAATATGAACCTCTACAAATAATGGAATCTGGAGTCCGGCGGTACCGGAGGCTATGCTGACTAAGGCCGGGGGAAGCCGCTGGATATGGGCAACGCGGGACCGATCGATATGGAAGTCTTTGTCCAGCAGTGGACGTCTATCGGCTGATGAAGATGATGACGAAAAAGCGACATATCCACTACTATGATTGTAGCGTTAACGCTCTTCAACGGTTTAACCGATTTTGTCTAATAAAGCAACGTAGACTGTATTAGCTATAATAAAGCAAGTAAATTTTTTGCTAGTATAAATAAGCGACCTAGTATTAATATCACGTACATGTAACAGCTTTTGTTGAAGCGGACATTGATAAACATGGTCATAGCTGATCTACTGTATAAATCCATAAATCCTACTGCGCAACGAGCCGTTGAATAAGTGTTTTACTGGAATAAGTAAGCGACCTAGTATTAATATCACGTATATAATACGCTATGGATATAACTCAAAGCGAACAATTGGTATAATAGCACGAGTGTTGTCTGATAAACATGATCATAGCTAAGCTGCTGTATAAATCCTGCCGTACAACGGGCCCCTTAAAATTCAATTGCTTTAATGCACTGCAATTACCTTACAAAATTATTAGCTACTTAAACTTGGAAGCACTCGAGAGCTTTAACTTACATTGCTAATAAAATTGCCGGTTTTATTGCTTGTTATGCTTACGGTAATATTGCTGCGAGGATAAGATATATACATATATATACTTTATTACTTAATAAAATTGAAGATCAAATAATGAGATATATTTAAAATTTTCCAACCCTTTATCTTATTCAAGAAGATTGGTCTCCGCACGATGGTAAGTGATATGCGTAACTTGGCGCTAGTTAGGATTACACTAGCCATAGCGCCTTTCAAACCGGAGTACAGTAACATTTGCACACTTCAGTTTTTTGGCTAAAATAGGAGCTGCTGTAGTACCTAGAAGTCTGCGGCAATAAAAACCTACTTCTAGTAAATAAGTATCAATTGGGAAAGAAAACCTAACGCTAGGATTTTAAAGTAATTTAGGTTTTGGCGTCTAAGCTATCAGTTAATTTTGGAAAAGAGATCTCTTGTCCTAGCTTGAGAGTCATTGAAACTCCTCAAGATACGGCTCCGGGTTTGGAGCGAAACAATATAGGGTAAGCGGGTATCTGTTACTAGTGGTAGGTCTCTGCAGCTGGAGATAGTCTGGTACCATCGCAGCTCCTATTGCAGCCGACAAAATGCAGTGTGCAAATAATACTGTGTTCCGGTTCGAAAGGCAAAGGTAGTAATAATACATTACATCTTATGTCTCAAGGCCATGAGAGCAATATGATGCTGTGTATACCATCCTAACTAGCGCCATGTTGTTATGAACAGGTGTATCACTTACTATCAGATGAAGGTCGTCATCTCATCGCTTCGTAGAGTAAAAGTTAATGTTTAATTGAACTCCATTTCAGGTAGACTCGGGTAAGATCAGAATGAAAAGATATGACCCACGGTGGAGAGAGAGAGAGAGAGAGGGAGGATGTTCATCATATTAATCCCGTCCACTGTTTCCAATAAAAGTTATGACAGTGAAGAATTAAAGGTCGAACATCATCATCACGAAAATTAATTTCACGGCTGTCGCGACTGAATTCAGGTTTACAGAATGATCAATGCGGCAGTTCGTTAAAATTCCGCAGCTTCAGGGTTATATTAATTAACAGCCGCTGATAATGATGCACGAGACTTATCTGAACAGCTACGATAGTGTAGTAGTTAATTAATTAACTACACGCTTGACTTTAACCAGTAGTGTCTGTGTTTTCCTATACCGTCTAGATACTACCGCAGCTTCTGTTGCAGCCGACAAACAGAGCTGTGCGATGACGCTGTGTTCCGGTTTAAAGGGCGCTGTAGCTTGTAAAATTACTGCGGTAACGAAATTAATTATGTTATGTCTAAGACGACAATCACAATATAGTGCAGTGTATACCACGTTGTATTACTTCCGATCAGTTGAACGTCTCGCTCGTCTAGTTCTTTGTAGAAGGATGTTCCACGAAGAAAAAATGATGTTCCACCTCCGCAGCTCTGTTGCTGCAGTGTGCAAACTTTACCGTGGTACTTTCAGAGGGATAGATTCAAAGTCGTAATCCACAACCGAATACCAACTGCAAGCTGCCGATGTTTTAATTTTTTTTCCGCTAGTTAGGATGATATACACTGCCCTGTATTGTGATCGTCGCCTTAGGCATAAGAAGTTATGTCTCGTTACCTCAGTAATTAGACTAGCTACAACGCCCTTCAAACCGGAACACGGTAATATTTGAACAGTATTGTTAGGCAGTAGATATAGGAGCTGCGGTGGTACCTAGACAGTCTCCAGCGATAAGGATATGCAATTATTATATTTTAAATATTTTGTGTATTCCTGGTTAGTTTTCTCGTGTTTGTCGAAGGTATAATTAATAACTCACTCGGGGTGAATTCGAGGTGAGTGAGGGGGAGTGTTCTCCCAGGGCTGGTGCTGAGGGATTACAGCAAATGCAGTCAGTCTCTTTACGCAATTAAACGTGCCCTTAAATAAACATGTCGGAGAGTATGTTTGCAGCTGTAGTACAGTCGGTGTAAAAAGTTTTAGTGGAGTTAATTTCGAATTATTTACATGTGGTAAGTCGCTGTTGCTGGTGACTGTCTAGGTACGACCGCAGGTCCTGTATCTGTCGGCAAACAGCAGTTGCAAACATTACTGTGTTCCAGTTTAAAGGACGCTGTAGCTAGTAAATCACATGGGTAATACGCTTAACATCTTGTCTCCAGACGATGAGAACAATGTGGTGTTGTGTATGTCATCCTCACAGGCGGCGCTTGTCATATGCAGGCTGAATCCATCACTCATTTCAACGTGTAAAAAAAATTGTTTCATGATCTAAATTACAACGGCAACTGTTCGGAGGATCGCGGTGTCGAGATAAATCAGTCCGTTCGAGCTGATCGCGAATCGTCATCCGTGTAAAAACTTTAACTATTGATACATGACTGAATTACTTATAATACTTAACTAAAGTACGCTTTAAGGTTAAGCTTAGTCAGCGATAAGTTAGCTTTGTATCTACAAACTAAGATGTAAAGAGACTGAGTTTAGTTTAAATGTTTCTCCCGAATAAAGATCTTTGACTCTTCGTTCTTGATAAGAACAGCGGAGTAGAAGATCTTGCCGGCAGGCGGTGTTCCTGTACAAATACTGAGTATCTTCAAGATAAAATGCATATTCTGTCACTAGATTAATGTTCCATCACAGACCATATGACCTTGTTAACACTAAGTAGGATTGTGATGAAGCGCAAACTTGAAATAGATGATAGTATCATCGATATTCATCGAGCGAACTTCATCACAATCAGCTATGATGCTAAATGGCTGATGTCACTTAAAATCGTGTGAAATCATAATCAAAGTATACCCCAATAAATATAAAAACTGTTTCTTACTTACTCTTTAACTACCCTAGCCACCAAGGTACATGGATTAGTAACATTATGTTTATTACTGAGATACTGAAGTTCAGTATTAATAACTAATGTTTTATTCTGAGAATCTTCTAAAGTCTTAAAGAAATTAGTAATTACACTAGCTATTCTTTATAAACAAAAACAGTAATGTTTGCGCGCTAAGTTTCTACGGTCGAATTAAGTATTGCGATAAAAAATACTTAGACGTTTTTCATTACATGCATATAACCTAAAAAGCTAAACGCCAATATATTTTTCTAATCCCTTACAAAACAGGATTTAGTAATAGTAATAATATACTAGTTAAACAATTTGACAACGACTGTACTTTGTAGTTTGTGTACGTTGTGTATGTTTGCTAAATCACTTTACGGTAACATCGTTTGACCGCTTCCACTAAGTTGGTATTTATTCAGTGGCTGCCACAGAAGATACGACATCGCATGTATTCATGAAGAGCTCACGAGGAGTTAAACACGAGTTAATTCAATAAGAAACCTCTAGACAGTGTCTGATAGTAAATACCGTACTTACCATACCGCTGGTTAGGAGGATATTCTTCACCACATTTCTTCGCTTTGAGGTATAGCGACCTCCAAACCCAACGACGGTCTCTAGTGCCCAGCGGTTCCGGAAGCCATGTTGACTGTTATGGAGATCTTTGAGGAAAGCTTATGTCCAGTAATGGACGTCCACAGGCTGATGATTAATTGACCTCCAAACCGGTACACAATACTATATGGAGGTGGTATCCTGTTTCCGGCAACAAAGACCATCCACCAACATAACCTTTATATGTTATAACACAATTTCATTATTTAATAAAGTAAAAATATTCCTGTAGCTTTTATCATCATCAGCATCATTATAAGCATTGCTGTCATCATCTTCATCGTCGTCATCGTTGCCATGGTACCGTCTACAAAGTGAAGTTAGGCGATCACATTGCGGAAACTAATACAGTCTCTAGCTCGTGTTTTCAACTGATGGTATTGGATCCTGTATTAGTCCTTGTAGCTTTGTTATGAAAATATCACCATCAGCTATTTGTGTCACGTCTCCGCATGCCGCCGGTATTTTCACTTTCCGTTATACAGAATTTCCTTATTCAACACCTAGTGCCACGCGTTGGTACAGTTGACACAGTAAATCATGCAACTCGTTTACAATATAACATGAATAAAACATTTCGATAAATCCTGAACAATGTTGTCAGGTATATTTTACAGACAGTTATTATAAATTATCAGGTTTTCATACGTATTATTTATAATAACTATTGAAATATACTTGTTATTATAACTGCTATTTATTATATACAAATTTAGGTTTTTGGTAGGATCTAAAAAATGTAGCAGTTCAACGTTTCAACTAGTAAAATAGTATAAGAACGTATACTACAGTTAATACTCGTGTTGTTAATAACGGAATCGTTTTTGTATTTGCATTACTAGTTTGAGAAAAAAATTTCCACCATAATAAACATGAGTTTGTTTATAAATAAGATACATTTGGAAGAGAGGTCAGTAGTACACGTAATAATAAGAATTCCGCAGGCTCCGCGCTGGTCGCTGCTCTCCAATATTTTTATCATAATACAAATCAATGGGTCACAGAATGCGCCATGACTTCGAACTCATAAATTACTAACAGAATCCCAGTTCAATCCACTCACCATTTATTAAATTTGCAGCGACAACCCCAATTCGGGCCCCCGATAAACTTTTCGAAAACCGAAGCCATTTCCAATTTACAAATTGTCAGATTTAATCCGCGTATACGCTTTTTTATTCATCGGGAAATAGTTGCGGGATGTATAAAATTTTCGTTGCTTGTTAAATATTTTTTTTAAGTCCTTTTCTAGAATAAACAACCTTTTTCAGGCACGATACACAAATTCAAGTGAACTATATGGAGACGTAAATTAATTTAGAGGAAATAGAAGCGTTCACGAGAGAACGTCTACAATATGATCGAAAAACAAGATGGCGGCGTTCATGCGACGTATAATGGCGACTGCTTGTAAATAGTCACGATCCTCAACATTGTGGGAACGGTGAAGATAGTTACCAGATTAAGAAAAATCTTATAAATTACTATGAGTATTACTGTTTAACAGTAAAGTCATGATCTCTGTTGTGAGATACCATCGAGATATTGTCATATTTCTGACGTTATGTGAGGACTTTTTTTTATTGAACGAAGCGATAAGAAAAGTGGGACGATCACGTGACCGTCTTACGCTTGCCCATAATAACGTTACGCTAGTTAAAATGGTATTCAAAGCACCACATTGCGCTCGTCGCCTTAAGACAAGATGTTATATCTCGTTACATAAGTAATTTCACCAGCGACAACTGTTTTCAATCCGGAACGCAGAAATATTTCTACACTATTGTTTCTCAGCAGAAATAGTAGCTGACTTACCTGGACGGTCTCCAGCAACGCAGCCTTTTTTTTTTGTTTAACCTGGGGGAAATGTCTGCGCATATCCGTCCTCGGGGGGCGGGGGGTAAGGACAGGTTATGTCGGACTTGCACCGACTAAAACACCTACGATGTTCTGCCTCGTCGCTTTAAGGCGGGGTCACGGGAACGCTTTGGCACAAATCCGAGGGATGGCTCCCGCTAGCGCCGGTCGCATAACGCAGCCTCACCTCGTGAGAGAGGGAAGAACACTTCCTTTCCAACCCTGTGGGGGCGCCGGCACACCGAAACACACAGCGCGCCCCCTTCTCAGCCTCTTGCCGTCGCGCGGGCAACAGATTTTCTCGAACACGTCACCCAGAGGCCATGGAAGCCAAGAGAGAAATCTCTTTCGACTCCCTGCGGCGGATCCGACCTTGGGCCTGCCGTCACCCGTTATACGGCCGCGGAGGATAGGGAGAGAGGCACAACGCAATACCGACACTCCTCTTCTCCCGCGGCGCCACCGCCGCTGCTTCAGCGGTGCGGCAACGCTTAGTCGCAGAGGGTACTACCTCCGCGACTCGACCTCGGCTGCAAAGGTCAGGATAAAGCCGCACCTGCAGCCCATCGGCGCGCATCCGAGGTGATATTTCTCAAGCATGACTTTTTCCTTCTCCCCACCTTTCGTTTATGGGGACAGGATACCATTCTCCTTTTTTATTTGTTTTAATCTAATAAAAGTATAGATTTTTTTTGCTTATCGGAAATAATTCGAAGTACTAATAAAAATGTCTCGAATACGATAACCTAAATAACATTTTTCCCTTTCTTCGGTCCGTTCGTAATATTTTGGTTGCCTTTTCAATTTCCGTCGCGCATTGGAAGGAAATCATTCCATTTTACTACAAATATTTCTTGCTTTGCAAAACCAATCCTTTACGGGCACGGTATGTACTAAGGACATAATATTTGGGCTAGGTTATTTTTTTTTAGATTAGCTATTTCTGAATTCTTTCAGTCTGATGAAGGATACAATAAAGGATTCATTTACTATTTCGATTCGACGAACACAGCATTCGTGGACATAAGACATTTGTCAACTCGCACTTGGAAGTGATGGAAAAAAGTTTTTTGTCTCTTCTAGTGATACAAAAATTGAGTTACAACAATGGGAAACATTTAGTAGACTATCTATGGTTTAGCTTGTAGTCTCGGGGTACTGAGAGTAGTACTAAGTTAAGCTCCGCCTGTTGTAGAAAGCGACTAAATGGGCTTTTGGGTTTGTGAGCTTTGAAGGTAGGGGCCCACCTTGCCCACTAAATGAGTCCGGTATGAACGGAAAGTACAAGGTGGTCTAGTGGTTGTCATACCTAAACGAGAGTGCCGAGAAGGACTACAACCTTCCCTGGAACGAGCTTTAAGCCTAGTGCCAGGTGGTATCGGTGCGTTCTGTAAGAGATCCTGGGGTCTCCCGCAACGCACTGAGAATGACCACCGAGGATGTTTTAGTGGGTAGAAATCCCACACGGCCTCGTGTCCCCCCAGAAACAAGGTATCTTTTTAAAAGATTTCTCCTCCGATAACAAAATAGTATAACATTGGGATAGAAAATATTTTTTTTTGTGGAATCTAGTAAACATAGTATTACGTTTAAGTTATTTAATGACCATTCTAAGTATTTGTCATCATCAGCTGATAGACGTCCACTGCTCGATATAGGCCCCAACCAAAGATTCGCACTACGGGTAGGAATTCATTGGAAGGGATTTGAGCTATTTCCTACAACCCTGGCCTAAGGCGGGTCGATGAGAGCCAGAGCCTCATTTGTTGATTAGCATGGTGCACCACGAACAGGTGAGGTTAACTTGGGTCCTGTGAGTTGTTGTGCAGTACATCTTACACCTCTGAAGGGTAAGTATTTATAGTTAATTTATATTATGTGAATATAATTCCACAAGGATTTAACAGAAAAGGAAAATGGAGTGTCCGTGTAGCTTATATTAAATATATATATATATATACAGGAAGTATTCAATCACTTGAACTCTTTGTAACACCTCGTTGTGGAAGGAAGCCGAGGTAATAGCATGTCAGCCACGTCACATCCAGGCGTACCAATGTTATAACGCAGGACCAACACAAAGTTTATGTGAATTTCAATTTTCTCAACCTTACTCTCTGAATTACTTTGTCAAATACCTTTTATAATCTACACTTGATCACAATTCCAAATGGTAATGGCGATGAGGCTGTGGATGGAATTTGAACTACTGGATTACAACGATACTATTATGGTGACAGAATCACAATATGAAGGTGGTAGCTAGTTAAGCGGGATCAACCATCAACTAAACTCAACAAGATGTGGTTCCGGTATCAACACTAGAACCTCTATGTTTCAATCATCGTATTAACAAATAGCTTAATTAAGTGAAATATATACTTGTCTACTTTTAACTACATCATCACAAGTGAATTAAATGCTGCAAAGTCCGCAGCAGCACTTCCGTCCGCGCTGCTCTAAATGGATTAATATATATATATATATATATATATATAAATCGAACGATTCATTGACTCATCACAAATCACTCAAATTTTAGATGATACGGTCAGCAAAGGAGATGAGGAACAGTGTTTTTATATTTATATGTCGTATAATAAATGTCTATTATATTCCCTAAAAATAGTAAAGCAACTTATTTAAAGGTTTTTAAGGTTATTACTACGAACTCACTCTAAAAGAATATATGAAGGCAATAACAACAAGAAAAGAACCAGAAAGCCTCCAACACCTCTTACGTCATTTGAGACATTCATTTCCTTTTTTTTTAAAGATTTTCATATCAAATCTCCTTTCATGTTACATCAAATGAGATGTGGATCTGGCGACGTAAATAGGTTTACCTGTCTTCATATTGAACGTAATATCTTTACCTGTATAACATCTTAATTTTGGGGAATTGTATACATTTAATATTTTATGTATCTGATACACGTATATTAAACACTAAAAATACTTATGAAATGTTTAATTTTATCTATCTATCGCTAAGAGGCTAGCCAATTGCTTTTCAACGCAAAGGTCTTTGATTGGAAACGGAAGCAGAACAACGTTCAGATATTACCTAGTTATTTTTCAAAGATACTGTCCAAGTTAGAATGGCTAAACCGAAACGGAAATCGAAATATAATCAGAGAAAGATCGAGAACGAGATCGAAACCGCGAATGAGACAGTAACCGAAACAGCCAGCAATACAGTAATCAAGACTGACATGTAGACGAAGACCAAGACCGATACCGAGATAGAGATCGAAACCGAAGTGACCGATACCAAGACGAGACAGAGGACGATCTCAAACCTGAACATAACATAAATATAAACGACACTAAAAGAGAAGAAGATGTGAACTAAGGGCAGCTACTTTTACTAATACCAACATAACGCTTTGGCATACGAGAACGGCGAATTTGAGAATTCCTCCAAAGAAGACAGTCCCTCAGTCTAATTGCCAAAAGAGCCATTCACCACGCCGAAAAAGCCATTTACAATCAACGATCGTTTTAAAAATACAATCACGTTTTTAAAAGTAAAAAAAAAAGGAACAAAATTTAAGTCGGCTTTTAAAGATTTATAAGAACACCTCCCAGTGCCAAAACTTCTAGTGGATTTCCCTGAATTGAACTTTTCCCTCGTCTGCCGACTTATAAAGGAAGCGAGATTACTTTCTCAACTTTTGTCTTTTTAACATATAAATTTCTTTAATGTTTAATTTTCTCTTTAATCACCGACGAAAAGAGAGGGGTGCTTAATAAATTTAATATGATTGCATCTTTGTCAAAACAGTACACTTAAACAGCGGCCCAAAACTTAACTCTTTGCTGCAAGTGACTCGGTTGAAAAGAACAGGTCTCTTCTGTTTTAACTTTTCAGATATATTTTGTTCGTTGAGCTCCTGTTTAAAAGGTTCTGCGGATTAAGAATTTACTAGGGTATCTAGACATGGTACCTCATGTTTCAGAGAGATGAGAACAATGTGGTGCAGTGAATATCATCCTAATTAGTGTCTAGTAACAGAACTAGCGATGCACCTGCCATTACTTGAACAGGATGATAAATTCTTAACTACATTTTTTAAAGAAAGAAACTACTAACAAAAATATTATCCAAGAAACACAAGACAAGAGAGAAGAGAGGAAAAGAGTTTTGTCAAAAAAAAGACTGTACATTACATATTCAACATAATTTATTCTAAAGTGCTGGATCCGGATAATTAGACCCTGACCCAAACTAAGCAGGGGAATGCGTAAAAAAAAAAAAAAAAAAAAAAAAAAAAAAAAAAAAAAAATCTAAAGTGCTTTTCGTTGAAGGTTAGTTTGTCATATCATATTGGACCTTAGAGCAGAGAACTTGTTGATGGTAACGCATGGAACTGTCCATAACAAACAAGTACACGAATGAGTCAGGATGTTTACATAGTAACATAATCCAATACGTACGACTTTGTGCTAGTGACAACGAATATCATAACTGTTTGTTAAAAGCATTTCCACCAACGTTAGCATTTATAATATAAGTATCGCTCGCCGCCGCATTATCATGCTGAACAGCATCCATTTACAGTTTCCATTTGAACACAGCCACAAGTTGAGGCTGTCTGTTTGTGTTGTTTGCATTATGCATGAAAATTTTTGAATGACACTGTAACTGTTTGGGCTGTTTGGTAAATGGAGGAACGCTGAACTAGGTTACGTAGAATTCCGTGATAAAATTCTTAACACAAAACAAATATATAACATTTGTTAATTTTTTTAACTCACAAGTAGGAAACAGACTCGAATATACTTTCTGTTGTCAGGCAGTAAAAGTGGACTAGGAATTGAATAAGAAGAATTGCCTATATATCTATATATATATATAGATGTTGAGACTCATCATGATGTCTGTGGAGCCATAAGGTCTGGAGACTTGAAATATGGTAGCAATATTCCTTCTGCCGAGTATACGGCAGCTAAGAACAGGTTTCACAAAATTCCTCCCCCAAAGAGAGCTGCGGGGGTATTACGGTCAGTTAAACAAGGAACAGCTACTGTATTCATATATTTATTTGTTAATTTAATTTACTCTTCTTCTCTACTAACACTATTATCCAACTTTACATCCTCCACCTCATCCAAAATTCTATCTTCCTCCTGTACTCTGTTTGCAAAGTGATCTACTTGTGTATGTTTTTATTATATAATATTTAAAGTCGCGGATTTCAGATCCGTAAGCCTTAAGTCGGATGAAGCTGTAAAAGTCGTCAAAAAGACTAACAGCGTAGACACCATTCGAAAAAAAAATTGAGAAGAATTCTTAGGAACGATCTTTATCTTTTTTTTAATAAACGTAGCGAGTACAAGGAATGCTGTTTTATAGAAGGGATTACGTTCAGCAAGAGATTTAAATTTCTTTATGTAATGGCTTCGGCACTTTGAAAAACGGATATCCCTTATTCGATTCACACATGATTGTACTTTTTAAGGTAGTAGGCCTCTGTTGCTGGAGACCGCTAGGTAGGTATCACTCCAGCGCCTATTTCTGTCGCTAAATTCTAGTGTGCAAACATTATTGTAACTACTGGGGTAACGAGACTCAACATTTTAAGTCTCAGGCGACGAGCGTATTGTTGTATAGTATGCCATCATAACTAGCGCTACGTTTTTATGGGCAGGCGTATAACTTACCATCAGAACGTCCCGATCGTCTGATCCCTAAATTGGATAAAAAATTAAACTATTATAAAATCATTGTTTCAGTATAAATATGAAAGCCAGATTCCTCTAGATTAGCGTCACCATCTGAGACATTAAGATCAACTTTACACCAATGTAGACACATGTATGAAAGAGTAAAGTTGACAAGCATTTTTTAAATTAACTTTAAAACCGTGCATGCATGTAAAGTGACCGATAATTTATGGAGATTCTTGAGCACACTGTCATTCTTTTGGCATATTTATGAATGCAATGCATCATGCTGCCAAGTATAATGAATCGAGTAACCACAACGCGGAATCTGAATTTTTCCTATAACATCGAACCTCCCTCAGTGGAATGTAGTTTGTTATACTATATAAAGAATATTCGAAGACTTTAAATTTAACTGTTCAGTTAATTTTTCACTGTACTCTTATACTATAATCTTGTTTATTACGTACAATTAACAACAAATTGATAAATGTTTACTATATCAAAAATATTACATGTTTTATTGCTGGTAGATCTCTGTTGCCGGATACTGTCTACAGTAGTTATAACAGCGACGCCTATTTCTACCGCCAAACAGTAGTGTGCAAATATTAAAGTATTCCGGTACGAAGGATGCTGTGTGCTGGGGTAACGAGATTCAATATAGTAACTCTCATTCCGACGAACACGGTGTAGTAGGATTATAAGCTGCGCCAAGTTGTTATTGGCAGGCGTATTGCTTACCATCAGGTGAGCGTCCAGCTCGTTTCCTTGAATAAAAAAATTATATATGCTCTATACTTGATAAGTATTTTCAGATTCCGTTTTGAAAGTAGCATCTATTCAGTGTGGTAAAAACATTGATGCGTTGAATGACGCTTTTGTAAGTGAATTAAATGTTTTTATTTATAATAGGTTATTAGACTTAGGTCAAGCAAAGGACTATGGCAGTCTGATAATAATGATATTTGTTCTGTCATTAAGCGATGAGACGAGCGGGATGTTAAACAGATGGTAAGTGATACTCCCGCTGATAACAACGTGGCGCTAGTTAAGACGATATGCACTGAACCACATTGCACCCGTCGCTTGAGACATAAGATGTTGAGTCTCGTTACCGCAGTAATTACACTAGCTACGGCGCCCTTCAAACTAGAACACAGTTATGTTTGCACACTACTGTTTGGCGGCAGAAAATGGTGCTGTGGTGGCATCCACCTAGCAGATCTCCGGCAACAGAGATCTATCACTAGATGATGATGACGAATATTTGACATTTCACATGATGAGTAATGTTGCGGAATATGAAAAAGGGTTCGGTTTAGAAAATATAGAACCCTACCCTCTTAATTAATAGTAAAGTTGTTGAATCTAATAATAAGAAGGGTTATTTAGCCTCTTAAAAAGCTCGCTGTACGTTTATCGGATTCGAACCGAAGTCCTTTCCCTTTACAAAAACAATAATAGATAACACCGCTGCTAGATAACGTTTAAATGAGAGATAACGTCTAGGACAATGAAATCTAACACCTTAAATTTTTAGACTACCCCACGACAACGATGATCTCACAAAGACAGAGTCAAGGCATAATGTGTGTTTCTTGATCTATAACCTGGAGTGCAAAAGAAATTCTCTCTTTCCCAATGATTTGTAATAAAGTTATATTTCAACGGTTATATTGTAATTTACGGTTTGTTTATTGCATTTTCCGCAGCTTTAAATGTTAAATAATGTCGGCGCTTACAGCTTGTGAACTTTACGAGCTGGCCCGCAGCAGCAGTAAAGTTTTGAACGCTGAAAATATAAACCCGGATTGTTTGGCAGTTACTTTGTATCAAAACACATGTGATCGGAAGAAGGAAGGTTTAAATATATTTGCAATTTATTGGTGTTTTCTTCTGTAGGTGTTTCTGGTTGTAAAGTATCAGACTGGATGCAGGAAAGGAAATAATGAAAGCTTTCACCGCTTATATCAATACTAAATGAAACGATATGTGTACAGAAATTGAATGGCACACAAGTACTATTCAGCCCATTTGAAGGTATAAGAGGACAAGAGATCGTGACTACAATAAGTGATTTGCTTGTGTGATGGTGATTACCAGAAAATCAATATTCCGGATAAGCAAACTATACCAGAAGATTGAAAAGAAGTACTGTTTTCTTTTCATAGATGCGTTAATAAAAATGCAGATTGTTTAGATGCTTTAAACTACAAAAAACGATACGTTTAAAAGAGAAGTGGATAGTGAAGCCATCAAAGCAGATTCTGATTCTACCGACCTGAAACTTTCTGCTATAATAGAGCTTTAATTTAGAGCAACGTACAGAGAGTAAATCTCTGTTGTTAGAGACCATCTACGTATCACCGCAGCTGCTATTACAGCCGATAATCAAAAGTGTGAAAACATTACCGAATTTAAGTTTAAAAGGGGTAGTTAATGAAATTACTGGGGTAAGGATATTTAATATTCTATGACTCAATACGGCGGTTAAAGTGCAATGTATGTCACTCTAACTTGCACCATAATAATAATCGTAAAACTTTGCTATTGACTTAGTACAAATACCACCCCTAGCGTAATGAGTTAAAAGATAGGTTATTAAGCAAATGAGCTCCTTTGGTTCTTTCATATCATCGTGATCATTCATCACAGACTAAGCTTAAAATCATTCATAAACACTTCAAACAGGAAATTAAATTTAACGCTGCAGATTATGCACTGAAGTTGCTCACTTGAGTTTAATTAAATAGTTCGCCAACTTGTGATTGTAACTAGCGGTGTGAGCGCGAACTTTATGACTTCGAAACACTAAATAATTTTATTTGACTATAAATTTTCTGGTGGTAGTGATACCGCGAGGACTAAGGTAGGTGCTTCAAGCATTAAAATCCAAATTGCTGTAATTTTACTGCTGATTGTTGATGAGATAAGAACGGGGGAAACGAGATTATCGAAAGACTCTGAACCTTATATATTTTATTGGTAACTTACTGATAAGACGTCAAGTAACTTAGTTGAACTTTTAAAATGGATGGTTAGCAATAACAGCGGAGTTTAGTTTGAAGAATGGTAGAAATTAGTGATGTCATATATATGGATGATATTTTTTGGAAATTTTAAATAAAATATAAGTTTTAATAACTTAACATTTCAAATGCTAAATGTATAATTCTAATTTCAGGTTATATTTTGATACATTGCAATTTTGGTCCTTTGCAATCCCGAAAGGTAGAAGGGAAAGATGAGCCTGCGTAAGGGGTCTCGCACAGCAACTCACGGGACCCAAGCCAACCTCTGCTCGTGGTGCACCCTACTAATCAACAAACTAGGCTCTGGCTTCCACCAACCCGCTTTGGGCCAGCGTGGTGGGAAAAGGCCCAAATCCCCACATGTGAAACCCTACAAACGACGGCCCCTAGTGTCCGTCTATGCAGGTGACACAGGACCGATCGATATGGGCATCTTTGGGGGAGACATATGTTCAGCAGTGAATTTCTATCGGCTAATGGTGGTGGTGGTACTCCAGAAGAGATTAGAACTGACTAGACTAACATCTTTGAAATTTAAAAAAGAATATTGTAAGTATTTAAATTTTCAATGGCTGTAAATTGAAGTTTTACTGATAAGAGTCCGTTTTAATAGAGCATGTTAAACTATAAACAATTTAAATTATAATGTAGTGCAGTCTAAACAACCTAAACTCTTACCATCATCTAATTGACAGTTTTTTTATTATTAACATCCTACGACTCATAGATGGCGCATAGGGCATTAACAGTGACTCTCCGTCGCTTTCAGTCTTGGGCTTCACCCTTAATCTCATCCCACGTCTTCCCGATTTTCCTCGCCGCGTCTACTACTGTGCAGCGCCACATCTCTGGGATGACCGCGCATGCATTGACGGTTTACTTTAAAAGAAAATGAAATTATAACCTTTGAAAGCAAATTTTTTCCAACCATTTGATCGTCCCTTTTTCTTCTGGAAGCACAAAAAATATCCAAAAGTATTAACATCTTATAACTTGATGATTAATAGAATGGTGACGGTGATGTCATAAATAAATATATTAATAAAATAGTCATAAACAATTTTAATAAGAATGATAATGAAAGTAAAAATTAAATTCTATATGCTATATATCATGTAGAGTTGCTTTTGGTAAGAGTTGTTGAGGTATACAAAACCTTGTGCTTGTGTACACAGAAATAACTCACGCATAATCCAATTAAAGGGAAACATAATTAAATCAAATCAATTGTCAATAAGTCTTTAGACATTCGTAATTGGGTTCGGAACGCTCAATTCGGTACAATTGTTGTTGTTACTTAAGTTATTACTCCTCAAATAATTAATTTACGTAGGTGTATTAGAAATTGTAACCAAACAAATCCAATGAAAGTTTTTTTTCTTATAACTGTTTTGAACATCATCAGCTCTAGATTACGTTTCATCATTGTTTCTTTTCTCCTTGTTAAGGAATTATGTGCATGTCTAGTGCTTAATTTGATTACTTATTTATCTAATCATTTATTGCCCCTCTTCAATTATATTACTTTTCACTTCACCCGTCCTATTGCCTTCTCCACAATTATGTATACTTACTATTATGTTGACTCTATATCCTTATTTATTAATCTGATTATTATCTGTATGTAGAAATCTTTGGGAGAGGCCTATGTCCAGTATTGGACGTCTATTGGCTGATGACAATGAATCTAATCATTTATTTACCATTTCATCTCCAAGTAAATTAGTTTCTTCTTCTTCACCTGTTCTATCCTCATACGTTCCATCTTTCTTCTCTTCTTATTTAGAATTTTAGTGTAAAAATAGATAATGTTTATATTATATTTTTTTTAAGCTTCGGATTTGCAAGCCCCGAGTCCGATGGATCTGTAAAAACCGTTAATAAGGCTAAAGTGAAAACCGTGTACGGTTTACTCTCGTTATTGCTCGATTGTTTTATATTTATTTACTGCTTGTTCGTCTTCTCTTTGTATTTCTATTTACAAAAGTTCATTTAACGATGTTTAATTTAGACTTTAATTTCATCTCGTTTCATTTCTTACATTTATTTATGTACTTTATTTAATACTTATTTATTCATAACAATATTTAGCTTATAGATTGCGGATTCATGAGCTCCGATTCGGATGAAACTGAAAACCTTTTTAAGTAGACTAACAATACCTTTAATTTTAGTTTCTGAAAAATTATTCAAGTTTATTTAGAATTTGATTCTCTTTGCGTGAAATCTTTATTTAATGGTTTAAATTATATCGAAATATTTCGTAATATGTAATTGAACAAATCTGTAATCGCATCAGTAAACTATTTTACTCGTTTTCTATCCGGCTACATTTGATATTCATTAAAGCAGCATGTTTGCGCAGATTTACAGGTTCACTAAACTCATCCGATACCGCAATTAATTTAAACTGAAACAGTGGTGCGCTACGGGAACTTAATTAGAAACGTTTTAGACCTCATTCCCAGAAAGAGGTATACTATAATTGAAGCTCGTGTATTTGTTTAAATGCGTAACAGTGTTATTATTCTTTTCCTTGTTTGTCTACTTTGTTGTTGATTGAATAAATTTCATAGAAAAAAAGAAACTACTTGATTGATGGAAGTTTAGAACTTTTATACGTTAATCTTAGTCCCATAGATTACTCTGTCCTTAGAAGTCAAGAAATTCAAAGGTACTCTTTTAGTAAAAACCGAAGCTAACTTTACTTCATCTACACAGCAAGAGGTGTAATTTATTCTGACAGCACTCAAGCCTCTTTGGATCCCATGCTTCTCTCCTTCGCAATACAGAATGTAGACCTTTCCTTAAAATATAAATCACTGGTAGAAATATCGCCGATAGCTTTCCGCCGCGCTTCATACTCCGTCTCTAGGGAAATCGTACGGGTTACTCCAATCTTTTCATAACTATATTATTTACATCTTCAATTTTAACCTATCGAGTTTTCTTTGTCATCTGATAGCGAAGATGTGTGATAAATGCTATTCTACATACCAGCTTATTGAATTTATTTTTTTACGTTGATAGTGATAGCATGCAAACCAGACCTAAAGTGGCTGCATTTTAGTTACTCTTATATAATACCGTAGTGGTATTATACTAAAACTTTTAAGGCGGCAAGGATAATAAAAAATGGTAGAAAAATTATGTCACTTTAATACTTTTACCGGTGCATCTCGCATGCGGTGGTTTCACAAGACATATCAGATCGCCAGTCTCCTTTGGGTAGGGCCTTGGTCACTCAAGACCCTTACCACCCTATCGACCGTACGATTTTGAATTCTTCGGGTGTGACCTAAACAGCAGTGGGCGCGTATCGGTTGATAATGATATTCATAATAATTATCACATAAATATCATCAGAGATAATATTCTGTTGCAACTTATATTACTTATTTTTAAAGAAAACACCTAACCGAAAACACTGAAAACTTCACCGTTTCATATCAGTTGAACACGTGGGTCTCGTGTAGACAAGGATAAAGGCAAAAGTAATAAAGTAAAAAAAAATATATAGGAGAAAGGAAAACTAATATATATTTTTTCCAAATTTCTCCATTACAGTCGTCTAGCGCACGTTTTCACTCGAGGCCCCCTTGTGAGCTTATTTCGCCAAGTGGCCCTCGACATGGCCAAGAGTTTCTCAGATTTATCAAAGGAGGAAAACTAAAATTTCTAGACAACTTCAAGGAACGTTTATTTTACTCGTATGCGGACTGGATGCGGACTCTTAACTGACAACTGAAATGAGGTTCTTTGATTTGAAGATTTACGCAAATCTCTTTTACATAGCATTTAGAATTTGTTATTACATTTCTGCTTAAGAGTGCGAAATTCAACTTTGTTCGAACAAATAATTGAAAAACTTAAAAATTTTTAAAATATTAACATCTCTATTGAAAATATATATTTCAATAAACAAATTTTAAACTTAATTTTTTCTTGGAAACCTTTTGTTCGATTTTCCAATTTCCATCAACACAATGACTCATTCTATCTTCAACAATCTTTTCCAACGAATAAGTTTTTAAGTATATTCATATTAAAAAATTTAAATGCTACAACATCTGTCAAAGTGTAATAACAGCAAAAGTATATTATAAAGTTAGAAGGAGGTCTCTGTTGCTAAATACCGACCAAGTACCACCGCAGCACCTATTCCTACTTTCAAAGAGTAGTAAGCATACATTACTGTGTTCCAAATGAGACTTATGTCTCAAAGCGATGAGTACAATGTGACGCAGTGCAGTAATTTAAACTAGCTCTACGTTGTTACCATCAGGTAAACGTGAAAAAAATGAACACACTACTTTCCGTAAAATGTTATTTTATACAGGTCCAGTAAAATTTCACCCTTATTCATATTCTAGGCGTTTTTGACTTATAAATAATTTATCAGATAATTCCGTATGTACCTCGCGACGGGACTTAGGAAAAATAACTTTACTTAAATATGAATTTGGCAGTTAGACGTGACCGAAATTATTGAATAACTGTTGTTTGGTTATTTCGACAAAAGTTCGACGAGTTACATGTGGCAATTCGTGTACATGAATTGTGTATGTATTGAATGTTTTAAACATACCACCATACGTACAATATTAACATGACATAAATCACTGATCAGTACCAAAATGCATAATCTTACAAAACTTATTCTACGTCACACGAAGAAACATTACAGATTTACAGATTAAATATATTGTAATTAACAATCGACAACACTGTTATTCGCTGGTTTGGATTTGGTCGGATGAACGATATTCAAAGATGAGCGGGTTATTATTGGTTAACAATAAAAGTACACATAAGTAAGCTTTTCACAATTCAGAAGTCCAAAATGGCTAAGTGGTATATCGCTCGTATCGCCTGTATAGATTAATCGCACTATCGCTTCGTGATTCAAAACGGGAATAGGTCATCCGCTTTTTTTATAATGAAGTTTACGCCGCAGCTTCATCGGACTCAGAACTCACGGATCTGGCATCCATGAGAGAGATTAAAATTAAACTAAAACTTTAAACGAACATCATCCGCTCTCCGAACGCCTGTATATAAAATTTCGTCCGCTTACCTCTCTAGAAACTTCCAGAGAACTCCATTTTCTAATGCAATACAAAGTTATTGTTAGCGATGACTCATCGTTTTTTAAGAACTCGTCGCCGCGCACGCGTGTCGGCGCGTCGCGCTCTTTATTATTCTCGAATGTTCTAGAACTATACATTCGATCGTGATAGTTATTGTAACAGCATTTTATATTAAAAAAAATATGAATATAATAGAACATAATAGAAATTAGAATTATAAAGAACTCAATGTGTTAATGTTTAGTAAATTTTGTGAAAATATAAAATAAAAAAATATACACCAACGTAGACAAAATTTCTATCCGACAAGAGCTAGGAGATCTATACCACAAAGCATTTTTCTTAAAGCTCTTGTCTTCTATATGAAAATATAAACTAGCAGTAGAATACAGATTAAATAATATGTAACATTTTGAACGTGAACCTCGAATTTCTTTTATATTCTTTATAGAAATGACTTTTTTACTTTACTATAATTGAACTTAATATATACATAGTATTACATAAACAGTGCATTACGGTAAGAATTAAATATTACTAGCGTTTTGTTACTGTTTATGGAGTAAACGGTCGCGTAAGCTGCTAGTAGATAACTGTGTGATAAAACGTTATTTATTGCGTTAAACTTCGAAATTATCCTCGCTAATTGGCCATTACTTGCCTCTTAATGTGCATTTAGCTCCCGCAGCTACATTTTGAAGCTATAGTTGTGATTTTTTTTTAATTAAATCGGAGTAAACAAGGAAATGTTTCCGTAACATATTGACTTAGTTCGTACTTGGTACGGTGGAGTCTCGACTTAGTTCGAATCAGAAGCCACATATAGTGATGGTTTATTTAAACGTATGCCACTGTTATTATGTCAATTTAATACAATTAGTCATAAATATTAGAATCGCAGTATTCTATACCACCATGCTTTGCTAAAATTTAATGCAATTTTGAGGTTAAAATTGAGTTGTGACGTCATCATCAGAAACGGCAATTATCAGTTTTTATATCTCCTATGAAATCCCACTTATCTACAAATCCAGATGAAGTTCAGTGTAAATAAAACCGAAATTGAAGCATCCGCCATCTCGCAATTGACCAGAGTATTGGTCAAGTGCGATATGACTTGACTCTCTCATCGTGGAGGAAGACCTTAAGTGCCAGCAGAAAGAAAATTAAGTTTACATATTGTTTACTTAACACTGGTGGTAGGTCTCTGTTGTCAGAAATCGTCTAAGAAAGTATCACTACAGTGTCTTTGTCTGCCGCCAAATAATAGTATGCAAATATTAAGATGTTACAAATCGAAGGGCGCTGTAATTACTATAATTTCTCACGTAACGGGAATCAACATCTTAAGTCTCATCCGACGAGCGCAATGTGGAACATCATATACCATCCTAACAAGCGCCATGTTGTTATAGGCACGAATAACATTCAACGTTAGGTAAACGTCTCGCTGGTTTCGTCGCTTAATAGAATAAAAATAATAATGAGACTGAAGATGGTGAAGCGTGTTCGGCGATAATACTCTGGTGACAGGTCTGTGTTACCGGAGACCAGGTAAGTACCACTGCAGCTCTTATTTCTGTGTGCAAACATTACTAATTCCTTAATATTTTAAAGTCTCAAAGCGACGAGGCAGTACTATGTCCATTCTAAGTAGCGCCACGTTACTTATCATCAAGTGAACGTGTCGTTGTTTCCTCGAATAAAAAAAATCATAATATATAGCGTTAACACATATAAATTAATCTAGCTTACAGGCAGACCTAAGCTTTCGTGATAAATAGAGGCGGCACGCGCCTGCCCTTTTAAGATACCACCTCGCATAAATCAGACGAATATACCGCACTAAACGTGTTGATAGGAACGGTAACAACTTTAAACTTAACTAATTTTAAGTGATTGTCTTAATGAATACATTATTATATATAATCTATATTTATAACAGGTATTTAAAATATGATTTTTTTATAGTGATGTTTGCGCCGCAGTTATATTGACAACCATAGCGGCTTCATCGGACTCAGGGCTCGCGGATCTGGTATACGCGAACTAAAATAATAAAAAAGAAGAAAAGAAAGTAAAAAAAAATCAAATTAAACGTGCCGTGGTCTGCGGTGCATTTAACGCACCGGGGTCGTGCGAAACAGTTTCTGGCCGAGTGACCATATATCTGGCATCAGTAGCATTGGCAATGATGCCGCGCTTATGTGGTGCCTCAACTGTGACATTGGTGAGACCACATAATTTATTGTTACTAATTTTATTTCCCCCATGAGTGAGCGAAACGGATATTGGTCAATCAACGGGTTCTCGGGAATTTTTAGGTCCTCAATGACCTCGGTGACTGTCGTCTCGAGGGGTATGCCCGGATGAAGACTCGGAGGAGTTTATCCTCCTCCCATATCAATTCCTACCCGATCGATATAGAAATCTTTTGGAGAGACCAATGTCCAGCAGTAGACATCTATCGGCTGATGATGATAAAAATTAAAAATTTGCTACAACTTTTTTACCTGAAACTATAATTTTTTTATACTACGTGCGACGAAAACAGCCTGACGTTAACCTGATGGTAACTGACACGCCCGCCCATAACAAGCGCTAGTTAAAGTGCGCTCGTCGTTTAGAGACAAGATGTTAAGTCTCGCTACCCCTGAAATTACATGAGCTTCAACGCCTTCAAATTGAAACATAGTAATGTTTGCACTGTTTGTCGGCAGAAATAAGAGCTGAGGTGGTACCCAGACGGTCACTTGCAACAGAGACCTACCATCAGTAATATGGTGATAGATTGAAACATCCGTAACCAACGTATAAAAGGAAGTGATAAATACGTTCATTATAAAGATTTTTATGTTTGAGTCCATAGACAGCCAATGCTGTAAAGGTTTCCTTTAAATTCAGTATTTACTGTATACTGTCTAAGTACATAAAATTAAGTATTATTAAAAAAAAAAAATCTCTTAAAATGTTTGACGCCGTAGTCGGGAAAACATCTAAACACGGCGATAAAGCAGATTACAACATTCCTCTGGATCCTTCGAAATGTTCCTGTTCTTTTTCCTCTTTTGACTTTTAAACTTACCCCACGTTTTACATAGAAATTTGTTCCAGGAAAGAATTTTTTTTTTAAGTTAATGTTTTGTTTATAATAAAGAGCACGTTAAAGAAATCTTTTTACGAGAAATATTTCTAATATTTTTAATCAGAGATAATAAACTGTATTATATAAAGGAAGCCTTTATTTCTGCATTTTTTTATAACACAGAGAGACAAGACCAGCAAGACGTTCACCTGATTATAATAACGTGGCGGTAGTTAGGATGATATACACTGCAGCTTCTTGTACTCATCTCCAAGACACATAAAATTTTTTACTCCAGTAAGTTTCTTTACTCCAGTAATTTTAACTAACATCGCCTTTAGATCGGAACACAGTAATATTTGCACAGTACTGTTTATCAGCCGCAACACGCGCCGCGGTTATACCTAGATCTCCGACAAGAGAGACCTATATACAGTGTGAAAGGTAATAGGTGTAAAAGATCTGGAGGGGCTAAAGTATATCTCGTATCCTATCTATCTATGTATGGAATACCCCATACAAAAAGAATGCTTCTGGAGAAATTAATTTTTTAAATATTTTTCAAAAAATTCTCGATTTTCTAGGAAAAAAATCGATGATTTTATTTCTTAGTTATTTCTACACAAATTTTAATGTAATAATTATTGTTTAATCATTGTATTATTAAATTAAATTAATAATCATCACTTAGAGGCTAAAACTTTTAAGTACTTTTAAAGTCGTGACAGTAAAAAATAAGGCGTCATACTCACATTTTTATTTAATCTTAAAATAAAATTTTATTTATAATAATACATATAAAAGTATAGAGACCCATAAAAGTAGACGCCGTGCCAGCCCTTCATTTGACCCTTTTGTTTTTGTTGTAACACGTGCGAACTTATTGTTGTCGTTTTAAATACTGAGTTCAAAGTAGTTTTTTTTTTAATTTTGTTTAAACTGACGGCTACGGTCCCAAAACAAGCACGAAGCCTTTTCCTTAAATCAGATCGAATGACCCGCGCTGTGAGCTAAGTATGACGCCTTATTTTTTACTGTCACGACTTTCAAAGAACCTAATTTAAGCTCTAAGTTTAAGCCTCTAAGTGATGATTATTAGTTTAATTTAATAAAACAATGATTAAACAATAATTATTACATTAAAATTTGAGTAGAAATAAAATCATCGATTTTTTTCTAGAAAATCGAGAAGTTTTTAAAAATATTTAAAAAATTAAAAACTTCAGTACAGTTGTTTTTGGATGAGATATTCCCTACATAGATAGACAGAACATGAGCTGTACTTTAGTCCCTCTAGATCTTTTATGCCTATTACCTGTCATCCTGTATATAGATTTAAAAAATATAAAATAAAAGTAAGTAATGTAAATAAAAAATTACTTCTTAAAGCTGTATTGTTTGAAATAACTCCTTTGGGGAAGCAAGAATTACGAAAAGTCTCCCCGCCTTGGCTTTATCCTTTCGAAAAGTTTTTCTATTCCCTTATTCATCCCGTAATCTTTTCCTCCAATATTTAAATCGTTTAACATCCGCCGCTGAAAGTTTGCGCGGTTATAAATGACTGCAAAGGGAGCTTTTTTAGTGACGTTACATTTTTTATAACATTTATCCTAAGAAAAATAGCAAGGGAAGTAAATAATTCCAACTAATTCGATAGGCTGTAAACTGAACTAA
Source organism: Ornithoptera priamus (assembly GCA_029034505.1). Classification (NCBI taxonomy): domain Eukaryota; kingdom Metazoa; phylum Arthropoda; class Insecta; order Lepidoptera; family Papilionidae; genus Ornithoptera; species Ornithoptera priamus. Next base: position 383,532 of record JARDWD010000517.1, on the reverse strand, counting down.
TTTTTTTGTCCACTACTAGGTTTTTTATTTAAAAAGTATCGACTTACTTGCATATTAAAGTTATTCTTCAAGTTAATAACCCTAGAATAAATAAAAATTAATAAACAGTTATTTATCAGTTTATAAATGAAGAGATCTATGTATCTATGATCTTTTATAGGATAGTTAAGACAGTGACATCTATTATCGTAATAATTTTCACATTGGTCTTGTATAAAACGATATGTAAAATTATATAAACTTAGTTACGTTAAGGCCTTTCAATAGTTTATCTAATTTCCAACAGATGTCTCGATATAAAATATATTTTCTGAAATTATCGCGTATTCATAAATTTATAACAGCGCCATCTTTTGAAACTTAGGCAGTATTAAAAATTTTGTCAATACAAGCATTAACACTAGCGTTTAATATTAACTTCATAGGTGTCACTATAGTTAATTATAATTTTATTATATTAATGAAACATTTTTAATAAAAAACAGAACAGTAATATAAACATTGTACATTTTTTTACAGTCTTAAGAGAAATTAATTTATGCATTTAAATGATGTATAATGTTATAGTCACTTTTCTGGTGTACATAACAGTTTATTTTTAAGACAGTTTAAATATTATTAATATTCTATGAAATCACAAATAAATATTTAGCTGTGAAAAAAGACTATTTTACATTTTATTTTTTTTTATTCAACAAAGCGACGAGACGAACGGGACTTTCATCTGATAGTAAGTGATAGTCCTGCCTATAACAACGCGGCGCTAGTTAAGATGGTATATACACTACATTGTGGTCGTCACTGTAATCATAAGATATTTCGTTACCTCAATTATTTTACTAGCTACAACTCCATTCAAACCGGAACAGAGTACCTACAGCACACTGCTGTTTGTCGGCTGCAATAGGAGCTGCTGTAGTACCTAAACGATCTTCAACAACAGAGACCTACCACCAGTAGCTCCATATTTCAAACACAGTGCTTACCGCAGCGTTATAGGCAGGCGCTTCCGCAATCAGTTGAATTTTCAGGCCATCATTTATCATTACATTTCAGCACAGTAAGAAATGTATTATAATTGTTAGTTTTTATATGTATTGGTTCCTGAACAAAATAAGATTCGTTGGTAAGGTAGAAAATAAAATCCGGCAGTAGACAACAATGGTCCGCATCAAGCAATTTTGCGGCATAGTAGTTTTTGTGAACCGGCCAATGGCACCGGAAATGTACACAATGCGGAAATAAACGAGACCCGAGCTGAAGTGGGACGGCGTTGTGAAGCAATACGCTCGCGGGGGTTGGTTTTGATTAACCTTTTTTTCCTTTTTTTTTTGGTCGATAGCACGACGTTGTTGGGATATTTTAAAACGCTGAATAAAATAAGGATTCTACGTCCATAGAAGCTTGCTCTAGAATATTCCGACTTTCTTATATCGATGACCAGAACACGACCATATTATGATCACAGAACTAATATGAAACAGGTAGCTAACTGCACCATCAAACTTAACAACTTATCGCCCGGAAATTGAATCAGAAACTTCCAAGTTACAACATGCACTTAACCACTGAGGTAATTCCTTAAGAGATGAAATCATTTTGATCCGGTTTATATTTGTATGAAACACAACTTTGTTAGCAGTTACTTCTTTAAAGAAGAACCTTAGAGTTATAAGCTCTTTTATAATTTTATCCTTTAAATATCCTTTTTCTTCTATCTTCTTTATCCTAAACTATCGATATAGAGTCTACATATCCAAAGCTTCTAATCCTCCTGGTAAGATCATAAATAACAAATATCGCGGTATTTAATCTTTTTTTTATCGAAAGAATAATACGTTCCATTTTATATTCCCACTGCTGGGACTCGGGACCTTTCCAAAAGATAAAAGTTTATTCTTTGAAATTTTATATTTTTTCTTTGAGAGTCAAGCGAGTGTTCACCATGTGCGCTAGTTAAGATGATGTAGACTGCAACACATTGCGCTCGTCGTGTTGAAATCTAAGATATTAAGTGTCATTATCCCTTATTAATTTACTACCTACAGCGACTATCAAACCGGAACATAGTAACTTTGCACAGTACTGTTTGTCGACTGCAACAGGCGCTGCGGTGGTACCTAGACTGTCTGCAACAGAGTCCTACCACCAGTAAGATGTACAAAACTTAATTAGTTAAGTTAAAAATTGTAAATAATATTTCAACTTGTTATTTCAGGAATTTGAAATAGTTGCGTTTTTCTTTTTTTTTATTTAATTTGCTATTACTTTTAATATTCGGATGATATTTATTTTGATAAAGTATCAAGTAGTTCTATTTCGGCCAAGTTACAGTTTGTTCGTGTCAAGTACAGTTATAATATCGGTTCAATTTTACAGTTAAATATTCACCGTAACTCTATACAATGTAAAACTGAAACTATTGACATGTAAATGCTCGCCGTTACCAATTTTCAGCGAAGCTCTCCACTGAACCGAAACTTCAGTCCACATCAAAGTTTACGGCTACGGTATAAACCGGAACTGATATATTGTGCATGAACAAGTTTTCCGTTTGCTTTAATTAGGTCACCTGTTTTTAGGTAAAGCACTATTTTATTTTTCAGGTACCACAGCAGTGCCTATTGCAGCCGACAAACAGCACTGTGTTCCGGTTTGAAAGGGGTTGTAGACAGTGAAATTATTGAGGGTAATGAGATTAAACATCTTAATGGCGAGTAGCGCAATGAGATGCAGTATATATCCTAAGGAGTGTAAGGGATCCAGCACAACAACTCACGGAACCCAAGCCAACCTTACCCGCTTGTAGTGCAGTCTGCTAATCAAGAAACGAGGCTCTAGCTTCCACCAACCAGAATTGGGCCAGCGTGGTGGGAAATGGACCAAATCCCCACGCATGAATCCCTACAAACTTGTAGATCTTTGGGGGAGACTTATGTCCAGCAGTGGAAGTCTATCGGCTGATGATGATGTTGATGTATCATAATAGCAAGTACTACGTTGTTATGAGTGAACGAATCACTTACCATCAAGTGAACGGCTCGCTCGTGTCATCGCTTCGTAAAATAAAAAAAGACACTATCAGTCTTCTTCATCACCAAAAACGTAATCCTACCATCACTTTTATATGTTCATAGCAAATTTTAGAAGAGGATTTTTTATTCATTGCACTTGCTACAGCGCCTTTCAAACCCGAACATTATATTGTTTTGCACGGTACTGTTCGGCGAGAGTAATACGAGCAGGTGTTTATAGGGTCCCACCCAAAATCTTCTGGACGCCATGTCAAGCTCAAGTGCATGCGGTGCAGCCTGTTGAATAACAGACGAGGCTCTGACAAACCCACCAACCCCCACTGGACCAGCCTGGTAGGCTAAGACCCAATTCCATATGAACTGTGTGGAGATCTTCGGGAGAAGTCTATTTCCAACAATGGACGTGTACCGGCTGATGATGTCGAATGCTGTACTTAGACTGTCCCTAGAGAGCTACTATAATCTTTTTTTCTTACCTTCTTCAGGATTTATCTAGTGTAGCCTGTAGTTAAAAATATATACATTTGGATATCCACCACTAAAAACCTACCCTCCAAAAACTATTACTTTAATTTACCATCTACATCGTGCCTCAATCAATTCCCTGATCAGATACGTTGGTACATGCCCTGTCATTGAACAAGGTTACGTATTGACGTAACGTCAAAGACACCTGACCCAATAGCTACACTACACACTACACGCTACAGACTACATAAAAGGAATTAATTACCGAATGAAACCTTTTCAGGTCTTCACGTCCTCGTGTTTCCATTATTACGTATGAATGGAGAAATCTTTGATGAAGCTCGGCCACCCGCCGCGGTAACTACTGCTTACTGAGGATATAATAAAGTTTTTTTTTTTATCATTCAACTAAGTTACGGTACGATAGAGACTACTGCCCGTAAGTCTCAATACCCCAGTAATTACACTAGCTACAACTCCATTCAAACCGGAACACGGTGAAACTTGCATACTACTGTTTGTCAGCTGCAATAGGCTCTGCAGTGATACCTAGACGGTCTCAGACAACAGAGACCTACCAGCGGTACCTTTGTAACCTATTTCGCATTCGAAGGTATATACATCATAAACAGTTCAATCTACTACCATGATCATCATCAGCCAACGTCCACTGCTACTCATAGGCCTTCCCCAAAGATCCCCACATGTATCGGCTCTGCGCAGATCCCATCGCCAAACACTAGGGGCCGTCATTTGTAGGGGCTCATATGAAAGCTTTGGGCCATTTCCCACAACGCTGGCTCAAGGTTGATGGCAGCCAGAGCCTCGTTTGTTGGTTAGCAGGATGCACCACAAGCAGGTGAAGTTTGCTTTGTTCCCATAAGTTGTATGTGTATTTGTCCAGCAGTGGAGAAAAGGAGGGAGTCAAGGTCATTTATTGACGATGGCTAATTGAAGGATGATGGATATCACGTATCTACAAAAGCTGTTAGAACTTGTCGGTTTCCTCGTAATGTTTTCCTTCGCCGGAAGTTTATGCTCGGTGGGCGTTTATACTAAAAATATATTTTTAAAAAAAGTTTGTCTGTTTGTTTGTGTAAACATCCGAAAGGTCTAGAGATATAGACGGTGGTAAATGGAAAACTTATCTCATATCTTATCCCAGCTCTTATATATATATATATATATATATATACATATATATATATAAGAGCTAGAGTATTCTGTTTGAAGGTAACCATATCTTGTATATATATAGTGATAATGGGTTTTCTTTGCGCGCCAGTCACCTGAAAACTACTAAATGTACCGACATGGGAACATGAGCATTCGACGAGGAATGATTTGAAGATAGTTCATCATCATCATCATCATCATCAGCCATTAGACGTCCACTGCTGGATATAGATAGTTATAGGCAATATATTGTTTGAATTTCATAGATCCTTTATCATTTTATTACTTATTAACTTTTATATTTATATGGTTTAATTCATATGGTTGCTATAGCAACGGTTGCTATAGAAACTTGCAGTTGCTCCCAAGGAATATTTCAGACGGATTTTATGATACCACCAGCAAAGCTGATGGGGAACAGCTAGCTACATATATACTTTAACGACATGTGAGAAGTTCGTTCACTAAGTTTACTTTAAAAATACTTAAACAGTAACTTACTTTGATAATAATTATATAAATGAAACCAATTACAACGTGGAGTACCACAATATAAATCTGTCACTCCCAAATTCTCCCCCTGTTGGTCGAGCACCACACAGATCGAAGGGTTCGAGCACTTGAACTGGACCAAATATTTTCGTCAGAAATTTTATTTCAACGTCTCTTTATTCTTTAAAGAGGCTGTATAATTATGTAAGTGCATCTACCTTTAATATAAAGCGGCTAGACGGACAGGACCTTCACCTTATAATAAGTGAAAGCAATTAAGGAGGCGTTAGTAAGGTTTTAGGCATTTTCATACAACAAAATAACACGACGTATGAAACTTCTGAAGGAAACTAGTGAATAATGTAGCGCTCTCCTCTTTGACGAGACGAGCGGGACTTTCACCTGATGTCAAGTGATACGCCTGCCCGTAACAACACAGCACTACAACATTGCGCTCGTTGTCTTGAGATACAAGTTGTTACGCCTGTTTACCTCAGTAAGTTCACAAACTACAACGTCCTTCAAACTGGAACATAGTGATGATTGTATACTGCTGTCTGTCGACTGCAATAGGAGTTGCAGTGGTACCTATCTAGACGGTCTCCGGCAACAAGGACTTACCAAAAACAAAATGCTCGTGTCGTTTTCGGGGGGGGGGGGGGGGGTAATCTACGAAAGAACAGCCATAGTCTCCTAGGCACCATCACTGAGCTACACGCTGTACCTCGCAGGTTCGCTTGCTGAGCGATAAGGGCCCCCACCCTTAAAACCTGCCAAACGTCTTGACCCTTTAAGTCGCCATTCGGAGACGGTCTCCAGCAGAAAAAGGAGCTGCGGTACCTACACAGTCTCCGCCAGAAATAGATGCTGCGGTACCGAGACGGTCTCCCGCTATAGAGACTTCTAAGTTGTATACAACGAATAAAGAATAATGATGAAGTAACCTGAACACTAACAAGAAACCTAAGTACCGTTACATTTGTTGTAACAAGTTTTTGTTAAAAACTTAAATAACAAAAAGGTTTTTCGACAAAATTATGAAAAAGGCTTTCTTTCAGCGTATCCTCATTAAAAATAATGAACACTGAAAAAAAAAGTTGTGGAGAAAATGATTGTTTACTTCTAAATATTCTTTGGGAAAATATAACTTAGTACCTAAGTAACTAATGTATTTCATAAGTTTACTAGTGGGTCATCTAGGTACCGCAGCTCCTACTTCTACCAAACATTCCTGTGTTCCGGTTTGAAGTGCGTCGCAGCTAGTGAAATTAGTGAGTAATGAGACTCAAAAGTCTTGTTTCAAGGCGACGAGCGTAAAGTGGTGCAGTGTATAACATCTTAACTACCGCCGCGATTTTAGAGACCGGTGTATCACTTACCATCAGGTGATCGTCCCGCTCGTCTCGTCGCTTCGTAGTACAGATTTTTTTTTTTTTTATTTAATTTTTTTTATTAATAATAATAATAATAAATACAGTTTGTATTAGATTTTAGGAATTCCAAGATATTGCTTCTGCCGTTTAGAGTTCTGCTAAGAATGGATTTACAAAATTCTTTCAGGGTTGCGGGGATGTTACGACCAGGAAAGCGGGCGGGGAACAGGTTGTTATTTATATAGGGTTCTAGAATGTTCGCTAGCTCGGCCCTAATAATGTTTCCAGATTAAAACAAGATCAGGTTAAATAACAATAACACAGACAATTACAGCGGCGAGGCGAGATGAGGAAACTTCTACTTGTTTATTCGTATACTTTTCGTTTGTTTTCTTATTCCATAAAACATTGGGACCGAAGTTAGATGGGAACTGTAAAAGGTATTCGTTGGAGGCTTCTCTTTTTCAGGAAATGATATTATTCAAATATTCACAAGGAAATATCTTATTTTTTTTTTATTCAATTAAGCGACCTGTAGTAGATACGTGATGCTCGACGCTTTTAAATTCAAAATGGTGAATATCGATATCCCAGTAATAACAATGGCAACAACGCCCTTCAAACCGGAGAATAGTAAAGATCGCACACTAGTCTTTATGATATCCACGTAGACAGTTGCCGGAAACATAGACTTACCACCAGTCGAACCTAATCAGCTATAACAAGGACATCTACATTCTACAGCAGATGATGAATTTTTTTTTTTAAGTTACGCTATTATTACTGTGTTCCAGTTTGCGGTAGTATTATAGCTGTAGCAAATATAAATACTAGGGTGTGGTACCACCCCCGAAAACGTAGGACATGAAAATTTCTCTCCAAATACGCTGCAAAATTCTGAATATTTAATAACGCCTGAAATGTTACGTACACGCGCAGAACGTAATTATTTAAGCCGTAGTTCAAATTACCAATTTTGAACGGGGAACATTCGAAACCGGATCGCAATCCCGTTCGCAGTTTCCAACACGCTGCGGAATTGCATTACGTACGTCGGAGGGGGCCCGTGTTGCCCCTTCATCGCCCCAATTAAACCAGCTCCGCGTCAGGCACGCGTAACGTCCATCCTAACGGGCCAATTGATGTAGTGTTTGTGGTTTTAATATCATCCGGCTTTGTGTATGTACTTAATTGTTTTTTTTTTCATATGGTAGTAAGCGAGAATCTTGTACATAACCATATAGACAGTTGTCCACTGCTGGACATAGACCTCTCCCAAAGATTCCCACATCGATCGCTCTTGCGCTGCTCACATCGCCGATCACCAGGAGCCGTCGTTTATATGGGTTAATTTGAGAGGATTTGGGCCATTTCCCACGCTGGTCTGAGGTCAGTGTTATGGTGAGAGCCAGATCCATGTCTGTTGATTAGCAGGCTGCACCCCGAGCAGGCGAAGTTGGCTTAGGTCCCGTGAGTTGTTGTGAGGAACCCCTTACACCTCTAAGATGTATACACAATATCAAATACGGCTAATCGTCTTAAGATATAGTTGACCCCTTGAGTCCGAGTAGTTTCTATTCCTGAGTTATTATCTGGTTTGAAGTAACTTACAAGATTACTGGTGGAAAAAGACTTAACATCTTAAAACGATGGACACAGTATATTGCTGTGAGTATCTTCATATCGAGCACACCACTCATCAGGAGTATCAGTGACAAATTATATGTTGGTGATGACCTACAGCAAAGTCTAGTCTCTCCAATAACAAACAAAAAAAAAAAGCAGAATTTGTTTGATCAAGTCTAGTAATTTGCGAAAATACCTAGTTTTCCTCTGATATTAAAAATAAAACTAGTATATGTACATTAATACACCAAAGATCATAATGACTGGAGTTCAACGAGGAGGCTGCGCTCCATATAGGCAAATAAGCACTACGTACCCTGGCGTCTTGAACCTGTCTTAATAGTAATCACTGAAACCACTTAAAACGTACATAAGTATACTTTGACTATTACTAAATTGATAAGTTTATTAAGTATAGATAAGCACAGAGATTTCGAGAATGATCTGTATACCCTACTCGAAATCTCTGTACTCGTACCTGGGTTTAAATAGTATTATGTAAATGTTTCGTCTATCGGCTGATGGTGATAATGATGATGAAAGGTTCTTCCACTCTTTGGTGTTGCGATAACTTATCATCATTGTACTTAAACCTTCGAACTGGAGTTAAGCGGAAGAAACACTGTAATCGCAATAATCGGAATAAGTTCAAATCTTTTCCAAGTCGTTAACCGTCAGCCATTTTGGAAAATAAAAAAAAAAATAATGAGTGCACTATGCACGGATGAGTACTTTAATAACAATGAGTTCTGTTGGCTGGAGATCCACATTGTTTAACCCTGACCTTCAACGATTTGGCATGATATCAAAACCCAAAGTGTGATATCGCCCGACTCTATCGGCTGTTTTGACCTGAACTTGCTGACGTCACCACTTTTTCCAACACTAGTTACTACCCACGGTTTTTCTATAATATAAATATACCAACGAAAATAATGCTATAGATTTTTTTTTTTAATTTAAGTTACCTTTTGTATCGGAGATACAATTACTTGTTAGATCTCAGAATCTCTCGTTTTATTCCCTGACATTTTAGTGGGTAAATATAACTAAATAAATAAATATTATTTATATATATATAAACATTTACCCACTAAAATCTCAGAGGATAAAAGGGGGGATTCTGGCATCTCTACTCCTTCAAGCACTCATCGGTGTCTCTTTGCGCAACACTCAAATGACTCCCACAAATGGCGTACAATCTTAAACTAAGCGCGACGCAGCGTCAAGTGTTCCTTCTTAATTAGATGTCAGGCTATTCAAATGCTGGATGAGACTGACGAGATCGGTGCTGCGTATCGCGTATATACAGCATCGAAAAATGAGGACAATGCAAACAGCCGTGACTAATGCTTTATTAATTCTCCAATATCAACTAATGGAGCAATATATCACGCCGGCTGTTAGCGCTCCGCTGTTTCGGACGATCAATAGACCTAATAATACGGACGTTTACACCCCATCCCCTATTTTAATACAAGGTAAATACAATGATAAAACTAGAAAAAAAATAAAAACCTTCAAAAATATTCAAAATGCGTTAGTTTTTAGATCATATTGACGGAGAAACTGCAGTTATGTTGCACGGCAATGCTTACTATCGCTGAAGACTAGTACGCAAACATTACACTCTAATTGGTGTTATAGCTAGTGTAATTACTGAGGTAACTGGGCTGTAACATTCTTAAAAAACCAAGGAGTAAATTTGAATTATAAAATTTATTAATATATTAACGTAAATATCAAATATAACATTTTTACTAAGAAGTGGTCCACGTGAGTAGAAGATATCAAAACCAATCATTGTGTACTACGTTAATTAATCTTTAGAAAGTAGAAGATATTTAGAAGATTAGCTAATTACATCAAAGATATGTACTAAAATTCTTGACGTAGACGAATTAAAGTATTCTCTGTAAAAGGTGACTACAAAAAAAACTAGAAAGAAAAGATTCGCAGCTTCCTTTGTCTCTTGATTGCTCTCTTAAAGTTGCAAGCTCTGGAAATAAATACTATCTTTTAGCTAAAGCTTACGTTCATCAGCGGATATAGGCTGAAAAGGTGATGATGATGATTAACAAATAAAAAATTCTCAACTCTTAAGCTGTGATGATGAATTAATTGAGGTTACAAAAGATTATGAAGCACTCTTCGAGTACGCCAAGCTGGATGTTATACGGCTCCAGTCGACTTCAGTCCTCCAGTAAGACTTCATGTAGACTGAAGTTAAGTTCCTAAAGTTAAAAAGTCTGACGTAAAACCTTTACTGGCGGTAAGTCTATGTTGCCAGAGACTACAATACTGTGTTACGATTTCACGGACGTTGCAGCTGGGTAAAATTACCCAGGTAACAAGACAAGCCTTGTCTCAAATCGACGGAAACAATGCGGTATAGTAGCAGTATTTGTCATCCTAATAGGGCCAAAGGGGGAGAGGTATAAACTGAACATCAGCTGAACGATGTGACCATTCTCGTTGAATAATGTGAAGAAACTATGATGAAATGTTGAATCCTAAAACGGAAGAACCTTTTTTTTTTTTAATTATAACTTTCAACCGAATCATCTGAAGGGTACACAGGTAGGAAATTCCAACATTTTGGAAGCAATTTCTCACTCATACATCATATTAAGATCTTGACAAGTTTTCGATTTGCTTTGATTCTTTGTTCTTACTTCAAATTGTTCGTATGACACACTTGGCAATAACTTCCGTTTCCGTAGCTTTAAACAAACTTGTTAGAAAGTGTCAAGGTTTGCGGACGCCCCGTCTGGCGCCGTCCCTCCGACAATATTCTGATTCATTATTAAGGTGACCTTCGCACGGGTACAGGCTGCACGGGGCCGTGACCTCATCTTCAGTTTTACATGAGATCAGGTGGAAGTTTTCTATATTACCTTCTTTACTCTAAGAAGTCTCCGTTTCTACATACATATCTCGGTCGCCAAACAGTAAAAAATATCTATGTTCCGGTTTGAAAGGTGCTGTAGTTAAAGAGAGACCAATGAGTTCAACAATTTGTTATGGACAGGCTTACCACCAGGTCTATGTCCTTCTGGTCTCAGCACTCTCGTCGTCACTACCTACAAGGCCTTTCAAAATGGAACTCAGTACTAAATCCTAGTTTAGCGGCAATAATAGCCCAAAAGTGGTACTTCCTTAGATCGTCTCCAGATATACCACCAGCAAAAATGTATGATAATTTATATCATACATACTTTATTTATATTCACATCTTTCCCTTGTCAAGTTTATATCTACTCTAATAACTTATATTAACTTGATATTACCTAAAATATTATATTGTTAGGTGCTGGTTTACATCATGTTATTAATCAACGAAACGATGAACCGGATGTCCACCTGATATGAACTATACTACTATAACTAATAATGGTATACACTGCATCTTATAGCGGTGGTCGTCTTTAAACATGACATGTTAAGTTTTGTTACCTTAGTAATTTCTCAAGCTACAGCGCTCTCCGATCTGGAACATAGTAATGTTTGCATGGTACTCTTTGTCTGATGCAATAGATGCTGCGGTGGTATTTAGACGGTCTCCAGCAACAGAGATCTCACCACTAGTAAGATTTGATCGAATAAAATTATATTTCGTAGTCGAAAACGTTTATTATATCTTGACAACATCAGTCCAAGTCCATATAAAGTAACCTCTTCACTAGTCCAGAATCATCAGCTAGCTGAACGCATATAATATTATCTGCTTTGGTAGGCAGTAGTTTAGAAATTTCTAGAGATCACAACTCTCGAAATTTCCAGAGAATGCAATAAGGATTGTGGTTTATTCTAAACTCCTCGCTGAAAACCTGACACCTGAAAACTTGCTCTTGAAATTTCTCCTATTACATTTGACAGCGATAATCTTTCCAACAAAGTAAATGTATGTGTAATACATTGGTTGTGTATTTATAGTGTACGGAACTCGTGGAACATGATATTACTTATTAAGTATGCTAAATATTCTATTCCGCTTTACATCTCAAATGATGCAATAACTTGCTGAGATCACAGCTTGCGCTCCTCACTTCTAAACGGGCTTTGATCGCCGTTCGCTCTAATTCCTCAGCCCCGGGGGGAATCGAACTGCTGCAAACTTGTCATGAAGCGCTGAACACTGTGCTAAACTTCATCCTGTGTAAGTAAGTGTCTATAAGTATAATCTGCATATTTTGTATAAAGTTATATTCATATCGAATTCTAAGGTTCGTATCAAAAACCCTCAAGGTTCATATCGAGCGCACACGTTTACTTATTAAAACATGGTTATGTTTGTTGCTTTAATTTCTAAGTTATATAAATTTACTTAATAAATTTAAGCTTTGTGTAAACTGAAAAAGCCGAGCTTTGTGGGGATCAGGCAAATAATCAAATGTACATTTGACCGGTCGCCGTAATAAAGTTTTTGGGTTGATGGCGGCGTGAAGTAACTTGAGGTCGGTAATCCAGAGGGATCCGCCTGCGTCAGCCAATACCAAACTAACTTTCTGAAAACGTGTACGACGTGATGAAAGTTTTTGTAGCTTGTTGTGTACAGAGTATGCAATGATGATTTGATGATAGGCTACACAAACAAGTAAATACACAAAGTACGAAAGTCTGTTATCAATCGACGTATCGACGAGGCGATGGCGTTCATCATCATCATCATCATCATCAGTCGATAGATATGTACTTCTCCCAAAGATTCCCATATCGATCAGTTAGAGATTTATGAGACGAGATTTGGCTATTTCCCATCATCTTGCCCAATGCGGCCTGGTGGGATCCAGAGCCTCGTTGTTAACTACAATGGGTGCTCTAAGAGCAGGTGAGGTTGGCTTGGGTCCAGTGAGTTGTTGTGCAGGAACCTTTACACCCCCTGGCATAGAGTAGCGTAGTAGGTAGTCATCTGATGGTAAAAGTTACGTTTTCCCATTACAACTTAAGGTTATATACTTCATTTATACTACACTACATTCAGATCGATTTAAGACTTACGATATTAAGTCTCGTTAATCCAGTAATTTCACTAGCTGCAGCGCCCTTCAAACCAGAATATAATTATGTATGCACAGTACTGTTCAGCAGATGCGATATATATTGCGTTATCACCTATCTAAGCAAATTATAGGTAGATAGATTTTTTTTATTTATTTAAGCTGTGAGACAAGCGGGACGTTTACCTGATGGTAAGTGATACGCCTGTCCATAACAGCGTGGCGCTGGTAATGATGATATACACTGCACCACATTGCACTGGTCGCTTGGGACATAAGATGTTGAATCTCGTTACCTTAGTAATTACACAAGCTACAGCGCCCTTCAAACCGGATCACAGTAATGTTTGCACAGTAGTGTCCGTCGGCTGCAATAGACTGCGGTGGTAACCGGACTGTACTATTTTATTATAAGGTTAAATATCGACTTGTTAATTGTATCGTTTTGTTTCATCACCATCATCAGCGGATGGACGTCCACTGCTGGACATAGGCCTCCCCCAAAGGTCACACCGGTCGGTCCCCGTTGCTCGTTTATCGTATTGTTTATTTGTTTTTAATGTGTAAACATTTAGCGATATATTATCGCTTATTAGTACAAAGCATGAAACATTAACGGCCCCGTGTAAAAATACGGAGCCGCAGCTTTGATATAATTTATGTGCTCGTAAATCCCGACACCCCGGACGACCTTGGAAAGGGTAGCGTGAAATTTCCCCTTGGAAAATATAATGCGTGGAAAAAAATTGCACGCACATTTCAAGTCGGGGAGGCTTGTGAGTGAAAACTTAATTTTTTTAAGTGAATATTAAAAATACTTTACTATCTTACTATACCGTTGATGAGGATTTGAATGATAATAATGTGTGGAGGAAAATGCGTTGATTTACTGGTGGTAGGTCTCTATTGCTGCAGATCGTTTGGGTACCACAGCAGCGTCTGTTGCAGCCGACAAACATTACTGTGTTCCGGTTTGAAGGGCGCTGTAGCTAGTAAAATTACAGGAGCAACGAGACCTAACGTATCTCAGAATGGCGAGAACAAACTAGTGCGGTGTCATCATCATCAGTCGATAGATGTCCACTGCTGGACATAGTCCTCGCCCAAGATCTCCACATCGATCGAACGTCGTTGCTCGCAGTGGTGCAGTGTATATCATCCTAACTAGTGCCTAATGGTGGTGAACTTTTAAACGTTTCGCTCGTCTACTCGTTGTGTCCAATAAAAAATTACATTTTGAATTACACTCGATATCACTTAGTGCATGCTTGTACTTAGAAATACTTAGCATTAGAAAGAGCATCGGATTAATAGCATTTAAGTCCAGCTTCTCTATTGTTGATGGGTAAATAGTTCTATGAAATCTGGACCCTGTCTTGGGATGGAGTTTTGATGATTGAAGTCATCATCGCGAAAGGAAGAAAGAGATAAATCCTTTACCTAAGGAGACTGCAGAAACAATGTTGAGACAGTTTCAAAGTTCAGATCTCTGTTCTACAATAAAAAAGGGAACAATTGCCGGATGATTACAGATGCCCGTCATCTTAACATCTCATCAACTCCAATTAGCGCAGCCTCAAAGATTTTTGGTGCGCTAATTTCATAAGAGATTTCGCTTGAAACATTTTAATTAACGTCCGCAATATTCTCGCAGCGGTGGAGGGGGATTAGTTTCCGCTAAGTTGGTGAGCCCCGCCGGCCCGGTGCTGGTGCGGCTGCTTTGTGCTCTGGTACACGGAGTTGGTACGTAAAAGTTTTAGTGGAACAGCGACGGGGAGAGAAAGAAGTTGTTCGCGAGAATTGGGAAACTATTTCATAAAAAGTATACCATGATACACAAATTAAAGTAAATATATATATATATATATATAAGGTACTAAGATAAAAGGAAACAGTGTCCAGTAGAGCGAAGAGGAGTGAGAGAAGTAGGAAAGCAGAACTCGTCATAAGAGGAAACAAATGCTAAGAAGATTGAATATAGACACACCTAATGAAAGTTATTCTTTGGTAGGTCTCTGTTCCCGGAGACGAGTTCTAAGTCGAGGTTATGATTGTTCTTCTTCTTCTTCAGATGCTTCATAAACTAGTGAAGATTGGACACCCTCTGTTAGCGTTGTATCTAGTGAAATTACTGGGGGTAATGATATATCTCAAAGAGATCAGTAAAATGTGCTGTGCATGGTAACTAGCGCCACAGTAACCTTTATCATCAGGTGAACACCTCGTCTCGTATCTTTGTAGTATAAAAAAAATTATACTACTTTAACGATGTAATGTAAGTTAAGATATACGGCATAACATTGGGGGTTGTAACATTAAGTGATACTTTTTTTTTTTGCTTTGCTTTTATGATATCTTGCTTCTGGAGGAAGGCAGGGTTATGTGACATTCTTACTTACTAAAATTCCCTTTACTCCCCTCTCCCTACCACCAGTAAAAAAACTAGTTACTCATATATATATATGAATGATTAAAAGCAGCAGTATACGATCGGATTGTTAACATTTTGACCTTATACTTTGTAGTCAAAAGAACCATTTCCGTTGTTGTATAAATCTCAATGGTAATATCCGAAATAACCTTCGGCTAATGCGAGAAATATTTTTTTTTTTTCATCCCGAAAGGAATATTCGATTCGAAGCCAATGATCCGGTTCCATCGATTATTATAGAGTGAATAAATCCGACGTTATATACTCTGTTGTCCTTTTCGATTAGTACAAGTATTACTCATTGATATACATATAAATATATCAACATATACAAAAGTACGTGTATAAGTATATGTATAAGTAAAATATGTAAAAATTATGTATAAGTAAAATATGTAAAAGTTATGTATAAGTATATGTATAAAGAGCTTGGAAAAGTTCTGAAGCGCGTATTTATATCGTATTCTTTGTATATATAAGAGGAGGATCCAAGAGATTCAAAATATACAGTTTTATTGGTCCTAGACCTCTGTTACCGCAGACTGTCTAGGTAGTAGTAGTAGTGTTCATTCCTGATCATATCCGTGGACCCTGGTCCACGAGCCAAGTATAAGATGAGTTGTAAAAAGTCAATATGACTCGAGCTCTTACCATCTTCAACAAACTGTAGTGTTATAAAAATTACTGACTACTGGTCCGAAGGGCGATAGCTACTGAAACTACATGGATGATGCGACTTACTTTGCAGACGGTCAAGACCAGGAAAGTATCATACCTCGGCCACGTGCTTAGGCACGATAAGTACGAACTGCTTCAACTTGTCTTGGTGGGTAAAATGGTAGGGAAAAGGAGTGTTACTCGTCGGAGGAAACCGTGGCTGCGTAATGTCAGGGAGAGGACCGGGATTCCGCCTCGCAAGAGACCAGGGGAAATATGGTGAACTGACCACCAACGTTCGCTAGTCGGAGAGGTTCCTTAAGAAGAAGAATGAGACTTAACTTATGTCTAATAGGACGAGCTGGTGGTGCTCTGTATTCTAGCTAGCGCCAAGTTCACTTGCCGCTTTCGGAAAATATTTAAGGATAATCATGTGTAACTAGCTGCAACCCCCTGCAGATAGAAAGGGTAGAGCTATTACATTACTGCTTACCATATTTATTTAAAGAAGCGACGAGAAGAGCGGGACGTTTACCAGATGTTAAGTGATACACCTGCGCAAGTCAAAATGGAGCCAATTAGGATACTATCTACTGTACCACATGACTCATCGCCTTGAGACATAAGTTTAGTCTCATTACCCCAGTAATTCCACTAGTTGCAGCGCCTTTCAAACTGGAACACAGTAAGGTTTGCACAGTAATATTTGTCAGCTGCGATAGGCGCTGCGGTGATACTTAGACGGTTTCCGGCTAAAGAGATCTACCATCAGTTACTTTATGCCTTTGGTGGTAGAAATGAGCGATCATCTAAAACTGTAGACAGTAAAGAGCTGGCTTAATCATCTTTCTAAGAAAGACGTAGACATTTCATCAGCTTTTACTGTGATAATGTAACTTACCATCTTAGATCCAAAACGTTGTTTCCGGTAGTGTACTTGAAAAATATGCGGCTGCTATTATTACGGTTATCGTATTATTTATAATATAACATACCTTCATCATCATCGTTAGCCGACAGATGTCGTCTGCTGAACATAGGCCTCCCTCAAAGATTTCCACATCGATCGATCCTGCGCTGCTCGATCCAGCTGTTTCCCGCGACCTTCACTAGATCGTCGGACAGTGGCAGGTCCCCACTCCAACAATTCGTCTTCCGGTACACAGTCGCCGTCGAGGACCTTGGTGCTCGCGGCTGTTAGTCCTTCGAGCGATGTCTTTTAAAGCTGTAAAGAATCAAATGAAATATTTTCCGCGATTATATTCGCTAAGTGAAAAATTAAAAAGGGGTGTAAGGAGCCCCGCACTACAACTCACAGGAACCAAGCTAACCCCATCTGCTCGTGGTACACTCTTCCAATCAACAGCTGAAGCTCTAGCTGCCACCAACTCGCATTGGGCCAGCGTGGTGGGAAATGGCCCAAATCAACCCAAATGAATCCTTACATACGACAACCCCTAGTGCCCAGCAGCACTGAAGGCCATGCTGACTATACGTGAAGATCTTTAGAGAGGCCTGATAATGATGTGTAAACTTTAAGATATTTACAATATATCATAAATGAGATATCATTATCATCTGAATTATCTACTTGCAGAAACTTACTTCATTAATTAAATACTTAATTATAACACTACATTTAAGAAAAATATATAACTACAAATATAACCTCAATTTATTTCCCACACGCTCGGAAAACTACCTGAAGTAAGTTTGTAACAATTGTAGGTAAAACAAAAACCTCCCCTCGTCCACCCCCGTCGGCCATTATTAACCCTACAACGATAATAGTGAGCCACTTAAACCCTTTATACGCCCACGGGACCGTCCTAATCACCAGTAAGTGCCAATTAATGCCGTCGGGTATATATCCGAAGCGGTGGACTGTAATAGTTTGTACTTATTTCCTTTCAGATGATAAAATCTGAACGTAGTAAAGGTATTGTTGCGATATACATACAGTAATCCCTCCTATAACACGGTACATTGGTCCCGCATTATAGGAAAACGCGTTCATGTTAAGCTTTTTTCGCTAGAGAGGGTTTAAATCGAATATTAAGAAAACACTGTATTATGAAAGAAATATGTACCATTTATTAAAATCAAACTAAACTAAGAACATTTAAAAAAAAAACTTATGCATACGAACTAAAAACAAACAGTTAATTTCAATTAACTAATAATTATTAAACTATACAGATCATTATAAATTTCGCAGTAAATATAATGTGGGAACTCCCCGCGTTGTACGAGGGAATGCTCGTGTTATACGGGGGATGGAAATCGCCTGATATGAAAATGCGTTGTAAGAGTACCGTGTTGTAAGGGGGATTACTGTACTACGGTACGTTTCCGTTAATAAAAGTTATCGCGACTTCCGCTGCAAATCGGTTATACGGAACCACGAGTTCACTTCATGGTGAACTAGAAAATATATATTTTTTTTATTTACAACTCATTCCTCATATTGCAATACTGTTGCCATAAAATCATCCCTTGAGCTGGTCTTTAAGTTACGTAGTAACTATATGAGCGAGGTGCTCACCCGATAGTAAGTGACACGCTTGCGTATATCAATGAAGAGATAATTATGATATGAAGTGTTGATTCGGATATATCTTTCTCATCCTTTCAATTTTTAAATTTTTTCACAAATTCTTTTTTTTTTTCATTTACTCAAAATAAATAAAAAAAAATCTACCTTCTTATAAGGGAATTTAAAGAGGAAACGTTTAGGCTTTATTGTTAAGACTTAATAAATATATTAAGTCCTTACATATGAAATATCGTTTTGTCGTACTGACCACTTTCATCTGGAATATCTCCTCTTTGGTTAAGAATTCCAAATTCAAATTTATAAATTCATTTAGCTGATACATTTGAGTTTTAAAAACGATCATTCATTTCTTTATTCCTCATTATTTTATTCTTTGGCGTCGCTTATTACCGCACGATAGAAAACATGAAATATAGGTATGTTTACGAGTACGAGTTCTACCGTGGCACCAGTACCAGTGCTGCAGGAACAGCTCGAACGATTAATGATGTGTACGGCGCTGGTGTCGCGAAAGAAAGCACGGTACGTTTTTAGTTTCAACGTTTTCGTTCTGGAAATTTCGACCTTCAGAACCAACCCCGTGGACGGCCGGAGACCAAAGTGGAAAATGAATAATTAAAGGCTGTTGTGGAAGCGGATCCGTCACAAAGCGCTTCAGAGACAGCTGCAGGCTTCGGAGTAAGTGACAAAACTGTATTAATGCACTTGAAGCAAATCGGTAAAATAAAAAAATTTGAACGATGGGTACCTCATGCATTGAGTGAATTGAACTTGCGAACACGCGCTGGCTGCTGCTGCTGTGTTACTTTGCTCAGCCGACACAATGATGAAGGGATTTTAAATCGAATCATTACTTGTGATGAAAAGTGGATACTGTACGATAATCGGAAGCGCTCGTCGCAATGGCTGAACCCTGGAGACCCAGCCAAATCCTGCCCTACACGAAAATTGACTCAGAAAAAGTTACTTGTGAGTGTTTGGTGGACTAGCACCGGTGTCGTTCACTGCAGCTTTCTAAAATCTGGCCAAACGATTGCGGCAGATATCTATGGTCAGTAACTGCAGAGCATGAAGGAAGAACTAGCTGCTAAACAACCGAGATTGGTCAATCGCTCTAGGCCACTGCTGCTTCACGACAACGCAAGACCACCACCACACACTGCACAACAAACAACCACTAAGTTAGATGAGCTACAATTGCAATGTCTGCGACATACACCGTACTCCCCGGACCTTGCCCTAATAGATTACCAGTTTTTCCGGAATTTGTACAACATCCTACAAGGAAAAAAATTCAACTCCCATGCGGCACCCCAACCCGACTTCAAATAGTTTATTGATTCTCGCCCCCTCAATGGTTTATTTAGTAAAGGGATCAATGAACTACCTATGAGATGACAAAAGTGCATAGATAACAACGCGGTGCATACTTTGATTAATTAAATATATTTTACAAAAACAAATTACTTTATGTTCTTTCCGTACAAAACGACAATTTAATATGTAAAGACTTAATAATTCACCCAAAAAGACTATTCGTATTATGCTATCTATTTCTCCTTCTCTTCCTCATCCTCGTCCTTACAACTACTTACTTATCAACCCTAATAATATACATAGCCTCACATTTTTTTTTTCAGGAACTTAGTTACGTCCCCACTGTGGGGGCGCAGGCTTACCCTCAATATGAGGGCGTTAAGGCCGCGCCATAGTCACTACGCGGGCCCAATGCGGATTGTTGACTTCTCAATACAGCATCTTATTGTGGTCATCGACTTGAGACGCGAGATATTAAATTTCATTACCTTACTAATTTCACTAGCTACAGCTCCCTTCAAACCGGATCATAGTAATATTTGCATTACTGTTCGGCGGCGGAAAGAGAAGCTGCGGTGACACCTAAACGGTCTACGGCACAATAGTACCAGCAGTACAAAATTTCAAGCTAATGTAGATTTAAAAAGTTCAACTTCCGGTTTGTTGCAGTGAAATGTTATTTAATAAACAAATATAGTGCCTGATAAAGCCTTGCACGAGCCAGTCAGTGTATAGCAGTTGACCTAGATGTTTTCATCAAGGTATTAAATGTGAACCCCCATTAACTGATACTCCAGCGCGACGCAACCCCGCGATCTTATTGCAAATGGCGATAATGTGGAGCGGAAGCGGCAATCAGATCATCGTCAATACATTATGCCCCCATTTTATATTAAACGGAGATTTATTTATTTGTATCGGAAATAAGGTACCGTATGCTTGACAAAAATTAAAAAAAAATTGTACATGAGCTTGGTTTTTATGCTTGACAACCAAGCGCTTTCAAAAGCTCCCTCTAAGTGTGATGATACTATCACGTGCGTATATGTTGCGTCACACCATAGAGGGAGTGTTCTGTGCAGCTGAAAAACGTTAGATCTCCTGGAGAGGATGAAATTACAACAGAATTGTTTAAGGATGGAACAGCCTCAGTCCTGAAAGAACTGCATCACACCGTTGTCATGGTCCGTGGCGTGGTATTTTCTCCAAGAAAGGTGATAAACCTCTATTGGAGAACTATAGATTGATCGCGCTGCTGTCCCAGGTCTACAGGTTATGTTCTGGAGTTATTTAGAGTTGGCCAGCGTTTGAGAAATTCCTTAATGTCTGAAGATAAAAGTATTCCTTTTCACCTTCACCTACGGTGCAGTGTGGAATTTGACTATCAGGTTGGTCTACCGATTCAAAGTAGCACAGTGGGCGATGGAGAGAGCAGTGCTTGGTATTTCTCTAAGAAACAAAATCCGGAACGAAGAAGTTCGACGGAGAACTAAAGCTGCAGACGTAGCTCCCAAAATCTGCAATTTGACGACGATGAGGGAGGAAAGTCTTAGAGTAGAGACCGTACGAGACGCAGTGGTGTAGAAAACCCTCCCTCGAGATCATAACAGCGGTCGGAAGTAGGTGGATGCGAAAAGCTGAGGATCGTATATGGGGGAAGACAGAGGAAGGCCTACATCCAGCAGTGTATTGAGAAAGATTGACGATGATAATGACGAATGGTGTAGTGTATATCATCCTAACTACCGCCAAATTGTGGGCAGGCGAGTTATCTGACCATGGAACGTCTCGCTCATCTCGTAGGTTTAATAAAACTAAATTTCACGAACTTCATCCCTGGTTAATTTAACTGGCTTTGCAGCAGTCGCAACCACGGGTGTACTGAGCTGATAGTCCTGAACTCGTTGGTATTGCGTACAACCTGCGGCTCTTCAATTATTGTTTAAAGTCCGATATAAAATGTAGTCTTCTGGTGATATACATATACCTAATACTTGCTAGACATGTTGGCCTTCTTATCCTGCTTTTTATTTCTAAAGGTTGGCCATTAACTCCGGAAATAGTCACAGGATATTTTGTAGATTCAAAAATATAAAAA
This sequence comes from Ornithoptera priamus, assembly GCA_029034505.1. Classification (NCBI taxonomy): domain Eukaryota; kingdom Metazoa; phylum Arthropoda; class Insecta; order Lepidoptera; family Papilionidae; genus Ornithoptera; species Ornithoptera priamus. The sequence goes on along the minus strand of JARDWD010000517.1, from coordinate 361,302 downwards.
AACAATATTACTTAAATTAACTTCAGTAATAATATTTAACTCAAGTAATCTCCTGTATATATTCTGTTAGCATTTGCTTGACGCGTTAAGACATAAAGTCTCGTTACGTTAGTATTTAGGAACGACACCCTTCGAACCGGAATATGGCTATGTTTGCATACTACTGTTTAGCAGCAGTAATAAGAGCTGTAAGCGACAGGAGTTTACAATCGGTGAGGTGTAAAAAGGATCATCGAACAAAGTATGACAAGATTGCGTTAAATTTTAAAGTTAATATTCACACGATTTTCAACCCTATTCCTTAACGATAAGGATCATATTCCTTCGCTGGTACTTACCTCAGGTGTCATGGTATGCTTATAACACAAATTCAGATTGATATCCTCGACAAGCAGATGTATTCTGAAAGCTGTAGTTTACATTTTGTATCTATAAATTAAGATTTATCACAATTATTCACAGCCACCCCGTCGATACGTCTGCCCACACCCTGTCATTATACCAGTAATTTCACTAGCTACAGCGTCTTTCAAACCGGAATAAATTAATGTTTACGCAGTACCATTTGGCGGCGGAAGTAAGAGATGCATTGGTAAGTAGACGATCACGGGCAACAGAGACCAACCATCACTAAATTTCAAATAAAATATGTGTCTATTACTTTCCTATTTCTATGGTGAAACGATCAGTCATTAGCCTTGTTTTGGAAGTCGTTACTTTACTTCCGGTGACGATGGTAGTTTAAAGAGTGGTAAGGTTATTTCTTATCTCAACAATAGGAATGCATCACTAGTATTATAACAGGCGAGTATCAATATCACATTTAGGATATACACAGGAATCTATTATATAGCCCCCCCAAAAGATCTCCGCCTCGATTGATCCTGTGCTGCCGCAAAACCGCTAGGCACTAGGAGTCGTCGTCTGCGGAGGTTCATATTGAGGGGATTTCAGGAAGGACGGAGTTAAACAATTTCTTAAGCTGCGAAGGAATATAACACGGCAATTCTCTGGTGGTAAGTGGTGGCGGTGACGCGGCGCATTCGGGAATATAACCTCCCCAAATTACCAACGCACGATTGATTTATACTTTGAAATTATTTCAGCGTACCCGGCCTGAAAGTTTACGACGACATCTGCTGAAATTTACGACTTCGCTAACTTTACCGAGAGCTTTCGAAACTTACTTAAGAGTGATTTTTAACAAGCTATCGGCTACGGAATGGTTAATTTGAATTTCTGTTTTCTTTGGTCTACATCAGACTCGCACTTGACCTTCACACAGCGTGGACCTAAAAGATGTGCAATAGATTAACACTAGAGTAGTAGGTCTCTGTTGTCGAAGATCGATTAGATATCTTCTTAGAATCTTTAGGGAAGACCTATGTCTACCAGTGGACGTTGGCTGATGATGATCATGACAGTAGATTGAACTGTTTATGATGTATATACCTTCGAATGCGAAATAGGTTACAAACATACTGCTGGTAGGTCTCTGTTGTCTGAGACCGTCTAGGTATCACTGCAGAGCCTATTGCAGCTCATTAACGATAGTGTACAAACTTTACTGTGTTCCGGTTTGAAGGGCGCTATAGCTAGTGAAATTACAGGGGTAACGAAAATTACTTCATGTGTTCTCCGACGTGCATATCATCTTAATTAGCGCGATGGTGTTATGGTCAAAAGATATCCCTTATTATCAGGTGAACGCCTTTGTTAGTTTTGTAGCTTCGTCGACTAAAAAAAAGGTTAGGATTTAAAATTAGATCAGATTTGCTTTGTTACAGATAATATATAAAAATAAAACAATATACATAAGGGTCGTAAGGGGTCCCGCATAACAACTCACGGGATCCAAGCCAACCTCACCTGCTCGTGGTGCACTCTGCTAATCAACAAACGGGGCTTTGGCGCCCACCAACCCGCATTAAGCCAGCGTGATGAGAAATAGTTCAAATCCCTCCAAATGAACCCTTACAACCGTATAGATCTTTGGGAGAGGCCTACGTCCAGCAGTGGATATCTATCGGCTGATGGTGATAATACACATATAACCAGAATCAAAAGTGAGGCGTATAAATACGGAGGAAGGAAATACGAGTAAGTATGGAAGAATAATTAATGAAATGTAATGTAAAAGGCACGTCACAATTAAGAAATACTGATGTATGAATAGATGAGTGTATGGAGGTGCAGCGTTAGAGGAACGAGTGTTATATGTGTATATATATATGTGTGATTGAGACACTAATAAAATACTTTATTCCCCCTAAAACATCTTTTTAATTCCTTTAACATCCGCAACCTATCAAATCCTTATTCTTCCATCTTTTCATTATTTTGACAGCCCTGTGACGTTCTTCTTTCTTTTTATTGTTATATGTCATTTCATCCGACACACACACATATATATATATATATATATATATTGTTGTATACATATAACATAACGAAAATGAATTTTGTTTGTTCGTCAATCACGTGAAAACTAGTGAACGTGTCGACACGGGGACGTGAGTATTCGATGCGGAATTTATTTATTGAATTTCATAGTATTTTTATTTTATTAAAGAAAATCTATGAATATTTTCATTTCGTATTAATAATATGGTTGCTATAGAAACACATTTGCGGTTTCGGTTGCTTTCAAGGAATATTTCTGATAAATTTCCAGTCTAGTTCTATATTAGGGCCAGCAAAGGCGGCGAGAATATATATATATATATATGAAGGCACAGGAGAAACGCCGAGATCTTTTAGGTAGTAGGTTCGTTGTCACAAGGCATGGGTATACCGGTGAGGAGAAATAATACAACTGCACAATTTATAATTAGACTATATTAATTATCTACAACCACACACGGGTTAATTATCATTCCAAAGGGTACTTCATCGAACACGTAATGATCTTCACAATGTGTCCCAAACAACCAGCGCCTGTGATGCACGTGTTGTCACTAGTCTTCAGAGCTGCGCCACAGTACAAACTTGCAACTACTAATTGTATTTCCGTCCCTCGCCACTCTCAAAACCAATGATGCAACGTTATATATCAATGTATATATATATATATATATAGGCTCTTTGTGTTGATAGCTAGGATATAGCAAAGCTGTTATGGGATGTAGATTTACTATGTTAAAATGATAGTTGACAGGGTTAAAAAAAATTACTACCCACCAGACTCAACTAGTGCTCCCGAAAACGAACTTCCGCATGATAAGACAATGAATGTCTTTTACTAGCATTGTATGACTAGGTTTTATTATATCAGAAGTTTATAACGATTGACAGGAAACACGAATTTTTTTTTTTTTTTAATTCAACGAAGCGGCCGCTCATAAAATAATGGCGCTAGTTAAGATGATATAAACAGTAGCACATCGTTTTCATCGCTTTGAGATATAAGACGTTAAGTCACGCTACCCCAGTAATTTCACCAGCTATAACGCAATTCAAACCGGAATAAAACAATATTTGCACAGTACTGTTTGTCGGCTGCAAAATATGCAATGCAAAAAAAATAAATCATAGCAAATAATTAGTATCAGTGAAGATTGTTGCAATTGTATTACAATTTGTTGGATATATAACAATAAATATTACTTGTTACAATTATTAGTATTAACCTTACTTCCGGAACCGACGATTTCAATTAAGCAATATCCGGAACCAATCTCTATCTACTTTTTTTTTATCACGTCGCATGCAGCAGTCGTATTCATCCGGTATTTCATTCGACTTTAAATAGGATATCGGTTCGAATTTCATTTCACCGGTTCTTTCTAGATTACAATTTCTCATGTTACTGTATTTTTTTATAATTGGAAACAATCTTACTGTGTATATATATCATGAAATATCAACAGAAACCTAGAACGTTATGAAATTAATTACTATATAACTCAACATGTACTTGAACGACAATATATATGTAGATTTGATTTAAATTATCACTTCTAACTTGACTTTTCAATGTTGATTACGTCGATGTACAAGATTTCTAAGTTAATTATGTATTTAACAATTCCTGAAGTGTATCCGAAGGCTTCGAGTTTTCGGATATTAAGGTTTAAAGGCGGGGGAATCGAGCTTGTTCAGGGTTCGGAACAAGATTAACTCGTTAAAGTCATCCCGATGTGAAGTTACAAAAAGTTTAACAGTTTATACAAACTTCTGACGGAGTTTGAATTTAAATTGAAATTGGTATTTCTTTATTTATTACATTTTACATATTTTTTTAACAAGTAAGTGATGAGAGAAGATAGAAGTTCTCTTGTTGTGTGATATCTCTCTTATAACAATCTAATAATCTATATATCTTTCTTCAAGGTACCTGTTATTTAACTATATCCATGAGAAAGCAGTTATTGGTTTTTCTTGTATTACGGAACGGTTGTCCTTGCTTTGATTCTGGAGTATGTAATAAAGTTTGATGAGTAAAAATTTCGCAATCAGACGGCCATTCTCATATAAAAATTTTTGCGTTGTAATGTATATTGGCGTTGCTGTGTCTCGGCTGTTAAATTATAAGAGGAAGAAGATGTATATACATGCTTCTCCATCTTCGTTTTTATTTAAAAGTCCTAGAAAAGTCGTTTATCTCTTTACTGGAACAGATAGAAAAGATTAATAGAAGAGATGGAACAACTTTATAAACACACTTTCGCATCTATAACTATAAACGGTGAATTTGTAGTAACAAATGTTAGATGAAACCTCTAACAAATAAACCAGAAGCCACTTACTAAAAAAGTTTTTTATATGTACTCTATTCATCACATAGGAGTACACATACTTTCATTAACCATGTTCTTGATTAAGTCGAGAAACTTCGCCCAAGTTCCGTTAACTTAGTAACATATTTCTTAGTACGAAGGAGCGGGCTTGTGGGCGTGATCGAAACAACCGAAACGTATCAAAAATGTCTTTAAGTTAATTTTCATCAAAACGAGATATTTTTAGTAAATTGTTTATTAAAATATATAAAAGATTTAAAAGTATTTAATTTATTTTGTAGAGCTTTTCCACTAAAAATATCAAACGCAATAGACTAATAAAGCTCAATGTATTTAACGCCTGCCAAAATTTTAACGGCAATATTTCATTGATGCTTCGTTGCTTTTATTGATTAGGATTGAATATCAGCGGCTCAAAATAAAATGTTACTATATTTACCACCTATATCTACTCTTTTTATATCATAAACTGAAAGCAATAGTAGAATATTTACTTGATAATACATTTAAGGTTTGGATTTAGGTATTGATTTTTATACAATGAAAATATTTAGATTCGTGTGGTAATATATACACTTGCCCATAATGTGTTACATCGCTGATTATATTAGTCTTGTCAGATTAAGACATGAGATGTCAAATCTCGTTATCCCAATTCATTAACAACAGCGTAGTTATAACTAAACTACTGTAACAATTGTATAATATAACGTCGGAAGAAAAAGGCACTATTCTGGTATCTACACAGACTGTCTCCAATTACTTATAACCGCTACGAAGTTCATGGTGAGGAATTATGAACCTGTCCGTCTACTTTGTGTTAGAACAGACTTGAATATATTTCAAGTTATGATGATATTCTTGCTTGGGGACACAGTTGGAGACATCTAATTCCTGCTTATGTAACCATTACCCTGAAAATTTGTAATTTTTTCTACAACTGACTAGACCGCTTAATCAAAATTTTAATTATATTAATTGATTATAAGACTGAAGATAGTGAAACGTGTATAAAATGCTGTCATTGGTGGATTGAGGTTGCAGCCGAGCTCGACAGATTGGAATTGCATGTTTTGAAATGAAAATCTGAGCCGATGTTTAAGAAATATCGGGTTGGAAAGCGCTATTCCAGTCGCTTCGACGTTACCGCTTACTTACCACTCTGCTCGATGGAGTGGAGGACTGGCGTGTGGCAGACGACGTATGTTTGCCGAACCACAGGACAATTTTGTTCGAGCTGAAATTTGTGAGGTCCGTCGGTACAGACATCGGGAGCTCTTCGCGGAAGTATACTACCCAAAGAACAGACTGAGACGTTTCGATCGACTCTCGCCCGGTTATTTATGGACCGCGGTCCAATGCTAGCCGAGGTGGATCAGATCGCCGAAAGGATGGGCAAAAAAATGCGGTCGATCGGTACGTAAAAGCCGTGGGGGACTCCTGCGAAACAGTCCTGCTGAAAGTCTCCAAGTGGAAGCGTACGGAATTGCCTTGCTGATCCGAACAGCTCTCTCTCTTCAAGGCAGATATCTTAAGGAAGAAGAGACGCATACGAAACACGCGACCGACCAGTAAGGAGTTGGTCTGGCGCAGTTACGTCTAGCGGAGGATAACCCCGAGGAGGATAGAGCGGTTTTGTAAGAGCCAAATTCAAAGAAGTCAACGAAGGGGGCCATGATGATGCATGCCAACACCCTTCACGATGGAGAAGGTCCGATGGTCTAAGTCGACCTTTAATATCAAGAACGCTCCTGGTGCTGACGCACTCGCCGCGGATATCTGCCAAGTGGCCATCGCCACAAATACAGCTACTCCTTGGATTACGTAAGGAACAAAGCGAAGATATGTCAGCAAATTTATAATATGTTTATAATACAGGTGCTTTCGGAAAAATCTTATCATAATTCACTACTAACTTTGGTCAACTACAATTCTAATTGACCAAGGCTGACCTTAGAGAGAAACTAAACTCCGCTACATATGGTCTTTAAATAGAACTCGGACCTTTAACATAGCAATCTACGATTAGAATCTACGATTGCTATGTTAAAGACAGTTAAATATAAGCTGTTTGATTTATCAGCCATTTTAAATCTTGAGTAATATAAATGATAATGGATATTACTCTAATATATTGATAACTTATATAACTTAAGTTAAAATTAAAAGTGGTACTTTTAATTTAAACAGTTATACTAAATTTATTATACATACCATTTCAATCCAATTTGCTGATGCTACAAGAAATGTTCGAGAAACAATTCAAGACTAATTGAGTTACAGACGTCGCTCGCCATTTTCATTCTGAAATATTCTAGAAATAAAGATTTTGAATAATAATCAACGAACGTGAACCTCAGGTACACAATTTAAAATATTGATCCTTCAAATTATAAAAAACCACCCCTACTGTTCAATTAATCAAAATTTTCGTTTATAGGACATACATTTAAAGTCGCAGAACGATTACATAACTGTTAGGTTCTTTTCCTTTGGGAACTGACTGTTATACAATATTTTAGATAATCTATGGTTCAGGTTTAAAAGACGCTGTAGCTAGTGAAATTATCAATACAACGACACAACATATTTCCTCTCAAAGGGTCTAAGTATAACGCGCTTTGCAAACATTCTTACTGCATCTCATCATTGATTTTCTCATTATTGTTGACGGGATTAACACCATTATATGATCGTTTTGCTGGTGTAGTTGTATATATAAAAAGATTAAAACACGTAGAAAAACGTGTTAAATATAATAACACTTTTTTATGAGGTGCTGGTATCCAATGTCCAATCTTTTTCAATATAATTCAGGAAAGCGTTAAAAATATTTGCTACGGAGAATTAGTTCAACGCGTCCGATATTTTTAGCTTGAAAGCTCGAAAAAGTATAAAAAAGGTTTAAAAGCTTGGGTTCTAAATGGAACAGACGCGCATACTCGAACTTTTATTTCGGATTATTATTAAGCGTGAAATTTTGTGTTTTTTTATAGGAAGTTTACTTGATGGTAAGCCGTACGCCTACTCATAACAATGGTAGTTAGGATGATAAACACTGTATTATTTTGCGCCAATAATGTTAAACACAAGTCTCGTTACTGGATAATAATTTTTCTAGCTACAGAGAGCCCGTTGATCCGCATCTCCTAGTTCCGCCGCCAAACAGATGTTTACTGCGTTCCGGTTTGAAAGATGTTGTACTTGACGAAATTATTGGGGTAATGACACTTAACATCTATCTATAACGACGATTATAATATAGTACTAGGTATATCATTCCATGTCCAGAACCACTTACTTTTTTTTTTTTATTAACGTGTGTAACAAAATGCTAACGGAACGCACACCCCGTACCAATACTGGGCCGGTAGTGGGGTAGTGTCGGACTCCAACCGACTAAAAAGCTTCACACGGTATTCCATCACATCCGCAAGGAATGCACGAGGGCCGCGGGATAACGATTTAAACAGTTCTTCCGCAACCCCCGTTCGGTGCCCGGATCAAAGGGGCCCGCCTCGGGGAGGGATGTGAAGCATCCCTCCCAATTGACAAAATCCCTATCACTAAGCGGCGACGCGTCGGAATACGAGACGCGTCGCCAGATACGCCCCAGGAACCCTTTCCAAGGGGGGCGCCGGACCGACGGCCCTTGTCGGTCGCGGCGCCAGGTTCCTCTGCCTGAGGAGGCAAGCGGCAGAACCACTTACTTATGGGTATGTGTACAACTTACCATAAAGTGAACAGCTTCTCGTGAGTTTATCGGATAAATAAAATTTCTATCATAAATTGGTCCAAAAATAATTTCTAATAAAACAAACTCTTAATTGGCATAAGATCATAAGTTTTTATTTGTATGGTTTTATTTTTTGAAATTGCTATATATATTTTTCGTGATTAATGATTTTTTTATTCAACGATATGGGCAGGATGTTCTTCCGATGGTAAGTGATACGCCTGCCAATAACATATACACATACGATGATAAGTCTCGTTACCCCAGTAATTACACTAGCTATAATACTGTTTACCGGTTGAGATAGGCGCTGCGGTGGTACCTAGACGGACTTCGGCAACAGAGACCCACCACCAGTAAAAAAGATATGAAAATAGTACAAATGGAGAGAAGAAACAGCTAAATTATATCATCAAAGTCTTCATTAAGACATCGCCGGTTTAAAAAATCGAGCAATGGGGTCTTGTTAAGGTCAAAGGCGACCCTTTTTGAATCGGCAAAAGCGGAAAATCATTATAAGGTCGGAACTCGCAGCCGCCAGGTCGTTATCGTTTATGAATAATAAATGGGTGAAAACGTTTTTAAAATCCAGCGCTTCGGTTGACATACGAGAGGGTGAGTGAAGATTTCAGCAGTCATTTTACACGAGGAAGTACTACAGGAGGTGGAGCTGAAAATACACAGCACCATATTGCACCATCTTAAGATAAACTCACTAGTGCATCCTTATTTTTCTAATACTAATTGTGCAAGATTTCGACTTCCTAAAATAAGGGAAACCCTGACATCTCTCAATGTCCCACATCATTATTATTATCAGCTGATAGACGTTCACTGATGAACATAGGCCTCTCCCAAAGATCTCCGCATTTATCGGTCCGCGCTGACGGCATCCATCAGCTTTCCGCGACGTACCACAGCTAGTATGGTCTCCGGTACCACCGGGCACCAGAGGCCGCCGTTTGTAGGGGTTCATGTGGAGTGATTAGAGATATTTCCTACCACGCTGGCTGGAGTTGGTGGGAGCCAGAGCCTCCTTTCTTGATTAACAGGGTGTACCACGAGCAGATCAGGTTGACTTGGGTCCCGTGAGTTGTTGTGCTGGCCCCACATACTTGACTGTAATTTCACTTGGTGTTAAAGAACAATGTGTCAGTGCATCTGTCAATGCTCGTCATGAATATCCAGCTCATATATGCGATGCTGTTTCGGCTGATTTACTATATTAACTATAATATATATATATACACCAACAAACAAACTTCACTACACTTCGTACGTCCGGGACTTCGAACCATGCACCTTCGTCCCACCGCATCATGCAGGTTGTTGCAGTATACTCTAACGTACACTACATTACGATAGTAGACTATCCCTATCCCTAAAATCTGTGAACCTAAAGACCTTATTAACCACCTTCTACAACAGGTGGGGGCGACCTTAGTCCCTTTGTTAATAGCCCGATACTATAGGGCTGTCACTATATTTTTCGTGTTCGTCGTCCGCCCTAACTAGCTTAGTGGCCTATAGAGACCCCATCCCCAAAATGTGCGAACTTGCAGACCCTTTTAATCGCATTCTACTACAGGCAAGGGTTAGCTTAGCTGTCACTATTTTTAGAATGAAGAAAAACTAGTTTAAACTTTTTATCTATATTTAGTTTTTTAGCAGTATAAAGATAATAAAGGTCTTTACACAAGTAACAAGGAGATTTGCACTATTTATCTCTATTTAGAAAATCTTATTAAACCGTTCATTGTTACTTCGTTAACTTCAATGTATTTTGGATGATCATCTCTCATACTTCAATAATCTACGGAGCAAAGTCGTTGGGATTATAAGTTCAAATAAATTTCAGTTTCAGTAAATGGACGTCCATAATCCGGCCGCGGTCGTAAAACAAATTTAATTTAGCGCTCTTAATTAGCTTACGAAATTCTGCGACTTAAGAGTTCATTTTATTTATGTTTTTGCTTAAAAAACACTTCGAGCGAAAGCTACATTAGAAAGCTAAAGTATTTTATTGTCTTTAAACATCGTTTATATTTTCTAAGTAATATTAAACTGATTGTAAATTAGCAAATAAAAGTACATTCTAATAGTTACAGAGATTATGGCAGATGATGACAATGATGATGATGAAACACAGGAATTGTTAACAGACATCTTACCTGTAAAAAGTCTTTTACATAGACTTACTAAACAATAACCTATTTGGACTAACCTATAAAGCCTAGGAACTACAGTATACATAAATTTAAATTATAACTAAGTAAACAACTTTAATAGTAAACTATGCTCTAAGCGGTGTGAGGGGTCCCACACAACTCACGGGACCCTTTTTTTATGTGGGGAAATCCTGCATTGAAAAAAAAAACTAACGGGACCCAAGCGAACCTCACATGCTTTTGGTGCACCTTGCTAATCAACAAACGAGACTCTGGCTCACACCAACCCGCTTTGGGCCAGCGTGATTGGAAATAGCTGAAATCCCCGACATGAATCCCTATAAATACTGGCGGGTCCGCTGAATGCGAGCAGCGTAGGACCGATCGATGTATATATCTTTGAGGGAGGTCTATGTCCAGCAGTAGACGTCTATTGACTGATGATAATGATGAGATATTTTTTATAGTACATTACGAAAATATTAATATAGCAAATTCCTGTACAGTGTTAATTTTAGTAGTAAAGCTATAATAACAAATAATATGTCAAACAATAGATATAATTTTTAAATAAAGTACAATGTTTATTGTCTCTTTTATTACAAAGTATCAAGAAATAACTAAAAGAAAGACAGAAATGCTAAGGACAGAGCAAATTCTTTTCCCAAAGAAAATTCCTTTCATTACTGACCCTTGAAGTGGTTTATTTTTATACCGAATATAAGGGGCCTTTGTTCTATTCGGATATCCTAGTCTAACAATGTTCATTCAATAAAACGAATAGCAACATCAATAACGTTTTATATTTCAACTTAAAGGCCAGCGCTAGTTATAAACATTTGTATGAAACGTTGAACATAGTTTTAAAAAACCTTTTCCGTTCAATGCAGCACGCTTTATCGTTTACTCACACTTTTGCTATTAAATTTTAACAGGCGCTCTAAAAGTTAAATTTTCATTTTTTTCCAGTAACGACAATTTATCATTTCGTATAGTTACCCTGAACATCAATCTTAAAACCTTTTGGAATGAACAGAAAAATCGGTAGAAAGGCGGAAAAAATCTGCAAATCATATTTCTTAAGATTTCCATCGTTCCGCAATAATTGATGATATCGGATCATCGACTTTGAATCCAATTCTTTTACGCGACATAATAAACTTATCGTTGTAAAAGAGATTGAAAATTTAAGATTTTTTAATAGGTAATATAAACCTCTTACAAAAACTTCTTTCTATATTAAATGTTAGGATTTTTTTCTTAGAACTTATAACATATATGGCCGTTACGTGTTAACCTACATAGCATCTATTATGTAAGAGAAACAAAATCAGGCGAAAATAAATAAGATGTTGAAACTAGTGAAGACATATTTTGAAATTTTCTATATCAAAAACTACTTACCAAAACCTGTTATTTAATTAATTAATTATTACCAGGTCTTCAAATACACTTAACAACAATATATATCGTACAATGTATAAACCTGTAACACTTCATGTTACATTACAGCTTTATGGCGTGCCCGCAGTACACGACTGATTTCCCCTGAGTGTGGCTGGTGTCAATGGGGGAAGTCGAATGCGCGTCACAATCCGTTTGGAGAATAAAATTTTTTTATAGATCCTTGTTAATTTTTAATATGGTATAAGAAATTCAATATCTTTTAAAAAATTACCGTATGCCGCTAGTTAAATATTCAATACAGCATCATGTCATCATGTTTGCACACTACTTGGGCCGAGAAATAAGCAAGATATGTTATAGAGATCTGAATAAAATTCATAATACAGTGCTGTGTAAACATCCTATCTAATGCCTCTTCTTAAAGCATAATTTTTCAACAGTATTTGCGTAACAAAAAATAAAAAATGACAATAGTTTCTCCGTTTCGTTATATCTAAAAATTGTGTACGCAGCTTCCGATTGGAATTTGTTTAAGCAGTAAAAACAATTTATAGGGATATCCTAATAGCGCTTTGAAGGTCTCGATATTCGAGTTATGCTTCGGGGATCAAAGATACTGCCGTCCCACAGCAAATAGGCAGCTTTGGAGGGATTGAATTCGGAAGTACCAATATTTATCGTTTACGTTCAACTAAATCGACATCCTAATCCATGTAAGAAGAAATATATTTCTTCATTCCTTTTTAACGACGTCGTTTCCATTAAAGCTAATAACTATTATAAACTTATAATACGCATATTAAATAACAATATATACGTACTTTACGAAATCTCAGTTGAATATTTTAAACGTTGAAAGTGAAATCTAAACCAATTTCAGACCCTCGTCATGAACAGTTAGTATTTGAAAATTCCCAAACGAAACCATTAGAAAAGTCTTTACGTGGAAACACTCGATATAATATAATTATTGTTTAAATTGAAGTAGAAAAGATAGTGTCGGTGTAGTGTATCCGCTCGAACTGAGCTGTAAACACGGCACAAAGACCTGCCAGCTTTACTTCCTCTGTAAACCTTTTGATGTTCATTCTACCAATTATTTTACTACACATCATTGATACAGGGGAGTCTGTACAGAAAATATTTTCTACTTTGAAATAGAAACGTTTCCCGTTATAGAAACTAAAGTGTATTGGAAATAGATAAAGGTTACTTCACTGCAGTTTGGAGTTAAAGAGGAAAGCATCATTTGACGGTAGTTTTAGGAACAACATCATAATCATCCGATGGACACCCACTGCTGGACATGAGCCGAACCCAAACATCTCTATACATCAACTTTCTGTATTAACTGGTAGAAACTTTAAATTTAACTTCCTTCATAGGACAGTGTCTTATCGGTTCTCCAGTAAGAACAGTAGGATCCTGGTTCGACCCTGAGGTTTTTTCTAGCTAACTACCGTTCTCATGTAAATTTGTCATCATATGCAGCTCATATAGACAAGATCACTTCACCAAAAGTAAAATTGAAATTAAGTAAACGACTCGACAGAGAGAACGTTTATCTGGTGGTACATACTGCATCTGCCCATAAAAATGTTGCGCTAGTTAGGATGATACACACTGTACCACATTGCGCTCGTCGCCTGAGGCTTAAATTGTTGTCTTGTTACCCCAGTAATTTCACTAGTTGCAGTGCCCTTCAAGCCAGAACATAGTACTGTATTAATATATGATTGATGATATTTTATTATATGATTATATCCAGCAGTCGATAGCCGCGGGGTGATGAAGATGATGACCAGTGGTTGGCAGCAGAAATAATTGCTACTGTACTGTTCTTAGCTCTTATATATAAAACGAAATGTTCTCCGTATATTAACGAATATTCAAATGTAGACAAATATGAATTACTGTACGTATATTGACATTTGTCAATACGCGAACGCTTGCCGACCGATTCAGTGGAAGTTTGTTTACATTTTACAAAATGAGCAAAACTATTTTGCTGAAAAAAATTCTCTTGCAGAACTACTCTTTCATAAATTTATTTTATAATACCAGAAGCTCATATTAATTTTAGATGATACCTACACGAGCTCCAAGCAGTGGACTGGCAAGAGACAGACAACCGCTGGCGACGCCAAGACTCACTTTGGGTCACTGCGCCAGTGGAGTAAGGTTTCCTCTCTGACTTCCTCATTGGCGATTTGACATCAATGAAAATTTTGAAACGGAAACCAAACCAAATGTTTTTCCTATGAAATAAAAATTTGAACTAGACATTCTGATGGTAAGCGATACGCTTGCATTGCATCACATTGCGCTCGTCGTATTGAGACAAGACGTCAAATCTCATTATCTTAGTAATTTCATTAGCTATAGCACCTTTCAAATCGGACCACTAATGTTGGACAGCAGAAATAGAAGCTGTGGTACCTACCTAGACGATCTCCAGCAATATAGACACTACCAGCAGTACATATAATGAATTTAATGCACTGATAACATTTTCTGTTTAGAATGATAGCACAGACAGGATATCCCCACTGTTAATTGTGATGCTAGGTCTTTGTTGCTGGAGACCGCCTAGGTATCAAACAGTAGTGTGCAAACATTACTGTGCTCCAGTTTGAAGGGCGTTGTAGTCAAAGAAATTACGTCTCAAGGTGATGAGTACAATTTGGTGTTGTGTATACCCTCCGTCACGTTTTTATGCGCAGGCGCATCACTTATCGTCAAGTGTACATTTCATTCGACGAATAAAAAAAAATATCATCAATCAAAGGTATTTAAGGAGGAAATAATTCATGACAAAGGGTTGCAGCTTCTTATTTTTTATGATGAAGTTTGCGTTTCTAGTTAGACAAGCATAGCAGCTTCGTCTGACGGAGGGTTAAATAACAGCTTCTCAGCTGTTTCATTTAATTAATCATTGTCATTGTCTTCTATTTAAAGGTCAGAATACTCTCCGCGGGTCCCATTATTAATGGAAACATTTAACGCGACCCTTTACTTGAAAGTGAAATTGAAAAATTTCTTTCACAATGACCCCGTCACGTTGCGCTTTGAGTTTCATGTAAATTGTTGACTGCATCTCGACGGCCTGAAGATTTTGCAGCTTTTCAGAGGTCAGGGTCTCTAAGCAAAATGAGAGATATGATATCTATTCTCCAATGTAGTGCTTGGGAGTCAATTTCACTTAATGCTGAGCCCGTGGACTCAAGTCGACAGCATGTTTTTATTCTAGTGTACACTAGTATACTACTCGGAGTCTGGATTTCTGGTGAATCTACTCGGAGGTTAAAGACAGGCTGGTGTCCGTTCCCCGACCACCTTCGCCTGCATCGGATGCTCTGGGCGGTAAGAACCGCCCCTGATCGCGGGTGTACCTCGTGCACACGGGGTGTTGTTGGAGCGCCGGGTTCTGAAACGAGGGCGGCGTGATGTGGATGTGCGGAGTCTGTTGTGAATGGTGACATGGGTGGTGTTGGTGTCTGTGGGTGGGATTGTGCGTGGCATGGGGGACCCGCTGGGATGTCGATTAGCACATGGCGTGGTCAGCACTTTCTGCTCTTGTGAAGGTATGTGCTAAATGTAGTGTTTACCTATATTTCTACTACTTTACACTCTAAGAGAGAAGGCAAGGCTCCGAGAGTTCTCTTCCTTTGTCGTTATAATATTGTCTCTGATAATTTCTCTATGACCGCTCTGTTAACTTCGTGTTATTATATTATTCAAAAATAACTATATTTATATATCTATTGAATATGGGATTTGTTTGTTTGTCAATCACGTGAAAACTAGTGAACGTATCGATACGGGAACGTAAACATTCGACGCGGAATGATTCGTAGATGATTAAAGCTATTTACTTATTGAATCTCATAGATCCTTGATCATTTTATTTCCGATTAACTTATTATAAACATTTTCATTTAGTAGTATTTATGCGGTTGCTATAGCAACGGTTGCTCCAGAAAGTGATATTTCAGATAAATTTCAAGTCTAATATTATATTTCGGCCAGCGGAGCTAGTAAGTTATAATTAAAGTTGCTGATATATTTTCACAGATGTCAGCATCTGTTCTTTAACAAAATGTACGAGCGCGCATTAAATATGATAAATCGTCTGCTCCGAATCGACTGAACGGAAATTGGTAACGCGCGGTGGGGGGAGCGTTCCCACTCCTTACTTTAACGGCGTCCAATCGCGTAATGTAATAAGGGAGATTTTAACGATGAAATTGTGATTAAATTAACACGTTATTAAGGGAGGGGAGGAGATCGTTCTCACTGTGTTTAACGGCGTTTAATAACGAAATGTGGTGAGGAAAGTGTTACCGATAATTTCTTTTTAACATGCTATAAGGGAGGGGATGAGGAGAACTGTTTCGACCCCTTCCTTTAACAGCGTCTAATGATAAAATGAGGTAAGGAAAATTTAACTTTTTGTAACATTTTTTAAGAGTTGTGAGGAGAGGGTGCATTAACAACGTGCAATGGTGAAATGTAGCAAACAAAGGTATAGCGCTAAAATTAAAATTTTATCATCATTATCAGCCCATGGACGTCCATTGCTGGAAATAGGCTTCCCTCGAAGATCTCCGTAGAGTTCATTTACAGGAATTGGGCCTTAGCCCAGTACACTGATACAGTGCAGGTTGGTGAGTGGTCAGAGCCTCGTTTGTTGCTCAGCAGGGTGCACCGCGTGCAGATGACATTGACTTGGTGTCCGGAAGATATTAGGCAGAACCCCTTACACCTTTTAAGGTTAGTTTACCTAGTAATAGTCAATTATCCCGTGAAAGATTTTCAAGATATACTAAATTATCTATAAACAGAAGAAAACGGTCTAAAAAGCATTTACTGGTGGTAAGACTCTTGCCGGAGACAGACTAGATAGATACCACCGCAGCGGTTACTGCAGCAGACAAATAGTAGTGTGAAAACATTACTGTGTTCCGGTTTAAATGGCTCTGTAGCTAATCTAATTACTAGGGAATGAGACTTAACATCTTGTCTCAGACAACGAGTGTAGTATGGTCTTGTGTATATCATCTAAACTAGCGCCATGGTATGGGCAGGCGTATCAGTTACCATCAGGTGAACGTCCAGCTCGTCTCGTCGCTTCATAGTATAAAAAACCCGCATTGTGCCAGCGTGATGAAAAATGGCCCAAATCTTCCTATCTGAACCTCTGCGTACTACAGCCTCTAGTGCCCAGCGGTACCGGAGGACATGCTAACTGTACGTAGAGATGTTTGGGGAGGGGGGCTATATCCAGCAGTGGACATCTATCAGCTGATGATGAAACACTCATAATATGGTAAAAATGTTGCTTGTGCCATTGAAATGTCAGCTAAGATTGGATTTTCCAAAATTCCTACCCTACAGAGAGATGCGGGGGTGTTACAGCCAGCAAATATATACGATTACTGAAACACAACTTTGATGTTCGGGGGCAATATGTGGCTTCAATTATAGTAACTGACCAGACCAGGTCGAGCAAGACGTTGACCTCATGATCTTTGGTCCGTCTGCCATAATAACGCGGCGCTAGTTGGCACATTCACAGCATCACGTCATACTCGTGTGAGACACAAGATGTAAAGTGTCATTATCCCATTTATTTTACTTAGTATCGGAATACCCCTCATACAAACTTAGACTGTCTCCGGTAACAGAGACCTAGCACCAGTACCTGCTACTATTAAAACTCCTGTATAAAGCCAAGATTGAACCAGGAGTTTCCAAGTTATATCGCAAAGTCAACAGCTGTGCCACTAAGCACTTCAATTATTAAAGTTCTATTTATTTGTGTAAAAAAGCTGTAAAAGTACATCAGGTCAAATTTTGTTTTAGAAAATAACTTATAAATATTTGACTTATAAGTTATTTTTTTGTGCGTACATAAGTTTAAGTATACGCGTAATGGATGTGCAGACTCGAAGTTATATATCCCGTCGCTACTGAGGGAGCAGACTTAAGCAGAATTTATTTGACGTAACCCTTTACTCAAATATATTGAGCTTTCATGATGTAAATATGAAAAAATTTTGCTGAAAATATATCATCTCTTTTTCTCTTCTTATCAGCCGATAGACGTCCACTGCTGGACTGGGCTTTCACAAAGATTCCCACATCGATCGGTCCTGCGCTGACCGCAAGCAGTCAGCATGGCCTCCGGTATCATCGGGCATTAGACGCCGTTGTTCATAAGAGTTTATGTGGGGATTTGGATTATTTCCCACCACGCTGGCCCAATGCGGGTTGGTAGAAGCCAGAGCCTCGTTAGCTGATCAGCAGGGTGCACCGCAAGCAGGTAAGGTTGGCTTGGGTCCCGTGAGTTATTGTCCGGGACGCCTTACACCTCTAATTTAACTACTTCTTTAGGGTCTATTACACTAATCGTTTAACATGGAGGTAAGTAATTTCCAGGCCGCAAGTACTGAGGTAAGGGTGATGGGTTTTTCTGACCTCGCCTGATTTCTAAATCATCATCACTAGCCTCCCACACATGTTTATTGATAGACATAAGCCCCAGATCATCAGTCTATTAGAGACGAGGATGAAGCCAACCCTGCCTTTTGCACTGTCATATACTGCTTCGTTACCAACGGCTTTTTATCTTGGAAGAAGATAAAATTAATTTATATATATTGCTTCATCATCATCAGCCGATAAATGTCTACAGCTGAATTTATTTCTGGAGAGCTTCCCACTCTCTATTTCAATCCTGAGCTGCTTGCATCCAGCGGTTAGCTGCGACCTTTACAAAACCTTCAGTCCACCTTGAAAAGAAGATCACATCAGTCGTCTGCTGGTTTTTTACTTGGCTTTAAGTAACGACAAGAACTTAGATGGAAAGTTACAATACTCTAGTTTTATAATAATGTAAGACTAGTTAGGATGACGTACACTGCATCATATTGATGTCTCAGTTTTTTTCACTAGCTCTAAAGCCTTTTAAACAGGAACGTGTTAATGTTGGCGGTACTGCTTGGCAACACGCACAGGAACGGTGGTAACAACTTAGAATAACTATACCAAGAATAAGTCCTTCCAATGGTAATACTTCACCAGAAGTAGCTCAGGAATAGAACCAGGACGCTAGCTTTAGATACGAAGAGTACATCAAATATTATACCACCATGTACTGATGATGGATCAAATGGAACTGACAATCTCAGTCCAGTCAGGTAACTGAGATTTTCCATATATTTTTTTTGCTGACGGTACTCGTACAATTTGGGATCATTGTGATTTTGAGCACTGTGAGGACGGTACCCGCATCACTCCGGATGACAGTATTCAGCTCTTTTGTCACTTAACATTTTCCCAATGCCCGCTCCAAATGGCGGATCGAAAGAGGTTTGACGTGTATCCATTTATAAAGGGACCGTTTGTGTACGCAAATATCCTCTTTTGTTAATGGCTGAGGATCTCTGAAAGAACCCACCAACTATCTATTATATATGACACACACACAGACAGATATATCTTGAAGTCACCAGTAGGATACTAGAAGATATACTAATGATTATTATTGGTGTGGACAGAAGACAAAAGAAACCACCGCATAATTTTATTTCCTAGTAGTCATATTAACATGGAGAAGTCGAAGTGGCCTCGAGTTCCTAGCGTCCCTGGACCAGGATCGCGAGTGCCGGCCAACTATTCCGTCTTGCAAGAGACCGGGCGAAATATGATGAAATGACCGCCACCAGTCGCTAGTCGGAGAGGCACCTTAAGATGAAGAATAAGGAAACTGAGATATTTCCGGAGACTGTTTATGTACCACCGCAGCTCCTATTGCAGCCAACAAACAGTAGTCTGTAAATATTATCCTGGTCCAGTTTGAAAAGCGTTGTAGCAAGTGAATTTGACATTGAGTGGTGCCGAGTACATTATCATCATCATCAGCGACAGAGGTCCTGCGCTGCCCGCATCCAACTGCTTCTCGCAACCGCTAGATCATGGGACCACCTGGTGCTGGGACTGCCAACACCACGTCTTCCGGTTCGATAATATTGCTAGCCTCAAGTGGCAAAGGGCAGAACACAGCGCTTTATGGACTGACAGCCGATGAGGCACCAAGGTTCTGCAATGGCGAGGATGTTATACTAACAAGTTCCGCGTTCTTTTATGAGGACATAACAGTTACCATCATATCTAATAAAAAGATACGACACAGCACCTCATTGTACTCGTCGTCTTACTTTCACTAGCTACAGCGCCCTTCAAACCGGGACACAGTAATGTTTGCACATTACAGTTCAGCTGCAGAAATAATAGCTGCGGTGGTAACTCGAGGGTTTCCGGTAACAGAGACCATAGAAAATTTTGTGTATATATAAGTTAAAATCTAACTGAACCCGTACTTCTATTTCTTTATTCTTCTAGCATTTAATATAACCTTCTCAACTGTCCCCGTGACTTAGTGGTTAAGCGTAGTCCCAGGTTGAATTCTGGAGCTACGTGTTAGTGTTATCCTGTCTGGATAGATGCCATCCTTGTGTAAATCTGCTGCTTTATCAGCATCACTGTGTTCCTTCATACAACTTAGATAACAAGAGAAAGCATTTTGGGGGATTGTCCTTCCCCCAAGGTCTAAAAATGCGATACTGTATATATATGTGTATCTTAGTACATCATTCTATTGAATCCTGCTTGGAGCGTTTCCATGCTCAAGGGAAATCACATTCTACGAGATAATCAAACAAACCCCAAATTTGAATATTTTTTTTCGGTTTTATATGTAATTCTTTTTCGTATACTCGTTGGGACCTTAATAACTTGATTACTTATTTTCTCTCACTTATATCTTACTTGTTCTAAGTGCATTGAATATTTTTTCTGGTGATGTTTACGCCATGAGTAGTATTGACAACGGCTTCATAGGTCTTAGGGCTCGAAGATCACAGTATATATAAAGTAAACATAAAAGAAAAGAAAAGAAAAAATAAAATAAAATGTCTTATCTCATACGTAAAAGTGGAAGAAGAAAGGTGAGAGAATATTGGATGAGGAAGGGTTCAAGAAGTGGATAGTGATACTAGAGGTTGATTCAATAGGAAGACATGACAATATAAGACTACTTCCAGCAATTGACACCAGGAGAAGGATCCTGATCCTAAAGATGATAAACACCATGCCATATGCATGTAGCCTTGATATTTTAAATGCTGAATCTTGTTACCGCAGGTTCACTAGCAACAGCGCACTTCAAACAGGAACATCGTACTGTTTACACATTATTATTTTACGGTAGCGGATCTTGCACGATCTCCGGCAACTGAGATTTATAACAATTAAAAAGGTTTGACTATTTTTAGTGATCTAGAAATTTATTTAGGAATCTAGATTACAGGCATATCTAGTGTTAGCAATAACGGCAATCAAACTGCCAACTAAAGCATGGATAAGCATAGAAGTCCCAGGATGTGACCAATTGCCTCCAACGTCGTTTACAGACTTGATTATTGATTGATATGATATGATCATCATGTCAATAGTCATCATCATCATCATCATCAGCCGATTAAAGTCCACTGTAGACAGATATCCTAAAAATATTTTCATAGAAAACAGTGCACCGCTGCCCGCTTCCAGCATCTTACCGCGATCTTCACCCGATGGCCAGTCCACCTTGTCTACGAGGATCTAGCCATAGGTTATTTAATGGTTATGTACCAAAGCTTAGCAATCCTAGGGCTGAAAGAAGTAACTTTGTGGTAGTACTTTACTGTTAGGTCTCTTTTTCCGGAGACCGTCTAGATACCACCACAGCTCCTATTGCAGCCAGCACACAGTAGTGTACAAACATTACTGTGTTCCGGTTTGAAGGGCGCTGTACCTAGTGTAGTTACTGGAGTAACAAGATTCAACAAATCTCGCGACGAGCGCAATATGGTGCAGTGTGTATTGTGCTGACTAACGTCACATTCTTATAGGCGAGCATATCACTTATTATCAGGTGAACACCTTGCTCGCCTAGTTGCTTCGAGGAATAAAAAAAATCTTCAGAATTTATATGATTGATGGCTCCAGCTTCATTATCATTACCGCTACGCTACATTAACGCTATCTACTGCTGGCCGCATCCGGTTTCCTGTGACCGTGTCGTTTCCGAATAGAGGATTGTTAAACAAGTATGCACCTGCATTTTTCTCCATTGGTTTTAAAACTATGAATAAGATATGGTTATCGATCGCTGCAGTCTACGTCCTCGTGGCGTCTGCGATGTTATTGGAGTTGTTGAGGGCAACAACAAAAACTTTTGCTGGCAACTGCAACTCCATTAACCCTGAACTTCGGCGCCTTGGCAGAGTATCAATGGCTATTGATTATTGTGTGCTGTTCAAAATTTGTTTTCATCTGAATTCTGTTGATAATCGTAGGTACAATCGCAGCTTCTATTTCCGCTGCCAAACAGTCCTGTGCAAATATTACTCTGTTCTTGTCGGTATCTTAAGATGACCATAATAACGTGTAGTACCATAATACTTTTTTTATGTTCTTTCGCATACCCACCGTCGCAGGAGCAAAGACAGGTTATATCGGATTAGCACCGACTAAAACCCTCATGATGTTTCACCGTCGTCGCTTTATGGAGAGACCATGGGAACGCCTTCGCACTCCTTGGTAACCCCGCCAGCGCCCGCTACGCCGCGCAGTTCGTTCTCGGCGGAACATACAATGCTCCTTCCTCTCGACCTCTTACGGTCACCTACGCAACGGATTCCCCCGAATCCGTCACCTAGAGTCCATGGTAGCCGAAAGAGAAAACTTTTTGTATTACCTGCGACAGATCTAGTCTTGGCCTCCGCTGTCAACGTTATACGGTCGCGGAGGATAGAGAGCGAGAGAAATACAATACCAACACTCCTCTTCCCCCTCGTCCCCATCGCCGCCGCATCAGCATCAGTACCATAATCCTAACTAACAGCCCAAAATATTATGGATGCTATCGGGAGAACGTTTCTATAGTCACATCGCTTCGCTTTAGTGATGAAGAGGTAAAGCTTTTCATATACGTGAACACTTTGAAGATTTTCTCCGTGATAATCACGCCGAGATAATCACCGAAATTATCAGGACTTTCACTTAATGATAACCCACGCGCCCTCTCATGAATGTTGTGCTAGTTACCACAAAGTAATAACAAACTTCAAGTGATACGAAGTTGTTAAACTTAACCAATAAAACTTAGGCGAGATACTAACATTGTTATCTTACAATAACTCACAGTTAAACTTCGTTATAATATGGTTCATATATAAATATTAAAAAGAACAGTTTGACTACCTAAAATAGCTTTCTAGATAACCACCACCGAATTATTACTGAACAGTAGTAAGTAAAGAATACTGTGGTCTAGTATGAATTACGTTTTATCTAGACATTAATGAGGTGTAGAGATCAGAAACATTTAGCGGATAACGCGATCTAAAGTTGTATAAACATCCTAACTACTACCGCTTGAACAGACGTATTCCTTACTACCTAGTGGACGTTTTAGTCAACTAAAACCACTAAACATCTAAGTAAACTTTTTCGCTTATCAAAAAGGTAACTTATTTGAACTTGTTCTAGATGTTGTGTAAATGAATTACAATTTTATATCAAAGCTATGAGCTGGACGTTGTATTATAGAATTCGTCATTGAGGATCATCAGTCCACTTAATTTTCCCACAACTGGGACTTGAATCTTCTTTTTTTTTAAATTCCAAGCCAATTCATCACACTGGCTAAGATCAGGTTCGAGGTAAACCGCATAAAGAGGGTAAACTATAATAACGATCACCGCAACGTAAATGAAAGATTTTGTAAGTTACAAATGATGATTTATAAGTAAAGTTAAGTTTGTTTTCAAGTTAAAAACTTTAATTTAATTTATTGACTTAACGATGTATATTATTTTCGTTTTTAACATCTCAAAAAAACGTCTGTTTTGAAGTGATTTATTACATCTACTGCTCGTTTCTCTTCACCGTTTAATAAATGGCGGTCGGCTCGTTACAGCTTTACGATTATCAACCCTCGGATGTCCAATAATGTAATTGGTATATGACCATTTAATAATCTACTGATAACTTATTTTAAACATTATTTATTAAAAAAATTTTAAACTTTAAGTTCTATAAGGGCAGGTGAATTGACGATCTGTTGAAGCTTGCGATCAGCTGTTAGAAGCTAACAGTGCAAGTCTGATCTGTGCAAAGATGTTTGTGGGAGGCCAATGTCCAGCTGTGGACATCTATCGACTGATGTTGATGATGAACCTATGGTTATTGTTATGATAATGAAAGTACTATAAATTAATAATCATTCCTGTAGTGAATTAGTTTGATAATGAAGTCTGAGGCTAGCAATCATATAAAATACTAAGACCACTACTACAAAGCCGTGATGACCGAGTTGACAGTTTAATTGATTGCCGTTATTGTTAAAAGTAGGTCTTTAACCGTCTGGTCTAGATTCCTAAATAGATTATCAAAAATTACTGATGTTCGTAAATAGTAAAATTTTTTAATAGTTGTCTCAGTTGCCGGACACAGTCTAAGTACCACCGCCCTCAAAACGTTACTTCACAAATATTAATATTTTCCGGTTTGAAGGGCGTTGTATTTAGTGATAACAAGACTCATATTGTATTAACAAGATTCAATGTCTAATATTTCAAAGCTATTAGCAATGTATGCTGCAGTGTTTACCATCCCAACTATCTTCAGAAACTTTCTTGTCCCGTCAAATATTACATAACGACTGTAAGAGGCTTATTTTTGTTAAATTACTTGTAACAACTTGAACTTCCGTAAATTACTCTCCAGAGGTGTCGAGAGCGAGGGTGACGTTATTTAGACGTTGACCTCTTATTGACTTACGGACCCATTGTTCCTTATTAAAGCTTGTGTCGTTCGAATACAACGTCGGCCTGTACACATGTAGTTTCAGACTATAACTAGATCTATTGTGTTCCCTAAAACAATGGGAGATGATTAATCCTAAATTTCTGAGAGCTTAGGCTGTTACCTCAATTCTATTTGTAGCTACTCTACCATATATATATAATCATCATCAGCCGAGAGACGTCCACTGCTGGACTTAAGCTTCCCCCAAAAGTCATCACACAGTGGGTTCTGGTGATTCTCACCAGATCGGCGGTCCACCCTGTGGGAAGCCTCCCAACACTATATGTATCGCTACGCGGATGCCACGGGAGGACCTTACTGCCATCGGCCATGGATCGTTCGAGGACTGTGCGCTGTCCACTGCCACTAAAGTGTAACAATCTTTTGAGTTATATCGGTGAGCTTAGTGCTTCTGCGGATCTCCACATTTCTGATTGTATCACACAGAGGTACTTCGAGCTTAGCTCTCTCCATTGCCCTTTCGGTGGCTTTGAGCCTTTTCATAAGGCCCATAGTAAGGGGCCACGTCGGTACCGTATGTCAATACGCACGAGTTCAAGACTTTTGTCTTCAGATACTACAATATACTCGTATATATATTATCGTTTGTCCAATATTTTTTTTAGCTACAACGCCTTTCAAACCAGAACACAGTGATGTTTGCACATTACTGTTTGGCGACAGAAATAGGCGCTGCGGTGGTACCTAACCAGATGGTGTCTACCATCAGTAGTAAAGCGGTTAACTGGAGAAAACTTTTACGGTTATGTGCCATCCTTTTTAATACAGATATATTTTTTTTTAATCCAACGAAGCGATGAGACGATCGGGACGTTCACCTGATGGTAAGTGATACTCCTGCCTGTAACAACGTGGCGCTAGTTAAGATGGTATATACACTACATTGTGGTAATCACTGTAGACATAAGATGTTAAGTTTCGATACCTCAATTACTTTACTAGCTATAACTTCATTCAAACCGGAACAGAGTACCTGCAGCACACTGCTGTTTGTCGGCTGGTGGACGATGGAGGATGATGTACACACCACCACATAGCGTTCATCTCCTAGAGACATAAGATGTTAAGTGGGGCTTACCCAATAATTGAATTAGCAGTAAACACTCCTATTCCTACCCTAGCACCATACAAATTAGGACTAGGAATTGAACCATGATCCTCCGTATTATATAGCAGATATATTATAATTTAAAATCAGATCAAAATTACCAGTAATTAATTCATAGAAGTTAAACCAAGTTCGAAATTAATAACATTCTACTTAACGGATATGAGAGGTATTAGTCTAAGTGCGGTGGTCTAGATTTCTGATGATGATGATAACGCTGCGAGCCATTCGACTTTAAACAGCTTATCTGACATTGGGCGCGTGGACCCGGATCCACGGCCTGTTTTATAAAAAGTGTACTACTTGTAGTGTAGTTATCCGACGGCGGAGTTTTTAATGACGTGTGTCTGGTTATCGGTTATTCTGGCGAATCTACTCGGTCGTCGAGGGCGGGCGCGGGCCCGCTCCCCGGCTACCTTCGCCTGTATCGGAATCTCTGGGCGGCGAGAACCGCCCCTGATCGCGGGTGTACTTGGTGTACGCGGTGTGTGAGTACCTGAGGCGCCGCGTTCTGAAGCGAGGGCGGCGTGATGCGGTGATTCGGAGCGTGTTGGTAGTGTCCGAAGTGTGTGTGGTGACGTGGGTGTTGTCGGTGTCTGTGGGTTCAAGAGTGGTGGGAGGGACTTCTGGGGATGACGAATTTAGCGCATGCCGTGGTCTGCGCTTATTGGTCTTAGGATTCGACGACGGCTCGTAGTCGGCCGCTTTGGCCACCACAGGGTTCGGGTGGGTCGACGCCTTGTCGAAAAAAGATTCGGAGCACTCTCTGAAGTGTTCCGCGATGGTCGGGAGTTTGAGGTCGCTGTGGAGGTCCACATTGCGCTGGTACCATTCGGCACCGGTTGCGATGCGGGCGAAACAGTTTTGAATAACCTGTATGGGATCGAGGCGTGCTTCGGAGCAGTGAGCGAAGACTACGCTGGCGTAAGACATTATGGGTCTTACGCACACCTTGTAGAGGTGGATCTTGTGCCTGAGAGAGAGCTTGCTCTTTGTGCACAGCAGGGGGTACAGCTTGGCCAGCACTTGGGCCGCTTTGTTTCTCGCCCCGCGGATGTGGGCGATAAAGTTGAGTCTGGCGTCGAGTGTCACGCCGAGGTATTTGACCGAGTCCCTCCATGGGATGGACTGGCCGAAGAGGGAGATCTGGCCGCGTTTATGGCCTTGTAGGACCGACTTCCAGCGAAGGGTTGAGGGCTTTCGATGAGGGAAGTGGATGGCTTCACTTTTCTCCGAGTTTACGTCGATTCGCCACTTCCGGAACCACTCGCCTAGACGAGTGGTCGCCTTCTGTAAGCGACTCGTTATAATACCCGGAGCTCTGCCCGAGTGGTAGAGAGCGGTGTCATCCGCGAAAAGAGCGAGGCTGACGTATCGGTCCTTGGGAATGTCGCTCGTGTAGAGCGAGAAGAGTAGCGGGGAGAGGCAAGAGCCTTGGGGGATGCCGGCTTGGATCGGCCGGATTGAGGAAAGAGCGTGCTCGACGCGGAAGCGGAAAGAGCGGTTCGAGAGGTAGTGTCGAATGATGGTGACGAGTCGGTCTGGCACTTTGTGAGCGTAGAGCTTGTACAACAAGCCCTCGTGCCAGACTTTGTCGAACGCCTTCGCGACGTCGAATAGGACGGCGCAGGTGTCGATCGGACGTTTGTGCTCGAAGCCGGCCAAGATGTGTTCAGTCAGTCTGTGGACTTGTTGAACGCACGAGTTGCTAGTTCTGAACCCGAACTGTTCGTCGGGGAGAAGCTTATTTTCGGTGGTGAAGTGGCGGAGACGCTGTAATACGATCCGCTCGTAAACTTTGCCTAAGGTGTTTAATAGGCTGATCGGGCGGTAGCTGTCTGGTAGGTTCCTCGGCTTCCCCGGCTTCGGAATACCTATTACTACGGCCTCTTTCCAGGCGTCTGGGAAGGAGCAGTCGGCTAATAGGGCGTTACAGATGGCCACTAGTAGGCCGATGATCGGAGGCGGAAGACTTTTCACCTCTCTATTGGGGATGTTGTCGGAGCCAGGGGCTGATTTGGTTTTCAGCCTCTTGATGATGTCAACGACCTCACCGGGGGAGACCGGTTTGAGGGGGGGACCTTCTGGTGGGAAGGTTGCTCTACGGCGCACCTCGTCCTCGACCAATTTGAGGTGAACGGGGTCCACTGGTGTGGTTGAGGGAGTGCATTGGCTCTCTAGACTGTCGGCAAGACACGGCTTTATCGGCATCCTCCAACGCAAGGGAGAAACCATTGCTCATTACGAGGGGAGGCATACGGGCCACGTTCTCCGCTTTGAGACTGCGGGCCAGACGCCAAAAAGTGGCGTCCGAAGGCTCCAAGTCGCAAAGCAGATTGTCCCATCTGTCAGATTTGAGTTCGGATATGCGCTCTTTTACTAGCCTTTGAAGGCGGCGCAGATTTATCCTGGTCTCCTCGGATCTATATCGAGAGTATAGTTCTCAAGGCGGCATTTTTCGTTCTGATCAGCCGTCGAAGGTCGGCATGTTTGGATGGTGGAGATTCCACCTCCATGTCGCTGCCGCTAACTTCCGAGTCCGAGTCGGAAGAGGCAGGCAGGACGGGCCTAGAAGGCCCCGCCACGGGGGCCCTCGGATTCGGCGCTGCGCGAATCGCGGGGGTTGGGTCCGGAGACGCCAGGCTGTCCGTGTCGAAGTTCACGGACGTTAGGGCAATGGAGGGAAGAAAATTTAAGAATTGTTCCCAGGCTTCTGGGAACTGTTTCCGCGCGAAACGCGCAAACTTGTTAAGTACGGCGTCCATTGGCATGGCCGCCATTTTGTTGTGGCCGCCCCTCCGTATGGCGGGGGGGATGTGTGCCTACTTGCGTAGAGACAACTATCTGTCGCCTAGTGCGACAGGACCTATCTGTAATAGTACTAACGCGGTCATCGCCTCTCTGATGGGTGAAGACGGAAGTCGCGCCATATTTCTGGAGTATAGCAAAAAAGTAGTAAGTAAAATAAATAAGATAAATGGAAAGACAGGGTAGAATGGTAAAAATAGTAAAATGTAAATAGAGCAAAATAAAGGCTAATTAGATAATAAGATAAAAATGTAAATAATTAAAAGAACAAGAAAAAAGGAAGAAAGAAGAAAAAGAGAAACGATGCTACAGGGAATGCTTATTTTCAGGCCTTCCCCCTCCAGAAATATACGGAAGAGGCAGTCTCCACTTCGATCGGAGAGGAAGCATGAAAGAAGCAATTGGAATGGAGAAAGATAGATAAGTAGTGGAATGGAAGATAAGTACGGTAAGAAAGAGGAGAGAAAGTGAAAGATGAGCATGAAGGAAAATAGAGACATAATTAATGATGTTAAGTGAAAGATGCGAATAGGCCCTGACCCACCAAACGCAGGGGAATGCTTTTAAAAAAAAAATAAAAATAAAAAAGAACAAATAGTACTAACGTCTCTGAGGCGAATAAAAAACGCTACTTTCAGTGCCGGAACCAAGCTCCGGCAGAGTTTTCGCACGCTGGGTACACGCACTGTTACACTGCACTTGCACGAGCACACGCGAGCGCTGACGGTGGCCGAACGAGCGGGTGGGGCGGGGCGGGGTGTAGTGGTAGCGCGCACTGATAACGACACCATGGAACACGTCCGATCGGTACGGCGGGCAGAACCCGAATGGGAGTGCGGTAGTACTACGCGAGCTGCGATTAGAACACGCCTGTGCTAACGTCGCTCCGTCTCTCTCTCTCTCCCTCTCTCTGTGTTTGTCTCTGTCTCACCGATACTATTTAGATCTACCTACATTTATCAATAAAATTTACACTATATTTTTTTTTATGTGCTAAAAACAACAAGACATTGAGTATAGAAAGTCAGGGTCGTTGATGAATGTTATAAAGTTATTGCAGAATCCTGCCCGTCTCGTTGGTTAAATGAATAAAAAAAAAAATTGACGAAGCTATGAGACTGAGCATTAGCTCAGTGAACACACCTGATGGTAAGTGATACGTCTTCCCATAAAAATGTACCGCTTGTTGGGGTGGTATACACAGTAACACATTTACCCGTCCCTTGAGACATAGGACGTGACGGTAAGTTGTATTACTTTAATAGCTACAGCGCACTTCAAATCGGAATACAGTAACGTCTGAAGACTACTATTTGTCGGCTGCAATAGGTGCTGAGGTGGTACCTAGACAGTCCCCGGCAACAGAGACCTTATTAATATTTTCATTATATAAACACATTCATGTAGCCATGGAATAGAACTTGGGACCTTTGATTTAACTCACCCATTGCGCTATAGAGGTATATGGAAATGAGTTTCTGCTGGTAAGTGTCTGTTGCTGGAGACCATCTAGGTACCACCGCAGCGCCTATTGCAGCCGACAAACATTACTATGTTCCGGTTTGAAGGGAGCTGCCGTTAGTGTAATCACTGGGGCAACGTAGCTTAATATTCTATTGTATCGAGGCGGCTAGCGTAATGCTTTGCTGTGTATAACATCCTAATTAGCGCTATGTTGTTAAGGGCAGGCGTATCACTTACCATCAGGTGTACGTCTCACTGGCCTCGTCGTACCGTTGAATAAAAAAAAATCACTTTATTATCAGACCTTCAGATGAATTTATTTCGTCTTTTATATAAATATTGAAGTTAAATAATTCCATTCAAATTCGCCATTAATCTATTGACGTAAGGTACCTTTGTAAGCGGTAATAATCGGGACCCCACCTTTTCATTGATAAAGGGGACCCCAAACATTTCGGGGGATGCTTTTTAATGAAAATAAAAAGATTTCGTTCTTTGTATAGATATAAATTGGGTTGTAACTTTATTGGTGGAGTACTTATTTAGGTCCGTTTTTTTTCTACCCTTACAGCTTTCGTTTAGCCAATTCCGACCCTCGGGTATAATTATTGCGTTTCGTTAATTTATTTTCAGTTCGAGAAGGGTTTTTTTTTTCAGGGACGTAGGCAGTGTTCAGTAAATTTTTTTTTGGTCGTAATGGGCGTGAGAATTTTGTTATAATAACAAATGTAGTGATCATTTAATTTCACTAGCGGTAGGTCTCTTTGGCCAGAGACCATATAAGTAGGTCTCACCGTAACGCCTGTTGCAATCGACAAACGTTACTGTGCTCCGGCTTGCAGGGCGTTTTAGCTAGTGAAAATACTGTTGTTATACATTTGTATAAAACGCTGTAGATATTAGTTTGTTTCAGCAACAGGAACTTTTTTATATTGAGTGCAAATCTTCCGAAAGCTGAGGTCAAATCAACTTAAGATCTCTATCCAATAAAACCTCTCCGGTACTCCCTAGTGCATTTCTAGAAGCTTTATGATCTCGTATCACAGCTCATGGATACGACTCTTTTATTTCAATTAAGCGTCGAGAGGAACGTGCCGTTCAACTGATGGTGAGTGATACTTCTCGTGATAACGTGGAGCTAGTTAAGATGATATACATTGCACCCCATTGTGCTCATCATCTTGAAATTTAAGATGTTGGATCTTATTAGCTACAGCGCTGTTTAATCAGGAACACAGCAATGTTTGCTCAGTACTGTCGGTAAGCTGCATCAGGAGCTGCAGCGGTACCTAGACGATATCCAGCAACAGAGACCTACTACCGGCACTAGTATACTGATAATATATAATACGATAAATACGAAA
The DNA here is from genome assembly GCA_029034505.1 of Ornithoptera priamus. NCBI lineage: Eukaryota > Metazoa > Arthropoda > Insecta > Lepidoptera > Papilionidae > Ornithoptera > Ornithoptera priamus. The sequence continues at coordinate 329,569 of JARDWD010000517.1, read as the reverse complement.
TGATATACATAATAAAACATATCTACATTCAGTATGTTATATAAGTTTATTGTATGATACAACTACAACACTCGATGACGACATATACAATAACAAGGAACAGTTCAAAGACGAAGAATGAGATTAAATTTAACTTCACTATAATTCTAGATAACCTATACATATATCTAGATATTACGGCCATCAATGATTATTGCTTATTATTCATTATTATATCCTAATTTATACAATTATGTACAATTGGTTATTGTATAAATAGCATGTTTACACTGCATTCATTTCGTCGTTTCAGACATAAGATGTTATGGTAATTAAAGTTATTGCTACAATTTAACTATAGCGGCCTTCGAACCGGAACATTGAAGAGTTGCGGTTGTACCAATTTAGACAATCAACAACTATAGAGATCTACCATCAGTCAACTTTATTGACGTAAATGTATCAAGCGAGTCCTTTAGTGATTTTTTTCATGTTGTAGCTAACTTAATATTTTCAAGTAATGTATCGAATTTGTTCAAAATTTATATATTATCTTAAAGTTAAACTTCAAATAAGCAAACATAACTGTTGAAGATTTCTCTTGATTTTGATGACATAGCGCAAAGATAGCTCATGTGACACAGATCACTTGTAACAATCAGTTATTTATATATGTATTTTAATCTACTGAACCTCTTCAAAAAATTTTACAAAACACCCTACTGCATATCGATAAAGTTATGAGACCTCATCCATTAGAAGAGTTAAAAAATAGAGGAAATCTCTTAGAAATTTTTCTAAGATAATGTATAACATATAACTTTACCCTTTATTGACATAGCAAACAATATTATTGGCTGAAACAAAGTCGATATGAATTAGATATAAGCAGCTATAATTATGTCGATACTACAACATAACAGATCTCTATTATTCCTACTAGTAATAACCCTAGCATCTACTACTAAATATATAATCACTTCTATACAACTTCAAACTTCAATGCATTAATTATAATGTTACGTATTTGTTTTCCCCTTTTAGCAAATAAATTACAATCTAACAACTATACATATCCTTATAACTTAATATAATAACTTAAGCAATCGCTGCTATAAGTACAAAAGTCTTGAGCCTTTCTGATTTCAGAATATCATACTATTCGTACTTATCTATGTTAATGTTAAAGAAGCGTAAAGAGAACCTAAGTATAATCCTTCCAAACATTCCGATCTGAAATTCTAGACACAAAGCAAAGTAATAATAGATAAGTTAAAAAAGTATTTTTTTTTTAATCAACGAAACGATGAGATGAGTCAGACATTCATTCACCTGATGGTAAAGAGTATGCCTGCCTATAGCAACGTGGCGCTAGTTAAGATGGTATTCATAGTATCACATTGCGCTCGTCTTCTTGAGACATGAGGTATTAAGTCTATCACATATACTCTTAGGTCAAAAATGTACTCTTCAACCCAGAATACGGTAATGTTTGGCGGCAGAAACAGGCGATACGGTCTCCGGCTACAGAGACCTACCATCAGTAAAGTACCATTTGAAATGACCTCTGTCACCACGCTTGAAACATATTTAATTACTTTAAATTTCAATCAGTCAATGAAACAATTAAATTCATCTTCTTACAGCGAACGTAGTATTAAAAAAAATTGTAATACTGAAATGGAAGGAATATAGATAGATAATAAAATACAACAGAAAATTAATTGAGTACATTATTTAAATTAACATAGTATATATAAGAAACATCACATATTTACAAACTTATCGCTTATATATCACAACGGGTAAAACTAATCTCATGAACACTAGTCCTCTAACAATGAATGTCCTATACTAGTTACTTAACAAACAGTGAGCTGAAAATGTTGTTTGAATGAGATAATCTATGAGTCTGTGATGAATGAACAATCAGCCATGAAAATTATTGCATTTGATCAAATCAGATTTAAGGAACTCTATAGACTTTAAGGTATATAAGTCATAGTAGATAATTAGGTGATGACTAATGATTCGCGATGCCTACATCATAACAATGAGATAATCAGTGTGGTAAGAACAAAAAGAAATTAGATAAAAGAAAGGGAACAATGGATTTAACTAAAAGAAACTGCGAGCCATAAGTAGATATTTTAACTTAACGTATAAATGATGATGAGGATGACAATAATGGTAACGATGACGACGGTTATGATGAAGATCGAAGAAATCGACGAGCGCAAATAAAACTGATTCATAACATAGACTTTAAACCATGTTGTGAATGAAATAGAATCTAGCCAGTTGATTGACAAGCGAAGTCCAGGATCTAGTACCAAAAAAGAAAGCTATAAGCAATAATCCTACAGATCAAAAAATTGCGTTTGTTGTTCAATAGCTCGGAGAACAGAGCGTGTCCAAATTTATCACCCAATACCCCCCCCATTTAACATTTATACGAATCGTTTTCACGGAACCCTTTCCTGTGCTCTTTTATGTCGTCAGATTAATATACGACCTCAATTTCAAATGAATATCAAATCAAATTAAACATAAAGGACAACTAGCTGATGAGGATGAAGTTCGCCCAGGACACTATGTGTTGTCCTAATTCGGACCTAAGACCTTCGTGTTTCAAGAAAGTTAGCCACGGTTAGCCGCTGCGTATCTGGGGTAGTTGTACGCATTTTATGTTCAATGCTTTGATAAGAACTGGGAAATAACTATTAAGACTAATTCATATACTTGCTTGAAATCACGCAATGCCAGTAATCCAAGGACCGTCCAGAGCTTGAGTTTATACGAGTATCGTATATTAAAAATAAAATAATAAAAAGCAACCTAAATCTTAATTCAAAGCAAACGCTGTTCATCTAAAATTATTTGATGATTTGTAAATCTTCTATACTTAAACTATTTCCAATTCCATCTAAAGAAGCTTAAGTAAAATACATAAAATAAATGGATGTCTCATTACTAGCAGTTACATCTTTACTTGAATACATAAATAGAAGATAATCTGTTTGATAAGACAAATCTTCTTGAAGATACCAAGATCAATACTTAGATATAATTTATCATTTGATTATAACGATTACATATAAACAAATTAAATGTTATTACATTTATACATCTTCAGGTATACAAAACTTTCAATAACATAGCTTGACCGCTTGCTTTAACTTGAAATAGATGAAGACGGAAATTTAGAAAATTTTAGTTAGGTTCATACCTTTAATGAATATTGAACCTTGCGACACTATTAAACGGTATAAGATCCAAAATATAACCATAACCATCTCATGTACAGTTAGAGATTTTTTTTTTGTTGTTCACCAACTGCTTAGATGACGGCTGTGAAACCTTAAATCGTACATTACTACAACTTACAACTAAGTCGTAAAACATTCCCGAATAATAAGCGTAATAATAAACACATATACTTAGAACTATTCAAATTCCTTGTTAATTATTGCTAAATCATAGTGAAACACTATAACAATATATCACTATGAGTCTAATCATAACTTACAATATATGCTTCGAGGAACTCATCGACAACGAATATTTCATTGAAAGCAATCATTATAAATCAATTTTACCATGCTGCTATGGATGAATCCATGATCTTCAATTGACACGATGTTAACTGACAATGAGACCACGGGTGAGACCATTGGTATTATAGAAGCGGAAGACTACCTCCGTAGTCCATTATATACACAAATAAAGAAATATTTAAAAACAATCGATTTACAAATCTCAAAATCTAAGCAACGATGAAATAAAAAACCTAGTACATCATAAAGAAACTTTGAAACATCTAATAATGATATTAGCAGATATCTATAGACTACTAGACGAAGTGAGTCCCGCCCGTGTCCTTCCAACAGCTGAAGCAGCAGGGCAGGGCGCACATGAGAGTATTCTTGAAAGCATCTCGAAAGTCTCGGTTGAAGTAAGCGTATATCAACGGATTTAGTGCCGAGTTGAAATATCCTATCCAGAACAGGACTCCCACTACCACATCAGGAGTCTCGCAGGGCTCGCCGCACACATTCGTCGTCACATACCTGATAAGTACATTGAAAAGTTATACAGTAGTAGTAGTAGTAGTACGTTATACAGTAATCGATAAAAGGCAGTAGATTAAGGCAGAAAATTTGAAAGTTTTAAAGCCTTAAAAGGTTAAATGAATAACTAAGATAGTTAGGAATAACTGTGTAATAATTGACGTGAAAGTAAAGGCTCCAACCAATAATATGACAATAAGGATGAATCACAGAAATCTTCATGTAATTAATTTGCACCGAGTCCTTGAAGGCAGATATAGAGAAGGAGGAAAAGAACCATAAAGATAACTAAGGAACACTACAATTAAGGTTAACAGTTGCTTTAGACAGTTTTAATTTATGTTAATGTGCCGACAGGGGAAATGGCGTAATCTAAACAGGTACTTCGGTTTAAATTGTTAATTTCATACTGCCGGTATTATTATTGTTTCATCTTGCATTAGTATTTGAAATTTATTAAAGAAAGTAAACAAAGTATACTTTACCATAGAAAGAAAGGCAACCAGCAGAGTAAGAAAGCGCCGACAATTATGCCCAAAGTCCGTGCTGCTTTGTGTTCTGCCCGCCAAGACTTTCCCGCCGCTCGGAGACTCGCCCCTGGTAAAGGAAATCTAGAGTTTTTAACTTAATAACTTATTGATTAGTACCATTAATCAATAAGTAATAGGAATTTGAATGAACCTGATCCCCAAATTTCAGTCTGAAGACGGCACTTAATGATGATGATTGAACAAATTGACCATACCATAAAATATTTTGTACATTGGAAAAGAAGCTAAAGTTATTTCTTTCTAAGTACAGTTATTGACTAATTTGACGACTCTTGCTTCAATGTCTATAACTTAAAACATAGAAAGAGAAAATATAGAAGATAAGAGATTGATATTAGGAGACATGATGAAGTCAAAATTCTAAAGCTTATATTAGTCGCAGAGAAAATATCTAAAACTCAATGTCTCTAAAGATATTTGTTTGTAGATAATCTTAAAAAGTTTATACTTAAGAAAAGATTTTTGATTATCATTCTAGAAGTTTCATCTTAATGCATAAATATTAATAATAGTTAAATATTTGTAGATAAGTATGTACCTTGTGAATTTAGTTCTGTAGCTGCTTTCGCTAGGTCTTTGGTGGCTGCTGCAGACGAGCAGCTCGGCCTCCATCCGATTGGTGGTTGTCCACTCGATGATCTTTTATTGGAACCTCCCGAACAATATCCAGAGCTTGCCGTATCACAGCTAACGTTTACCGACTTTCTCGGACTCGCTTCTTTACTCGGACAAATGTCTCCTAATGCCATCACCACTTCACCACCAAACTCAGTCTCCTCCGGGCCGACTTCCGTGAACGTGCTATAGTTAGGACTCACGTCGGACGGCCTTCTGTCTGGATGAAGATAGTGGGAGTGGTGCGCGGCATGAGCAGTGTGCCTTAAATGTACGGAGTTGAGCAGAATGTTAGAAGAGGTCCGAGTCAATGCTTCTCTCTGTCGAATCGCTTCTCTAAATATTCGGCAGTACATGGAAATCATTACAACACTGGGAATCCAGAAGGAAACGCTAGAAGATATGATCGCGTACACCATGTTGGCTTTGAACATGCAAACATCAGGATGATGCTTCCGGTATTGGCGGTGCTGTTCCGTGGTATACCATCCCATGAATATTGGAACAAAACTGATGAAAGCCGGCCATAGCCACACGTTGGCTAACATAAAACAAACGGTCCTGTGCGTCATGGTGACGGGATACTCCAGGGGTCGGACGATGGCGTAGTACCGGTCAACGGAAATGCAACAAAGGTGCAATATAGATGCGCTTGAGAAGTACACGTCGAGTGAATTGAATATATCACAGACTAGAGGACCGAAGAGCCATGCGTTCGTTAATTCGGCACTGGCGTTGAAGGTCATCGCGCATAAGGCGACGAGCATATCCGCGACGGCCAGGCTGACGACGTAGTAATTGGTGAGGACGCGGAGCTTCCGATGACGGTGTACTGATATGATGACGAGGGCGTTGCCGAAGAGGGCTCCGAGTATGATCGTGATGAAGACCAAGCCCTTGAGGACGAGCGCGATGGTGTGTTGCCAGTCCTGGCCGGGCGCGGCGGCGGGCGCCAGCGTTGAGTGCAGCTCGTGGAGGAACGCCGGCTCCGTGCCGCGCCCGCGCAGTTCTACCTCACTTCTAAAGTTTCCATCTAAGGAAAAATAAATCTAGTTAGTTAATTCATAAATAATTACAAATTTGATTAACTTAGAACAAAATCAAGTATAAAATTTCACATACAAAATATTGCCTAAACTTGTCACGATCTTTTTACAGAAATAAACATTTAATTTAAATCTAGATATTTATAAATCTATATACAGGGAACATTATTATTGGAATATATACAAAAAATGTATATATATACATCATTATCAGCCGATAGACGTTCACTGCCGGACATAGGACTCTCCCAAAGGTCTCCACGTCGATTGGACCTTACAGTCAGCATGGCCGCTGTCTCCAAGCAATAAGGGTTGCCGTTTGTAGGGGTTTATATAGGGGATTTGGGCCATTTCATATTGCCATAGCCTTGTTAGTTAGCATAGCATCGTGCATCACGAGCAGGTGAGGTTTGCTTGGGCCCCGTGAGATGTGCGGGAACACTTAAACCCCGTTCATACATTGTAAGCTGGGAATTAGTTCCAGCATATCATTTAAGTTATGTTAACAACAAACGGCACCTGTCCACTCAAAATAAAGTGTACGCAAGTTGTTTGTGAAAGTTTGCTTAAATTAATTTCGATTTGTAGAACAAGCAAGCACTTCGATTGCATGAGAATTGCAAATGAAATCGTTGGGGGGCGCGTTTTGTTATTCAAATGAAACGACTTTGCGAATTGAATTTGAGAGCTCCTTACAGCGGATTAAATATACCGTCCCTTTGATTCCGCTGGCACCGCCGCCGGAAACCTGAACAGATGTAACGACAATCATTTTATATACATTTTTTTTTCATTAAACGAAGCGACGAGACGAGCGGGACGTTCAACTGATGGTAAGCGATACGCCCGCATATAACAACGTGGCGTTAGAATGTTATACACATCACCAACACTTGTTGCTTGAGACTAAAATATTGAGTCTTCTTACCCCAAGAATTACACTTGCTACAAATCCCTTCAAACCAGATTAAAGTGATACTTGCACACTACTTTTTAACAATGAGAATCGGCTCTGCGGGGATACATACCTAGACGGTCTCCGGCAACAGAGGTCGACCCCTAAATTAATTTGATCCGTTTAACATAAAAAAAACTAGAAGAACCCAGGGTAATATAACAATAAAATAAACAGTACTGTTATTTTTCCCACTGCTTGGACTTCTCTTACAAGGTCAAATTAATTTAAGCTACACAGTCAACCAAGTTAAGTGCATTTTGGTTATACATGTCAATGAAAGCTTGATTTCCTTCACCAGAAATTCAAGCTGAGTTGGAATCGAACCTGCTCAGACCAGCCTTCTCATAAAATTATAAATATATATGGAAATTATTTTACAGCTTCTATTTCAAACAAAAAAAATATCAGTTTTCATTACGCTGATGTTACAATCAAAGATAAGCTGAAATTCTTTGTAGTCACAGCGTTTTTTAAATCTACTATATATTAACTAGGCGATAAAACGAGCGCGACGTTCACCTGACGGTAAGTGATACGACTGCCCGTAACAACGTGGAGCTAGATAGGATGATATACACAGCACCACGTGCTCATCGCCTTCAGACATGAGATAAATCTCCTTACCCCAGCAATTTCTCTAGCTTCAGCGCCATTCAAATCACAAACCTTTTTAATGGAACATCACTATCACAAGATTTTTTTTACTATTATTAACCCATATTTCCCACAGCTATATGTTCCCCTTCCCCAATCATCACTATTAATAATAATGATAATGATGCATTATCATTTATTTTTCTTCTCGTTCAATGACATATTTCCTTTTAAATATTGAAATGAACACTTCATAAACAGTACTTCCGCGGAAAATACTATTAGTTAAATTTGTATATTATAATTAACAGTTAAAAGAGATCTATGAATAAAGCCTCAAATTGCATTGTACGGTTCTGCGGAATTTAGCAGTTAAAATCAGCTTAATCTGAGTCTAGGCTTTGCTGGCGGTAATATAAAATTAGTGTTTGAGTTTGTCTGAGATATTCCTCCAGAGCAGCGGCAACCATATAAAAGTTAATTAGTATTAAAATGATAAAGGATCTAGGAAATTAAAAAAAAAATCTATATGTAACTTTGTTTCGAATACCCATTTTCCCGTGTCGATACGTTCACTAGTTTTAAAGTGATTGGCGAACAAAGAAAATTCATTTTCATTATATATAGATATATAAGTCTGTAAATTTATATATGTATATAATAAAAGACTTTTTTGTACTTGTTCCAGATAAATGTAAACTTGTTTCCGTTGAAAGGATATTCAATGAAAAGAATACTTGAACTGAAAGTCACCGCGGGATGTGATTTCATGCCTGAAGATACAACTATTTCAAATCTGATGTCGCACAAAAAGTCAATTGGAATCTGCAAGAAATGGAGGGTGGTGGGTCTCTGTTGCCGGAGATCGTCTAGGTGCCACCGCAGAGCTGATTGGAAACGTCAAACAGTACTGTGCAAAGTTAACTGTGTGTAGTATTAAAGGGCGCTGTAGCTGGTGTAATTACTGAGGTAACGAGAGTAGATCTTATGCCTCAGGCGATGAGCGCAATATGATGCTGTGTATCATCCTAACTAGCGCCACATTGTATTTTTTTACATAATTACGCGGACGCGACAAGCAGGATGTTCACCTGATAGCATTTGCACCTCATTGCGCTCGTCGCCTGAGACATATGTCGAGTCTCCTTACCCCAGTAATTATACTAGCTACAACGGCCTTCAAACCGGAACAAAGTAATGTTTGCGCACTATTGCTTGGCGGCAGAAACAGGCGCTGCGGTGCTACCTAGATGGTCTCTGACAACGGAGACAGTACCACCAGTAATAGGTATTGATCCTTCAAACCGGATCACAGTAATGCTCGCACAGTACAGTTTGGCGGCAGAAATAGGCGCTGCAATGGTACCCACTTAGATGGTTTCCGGCAATAGAGAACTACCACCAGGAGAACATCCAGCTCATCTCGTCGCTTCCTTGAATAAAAAAATATTCATCTGTATCTCTTTCGCGTTAAATATAATCCACATTACAATTTAAGTACTCATCTTAAAATATTTCAGTATAGACGGAAATGTTTCAAAGTTTGCTGGTGCGTACGAGCCTGTCGCTATAAATCGGTCTGCCAACCCCTGGCGAGCTTCCAGCGCAACCTGTATGCCAAACGAGGGTTGCGTAATGAACCTTGCCCATCTGCTGCCAATCGATACCGGCGTATTTTTTTGCCATAAACTTACCAAGTTTAAAGAAAGCTTACTGAATATTTTCAGCGGATACTTAAGAGATATTTATTTATTCATTTATTTAAAAACTTTTTTTTGCACACTAAAAAAAATTACAAAATGGCGAATTTACCGCCAAAAGGTTTTCTCTCACAACGAGCTGAGAATAGAGGTTTTATATGTTGAGATGGTTTAATATATATTCTTTTATATAATACGATATAAATCAATATATATATATATATATATATATATTATGATGAGATCTTCTGTTTTATGGGGTAGGGCTTTTAAATAATCTTTTTACGTGTTTCTTTATTATTTCTTATCTCATTCCTTTTATTCTTCACACTGTAACATACCTTTCCATTTACTCTTTTTTTCTCTACCACTCATCGCCTCTCATGCTTCGCCAAATTTCTTATTTCATTACTTCATTATTGTTATTCTATTACATTTCGTTTTTCCTCTCCCATTTCATTTTTAGTACTAGTCTATTACATTTCTTTCCCAATTTTTTTGTTTCTTTCCTTCACTTACCGAGTAATTATTGAGATCAACTGTTTCTTACATTTTGACTATTTCTTGGCTACTTACTAAATTACATTTACTTTCTCTTATCTATTTTTCCTTTATTTCTTTGGTCGTTATTCACTATCTTTTATTATAATTTGTAAACTAATTCTGTATTTTCTTTCTTTCTATCGTTTTACAAGTTCCTTACAGTATTCCGAGAATATGTGGCGACTTCCGTACTCACTCATCAGAGAGGCGATGCTATCAGAGATTATACTCTTCCCTATTTCTTGTTCATAATTATATCTCGTTCTGCTAATTACGAGACAGCTATAGTCTGGTGCGTCCCCAGGCCACAAAAGCACGAAGGAATCTCCTAAGAATATATATACATATATATTACATTCATTTTAATGATAGCTGATGTCAGGTCAGAATAAGAAAGAGAAAAATGGTATTTCATATTGACTTATAGTCTACCCACAAGATTCGCTTAGAGGAAGCTTTATTGCGTTCTTTTACTGGTGGTAGATCTCTGATGCTGTAGACCGTCTAGGAAGGTACCACTGTAGCACCACCACCACCTATTCCAATTTTGAAAGGCGTTGTACCTAGTGCATTTAATGGAGTAACTAGACTCAATCTTGTATCTCAGGCGACGAGCGTAATGTGACGTAGTATATCTAATATCATCTCAACTACCGCCACGTTGTTATAGGAAGGCATATCATTTACCATCAGGTTCAGCTTGTCTCGTCGCTTCGTTGTAAAGAAATATATATATTTATATAGTACTGCACTGTAAACTAAAATTTAGTTCTAAGGTGAGCAATACCGTATATCCACATTGGAACATTTCCAGAGCTCGTTATAATGGAAACTTGCCAAAATAAATATCATTTGTATACTTCAGTAGAATAATCAGATATATTTTGTCTATTCGATTAATCAAAAGTTACTTTACTAGAGCACCTATTGCATTGATAATGGTCCTTTGGATAAGACTGCAGCATCCTTTTTTATTCGAAGAGAGAAGAGAAAGGACGAGCAAGACGTTCAACTGTTAACTACGCCTGCTCATAAGTGGCGCTAGTTAGAATGTTGTACACTGCACCACATTACGCTAATCGTCATGAGATATATTAAGTCTCCTTACACCAATAACTTCACTAGTTAAAACGCCCTTTAAACTGTAAAACAGTAATACTTGCACAGTACTATTTATTGGGAGAAATATGAGCTGTACCACCGCAGCTTTTAGACAATCTTCAACAAGAGACACAAACCGTCAGTGCAGGAATATAACGAGATAATATAACGTCTATACTTCACCGTTTTCTTGATTGTAAGTTTTAGTTAAAACTAACTGAACTAAAGGTCCAAAAATATAAAACAACACTAAAGGTTTTTGCAACACTAGTACCATTCACTGTAAGGTTTAGACGTATAACTTAGCAGTCTAGAAAGGTCCTCATTTTATAAATCATTGTAGGAGTTTTGTTACAGAAATAGGAAGAAGAGATAGATTAAATTTTCTTCAAGATTAAATCTAAAATTGATCCAACTGTTTGTACAAATAGAGATTTCGATTCAAGAGACTCGAGAAGTATTAATAATTTATAAAGACAGTTCCGGTGACCAGGCTTTGAAGAAAACTCTATGGATGTATACTATACAAGAAGAAAACAGAATATATGACTCAGAAATCAAATCAGGTACCTCTGGGTAATAAGGCAAGTGATTAGCTGCAGCGCCACTGAGCCAGTCAAACTCGACACTAAGGTTACATGGGTTGAAGTTAATCAATATTTAATAGTTTCGACCTCTTTGACTTTCCGAACATTATTAAGTTAAATCAGCAGTTAATACTAAACCTAAAATTGGAGTCAGTCATTACTTGTGCCAGTAATAGTTTAATCAAGGGTACCGGCGGCCAAGGGCGCTCGTAGCGTGCGAGGCCGGCAAAGTAGTTTTATTAACCTTGTTCAGCATGCTGACTCTTGAGTAGAAGATTAAAAACATTGATAATTATCGAAAATTACCCCTTTTTTACGAATGGGGTAATAGAACTTTTAATAACATCTATTATTGCATACAGGGAGGCTTCAATGTTCATAAAGTCTGCAGGAGGTATTGTCGAAAATATCCAAAATCTTCTATTGGGTGAGTGTGTACCTTTCAATCGTCCCTTACACTGGACGTAGATATTTTAATTCTATTATCAATGTCCCTAAACTTTAGGGCTAAATAGTAAAACTGATGACCTGAAAAAAATATCAAGTAATCGTTTAATACAGATAACAAAGAATGATTTTGATAGAAACAGATGAGATAATAATTCTCATTAATGAACCAGGAATAAAATGCGACTGTTATAATAATTTCTTCTAGTCCTTTTCATCATTTTTCTCCCCCTTCCCTACTACATGTGGGGTCACAATAATATATCATCATTCGCTATTTTATGAGAAAGTTTAGGCTTCTGTTTAACGATCGTCCGTTTGCTTGATGTCAACCTGCCTTGGAAATGCTCGTGGAACTGCCAACTCCTATTAAAGAAGACAACAACATTTAACTAATTAAATGATACGCAGCTAGCGGTCCTGCGACCATTATAATTTAGTCTCCTCTTACGACACCCATGGGAAGAAAAGGGATGGCACTATTTTACTCTGCCGGAGCCTGAAAGCGCTCTAAGAGTTCCACGTGTATTACAAAAGCATTCCATATAATTTTAAAAGGAGTTCTTACCATTTACACAAAACTACAAATATTACCACAAATAAATATCTGAAAACATAGATATTGATAAGGATATTTATTACATCTGGAGTCCAACACTATTTATCCAAGTAACAAAAAGCAATGTAGGTACTTAAAAATATTTTACTTGCCAGTGACTAAGCGGTATTCCCATTCATATTACATGTACAGTTTATATTGATCTGTCTCTCTATTAAAACTTCGTAGTTGACTAGTGTCAACTAATTCTGGTTTATTAGCTAACATAAATATTTGTTGATTACGCTCAAACACGCAAATGTTACAATGTCAAGTTAATTTGAATGAAGCGGTAGGGTAGGTTCGGACTCGTGTTAAATTTATAACACTCGACTTTTGGAATAAACGTAAAAAAGACCCGTGAACCGAGATTAAAACCAATTGTAGAATATCTAACACGGCTGCTGATGATATATGAAACGTATAGCAAAAGAGGTGTTTTCCCTCGTCCTACAAGTAACAAATATAACTTTAACATAAGTAAGTATATACAATGTAATGGTGGTCCTTTACTGAACCCTTTTAAACAGGTTACTATAATACCTATTCATGCTCCTTTGAGGGGCTTAATAACTAGAAATTAGCTTAGAAATTACAGAGCTGATACAAATTGACATTTAACTTTTCAAGGAGATAATACCAATAAAATGGCATGTAAGGATCTTAACTAGCATCTTATTACGAACAGGCTCATTATTATTTATTTATGGCAACTGTATTAATAGATATTATGCTCCAATAGGGCTGCCGCATCTAGCAACTTCCCGCGACCTTCAATAATCAGCATGACCTTACCGTACCGCTTGGGCACAAAGAGCCGTCGTTTGTAGGGGTTCATAAAGGAGGAATTTGGGCCATTTCCCATGCTGCTGAATGCGGCAGCGAAAGACCATTCGATGTGGAGATCTTTAGGGGAGGTCTACGTTCAACAACGGACGTGAATCTAAATTAGTAACTATATAAAAATACTTTACCTTTCATGGACTATGAATCATTTTAACTAGTATCAAGTTCGTTGTATAATAAAAGTTTAAAATACTATAAAAAAAAGATTTAAGTATTAGTCTCAAACTCTCAAACTTTTCACTTGGTGGTACTTAGTATTATAACGATACTTTTTTTTTTCAGGACATTCAAAGATTTTAAGTATGATTACAATATATAATCGAGTGCAAGACATATCTTAACACCAAATATGACTAGGATGGCTAAGCCTTACGCTAAAGACAAAGATAATATCTTTATCGTCTTTGTGGGACAGCATATGGCTCAGCGATGGTGCTTAGAAGGCTTAGGCCACTCCTCAGAGACGTGTAACAGAAAGTGTACAGGGGCACCGGTGCGTTCTGTAAGAGATCCCGGAGCCTCTCCGATTGCACTGATGCAGATCACCGAGAGTTTTAGTGAGTAAGAATCTCACATAATCCTGACTTCCACCAGATAAAGATTTCGAAGATTTTTCCCCCTAAAACCAAAAAAAGTCCTCCTTCAAAGATCTTCAAATCGATCAGTCCCGCATTGCTATATGTATATATATAAAGCTGCGGCCGTAAGTATTAGTAATTCCGTACTTGTTCAAGAGTTCCTGCTATAAATATGTCAACTTTAACAGCATTACGGTATATGACCATTACAATGGTCTATACCACATCAATCGTCAATACATAATTTCCACTTGCATCTCTGTGTACGAGTATCTGAAGATAAAGTTCGCCTTCAATAAATAATTTATAACGTATACGGTTTGCTTTTAAAACTTTTCTCGCAGAATCGGAATCTATTATAAATCTATTAAAATATCGATTTAACCGATGTTGCTACCTCACTGTTTACTCTAAATATATTTACGGATGTAACATAGTCTGTCGCATACAGATTGCATCGATTTTCAGCGGGAAATAGAGTATGAATCTTTCAACAGGACTCGCTTGCTGCATCACAATGGAACAGCTGCTAGTTTTGTTTACTAAGCAGTAGCTTTGATTAATTTTATTACAATAGATAGTGTAACATATTCCCAGATGGAAGATAAGTCTTGTTACCTCGGTAATATTCCAGCTGTACTGGATTCCGTTTCGGAACATAGGTATAGTATATCTGAACGATATCTCATTATGAGCGAGATGTGAACGTGGCGCTTTAGGATGAAATAGTACCACATTAAGTTATTAGTTAAGTATCAATAATTTCATTAACTATAGCGTCTTTCAAACCAGAACAGCAATATTTACTCGTTACCTGTACAATATCTTGCAACGGAGACCTTTCTTTTCGTGAGGAACTCGTGCATCAGCTATTCCTTACGCGGAAACAGCAAACGGATCATGCCGGACCATTACCAGCTAAAACTCCACGGTGACCCTGGTAACGCTGTTAGTCGGAACTACGGGAACGCTCACGCACATTACCGTATTCTCGATTACGTTAATTCCTTACGAATGTCTTCTCGGGGAAAGGGTACAGTACAGTGTTACCCTTAATTCGTATTACATTACCACGTATACCATCTTGAGGCCATAATGTAGACGACGGATGACCCACCTATCCGCCGCCTAGCCTCGGTTATGGAGGTCGAAACAGAGTAGGGTACATCCTCCTACGATGTTTATAGAGAGATGTGTGAACTTTGCGCAGAGGCAACATCGTAACCGATGAGATTAATCCGTGGTACGATTCTTGCTAGCTGAAAACTTTGCAACGGAGACTTACCATAAATATCTATGCATAACTTATTAAATACATATAAAATTTAGTAACATATATATATGTATTTTTTAATAAGTTAATATCTGTACAAAGATATTTATTATAACCATAAAGTAGAGTAGAAGATAATTAAAAAGCAATACTTCCTCATTTACATATAGTGTATTCTTCGTATTTCTCAATGGGAGATAAAAGTATATACAATTACGAATAACTACTGTTACATGGTACCTTATTATTATTAACTTAAAATAATCTTAGGCTTCTTATAATTTCATGTTACATATACAACAATAACTTAGTTAAATCATTTTAAATATGTCGTTTTCTAATCTCTTTTAAAAGCTTCTAAGATATAAGTGCACAAATGAGTCAAAAATTTATTTCAAATATAACTTAAAAAACAAAGTTACTAAGTTATGATTAATATATAAAGTATACCTTTTTGTCATTGCAATCTTGTTGAGTCGGCGAATACAATTTAAGCTGAGATTGTGTTTGAATCGATACAATTATAAGATTACCACGGTAACGAAGTCAGACGTTGAATACCAGTGCGCCTCCATTGTTGCGAGGCCGGATGTAAACTGTTTCATTTAGTTCACAAAGCCCGGCGCCTCTCGGAATAGACAGACCTAAAGTTAAAGCAATCTGTAAACATCAGTTATGAAGTCCACACTTCACTTTACGTATTTAGCTCTTATATAAATTGTTTACGTTTATATATGTAGAAAATTTAGTTTTATATTTCAGGTACTAACAAAGTCAGTAGTCTAGATTAAACCATGTAAGTTAAAAGGCTATTACATCTTATATGCTAATTTTAACTAACGCATTAAAGTCTACTTATTAATATAATATACTAAATCATTAGAATACTTTTACTGGTATCTGTTGCAGGAACAACAAACAAAACCCACAAAAGCAACACAACAACAAAATCCACAAAACCCTCATAACCTTAGCTTCTTAAAATTGGGTATCTTTTGAAGATTCCTCTTTCGTTAAAAGCTCTCTGTTGCCTGAAACCGTCTATGTAGGTACCGCAGTTCTTATTTCTACTGCCAAACAGCAGTGTGCCAACATTATTATGTCGCGGTTTGAAGGACGCTATCACTAATGAAATTACGAAGGTAATGTGACTTACATGTTTTTAAGGGTGGGGTAGGTTTTTCTTGTTTGAGATTTTGAAGGTAGGTACCACCGCAGCGAATATTACTACAGACCAATAGTAATATGCAAATATTACTGTGTTCCGGTTAGAATACCGCTGTAGCTAGTGTAATTACTAAGGTAATGAGACTCAACATCTTATATCTCAAGGCGACGAGCGCAATGGGCTGTAGTATTATTTCAGTATTACAAGGTCCATCTTCGGTCATAGGTTTCCTCTCGATTTTTCCACTCCTGTGGATCCCTCGCCACCAGCATCCATCCTTTACTCGCTTGCTGGCAGATGTCATCCTTTCACCTTTGCGGCGGTTTTTCCCTTCCGCGGGTGTTTGCGTGGGAACTCCACTCGAAAGTTCGTCTCACTCTAATGTGATGCTGTATATAAAATTCTAATAAGGCGCCACGTTGTTATGAACAAGCGTATCACTTACCATTAGGTGAACATCTCGTTCGTCTACGGATTTTTAAATAGTATACGAAATGATAAATACTCTGTCCATCGCAAAGATAGTCAAAAAACCCATTTGAATTCAGGATCCATATCGGTATAGTCTAGTTATTTCTTTACCTAAAGTGCTTTTCAAACTGAAACGAAACGAAATAGCTGCTACTTCAGTACTCATAAGCCTTAAAAAGGACCTATCGCGTAGTATTACGAGAAGGCTGGTTTCTTCGATTCGTATGAAAAACGCAGAGTCAGGGTTTGATACCATCGCCTCTTGTCCTCTTGCAAATAAAAAGTGCCTTTTACAGAGACTCAAAGATTCGTCCCATTACATTGAGCTCTACGACTTGAAAAGACCCTCTCATGTAAATTGTGCTTCCCGTATCGGGAGGTACTTGGAGAAAATTTTCGTTATAACAAAGAATTGAAAGGCAATACTTAAACTGATTTGTCTCTCAGAGACTGTGTAAGAGTAGGCACTACGTGGATATACTGCTAAACGACATGTTAAATAACGAAGAAAATATTTTTTTTTCTAAGCAGCCACAAGACAAGCGGAACATTCACTTGATTGTAAGTGATACGCGTGCCTACGAAAACGTGGCGCTAGCCAGGATGATATACACAGCACCACATAGTGCTGGTCGCTCTGAGACAAAAGATATTAAATCTTTTTACTCCAGTAATTATACTAGCTACAGCGCCGTTTAAACCGGACCACAGTAATATTTGCGCAGTCTAGTGGCACATATAAGGTATGCACCAATAAACTATTGAACGATATGCCAAAGAATGAAAAAAATAGTAATTTTAACGTTAATCTTTGATAACAGGTTTGATAGTCTCTCTTATAAAGAACATCGCAAGAAACTCAGCTGCTTTCAATCCGATACGAAGGGCGTTGAAGTCGTTGGAGTTACTGACAAAACTAGATATATGTCTCAAGGTGATAATCACAATGTGGTGCTATGTACAGCGCCACATTGTTATAGGCTGGTGCATCAGTTACCACCAGGTGAACGTCTCGCTCATACAGCCGCTTCGTCGAATGAAAAAAGGATGACTTAGTATTATAATGTTATAGTTAAACGTTTTAAGGTAATTATTTATTTATTTAGGGGATGGGGAGGGTGTAAAGAGCCCCGCACAACACTTGTCGCTATGACATTTTTTTTTTAACCATTAATGGGTACTATGAGTGGCTGATGGAATTTGTTCAGCAGCAACCTTTATGAATGTCTAATAAGGATTCCATCTTTTTAATATGTAACAAGTATTTGTTTTCTTTCTCCTTCAATCTCGTTACTGCTGTAATTTCACTAGCTGATGACCGCATAATGTATTTTTTTTTTATTTTATCATCAACCGATAGACGTCCACTGTTGGACATAGGCCGCCCCCAAAGATCATGATCAAGATCAAGAAGATCAAACGGTCATGCATTGCCCGCATCGCCAGACACCAGGGACCGTTGTTTGTAGGGGTTCATGTGGGGGTTCACTTGGGCCATTTCCCACCACGCTGGCCCAATGCAGGTTGGTGGGAGTGGTTGATGGTAAATAAAAACATACATAAAATACGAATGTATTGAATAATTCCCCGCAAACATAGTACGGGTCATTAAAAGTTTATTGAGGCGACGGGACCCGATAGTTTCTAAACATTTCCCGGCTACCCCTTTGTTCGCTGTGTCAACATTTTTTCTTTCAAGCTTTCACCCTTACAAAAAAAAAAAGTTGTCTACCAAAGGCGAGAATAAACAAAACAAGTTCTATCCGTAATAAAAACAACAGTTATTTTAACCAGCTACAGTTTATATCCTATATATAGGTTTTTAACACTTACCAAAGAGAGATGTGTTTGATGTTTAACATATTTATATATAGTTAGGATGACATTCACTGCACCATATTGCACTCGTAGCCTTAACACAAGCTGTTGAGTTTCTTTACCCTAGGAATTACACTAGCTACAGCACCCGTGAAACCAGAACACAGTAATATTTGCAGAGTACTGTTTATCGGCTGCGATAGGAGCTGGGGTGGTATCTACTTAGGTGGTCTCCGACCACAGAGTCCTATCATCAGTCAAGTTTAATACTACGAAACGAAGAGTGGAACAGAAACACAGACGTATGTACTAGTATCTAAAACCACATTTGGCCTGGTGTTTTGATATGTAACAAGTTGCAACGCTCTTCGAGCTGGCAGTGTCCGTGGTGGAGAGATAGGTTGTGATGGATTTGTCCACCGTAATAAAGTATAGGTACCTATCTAAGGGTAGGTATCCTTACTAGTTAAAATTCCGTACTAACCTTTTCTAAGAGTAGAAGGATCAGAACTACGGATATACTTTTGCACACTACTGCCAATTTATCAAGTGTATATCTTCTAGCAATGTGGAAGAAGCAGATCCCCAAGAGGTGTACAAAGCACTTAAGGACATTACCATATGGCTACTTGAAAGTGGTATCCTGACAGTCAATAATTACGACTAACAGTTTTTTTATTCAGTTAAGCGAGGAGACAAGCAGGACGTTTAACTGATGGTAAGTAATACGCCTGCCCATAACAACGTGGCACTAGTTAGGATATTACAGTCGCCTGAGACATAAGATGATGTCTCGTTACCCCAGTAATAGCACTAGCTACAACACCTTTCAAACCGGAAAAC
This sequence comes from Ornithoptera priamus, assembly GCA_029034505.1. Lineage (NCBI taxonomy): Eukaryota > Metazoa > Arthropoda > Insecta > Lepidoptera > Papilionidae > Ornithoptera > Ornithoptera priamus. Next base: position 309,783 of record JARDWD010000517.1, on the reverse strand, counting down.
AGTAATTTTTACACACTATTATTTATAGGCTGTGATATGAGCTGCAGTACTACCTAGACAGGCTACAGCTACAGATACCTACCATCACTAAAACACTCTGCTCCATGATTATCATCTCTTCATTCATATCCCGTCTGTTTCTGTCGTTAATTTCAAAGGTTTATTATAGTATTAATAAAGCTTTCGTATTAACGTCAAAATATTTTTCGACCCCCAGCAAACTGGTGAACACCCCGAACAACCTTTCCATTGTAATAAAGCAAGTGCCTACTTGTTACCCGGCGCACGTTCGCAGGAAACGGCTCCGCTGACAAGCAGAGCTAGAAGCGGTGCCTTAAAGAACCTGGTAATAGTGTGACGGTAACGAGAAACCTTCATTTCACATCAACAGCCATTTCTTAATATTAAGAAATATGAACCATGAAGCAGAAGATTTTCAGATTCGTTTGCAAAGCTACCATAATCATATGGAAGAGCTTCATGATTCTTTGCTAGCATGCTTCTCCGGCTAAGGCTTCATAGTCATTAACACCAAACACCAGAATTCGAAGTCAAGAGTTACCTCATTGTACGAGAATATAAAAAAATTGATATACTTACATATATACCACTTTTGTTAAATTTAAACCAAGGGTCTTTTTATAAGGTGTTAAAATACTATGAACCCTTTAACCCCCTCAAATCTCGGCGGTGAGAACTGATACTTGGATCCTAATTACTATCACATGAAAACAAAGACCTATCAAAATTGCAGTTAGACTACCTAATTTAAGATCTTTCTAAACAACAATTATCAGTACTTACTGGCAAGAAGGAATAAGTGTTTTTGTCTTACTGTGCTGCAGGCTATAGCACCGTCTCAGGTCTTTCTAGCTGCTGCTAACATCCTAGACATAGTCTTTTTCTTTTATTATTTAATTAAGCGGCACTATGAGCGAGACGTTCACGTACCAGGTGCCAGGTAAGTTATACGCCTACCCATAACGTGACGCTAGTTAAGATGATATATACTGCACCACATTACGCTCTATGGCAACAGAGATCTAACTCAGATGTTCCGTTAAACGGAACAACGAAGCATCATCTCGTTAAAAGAACGGTTAAGTAGTAAACAGAGGTTGTTCATCATCATCAGCCGATAGACGTCCACTGCTGGACATAGGCCTCTCACAAAGTCTTCACATACAGTTAGCATGGCCTACGGTACCGCTGGCCACTAGGGGCTGTCGTATATAGGGGTTCATACGGGGGATTTAGGCTATATCCCACCACGCTGGCCTAATGCGGGTTGCTGGGAGCCAGAGCCTCGTTTGTTGATTAGCAGGGTGCATCACGAACTGGTGAGGTTGGCTTGGGTCCCGTGAGTTGTTGTTCGAGACCCCTTACGCCCGCCCCAGAGATGCACAGAATTTGTTATATAGGTATACAGTAAGGTAGGTACCTTACTGTAATATCATTTATTACTGTGTGGACAATGAAGGTATAACCTTCCACCGCCAAGCCACGCAGAATATTTTTTATCATCTACATCCAGTGTATTGTGTAATTTCTTCGCTACGAGGGAATTCAAGATATTGCAATCTTTCACTAGAAAATTTAATTTCGCACAGTAGTTTTAAAATGTTTAATATCTTAAATGTGAATTGCTTTTCATATTACTCTGAACTGATGGTAGATCTTCATTTTCGGAGACCGGATACGCAGCTGCCAGCGCTTATTGCAGCCGACAAACATTACTGTGCAAATATTACTGTGCTCCAGTTTGAATGAGACTTAGAGATGTCTCAAGACGACGCGCGCAATGTGATGCTGTGTATACCAGCCTAACGTTATCTTATGGCGAATCACTTATCATCAAGTAAACGCCCGGCTCGTCTTATCGCTTCGTTGGATAAAAAAATATTATTTTACCAATGTTTTGACTATACGTCGGTCTGTTTAACTCTCTCTTGATCATCATTATTACCAACCGACAGACCTCCACTGCTGGACCTAGGCCTACCCCAAAGATCTCCAAACCGATCAATCCTTAGTTGCCCGCATCCAGCTGCTTTCCGCAAGCTCCACCAAATCGACGGACCACCTCCAACAACTTCAACTCCCTCTTAGATGTATCTAATTTTTAGATCTAATTCTAGATTTTATTAATTTTTAATGTCTCGACTTTTCGACCGATTTGCAGCAGCCATGCTCACAGGAAAACCTGAAGGAGGTCTCAGTGAGTATTGGTCTTTAGTCATATCCTATTTTTGCTTTACACTCTTAGTCTTGGTGTTGGTCTTACGTATTCATAAACATGTTCAAGTGACAAATATTTTAAATCATCAGTTCAATAGAATTTTTCTTTTCTCGTTTAGTCAAGCACTTGGTCTTGGTCTTGGTCATAATAGGTCCGTGTTCGTTTTGGTCTTGGTTTTGTTCATTCTGTCTTGGTTTAGGTTTTCCACAACACCAAGACCAATTTTACTCATCACTTGTTCCGATGCCATAACCATCACGGTGTACCTATAACTCTTTTATTATTTGTTATCCATCTACCCGAAATGAAGGATCTGTCTTGAAGTCGGTGGTAGGTAGGAAGGTGGTATTCTTGATGTTAGATTGATTTTATTAACAATAGGATCCCAAGCATCTGGTATTACCCACTCATCTTCTCTATTGATATTAAGATCGGATCATTCTTGGTAGGAATTGGTATTCTTTTTCAAGGACCTGATGGTTGGGATGAGCTAAAACATGGTCATAGATAGCAGACTACCTGTAGCTTTGATGTTGAAATTCTGGTATATGTTACTTCAAGCGGGTTAACCAATTCAGCATTTTAAAGTTACTGTGCAACTTAAACTTGAATTATTCAAGAATGCCGATGCATTACTTAACAAGCGAAACGTTTGTTTATTAACATTACCAATATAAACAAAAGTCTAGAAATTACAATTAAATAAAAGGCTGATGATCTTGCTTTAGTAGTTATTTTGAAGTAAAGGTCATAAATAAGATTACAATATATAGAAGAGTCGCTGAAATTGCATCAATTTACTTACGAGATAATGATAAGATTATTCTGAAGATGATGGTGACGTTAATAGATCAATGCTATTACAACGGTAAAATAAACCGGTTCGTAAAAAACCCTCCTACCCTTCTGTACCCAATGTAATCCAGGAAATTTATATAAAACCTCCGTACAACAAGATAAGGGATTAACCAGTGACCTCTGAATCAGATCGGATACGGAATTTACATGTTTTATTACACGAAGCGACGAGACAAGCAAGACGTTCATCTGATGGTAAATGACACCTATGCCCATAACAAAATGATGCAAGTTAAAATGGTATACACTGAACTAGATTGCACTCGTCGCCCTGAGACACTTGATATTGTCTCGTTACCCCAGTAATTCCAATAGCTGCAACGCCCTTCAAACTGGAAGATAGTAAAGCTTTAATACACTGCTTTTAATTGACTGCAATAAGCGCTGCTGTGGTAGATAGACGGTCTTCGGGAACAGGGACCTACCGTCAGTAAATGATGAAGACGATCTCGATTACATTTAGGATAATAATTTAAGAACCATATTGAAGCGTCTCGCAAAGTTCGACTCTTACTTGCAACTTAATTAAACTATTTGAATATTTAAGTTAATTCGTGATCGTATAGAAGTTGCCGCATGATCCTAGATCCTATATATTTAGTCAGGCAAGAAAAGGCAAATCGCTTACATTCAGGTGAAGGTCCTGCTCGTATGTTTGCTTTATCTTCAATCAGCTGAACCGGTTTCTTTAGGATTTTAGCTAAGAACAACATTAATTGACAAATTTTTTTTAAAGATCTTACCAATATCTTTATAAATATCGCAAACTTCTTTTAATCCTTATTTTTTAGTTTCGAAGGGTTATTTGAAATGTTTTACTCACTAACACCCCCTCGGTGGTCTACATCGGTGCATTCGGAGCGACCCCAGGATCACTCACAGAACGCACTGGTGCCTTTCTACCCTTTGTGTTAGCACCTCTCTAAGGGAGGGCCAAACCTTACTAGGCACCGTCAGTGAGCTACGGTAACATACATACGCAGTCCGACACGTGTTCGCTTGTTGACTGATGTGGTCTGAAAACCCATGGACAGTTTTAGTCGGCTTCTGCGACAGGAAGGGCTTACCTTAGTCCTGTTCTTACTAGCCCGGGACTACTGGACTGTAGTTTTGTAAGCCTAAATTAACTTTTGCATGTCTCACTTTGACTGACTGCAGGCTCTAGCCCCGTATTCCGAAATTTCTGTACCTGACCCTTAAGATCATGATTGCTTTTGCTAGTAACTGCTCTTCTAGGTATAAACAAGGAAGAAAATATACTCTTTATAACTTCAATAACATTACTGTTATTGAAGTTATAAAGAGTAGTAGTAACCCCCGCACAAAACTCACCAGACCCAAGCCAACCTCACCTGCTCGTAATGCCCCCTGTTAATGAAAAAACGAGGCTCTTGCTCCCGCCAACCCGCATTGGGCCAGCGTGGTGGAACATGGCCCAAGCCCCCCATATGAACCCCTACATAAGACAGCATCTAGTAGCCAGCGGTCTGGAGGCCATGCTGACTGTATGTGGAGATCTTTGGATGAGGCCTATGTCCAGCTTTGGACGTCTATTGGCTGATGATGAAAAGACAATTTATATATAATGTATATGTAATTATAAGCGACATATGTTTATGTGTATACATATATGAAAGAAATTTTCTTGCGGTACGGTTTAAGTTTAAATTTAATTGAATAACAGAACTTAGAAAAATATTAAGCAGTAAATATATACCTTAGTAATATTAATTGCGACAACATATTGTACGGAATAAAAATTAGTTTCATTACTAACTATACAAGTTTAACTTACACAAATCGTTTAAAATTTCAGGACAGTATTTAACCAGTTAAAGTTTTAAATTATAAAATATAATTGCAGGTACCTTCATCCAATCCATATATCCCGCTCCCATTGCCTCTCACTATGATATTGTACGTTGGGTTTTCAGACAGAAACTTATCCACTTTTTACATAACAGGTGCCCGCACCAACTGAAACTACTCCACCGGATTACTCGTAGCCATTATGTTTACGAAAATTATTATATATCTCGCGTAGAGCTACGTCGCCCGCGCGTGCTACGGACACCGTATTCGAGAGCGTACTGCCGTAGCTGAGCGCTACGCCGTTACGTGTATATTGCAGCTGTCCGTCCCTCTCTCGCACCGCGCAGCTCACTATATGCGTCCCTGTCACTAAATACATCTCTCGGCATTAGACGTAGCCAACAGTATTTGCTAAAGGCTTCTACTGGATTCATTGTAGACGTTTTGGCGTTAAGATTTTTCTTTTGTTTGACCGTGCAAATTTAGTAAGTTGGCCGTCACTTACACTGACTTATTACAACTTAACTTTACATGAAATATTTAAATGGTTGTTCTTAATTCATTACTCAAGACGTCCAAATTGCAATTTTAACTAATCAATCATTTAAGATTATAGTAAAATTAAACAACGCTGTAACATCACTATCATACTATGAATTTTGTGATAATAAATTTTAGTGTGTTAAAGCATTCTGTAAGACTTTATTAATTAATTAATGTCTTACGGAATAGTATCACGTAGCCACGTTTTGGGTCTGATGATAAAGTAGGTTCTTATCTCCTAGTATAAATTTTTCGAGAGAGCAATGCGTTTGTCAGGATGGACTACGGGCAATTTATTGAAGGAGGAAACAGAAACGAGAGCCATGCAATATAAAGAATATAATTGTGATGAAAAATACTAAAATATCAAGCAGAAAGAAAGAGTTGTTTTCTAAATATATGTGATTCCTTACACTGCTGATTCTCCACCAGAGGCTCGCGTTCAACAGGGATCAAACCCAGGCTGATTTAAGTGATTCTAGTGCTAAATTATATTGAGAAATTTATCTAATGACCGTATATATCGCTTCACATTATTATTACCTATTTTTTTTTCTAAAAGGCTTATATATATATATATTATAATAAATACTAGAAAATAGGAAAGCCTGTATGGTTTACACGTTCAACTTTATTAAGTAAAAACGTTAGCCTTTCATAAAATAGTCAGTATAGATCATTTGACCATGACATCGACGAGCCGTTTCAGTAGATTAAATATATATTTTTTTTTATATCGAATGAAATTATTTCTTAGCCATGAAGCTTTTGAGCTTAACTAATATTGAATTTCCGTCAACGCGCCAATGTCTGAAACATATTTCTTAAGTGCTTGTTACAATCAAAAAATAAATAGAGGATTACAATATTTTGTAAATAAATATATTTATAATAAATATTATATATACATAGAAAACTTTATAAATTTAAATATGGTCACTGATATATAGTATAGAAAATATACTTGTTAGAGCTAGTTACAATATTCGTGGGTAATAGATCTATTGCCAGAGACAAGTACGTAATTGCAAACATTAGCATGTGCCAAAGAACACTCTAGCAATTGAAATTACTAAGGTAACAAGATTTAATTCACGTCTTAAGGAAAGCTGAATATTATGTATACATCCCTAGTCGTGTCCCATAGTTCTCTGTGATATATCCCTATTATGTCATTGAGACTAATATATAATAGTTTGGATATTGTTTAGAAAGCAGGATATTTTCTAGACTATTACACTTTCGTTTTAACCCTCAAAATATTCAAGAGGAAACTAATGGATTTTGTTCGCTTGGATATAAAATTTAAATTTACTTGAAACATTGGTTTTATTTATGTTGCAAATAAAAACATAGTGCTTTCTTCAGTCCTGACCACTCGTAATAATGAATCGAATAGAATAAGAATAGGAGACCGCAGAGGCAAGTAATGATATAAAACGAGCGCACTTCTACGGAACTTTATTGCAAATTGCAATCCACTGCACGACGGCCATTGTTTCAGGTATATAACAAATAATATATATATATATATATACATATATCATCATCAGTCTACAGACGTCCACTGCTGGACATAGGCCTCGCCCAAAAATCTCCACATAAATCGGACCCGCGTTACTCGCATCCAGTGGCTTCCCGCAATTCTCACCACGCCATCGGTCCACATTATGGGGGAGCCTCCCAACACTACGTCTACCGGTACCCAGCCGCCACTCGAGGACCTTACTGTCCTATCGGCCGTTAGTCAGTATATAATATATATTAGTAGGTCTCTGTAGCCCTACCTGTCGTAGATGGCGACTAAAACAATATTTGGATTCCTCAGCTTTGAAGACCGGGGTATTCATTGCCCACTAACGAATACGGGGTGAACGACAAGTACAAGTTTCGTGCTTGTTCCCTCAAAGAGAGGGTTCTTGGGAGGGTTAAGGCATTCCCCGAGAGATGCTTAGGTGCAGTGCAGGTAGGCAGTGGTGTGTTCCATCGAAGATTCTACATACTTTTGCAAATAACGAAAGATAACCACCGAGGAGGTTTTATTGGCCCGTAACCCTCTCTCCCCCTCATAAGCAAATTTGTAAATTTCCTCCTCGATATAAAAAGTTTTTAACGGAAACCTTCCAGATACAACTGCAACTATTATTTCGGCCGACTTATAAAATGTACAAGCATTACAGTGTTCCGCTATGAAGGATGCTGTAGCTATTGAAATTACTGAGGTAACGGTACTTAATATATGTCTCAAGGCTACACAAGCACAGTTCGATGACGTGTACATCATCCTATCGCCACGTTGGTATGGGGAATGATACAAAACGTTTCACCATATTCAACCCGTCGATGTCAGGGTAACCAGTTCTAACCAACAATTACCATCTGTTGAGCTACCACATACTTTATTCTATAACAACTGTTTCGACCTCCGTCGACGGATGCCAGGAGCTTTGTCCTTGACAGTAAAATAATCATACCCTTGTGGAAACTTGCCTGTACGTTTCCATCATATCTATAATCTATTACCATTGATTTTTTGCTATTATTGCCCGTTGGTGGTAATGACAGATACATTTTTTTTTCATTAACAAATAAACAAATTGATATATAGAAAGATAGTTAATTGTTGTAAAAAAAGAAAATTAAAAGATATAAATATTTAAGAGAATTTCCACCTACGTAGACTCATCACGATATCTCTGGAGTTATAAGATCAAGAGACTTGAAACTTGGAAGGAATATTCTTTTTGAATTGGCCAAAAACTTAATCTCATGCTTACGGTTATGAAACGTAGAATCTACTACCTCGGTCATGTACTCCGTCATCAGCGATATGATTATAATGGGTAAAGTTTATGGAGAACGGAAGGTGGGGAGAAGGAAAAAGTTATGATTGAGAATTATCAGGGAAATGGACTGGCACATCTGCGGCGTCCGAATTGTTCCGCCGAACCAGGGACAGAAAGGACTGTAGCGTGCTGATCGACAACCTTCGCTAGTTGGAGAGGCGCTTTAAGAAGAAGAATTCCTTTTGCCGAGTATAAAGCAAGTAAGAACTGATAATACGAAATGGTATCCTCAAAAAAGGGACATATTGCGGCCAGCAAAGCGGGCGGAGGCCATAGTATATATTACGAATTCTAGCTGTAATAAGAATAGGCTTTAAAAATAGTATCCATTTATAGGATATTACAAACGGAACCCGCTGACCCTAATACTGTAATCACGTTGTGCCGCAAAAGGGAAAGCGTGTTGCGAAACACTTAAGCCTCCGAATGGTCTCAATTCAACTGAAAGAAAGAAATATTACTAATGAAAAAAAAAAGAAAAAATGGCGTCAATTTAAGAAGCTTCAATTTGGACGTAATTATCAATTATTTACTGTTTTTTTTTTTCTTTAGAAATGTACTGTTAAAAATAGCTGAAACTTCATCATATTCTAGCAAGACACGACGTAGTCTAACTTGTTTGCGAAATAGTCTTCGAACACTTGAACCTGTTTGAAGGGCGTTACAACTCGTGAAATTACTAATAATAAGTATTTTTTTTATTCAACGTAGCTCAACGACGTTTACTTGATATTGATTGATACGCCTATCTATAACAACTTGGTGATACTCAAGTTATACACTGCACCACGTTGTGTTCGATACCTTGAGACGCAAGATGTTGCACTTCGTTACCCCCGTAATTACACTAGCTACAGCGTCCCGTAAATCAGAACACTGTACTACTTGTCCGTTGCAATAAGAGATACAATGGTATCCTAGAAGTCTTTTGCAATAGAGACCTTCAAACTTTTTAAATATTAAGGCACTTGTCCCACTTCCGACGATAAACAAGCAACTAGCAATAAGAACTAGTTAACGAGCAGAGAGTAGGGAGAGTCTGATTGTCTTCTCGTTGGACTAAAAGCGGAAATGCGCGGACGACGGGCGAGTACTCTCACCAACCCCTCGGAGCAGCCGGCACGATGCATACACCCTTGGCGAAAGTTTCCGGCCAGCTCGGCGGATTTGATCGCAAAGCGAACACCGCCCAACATTCAGTGTGTTTGATAGCTCATGTCGTGGCGATAAAACTAGTGGAGAAGTGAATCTTGTCACCCAGCAACAGGAACAGCCATCAAGTGACCATATCAATAAACTTGTATGTACTGCACGATTCTTGAGCAGGAGAATAATTGATGGCTTAAGACAAGTGATTTATAGTAAAATTATTCTCTTCTGGTCTGGTCCTGTCCCGTTGCTTTCCGCCGCCTTGCCTTTCTTCGCTTGCTTAAAAGTCAATTAAAAATAAAATAAAAGATCTATGAAATAATATAAATAAATAACCTATAACGGTCTACAAATCATTCAGAGTCGTATGCTTATGTTCCCGTGTCGATACGTTCACTAGTTTTTACGTAATTGGCGGATAAAGGAAACTGAGACACAGGAACATAGGAACCTAGTGGTAGTAGGTCTCTGTTGCCGGAGACCGTCTAGGTCTACCACCGCAGTGCTTATTGCAGCCGCGAAATAGTAGAGTAGCTAATGTAATTACTGGGGTAACGAGGCTTAACATCTTACGTCTGAAGGCGATGAGCTCAATGTGGTGCAGTATATATCATCGTAACTAGCGCGTAGTACAGGCGTATCGCTTGCCATCAGTTGAACGTTCTGATCGTCTGGTTGTATCGTATAAAAAAAAACTTCATTATGTATATGTTCATATAGAAAATATTGTACATATACTATGTATGCAATACGTATTCATTAGTTGACGTGAAAAGGCTGAAATGATGATGAATGAATGCGCGGAGATATTAACGCGGCCACGTTGTACGTTTGTGAAATGAAATTTCTTTGATATCTACTTTACATTTGCTCGTAGCTGCTACGGATGATGAGGAGCGAAGGGTTCGCTTTGTAACACGGAAGTATTACGGGAGGTTCGATTCCGTGACCCCCTACTGTAGAGTTTGAACGGGGTTAGGAATATTTGAACCTTGTCTGGGTAGCAACCATACTTATATTGTGGACTTGCAATAACAGCATCTCGGTGTACCGGCTGCTAGCATGTGATAACCAAAGTACGCTGAGCCCGCTTCACCATCACTCGACTCTGGTGATCTTGACTGTTGGTAAGTGTCAATTGCTGGAGACCGTCTAGGTAGGTATCACGCAGCGCGTATTTCTGAGTGTGTAATGAGTCTCACCATCAAGGCGACGAGCACAATGTGTTGAAGTGATAACCTTCTAACTAGCGCCACTTTGTTATGAGCGTGCCTATCACTTAACTTTAGGTGAATGATGCGCTTGTAAAAAAAAATAACGTACCCATAGCCGAAGTAAACTACATAAATCGTTATTCTTTAGAACCTTAGTTCTCAAGGGGGTTCACGGGGGTCAACGTTGGCTGCAATCTTCATCTTTTTTGTCAAGTTTTGGGTATATGGTAGAAATATATATTTGTACGAGATTCACTTACCCCTACCACCATCAACCAATAGACATAGGCCTCCCAAAAATCCCCACATCGATCAGGCCTGTGCCGCCGGCATCACCGGACACCAAGGTCCGCACCGTTGTTTGTAGGGTTTCATATGGGAGATTTTACGAGATCCACCGGAACTAGCAAAATTTTGCAAGTGCTCCTATAAAAAAAGCTCCAAGAACCTCAGCTCTAGATCATTCCAAGTATACATAGAACATAAGATCTTTTAGCTTTAAAGTTTACAGTAGCATTTTATGCTAACTTTAAAAATTCTTCAAGTTAAGTTATTTTACTTGAAGTTTCAAAGAACTCGCCGGAAGCATTCCTCCATTATTCTTCGGAATTATTCGCTGCTTAAAAATTGTTTTACCAAAGCTCTTTGAAGGTATAAGATTATTTTATGTGACATAAGTAAGTTATTCATGGAGTTTATTGGGTGGGTTTATACACGAAGATAAAGCATTACTAAGTTGAAATGTGGTGTAAGGAGTCCCGCGCAACAATGCATGGGACCCAAGGCACCTGCTCGTGGTACACCCTGCTAATCGAAACACGAGGCTCCAGCTGCTACCAATCAGCATTGAGCCAGCGTACGAACATCGCGGGAAGCCACTGGATGTGGGCAGCGCAGAACCGATGGCTGTGGAGATCATTAGTGGAGGCCTATGTCCAGCAGTGGTCATTTATCGGCTGAATAATTTTTCTGACGTTCACCTGATGGTAAGTGATACTCCTGACCATAAAAATTATGTTAGTTAGTATACACACAGTAGCTCTATCTATTCTACTGGTGGTAGGTCTTTACTACCGTAGACCGTTTAGGTACCACCATTACTGTGTTCCGGTTTGAGAGGCGCTGTAGTTGTAACATGTTGAAGTAACAAGACGTAACATCTTAGGCGACGAGCATGATTTAGTGCACTATATTATCTCATAACTAGCGCCTCGTTGTTATGGACGGGCGTATCACTTATCATCAGGTGAACGTCCCGCTCGTCTTGATGTTTCGTAGTATAGAGGAGCAATGTATTATTCTCATCGCCTCGAAACATAGGATGGTAAATTTCACTAGCTACAGAGCCCTTCGAACTGGGTCGTTCCAGTAATGTTTGCACACTACCGTTCGACGGTGGAAACAGAAGCTGTGATGGTAGCTACTTAGACAACAGTGACCAATCAATCTCTGAATGGTGACCATATAACTAAATACAAGGGCAGTATGTAGTACGAGCTACTGCAACCTTTATGATATTTTCCTCTAAGGTTTGTTCAGTATGATATGAAATCTAGATTTAAAGGAAATCATAACTATGGTCATCATCATCAGCCCGCTGTAATCCACTGCTGGATAGACATCTCTTCCAAGTCACACCACTTAGATCGATCTCTGATTACCCGATTACTATGCAATTGCTTGCCTTGCCCAGATCATTGATCCATGTGCTCAAAGATGATCATGATGAACAGATTATGAACTTAACGATAAATGAGAGTAACTTAGTAAGTACACAAACCTTTAAGCCTGAAATAAAAAGTTCTGTATCTCATAACCGAAGACCTACGCAATTAGGTTAAGTAAGGTTGGAATCGATGCTTCATGAATTTCATTCGCAGAGTATCCTCCACTGAACTTTTAATTAGGCTCTAAAGGCTCGTAGTGGTTTTTTTAATTTTTTAAAATAAACTTCGTAAAATATCAACTTGAAAGTTAAAAAAGAACATTAAGTTCATGAAGTGTAATAACTTAAGGCCATAAACTGCTTACTCTGTAATACTTCATCTTAAATTTTATGAGACAACTATACAGAGGAGAAAGTTTAATTATTCCGTTTTAATATTAAATAGACTGATCTCATAGTTCCCACTGTTGGGACTCTGGGCTTTGTTAAAGGTGAGAATTGAAGCCAAAAAATCTATTACAATTGATAGGTCTTTGATCGTACTAGTTCTTTCACGAGAAGCTTAAACTTAACAGGGATCGAAGCTGGGCCTCTTTCAGACGCATATGCTTTACAATGTAAGCTGTCACGATTTTTAAATATTAATAATTATACCTTTTTTTTCTGATTCTTCTGATGGTGAACGACTCAACTCCTCATAATAATGAAATGTTAACACAAGATCAGTCTCGTTACCCCAGCCTTCTTCAGACTGTAACACAGTAATGTTTCCTCGCTACTGCTGAATGACTGAACTAGCCATTAGGACATAACGTACCAGTATCCTCTTTCCGAAGATCTTGTAATGTCTATACTAATATGTGAACTAGCTGTCTCAAGACCTGTCTCCGGCATGTCTGATGTCAGTAGAATGTTGAGTTATATACCTGGTCAACCTGACCAGGGAGTTGATGTTAAACCCCATAATTTTTTATCTGTCCTGCGCTGCCAGCATTAAGCTTTTCTCAATTTTCACCAAATCGTTGATCCACCTGGTAGAAGAGCTTACCAGCACTGTATCTATTTGTATACTGCTGCAACTCGGGGACCTTACTGCCTCATCAGTGATCAGTCCTCCGGAGACTATTTCCTACCCATTTCCACTCTCCCGCTCTCTGTTGCTGGAGATCGACTAGGTAGGTAACATAGTAACGCGTATTGCAGCCGTCAAATATTAATGTGCAAACGTTACCGTGTTCCGGTTTCAAGGGCGCTGTAGTTGTAAATTGCTGAGATAACGAGACCTGAATCTCTTAAGCGACAAGCACCGTTTGGAGCTAGTTCGGAAGGTATACACTGCCGAGAGGAAAGTCTTGGAATGAAAGCGGCGACCAGATCGCAGAGGCGTAGATCGCCCTGACTCCTGATGGACCGACGACATCATCAGAGCGGTCGGAACTGGATGGTTGCGAGAAGCCGAGGATCGCATTTGGTGGAACACATTGGGGAAGGCAGAAGGGAATCCAGCAGTGGATAAACAGAGGCTGATAACAATAATGATGATATTTTCACTTAAGATATTCAGAATCAAGTAATACTTAATAAAGTAACATGTACTTACTGGTCGTTGGTCTCTGTTGCTGTAAACCGTCTAAATAACACCGCAGCTGCAATTGCAGCCGCCCAACAGTACTGTGCAGACTTCACTGTGCTCCGGATTGAAGGGCGCTGAAGCTTATATAATTACTGCGTTAACAATCTTAACTTCTTATGCCTTAAGGCGAAGACTGCAATGTGGGGCTGTGTATACCAGCGGAACTACCGCCATATTGTGGGCAGGAGTGACACTTGGCATCAAGTGATCGTCCCGCTCTTCTCCTTGCTTAATCGAACAAAAAAAATTTACGCATTTTGTATTTAGAATATGAAGAATCGTCATAGTTTTCTTTAGAAGGCTTTATTATTATATTATTTATATTCGTATACATTACGACTATTTACTTAGAGTTAGAACTAGAGAGAAGCTAGATCTTTATCAACTTTTACATAAGCGATAGTTAAGTAACATTATATTTAACATTTATTTAAAGCACTTAACTTGATAGCATTGTAAAGAACTTTATTTTTACACGCAGATTGGAAGAGAGACGCAAAGTTTTGTTTAATCCACAGGAAAAAGTTTTTAACTCTGATTTATTTATAAACTTCGCATCTAATACATTACTTCCGTTATAAGTAAACTTAACTTAGGCTGAATACAGGATGTTTAAATATTTACAATTTAATTAGTAAAATTGCAATCAGCTAAATTTGGTTCTATATATACACTCGATGTGAACAAAGTTTTTTAACTACAATGTACTTCGTCATCATCTTAACCTCAACAAATATTTTTTTTAATTTCAATTAAGTGACGATATGATCGGGATGATCACGTGATAGTACGTGACACACTTACCCAAAACAACGTGGCACTAGTCAAGATATCATCTTACTATTTACTATTATACTGCACCACATTGCGCTCGTCGCCTCCCTCCCAGTAGTTATACTAGCTACAGCGCCCTTCAAACCAGAACACGGTGATGTTTGCACATCACTATTTGGCAGCAGAAATAGGCGCTGCGGTGGTACCTACCTAGACGATTTCTGGCAACAGAGGCCTACTGCTAGTAAAATTAAGTGGTAATAATCCAGCTCGCCCAGTGTTATCATCATCGGCTGATGTGATACTGATCCTCTGCTAGACAGAGGCTACTCCAAAGATTTCCACATTGACCAGGTAGGAATTCATGTGGAGGGATTTGAGCCGTTTTCCATAACGTTCGCCTGCTCGCTTGGTGAGAGCCAGAGACTCGTATGTTGATTAACAGGATGCACCACGAGCAGATGAAATTCATCTCATCATGATATCTTTGGAACCATGGAGCTTGAAGACTTGCTATTTGGTAGGAATATTCCTTCTCCATATTATAGATCAGCTGGTAATGAGGCGGGTCGAAAACAGCCACTGCAAACAAATGCTAACTTAATAATCGAACCGCACGCCTCTAAGTTAGAACGAGAGCTTTCAGCCGCTAAGCTTTTAAGGCAGTCAATACGGAAGTCGTTAAGCCCATACTTCCTCTACAATGAAAACGTTATTTAAAGGGTTTTCCAGCAATAAATATCGCATCATGAACAGCTGACGGCCTGAACTGGAATTAGCCAATATTTCCGCTGCTTTCATCTGCTGAGTGTATTTTTAAAATTAACTTAACTTTTAATAAACTAAGATAAATAAATCGATGATAACTAAACTACTAACTGTTTATTTAAACCGCAGTTAGTAACAATATACTGTGTAAAAGAGACAGCATCATCAGGGAACAATTACTTCTCATCTTTACAGTAAAAGACGAAGTATTAGTTTTTCCATAATTGTAGATCTATCTATCAAACAGTAATAGATAAATATTACTAGGTTATAATTTATTTACTTACTGGAATAACGATATAGATTTACTGGTGATAGGTCTCTATTTCCGGAAACTATTTAAGGACCACCGCAGCGTCCATTCTGGCCGGTAAACAGTAGTGTGCAAACATTGCTGTGCTCTAGTTTGAAGAGCATTATAGCTAATGAAGTTACCATGGTAACCAGATTTGAAATCTCATGTCTCATTCCGACGGACATGATATGGTGTAGTGTATATCATCATTTTTATTTAAATTAATTTTCTCACAATTAAATTAATTTACAGGTGTTAGGTCTTTGCTGGCAGAGACCGTCTAGGTAAGTACCACCGCAGCTCCTATTTCTACCGACGGACACTAGTGTATAAATATAACCGTGTTCCGGTTTGAAGGGCGCTGTTGCTAGTTTAATTACTGGGGTAACGGAACTCAACTATTGGTGTCTCATAGCGATAAGCACAAAGTGGTGCAGTGTATATCATCATAACTAGCGCCACGTTGTTATGAGCAGGCGTATCACTTACCATCAGGTGAACGTCTCGCTCGGTTCGTACGCTTCGTCTATTATAAAACCACCATCTATATCAAAGCAAAGTACTATATATAGGAAATATACACAGCATCATGCTGTAACTAGTAAGAAGCTTTGTTGGTAGTGTCTCTGTTGCCGGAGAACGGCTAACTACCACCGCAACTCCTATTGCAGCCGACAAACAGTTTTGTGCTCTTTTGTAGTTTTCCCTAAATTTGTAGTCTTTCTCCTTTGTAGCTTTGCCTACTACATCTATCTTACTCATCAAGTACGATTCTGCGGTATATTATCTCTAAAACTTTACACATCTAATTATAATTTGATTTAACAAAAAGTGACGTTAAGAGAACGGAAGTCGTTAAACTTTACTGTTAAAGTTTTAAACGATATTACGCACAAGTGTCCCGTTTGGCTGAAATTACGCTTCAGCTGTTCAGGTTTCAGCGGAGCGATGGTTTAAGTATAATGATATTGTTCTTACGTCACTGATTCAATCGATTACTTGTGGAATTCCTTTCTTAAGTAACTAAGCGAGGAGACTAGCGGTACGTTCAAGTGATGGTAAGTGATACGCCTGTCCATAACAACGTGGCTCTAGTTAAGATGGTATATAATGCATTACATCGTTCTCCGCGCATTGTAACATCATCATCATCCGATAGATGTCCACTGCTGGACACAAGCCTTTCCCACATCGATCAGTTTTACGCTGCCTTGACGTCACAGCCAGCATGAGCTCCGGATTCATATGAGCAGATTTGGGCCATTTTCCACCACGCTTGCCCACTGCGGGTAGGTGGGAGCCAGGGCCTCATTTATCGATTAGCAGGCTGCACCACGAGCAGATGAGGATGGCTTGAGTCCTGTGAGTTGTAGAACGTAAAAGAGAAGATGTAAAAAAGGTCTAAGTGGACTAAATCTGTAAAAAAGAATTAAGACAGAAAAAAGAAATAAACGGTAAAGATAAGAAATTGTAAAATGGTAATGAAAACTTGGATGAAGAAAGTGATGAAAAGAAGAAAATAGGATGGAGAATGATAGGAGAAAAGAAGGGTGAATGAGAAAAACGATATGAATGATCAGAGGAAAGGAAGAGAGTACGAAGAGTAGGGAAAGAAATGTGGAAACAAAAACGAATATATAGAAAGATTTCCTCCTTATTAAGGAACAAATATACAATAATAAACCGTCCATGTAATACCCTGGTGGTAGGTCTCTGTTTCCGGAAACCATCTAGGTAGGTACCACCGCAGCGCCTATTGCAGCCGACAAACAGTACTGTGCAAACATTAATGTGTTCCGGTTTGAAGGGCGCTGTCGATAGAGTAACTATTACTGAGGTAACGAGACGTCTGTTGTCTCAATTCGACAAGCGCAATGTGATGCTGTATATACCATTCTAACTAGCGCCACGTGGCTATGGGCAAGCGTATCACTTATCATCGCGTGATCGTCCCGCTCGTCCAGTCGCATAATGAAATAAAAAATATAATATTCCCATTATTGGGTTTTACTTTTTTATTGGATCTTACAATTATGAGAAATTGCAGGAAGTGACAGCTGTTCTGAGTACACGTTGATTTCTTAGTGACACTGTCTTTCACCGGAAGCTCAAACTTAGGTGGGTTCGAACCCAGGCGTCTTTAAGTCACTGCTCACTATTAATATTAGTGTTAAATTATAACTGTGGTTTTATATATATATATAATGAAAGGGGGGTGTAAGAGGTCCCACATTGCAACTCACGGGTCCCAAGCCAACCTCACCAGCTCGTGGTGCAGCCTGCTAATCAACAAATGATACTTTGGCTCCCACCAACCTGAATTGTGACTGTATATGGAGATGCTTGGGCGAGGCCTATGTCCAGCTGTGGACGTCTATCGGCTGATGAAGATGATACTGAAAAGGAATTTTCTTTGTTCGCCAATCACGTGAAAACTAGTGAACGTTTCGACGCGGAATGATTTGTAGATGCTTATAAGTTATTTATTTTTTGAATTTCATATATACTTCATCGTTTTATTTCAATTTAACTTTTATAAACAATTTCCTTTCATTTAGCTTATGCTGTTGCTATAGCAACGATTGCTATAGAAATCCATTTGCGTTTGCAGTTGCTCGCAAGGAATGTTTCAAACAAATTTCAAGTCTGATTTGATACGGCCTGCAAAGCGGGTTGGGAGCAGCTAGTATTACATGTCTTGGTGATTCAATGACTCTTCATGAGATCTCCGAAACTATTAAACGTAAACTCTTAAAATTAGGTCGAGACATTGCTTCTGCATTTCCGAGGTCAGCTGAAAACGGATTTTACAAAATTCCTGACCCAAAAGGAGTAGCGTGGGAGTTACAGGCAGCAAAGCGAGCAGGGAACAGATAGTTATGAATATCAGCGCTTGATTACAATCGCACCTGATGCTAAGCGACGGTGTAGTAAAACGCACTCGTCTGTAAGTAGCCTATTAGCTCCTCTTTTAAGAACTCCCACGTCATACCTGGATGAAAACTCTGAAGCCGGCAGACTGTTCAAATCCTTCACTGTCCCGATCAAGAAGTTTGAAGCGAAACGTGTCTATCTCGTGTCTATACGTCCGTTTCAATTCTTAGGTCCATTTCTTTATAATGCCGGTATAAAAAGATTTCGACAAACGCAATGAGCATACGAATAACAATTGTGGAGCTGAGAACAAGCTCTGAAAATTTCGGTCACGAATTCAATTACCTTCATCGCCAGTGTAATCCCCTCAGCTATCTCTCAAAACCTCAACAATGAAAACCGACCCTTTTAATTCAAACTCCCGACTACATTTATAAACCCAACCTAACGAGATTTAGACATTGCTGCGGTCAGATCAGGCTGGTGAATTTAAATTCTGGTCTATTCATATAAAATCCTCTAGTAGGTCTCTATTGTCATAGACCGTCTAAGTACCACCACAGCTCTTATTTCCAGCGGCTAACAGCACTGTGCACACATTACTGTGTTCCGCTTGAAATGAAGCTGTAGCTAATAAAATTTCTGAATGAAGATTTGTTGCTAGTAACAGTCTAGAAAAGTACCACCAACGTTATATTTCAGCCGATATACAGAAGTGAGCAAACATTAATGTGTTCCGGTTTGCGTAGTGCTGTAGCTAAAGAAATAAGTGGTAGCAGAACTGTTGCCAGAGACCGTCTGAGTACCACCGCTGCCCCTATTTCTGCCGCTATACAGTAATATGGGGACATTAACGAGTTCCAATTTGAAGGAAGTTGTAGCTAGGGAAACTGTTGAAGTAGTTATGTAGTTATTTTGAGAAAAAAAGAAGGCGACAAATGTCATGCGACGCTGTCTATATCATCCTAACTAGGGCTACCTTGTTATAGACAGATATATCACTTACTATTTGGTGAACTCGCTCGTTTCCTCTCTCTCTATGAAACTTTCTTTCTTACTTCTGCTCTTTCCCCAGCCAAGGTAGGTGGGCACAGTATGTACATTTTCCATGACCCTCTATCAGCCATCATATCTGAATTCACACTCGTCTTACACATGTCATCTTTCACACAATCCATCCACACTTTCTTCGTTCTTCCTCTACCCTTATAACCATCCACATCCATTCTCATTACTTTCTTTGCTATATGACCTTCACCCTTCCGTATAACATGACCGTACTACGCCACCCTGTCTCCTCAATTTTTCTGTCACTGGAGAAATTATTCTCGCTCTGTAAAACAAACATTAAAAACCTTCGAAACTTCTCCATTTCACCGATTTCATAAATAAACGTGTTTACAAATGTTAGCAGGAAAATAAAAGGAGACATTATTTCAGTGTACATTTTTTTCCTTTCAGGATTAAATTATTTCGCGGAAGCGTTAACCTCATCCCTTGATCCGTGTTCATATGTAATTCATGCTCCTTATGACGTTCGCCGACATCAGACTAAGCCTTTACAAACCTCTTTACCGCCTGTCGGAATTTCGGAATGAATAAAGAAGATATTTACTAACATGTAGTTATCTAATAGTCTCCTAACTCCTGGTTTCGAAATTCGATATCACTTTGCTATAGACACTCACTGATAACAGATATTGATGATGTTTCTTATCAGTCTATTATTTATCAGTGTCTCACCATTCCTGCTACTTGATCCAAGTGACTGTTTACTATGATTTTATTATCTTATGGTTACAAGATCTTTATAGTCGAGATCATAGATCAGCGATTCTCAACATGTACGCATATCCAATCCATGGGGTCCCATTATATTGGTAATGCCGGAAATACTGAAGAGTTAATATAGTTAAATCATATAAAACATTTTTATAATGTATCATGTCTAGAATAGATAGTTTAAAACTAACCTTATACCCAATAACTTACTAAGATGCTAGAGAGTAAAGAGAGAGAGAGAGAGTTCATTTCAATGTTAAGATTGACAATATAAAGAGAAACGAGACACATCTGCAGCAGTAAGTGTGGAACTATCAGGGGAGAGGAACTCATAAATGAAAAGTCTTATTAAGGGGTACGAAAAGAAAAATAAGGTTGGGAAGCTCTGGCAATGGATCCTGTATAATAAACAAAGCAACCCCTATCCTACGGTTAAACAGCTTGGGCACAAAATTTAAACACTTAACAAAGTTTTTGCCGAACTAAGCACACATATCGAGAGGTACCCAAACAATCCAAAAACTATCCGATCCCGCTTCTGGCAGCAAATAATCTCCAAACTTGTGAAGTATTACTGGAATCCCATTTATGTTAACTTAAAGGTAACTTTGCTTTAGGAACCGCTGGAGGCTTTAACCGGTTTTTGAAGGTACGAACATTGTTTTAACTCAAATGATATTATATTATTTTGATGTACAAACATAAAGGGCGAGTACTGACTCACCTCAGATTCGCCGATGATATCGTAATCATGGCTGAGACCCTGGAAGATCTTGGCAAAATGCTCGATGACCTCTGTCAAGCATATCAACGCGTGGGCTTTAGTTTCAACATGGAGAAGACAAAAACGATGTCTAATGCCCATATTGTACCCACGCCAGTTATGATTGCAGATACTACACTGCAAGTTGTTGACGATTATATATTTACCTGGGACAAATAGTTCAGCTTGGTAAGTCCAACTTCCAGAATGAGGTCAATCGACGTCTCCAACTCGGTTGGGTACCGTACGGGAGGCTACGCAGCATGTTCTCGTGGCAACTACCGCAGTGTCTAAAGACAAAGGTCTTTAATTCGTGCGTGTTGCCAGCGAGGAGTTATGGCTTCGAGACGTGGCCGATTGCAGTGGGCCTGGTGAAAAGGCTTCAAGTCGCACAGAAAGCAATAAAAAAGGCTATGCTCGGGGTTTCCCTGCGTGAAAGAATCAGAAATGAGGAGATCGGCAAGAGAACTAAGGTCACCGACATAGTCCAAAAGATTACTAGCCACAAGTGTGAATGGGCAGGACACATCGCTCGAAGAACTGACAGACGATAGGGTATTAAGTTCCTCGAATAGCGACCGCGTACCGGAAGATATTGTGATGGCAGGCCCCCCACCAGGTGGCCCGACGATCTGGTGAAGGTTGCTGGAGACAGTCGGATGCGAGGAGCGCAGAATCGATCGATGTGAAGATCTTTGGGGGAGGCCTATGTCGAGCAGTGGACGTCTGTCGACTGATAATGGTGATGATGATAGACAATTTAGAAAATAAAAGGATTGTTTTAAAACAACATATATACAACAGCTGCTATATCTTATCATTATAAGTTATATCATAATAAAGTAATACTAGTTGAACGATATACACTGCACTATATAGTGTGTACGTCTCGAGTGATAAAAGCATTGTCTTGTTACCGCAGTCGTTTTTAACGTTTTTTTATTCCAACTAAGTGATGAGACGAGCAGGACGTTCACCTGATGGTAAGTGATACACCTGCCCATAACAAGGTGGCGCTAGTTAAGATGTATCTACATACTCGTATTACGCTCGTCGCCTGTGATATAAGATGTTGAATCTTGCTACCCCAGTACTTCCACTAGCTACAGCGCTCTTCAAACCGAAACACAGTGATGTTTCCACACCACTATTTGGTGGTAGAAATAGGCGGTGCGGTCACAGATCTACCACCAGTGTTAATAAGAAACTTTATACTCTCTACCGTTTCTCGAACTGGAGAACTCATGTCTCAGGCGACGAGCACGATTGAGTGCAGTGTATAACATTCTAACTAACGCCACGTTATTATAGACGGGAGTATCACTTACCATCAGGTGAATATACTGCTTATCTCGTCGCTTAATTGTTTTAAAAAAAGCTGATGAGTGTATTCCCCAACGCGTCCAAAGAGGTATTACTTCAAAATGTGCAAATGAATACCATCTGCACTTTGTTTTATTCGCGGCATGCCGCCATCTTGTCCAGTAAGCGGAAGCTCGCTATTTCCTTTACATAAAGTCGCTTTTGCACGAGAGTACATGGAATGTTCATCAGTAAAATTTTTTCACGTCGCCCCGAAGCTAAATGAAAGCTATTCGGAAGCAATGTGAAGCTCTCTTCTTTTTCGTCGATCCTTTCAGTAATATCCTGTTTAGGTAATAAAGGTTTTAAAGACTTTTTCAACCGCCATTTTGTCTGTGGGGCGTACTACCGGAATCGACAAAGAGCCTTGCGAGTAACTGTATCCCAGTTTGAAGGGCACTGTAGCTAGTCAGATTACTGGGGTAATGACACTCAACATCTTACGTCTCAAGGCGACGAGCACAATGTGGTGCAGTGTATATAATCCTAACTAGCGCCATATTGTTACAGACAGGCGCATCACTTACCATCAGGTGAATTTCCCGTTTGTCTCGTTGATTCGATGAATTAAAAAAAGTCGGTTGTTCCTTTAAAAAATTACATTCAACTTTAGCTGTTAAGTCCACTGCTGGACAAAAGTTGGCGTTGCGGTACACATAATGACTTATATACATCACCTTTTATAGAGCATACAAGTATTAAATCTCCATTTTTTTTATTCTACGTGCGACGATACAAGTACGACGTTCACGTGAAAGTAAGTGATAGGCTTACCCATAATGTGGCACTAATTAAAACCTTCATTGAAGGATATATCATAAGTATATACGGTATATAAATAGCGAATGATAAGCAATAAAGCTTTTATAGATCTTTGCAATGTTCCTGTAAATATTCCTGAACGTTATAAGAAACTGAAGACGTACTGCATCCAAGAGTTTCAGTATACTTAAGTAAATACTAGGAAATGTGAAATTTACTGGAGGTAAATATCGTATCTATTACCGTATCCGCGTACGCAGTCATACTTTTATTTAAATCTTAATACATATTTGCTATAGTTTGTGAGAGGTAGTTTTATTAGAAGTGGAAGTGAAATCCTTTTATTAGTATCATGATTCATCATCACTTCAACTGATGGATGTCCACTGCTGGACATAGGTCTCTCGTAATGTGTTCCATAGAGCACGGTCTTTGCGCTGCTTGAATCCTTCCAGCGATTCTATTCATGTTCTCCATCCACCTATTAGGGGGACCTTTCCGTTTAGGAGTATACTCATCAGCCGAATTATCCCTGCTGCAAGGCATGGGTCTTTCTCAAGGATCTCCACGCCGACCGGCCCTGCGCTGTTCACATCTAGCGCGTTCCGTTCACATAGGCTCAAGTTCATCGCTGATGTGAGCGAGTTGAGCAATAAGTACCAAGGGCTCTAACGTCAACTGTGCAGAGCCGCAATAGTATCATGGTGGTTGAACCCGGTGATCAGGACTATGTACCTGGCGGTGTTGGAGCCTATCGTTCTGTATGCAGCGAGTGTATGAGCGCCGGGCGGCTAAGAAGCTGCTGGTCCGAAGGCAGCTTGACGCGGTCCAGCGTGGCTTCTGAAAATAAATACTGGCATAGCTCGTGGTATCTGAGCTATGCCAGTATTAATTTTAGTTTCGGGGAGAATATATTCGAAAGATATCGTACTTCTGGGGGGGAGTCAGGTTTATGTGAGATTCTTATTCACTAAAATTCCCTCGATGGTCTGCATCAGTGCCTTCGGAGAGGCTACGGGATCTCCTTTAGAACGCACCGGTGCTCCTCTACACTTTGTGTTACCACGACACTGAGGAGGAGCCTAACGCTCTTACACACCATTGCTGAGTCATACGCTGTCCCTCGCAGGTTCGCTTGTTGAGCGATGTCAGCCCCTATTCACAAGGCCCGCGAAACTCCTCGACCCTTTCAATCGTCTTCTACGGCAGGTAGGTCTTACTTTAGTCTTATTCGCACTAGCCCGAGACTACAGGGAAATCTACCACCAGTAAATTGTCTATAATATCTATCTCTTTCCCTAACGTTTAATATAAATTTAATAATAATATAACTTGATATTTGCAATCTACACGATATATATATATATATATATATATATATATATATATATATATATGTATATACAATTAACCGTTCTTGTTAGATAATTGGAAATTAATCGATTGTGTATAGATTAGACAATTCAAGCAGATAACGGGAACCATTTCAAGCGTTCTGTGCATACGGCTCGTGGCACACGGCGCCGTGTACTCGGCCGTTCATACCGTACGAGGGGCCGACAACACGACCCCTTATTTACACCATATATGTGACCTGAATTAGTCTGCAAAGGCTAATCCGTGTCGGGACTGCAGTAGGTTATGAAGAACCTGATATTCTGTAGCCATACCAGCATCTTCAATATCTGATTTTCATATATGTTAGTTCAGAATATAGAGATCCACAAAAGAATAAGGGTCACCGATATAGCCCTACGAGTCGCGAGGCTGAAGTGGCAATGGACGGGGCACATAGCTCGTAGAATCGATGGATGCTGGCGTCGTGAAGTGCTGGAATGGCCACCCGGCACCGGAAGACCCCCTACTAGGTACAGAGGACTTAAAAAATCGCTGGGACCCACTTGATTAAAACAACGCAAGTCTATTCTTGGTGGAATAAATTACAATAAACCTATGTCCAGCTGTGGACGTCCATCGGTTAAGATCATGATGACGATGTTCAGATTCAGGCAAAATCTGTACTCAAATTCTAGACTAAGATTCTAGGATGGTACATCTATCTTCTCCATTCAGCCAAAACTTTAATTTGTAATAAGAATTTAGAGTTATAGATCAGCACCAATTACTGGTAACTGAAATAGAACTATTAATTTATTTACAGAAAAACAATTATTTGAAAGAAAAAACTTATTATTGAGAATTTTTCTGGACGTGCTGGACGTTCACCTGACAGTAAGTAATACGCCTATCCATGATAACGTGGCGCTAATTATGAGTGTCATAGACCATGACCACGTTGTCCTTATCGCCTTACGACAGGATAGTAAGACTCGTTATACCAGTAATTACATTACCTACAACTCCCTCCAATCCGGAACATATTAATGTTTGCATACTGTTTGTCAGCAGAACTAAGATCTGCAGTGGACCAGTAATTTAGATTAGTAATTTCAATAGACAACACCAGTTACGACATTATCGCTTACTAGTAACATTTTTATGATTAATTATTACTAGTGGTTTTTACAGCACTGAAATATATCTAAAAAGCTTTCGCTTCTTTTTTCCTTCTTCAGCATCTCGCAAAGCTCTCGAGCAATTTAAGAAAATGAATTCTTTGGAGTGATATTAAAAAATTTAAAACGCGTTTCCGGTCGTCATGGCGGTGATATTTCCACAAGGAAATGAAAAACAGTTATTAATTACTTTATGGTAGTATAAGGCATATTTCAAGAAGCTTTCCCGAACATGAGACCTCCGTCAATTTAAGCAGCATGATCTCTCTTAATGATGCAGGGTCTAAAAGTTCCAATATTGGGATAATAAAAGTTAATCTGTAGTGTAGTAAAGAATTAGCTAATTACAATGGAAACTATTGTAGAATGCCGTATTTTAATACATGTACTTTACTGGTGCTAGGTCTCTGTCACCGGAGATCAGCTGCATAGGTACCAATGCAGATCCTATTGCAGCCGATAAACGGTAAGGTGCAAACATTGCTGTGTTCCAATTTGAACGGCGCTGTATCTAAAAAGATTATTGGGTTAACGAGATTTAACATCTTATGTAGATTAAGTAGCCCCACGTTGATTAGCAGGCGTATCACTTACCATCGGGTGAACGTCCAGCTCGTATCGTCGCTTCGTTGTGGAAATTTTGATAAAATTAAATAATGATTAAAGCTAAAAGTATTAGCAAACAAGCACTTCATCATTTAGCCTGTTTTACATGTCGCTCGCTCCTCGTGGTCGTCGTCTCGCTCACTCCTCATGTTATCTCGCTCACTCCTCATGTTGTCTCGCTCACTCACGCAATTCATAAAATTTCTTTCGTATTAAGAGCGAGGCACCTGAAGAAATCATTGTTTAAGCGTAATATGTGTTGGTGAGAAATCACTTTACCGGAGCAGGAGGGTGCGGTACGAAAAAAAAATTATATGTGAGGTGAGTAGTGATGAATACAATTAGGGAAAAAAAGCAAGATCAAGACCAATTTTATACGAGCAAGATCAAGACCAAATGAGCAAGACTAAAAATTCCGTTGAAATGATGAGGTAAACTTTTTATCATAATTTGAATGTATACTTTTCTTCTAGAAACAAAAATAAAACTTCTGGAAACAAAACAAATTATTAGACTGAGTATGCAAGACTAAGACTAAGTATATAAGCAAGAAGATTGTTCAAGTCTTGGTCGTGTTCGTGCTTTGCTTATTTCCCACGAGACATCAACATGATCACCTAATAATAAGTAATACGCCTGCCTATAAAAAAGAGTTCGCTAGTTGGATGATATATACCACACCACGTGCTCGTCGCTCATAAGATGAGTGGAGACTTAAGACGAGCACAACGTGGTGCTGTGTACATCATCCTAACCGGCGCCACGTTATAATGGGCAAGTGTTTCTCTTGCAATAAGTAAACATCCCAAAAAACACGTAGGTTAAGTAACGAAGGTTAAATCGCATTACTTCTAACTTCACCAGCTGCAGTACCCTTTAATCCGGAGCACAGTAAAGTTTGCACACTACTGTTTAGTGTCAGAAATAGGCGCTCCGGTAGTAGCTACCTAGACCAGTGAAGACTATTAAAAGAAAAGTGAAATACGATGATTTTTAGAAATAAATATAAAAAAATATATATTTGACGTACACTGTACAATATGAAAACGTACATCTGACAGTTTCGTCACGTTTCACGCAATATTATGTGGATATTTCGGAGCACGAGTGACGTGTTCGCAATAGTAAGTGAAGCTACTCGACGTAATAATTCAATACAGCTATCTTTATATTGGATTTTTTTTTTTACTCGACAAAGCGACAGCAGATAACAGTCTACAACAACGCGGTCTTAGGGTAATATACGCAGCATCGCTTTGTGTTCAATCTCGTCGCCTAATTAATTTCACTAGTTACATGCCCCTTCAAACCAGACCACAGTAGTGTTTGCACATTATTATTTGGCGGCGAAAATAAGAGCCGCGGTGGTACCTAGACGGTCTGTGACAATAGAGACCTAATCATAGTTGAATTCTTCAAAAGATACCCAACTTCAAGAAGCTATGGTTATGAGGGTTTTGTTGAGTTTGTTGTTTTGTTGTTATCATATGTTTTGTTTGTTGTTTCTATATCAGTTACTTACCACCTGTTGAATATAGAAAACACAACGTTATACATTTTTCTAATTTTCTCATTATAGTATTTGCAGGTTGTTGTTATTGTTTCAAATGTTATAAAGCAGTTTCATTAGTAAGATGAGAGTGAGCTGATCTCTATTCTTTTGTGCTACGTTAATAAGGGCAATAATGTAACAAAGGCATCTCCGACGAGGTGTCTTTCAAGCCTGATTGTTCTGTCAGGGTTGCAACTGTATTTTTCATTTGGGACTATCATGAAAATACATCCATTTACAGAACAAAGCGACTTTATAATTTTATTTTAGTATTTCATATATAAATTTATTTTCGCATTAACCTTCTTGTACCAGTATTCTTCCATGACCTGTATGCATGATGAAGAAAGGTATAAATTAATACCAGTGTCCAAAATCTGAAGAAGTGTTCGT
The DNA here is from genome assembly GCA_029034505.1 of Ornithoptera priamus. NCBI lineage: Eukaryota > Metazoa > Arthropoda > Insecta > Lepidoptera > Papilionidae > Ornithoptera > Ornithoptera priamus. The sequence goes on along the minus strand of JARDWD010000517.1, from coordinate 281,376 downwards.
TCGTGTTTGTATCCTAGTAATGTATCCCACTTAACACGACCTTGTATTCTTTTAATCTTTAAGTCCGGCTAAGATTCCAGGAATTTCACCCCCACATGACGTTGGAGTATATACATCTAGAAATATAATAAAGTTATGTATTAATTACCTGACTAATAATATACTATTGCTGGTTATGATTTAGTAAGGACTCCCGCACCACAACTCACGGGATCCAAGTTCAATCTCACCTGCTCATGGTTTACCCTGCTAATGAACAAACGAGGCTCCGGTTCTCACCAACCCGCATTAGGCCAGCGTGGTGGGAAATGGCCCAAAACCCTCCCATATGATTCTTTGTGGGAGGTCTATGTCCAACAGTGGATGTCTATCGACTGATGATAATGAAAACGGTGTTCCGAGATGAAAACATTTATTCTTCTTTTTTTTCTTGTGCCTCTCCAACTATTGAAGATTGTTATTACTGACGACAAGTTTAAATAAAATGAAGTCTACACAAGTCCAATAGTCGTCCGTATAGATTACTAACAGTATCGCCTCGAGGTTCAAAAGGAGAATGAGCTACGGCTCGTGTATATATATCGTTCGTCTACTGCTCCAGAAACTTCCAGGGAACTTAAAAAGGAATTAATTATAAGCGACGATTCATCGACTATTCTGTGCGCACGTGTCTGTCGGCGCGTCGCTCTCTTAATTTTTCTCGAATGTTCTAGTACTACTACATTCGATCGCAGTCAATTTTGTAACAAAAATACTGAGTACTAGTTGTTAGCAATCGCGCCATCTGTGAAGCTAACTGGATCAAACATTGTTTATATAAAGCAATATCGAGTTTCCTTTCAGAACAAAATTGACGGTCAGTTTTGATAACGTGACATTCAACAACTAATGCGGGTAGTGGTAAATAATCAATAAGTTAAAATAGTGTAACAGTAACCAGTGTGGGCGTCAACGGGGAGTATGTTATGTGTTGGACAAGAGTGCGGATGCGGTGCTCGAGTCTCCTGTACTTGTGGGAATGTGGGAAGTGTTTTATGCTGAAAGGCAACATATATTGTATATCACTGAACATAATGTTGGTGACGAGTGGATGCGCAGGCGTTAATATGAATCGCTAATACAGTAAATTTTTATATTGCTGGTAAATTTATTTGAATGTGGGATGCGTCGAGAGCGTTTGCATTATTCACAAAAGGCTGCGGGTTACCCGCTCATCTGCGTATCTCAAGAGCGCAACTGAATATTAAACTTACTAACTGCCTTAGTTAACTTCTCTCGCTATTTCGCTAAATAACTTGATAACCTAGAGCACTAATTTTTAAAAATTCCTGTAATTTTTCTTAAAGAGTAATTTAACCACTTTATTGAGTGTGGAAATCGTTGCAAGGACCTTCTATTTCTTCTTCGATAATCAGTTATTGCGACAGTTTACTGATAACTCGATGATTTCTGATTCGATGCCAGTCAACGTAAGTGGTAACATTTGGATGATGATAGAGCTTTTTATTCTATGAACCGACGAGACAAACGGGACATTCACGTGATAGTAAATTATACGCCATAACAACGGTGTTGCAAGTTAGGTTAGATATTAAACAGCACCACATCGTGCTCGACACCATAATACATATTATGTTAAATTTCGTTACCCCACTAATTTTACTAACTACAACACCCTTTAAGCCGAATTACAGTAATATTTGCACTGAAATAGAAATTTTTTTAATGGTGGTAGGTCTCCGTTGCCAGTGACCGTCTAGGTAGGTACCAGAGCAATGCCAAATTCCTCACCCAAACGGTAGTGGGCAAACATTACTGGGGTAACGAGACTCAACATCTTAAGTCTGCAGCGATGACCGTAATGTGGTGCAGTATATATCATCCTATCGGGCGCCACGTTGGGGGCAGGCGTATCACTTATCAGGTGATCGTCTCGTAATATAATACTTATTAATTAACACATGAACAATCCGAAAATTTATCTAGTAGAAACCTTAATGCCTGAAGGCTAAACCGTATTTCCTGTCTGCAATGTAATATCCGGAAATTTTTGTCAACGACAAAGGCGACCATTACTCTTGAGCTCGGAATGACAAAATTAATAGATGTTTTCGTTTGCGGGATGAACTAACCTCGACTTGGCATCTTGGCCAGACCGTCTGGCACCCGCCATATTTGTAGGTCACTGCAAGCAATGGTTATATATAACTTAACCTTGACATAGTTACGTTCAGAATAACATAAGTTCACCACTACATCAACTTTATACAGAGATTATATGGAGACAGTGTAAGTACTACAGACCTTTTTTCTTTAATTCAATTTTCTTTCTTGACTTACGTGACGCTAGTTAGGATGATATACACAACATCACATTTGCCGTTCGTCTTAGACATAACACTAAGTTGCAACTATAGTAATTGCACTAGCTACAGCACCCTGTTTGTAGATTATAAAATGTTCCATTCGTTTTAAACCTGATATGCTTGAAGCATCTCCTCTTCATCAGCAACTGTTTCTCTACTACTAAGTTAAGAGCTTGAAATTCCTGACAGCTTTTCTAATCGTGATTCCTTCATATCTTTGTTTGTACTTTTATTAGATTTTTCTTTATAAAAAGAAATGTAAACATCTGTGAAATTGTGAACAAGAATATATACACTATAAATTTTTTTTTTTAGTCAATCGACCAACAGGACTTTTATTTAATGGTAAGTACTTATATGAGATGTTTTCACATTACATAGTACTAGTCGTATGCTTGTATATATAATATACAAAGTGGCGCAAAAATAACCTTCCGATGTTTTTTGGCGGTAATTTAAAAAAAAAATGAAAATCTTTGATTCTTCTTGTGGATTATTTTTATTTGGTCTTTTAATTTTTTTACATCCAGGCAAAATTTATAGCATTTTCTGATAGAATGATTACTTTTGCGCCACCCTGTATTTTGAGTGTCATTGATGTATTTACCAAATATGCCTACGCTAGATGTATAAAACAGAAAGATTCTAAAAGTATTAAAAAAAGTTTTGAAAGTATTTTTAATGAATCCAAAACGATCTCAAAGCATATACAACCCGATAAGGGTACCGAGTTTATTGCAAAAGATGTACAAACCATTTTCAGAGTGAAAAACATTAATTATTAAACCACAAATAATCCTGATATTAAAGGAAGTATTGTCGACAGATTTCAGAGAACATTGGGAACGAAAATATGGCGGTATTTTACCCACAAAAATATATTTAGATATTTAGCTACAACCATAGGTTTCATTCTAGTATTAAAATGTGTCTGTGTGATGCTGATTCAAGTGACATAATGACAGTGTGGAATTATTAACATGACAGGAAATGTGAGCGAAACGTAAATGTACCACCGCCGAAATTTCACATTGGTGATAACGTTAGAATTAAAAAATACAAAATTTTTCAAAAAGCTTATGAATCAAATTGTAGTGATGAAATTATTATTATAACTCCTGTAATAGTACGTTCTTTCGAGAATATTTCTGTGCCTTTCGCCTGCGTATGCGTATCGCGACAACAGGCTTTTTGATCGATCCGCTCTCTTTAATTGTAAAGAATGATTTAGCACATGTCCTGTATATCCACGATAAGCACCGAGCACCGAGCTTCAGGTCTTGTTTTATAATACGCGATACGTGACAGAGTCCTAAAGAGATTTTTTTGCTTCCTAACGAGGTTTCGACAAATTCTGGCTTTAACAGCATTAACAGCCTTTGTAGTTCTAACAACACGCGGCCGCTCCGATTTTTTCTGGTTTTCGACAGAGGAAGTGTTGTTGTATCTGTTGATAATACGATATACGAACATACGGCTGATAGCACGCTTTTTAAGTGTCTGGAACATGAGCGACCGGAGCGGCTCCATACCCACTTTGTGCAGGGCGATCACTGCAATAATATTTTCTTTAACACCCCCACCCCATTCCCTATTGTAATTTGATAATGAACACAAAAAATATGTGAAATGGCGCGAAATTGAAACAAGTTTTTAAAGTAATATACATGTCCTAAATTCAAAATAATTCATTCTTCTTCCTCTTCCTCCTGCCCTTTTCCCATTGTATGTGGGATCGGCAAAGTATGTACTTCAAAATAATTAAAATGTTGAAAAAAATAATGGTTTTCATATAGCAGTATTTATGGCTACACTATGTATATACATAACGTAGCCTAATGTAGTGGGGACATATATACCGAGTATATCGTATACTCGTACTGGCTGTTCCCCGCGCGCTTAGCTGGCAATAATGCTCCCGCTACTCCTTTTGGGGTAATATTTTGTAAAAATGGTCTTTGACTGACCTATACTCGGCATAAAGAAATATTTCCACGAAACTTCAAATCTTTAGGCCTTAGGGTTCTAGAAAAAGCATGATGAGTCACAACATAGAAGGAAACTCTCCGTATTTATATACAGCTGAAGATCATGCTTTGTGCCGTGTGCCGCCCATCTCTTGCTACACAAAATGGCATCACCCAAAACACACAAACGAGCGATGTTAAAAAAAAACCAATGAACAACCACTGTATCCACGATTTAACGCGGTACTTGGTCAAGTTAAAAACTTATTAGTGCTCTCGCTTGATAAAAGTTATTTAATTAACTTTGAGCGTTGAAAATTACAAAGTACAGTTTTCAGTAAAGAGGCGGGCGCCGTTTGATACAGTTCAGTGGACTTCACGCCACGTCACACGCTTTCGCGTTGGTGACGGCTGAAGGGGGGAGTCGCTATTTGAAGTTTAACTACAGCTACAGACTTTACAATCAATTGAATACAAACAAGAGATGGGAAGTAAACAGATCGTAATACATCCAAAAAAAATATGTTTTACTACACACGCCTACGAATAATAACGTGACATTAGACTACACTGCTTTGCATCTTAGACTTCAAACTGAAAGACGGTAATGTTTGCACACTACTGCTTGCCGGCCGCAGTAGGTGCTGCGGTGGTACCCAGACGGCCTCCGGAAACAGAGACCTTCCACCAGTAAATATATAACAAATAACATGTTATATATTTATAAATTACCTAACGATATAAGAAATTTTACTTATCCTCGCGGCAGAATTTTCCTCCCAGTAAACTTGTCCCAGCCGTAAACTTTTCCACGCAGTACAATTTTCCTCGCAGCAGAATTTTCCTCCTAGTAAACTTCTCCCAGCCGTAAACTTATCCATGCAGTAAAATTTTCCACGTAGTAAACTTTTCCTACCAGTTAACTTTTCCTAACAGTAGAATTTTCCTAGCAGTAGACTTTTCCTCCCAGTAGAATTTTCCTAGCAGTAGACTTTTCCTCCCAGTAGAACTTTTCCGCGCATTAGAATTTTCCTCATAGTAGACTTTTCCTCGTTCCTTGATCAATGTGTATACGATTTTGTAGTCCATTGGTCAATTTAAGAAAAATATTCTATTTACTTATAGGTTTACAGATGGGGTAGAAATCAATTAAGTAACATGTTTTGCAACGGTCATATATAGACTTAAACGATTATAATTAATAATGGTGTTAGCATTAAATCTTAATATTAAACGCATAACAAGAAATAAACAGTATTATATATTCAATATTGCTTCAAATAGCGTTAAGCAATTAAACTAATTAATTTCCACTTGCTCCGCGTGTTCGACTAATGTTAAGTGTTCATCAAACATTTGCGTTGAATACATTAACGCTCATTCGTTGATTGCGCGAATCGGTGAAGTGGGCTACGTATATAAATATAATGGATTCCATATCAGCATCAGTGGCCAGGATAGTCCAGTTTGTAAGGGTATACGTCCCGTAAGTTCGAACCTCACTGAGCTCAATCTTAAAAGATTCATATCGTGAAAAAACCCGATACGTTATCAAGTAATCTACATGTGGTCAGCGTATTACCGAGAACATTCCCTATCCAAGTCCCACTTGTGGGAAAATTAAGAGAACTTTTTCTAATTATTATAAACGTCAACAAACATAACGTTCGCCTAGTGATAAAAGCAACGTGCCCGCTATAATAAAACGCCACGATTTCTTTTGTCATTTAAAAAATTCAAGTGATATCGTTAACCCAGCATAAGAAGTACCTTTTAAATTTAAACAAAGTAATGTTTTGACATTACTGCTTGACAGTAATAAGTGGCGTCGGTGCCCACGCAAACAGCTTTCTACACGAAAATTATATTTTTTCCAAACAGATTCATTTTACAATTCTCCTGTTTCGTCTCGTCTCGAAATGGTATTGTAAAGTATCAACTTCTATATCTCAATTTTAATGACGATATGTACAAAACATTCATTTACGTATAATCAGTATTCAACCAATTTTTGTAGTAGTTAAATTTAAATTAGTTATTTGTAACGAATGTGCGTATTTATTACTAGAGTACAAAATAATTGCAAGCATTAAACTGAAAATGTAGTAAGAATTCATTAGGAAAGTTCCGCACAGATTTTGTTACGGAGCATATGAAATTCAGTTCATTTATTCAAAAGCTACGCTATACCAGGAATGTGGCGAAAATTAAGAATTATATTTTAAGTAGTTTTAGTGTAACTTAATTGGCATAACTTTAGTAGAGATAAGGTTACGCAGATAACCCAAAGGATTTGCCAGTCTTGTATGGCAATGGGTAGGGAATATTACGGACTGGTGGCCGACAGGATAGCAAGATTATTGCCAACGTGTAGACGTAGTACTGGTGAACCTTCACGGTCTGGCTGACTATCCGATGAAGGTTTCAGTAAGCAGCCAGATGCATTTAACACAGTTTTGGTTGATGAGGAGATCTGTGGAAGAAACTTATTAGGAGCAACAAGCGACCATCAGGTGAAAATTTAAATTTAACGCCTGTCATATTCATCTTAGCAATTAATTTTAAAGCAAAATTGCTTAACGTTTGTTAAAAAGAAAATACATACACGTAATTTGTCCATAATAATACGGCACTTCTTAGAATCTTTACACAGCACTAAATAGCACTTATCAATAAAGAACTTGTTTAGTGTCTTTACTAGCTACAGCGTCATGCAAATTGAATCAGACGTTTACACACTATTATTTAGCAGCAGAAATGGCGCCGCTACGATACCCATATATCCAGTAGGGATAACCCCCCAGCTCTTTTACGGGAACGTGATGACTCTGTTATATTTTAATTTAACTCAGAAACTCCTCTTGTTCACCTGCCTAAACATCAACTATGAAAATAGACCCTTTCAAATTACACCTGAACGATATTGCTTTCCTAAATCTAGACGCATTTTGCGCAAGGTTTATCAACATCAACGCGAGCGCTCTAGAATTCAATTACAACATAGTTGTATGTGCTTTGGCTTGAGTATTTCGTATATTCTGTATTGTTATATATTGTTTAACAAGATTGTTTGAAACCAACTTAACCAATGTAACAATTCGCCATGGTTTAACATGCAGTACTTGAACTTATTAGCTTACATATATACTCTTATAAGACATACGATCGTCTGACATATAATATAATTAGAATAGATATACTAACGCCACATTTTTATTTGTTGTTGGGGTTCACTTACCATCAGATGAAGATCCTTACCACTTCGTCACATCCTCTATCTCTTTCTCTTCCTAGCTATTTACCCCATATGACGGGAATGGTGGTCAGCTTTCTCTATTTTACACTTCGTCATCAGTATGTACGCATTGACTGTATCCCTTGACACTATATCTTTCCATATTGACGTTTCCCCGAAAAAAAAAAAGATTGAGATATATAAAAGACGTAGTGTATTTTTGTATGTAAGAAGTAATATCACTAACTCTAACACGAGTTGGCATTTAATCAGGAAAAACGTATTCTTGTTTCTTCAAAAAGAAGTTAACATCTTTCCTGTGTTACTTGTTTTTCTTTCATTATTGGAAAAATGGGATGTAAGTGTCAGAAGTAAGTATAATATTTTTCCCTAGGTTATTCTTTACAGATATAATATCCTGCTCACTTTTCTCCACCGCGGAGGTAATCACATTTTGTTGTATGTTTATTCTGTATTGAAATTGTAGAAGCCATTCTTATGCCGCGGGACATTCTGTAAATTTGATTTCTTTACATCCTGTGCCTCCGAACGAACAACTCTGTGGTGCTGGTGATTATATTCTGGCGAACACACAATAAAGTATTACTTGATTATGTGTTTGATGCTTTACTTATCTAAGATAATATTTCGAAGCGCCAAGAGCGTGCTTTGTAATACGGAGATCCCTTGTTTTATGACGCCTAAATGTTGTTTGGATAAGGATTTTTCTTCATCCCCTATAGCTCGGAATACCTGTATATCATCATCATTTTCATCGTTATCAACTGGAAAACGTCCACTGCTGGGCATCACTGTATACAAGAATTTTGTCACTAATCAACCCTGCGTTATCGACCAACTTCTTGCAACCTTCGGCAGACGGTCCACCTTATAGAACCAATATAATTTTATACACGGCACACAACCTCGCCAATTACTTCACAGTTAAAAATTTTGCATTGGAAACGAGTTGAGTTTTCAGGAGACAATATTTTCCGAGGAGCTGAAGTAAATGCAAATAAGTCAACTCTTTGGTAAAGTAAACTCTATGAATAATGTAAGATAGCAGATTCAAATCTCAGTGCGTCCCGCTTTGATTAAAATGCATTTCCAGTCGCCATTTAAAGTTATCTTCAGACTTTTTCTATTCAATTATATATATATATTATATTAAGTCCTTTCATATGAAATTAGCGTTTTGTACGGGAGGAATATAAAGTATTTTTTTTTAAATACATTTAATTAATCAAAGTATGCACCGTTGTTATCTATGCACTTTTGTCATCTCATAGGTAGTTCATTGATCCCTTTACTGAAAAACCATGGGGAGGGGGGGCGAGAATCAATAAACTCTTTGAAGGCGGTTTGGACTGCCGCATCGGAGTTGAATCTTTTCCTTGTAAGAAGTTGTCCAAATTCCGGAAAAAATGGTAATCTGTTGGGGCAAGGCCCAGGGAGTGCGGTGGATGTCGCAGACATTCTAATTGTAGCTCATCTAACTTAGTGGTTGTTTGTTGTGCAGTGTGTGGTGGTGTTCGTAGTGGTGTTACGTTGTCGTGAAGCAGCAGGGTCCTAGAGTGATTGACCAATCTCAGTTCTTTAGCAGCTAGTTTTTCCTTCATGGTCTGCAGTTGCCGATAACAGATATCTGCCGCAATCGTTTGGTCAGATTTTAGAAAGCTGCAGTGAACGACACCGGTGCTAGTCCACCAAACACTCACAAGTAACTTTTTTTGAGTAAATTTTCGTTTAGGGCAGGATTTGGCTGGGTCCCCAGGGTTCAGCCATTGCGACGAGCGCTTTCGATTATCGTACAGTATCCACTTTTCATCACAAGTAATGATTCGATTTAAAATCCCTTCATCATTGTGTCGGCTGAGCAAAGTAACACAGCAGCAGCAGTCGACGCGTGTTCGCAAGTTCGATTCACTCAATGCATGAGGTACCCATCGTTCAAGTTATTTTACTTTCCCGAGTTGCTTCAAGTGGATTAATACAGTTTCGTCACTTACCCCGAAGCCTGCAGCTATCTCTGAAGTGCTTTGTGATGGATCCGCTTCCACATTAGTCTTTAAAACTTCATTTTCCGCTTTGGTCTCCGGCCGTCCACGAGGTTGGTTCTGAAGGTCGAAATTTCCAGAACGAAAACGTTGAAACCAATAACGTACCGTGCTTTCTTTTGCGACACCTGCATCGTACACATCATTAACCTTTGGAGCTGTTCCTGCAGCACTGGTACTGGTGCCACGGTAGAACTCGTACTCGTAAATGTACCGATATTTCTTGTTTACCATTGTGCGGTAATAAGAGACGCCAAAGAATAAAATAATGAGGAACAAACAAATGAATAACTGTTTCCAAAACTCAAATGTACCAGCTAAATGAATTTATAAATTTGAATTTGGAATTCTTAACCAAAGAGTAGATATTCCAGATCAAAGTGGTCAGTACGACAAAACGATAATTTCATATGTAAGGACCTAATATAAAATGTACTTCTTTATATAATAATATTATATATAATACAGTTAGTTAAAATGAAATATAGATATTCTTTTCAGTTTTATATTACTTTATCTACAGAGGTAAATAGTACCAGAATATATACTGTTAAAGTTTATACACTGCAGCTATATATATATATATTGTTATACCATTAAAGCAACGAGACGAGCGGGACCGTTTACCTGATGGTAAGAGATACGTCCGCCCGTAACAACTTGGCGCTCGTCGCCTTGAGACAAGAGGCGTATTCACGTTACTCTACTAATTACATCAGCTACAGCGCCCTTCAATCTAGAACACAGTAATGTTTGTACAGTACTGTTTGTCAGCTACAATGGACGCTGCGGTGGTACTTGAACAGTCACCAGCAGAAGAGATCTACCACCAGTAAATACATAACAAATAACATCTCACAAGAGTTTATAATGTTGTACATCTTCATTTTAATTGCTTGAAAAGTTCGAAATATATGCGGTAAGAACTGTTAAATTCTAGTAAAATTACTAACTAATACTTAGTAAATGTTTACAGTATACTGATACAGATTTTTACAAACCGGAAACAGTTGAAATGAACGACGAATATCCGATGGTTTTATATACGAACGTCACCGCGTCATCGGGACGCGCGTTACGTATTGCCCGAATCAACACCGCACTTGTTACTGTTAATCGGATGAAACGAATCGTTTTCCGGTACCAGCTCTTGTTTGATACACTGGTAATATTTTAACAGAAATATTTTATTGAACATGTCACAACTTGTCCAAACAATTAGTTTACTGTTGGATTTCTCTAGCTACAGCGCTCTTCAAACCGGAATACAGTAATTTGCACATTACTGTTTATCAGAAATAAAAGCTGCTGTGGTACCGGACGTTATCCAGTTAGATAATAATCGTCAGCTTAATCCTTAAAAACTCTTGTTCATCACAAATTTCGCTTTCTTCCTTAACCGGAAGTTAAAGCCAGTGGAGATCGAAAGCGTTTACAAATAAAGCAGCCACAGCTTCTTCATATAAACCATTATATTGGTTATATCTCATCTCAATATTGCAAAGGTTTTTCTTTTCTTTTAATATAAACGATAGTTTTCTCTTTTCATATTATCTTTATAATAAACGTTAAGTCCACATTGGGCCTTTTGTTATTTCTTTAGAAATTTAAATAAAGCAACAGTAACATTATGTCATTTGAGATAAGCAGAACTTATACGAAGAGCGAAGCCTGAAATCGTTATTGTAAGGGCGCGAGATAAAGTTTACGACGCCTACGGGCCGTACTGAAACCAATATACCTTATTCAAATTACAATATTTCAAAATTTGCTAAGATATTAAATTTCAGTCTGTTTCTAACGGTTAACTGTCTCCATTACGTTACAGAGTTCACATTTTAAAAAATCAATCAAAAACTTATCGGACGTATAATAAAAAGATAAGATTTCTTCACAAAGAAGCTAATAAAAGAAACCTGAATAAAGTCCCAAGGGATATTTCTCTTTAGACTTCATTCAGGTTCCTTGCCGGCTTTATTTCCTGTAGCACAGAATCCTTCTTATCACTTAACATTTTGATAATATGTTTATATAGATAGGAACCTCTACTTCAGATTTAAGCCTCCTCAAACTTGTATTGTAAGTAAATATGTCATTTCTGATCACCTTGATATTGTATCTCATTCATTTACATCTGCTAAGGCTAGTATATCCTTTTTAATCTTTTTCTAATGTATATACAAATCATTATTCACAAAATAATGAACGAGAGGATTAGAAGGGTAACGAAAGTTAGACGTGGTGGAAGAAATCGAGAGGAGACAGTGGAGTTAGGCTAGATGCATTGCTCGAATGGACTATGGCCGATGGATGGAAAGGGACGACCGAGGAGGTGATAAATTACATCTACAAATAAGTAAGTTGAGAATGGATAAAGAAGGCGAGGGATCAACAGGAGTGGAAAAATGGTGAGAAGACCTATGTATGAAGACGGGTTCCGTAAGGCTGAAATAATTTTTTTTTTTTTGCATTCCCCTACGTGTAGTGGGTCAGGGCCTATTCACATCAATCACTTATCATCTATTATTGATTTACATTTTTATTTCTCTACGTACTCATCTTTCATTCTCTCTTATCTATCTTACCCCTACTTATCTTTCATACTTTTACTTATATCATTCTTACTCCATCCGAATTCCTTCTTTCGTGCATCCACTCTGATCGAAGTCGAGAATGCCTCCTTGTATTTCTGGAGCGGGGGGAGGGCCTGAAACAAACATTCCCTGTAGCATAATTTTTTCCAGGCTGATCTTCCTCCTTCTTTCTTCTTCTTACTTATTACATATTTATTTATTTACATTTTTATTCTTATTTATTTATTTCTTACATACATTTCAATTTAATTTTCTCATATTCTATTTTACATTTTTCTTAATTATTTTGCTAATTACTACCCTACTGTAGTCCAGAAATATGGCGCGACTTCCGTCTTCACTCATCAGAGAGCCGATGACCTCCAGTTTCTATCTCCACTTCGCAATCATACCTTTCCCTTCCAAATAAGGGACAGGAAGCGAGGATGTGCACCACGGTCTGGTCCACCGCTGGGTCACAAAGGCACGCGGGACTCACCTTGAGTTTGAACCTATGAAGGTACTCGGAGAATCCCCCGTGCCCAGTGAACATCTGGACCAAGACCGTGTCGAGCTCCAATCGGCGAAGGGTCCGGTAGGCTGACACGACGTCTGGGAAGAAAATCCTCGTTGTTGAAGCCGTAGTACCTTGCACGTACCTCCTGTTCCATTCGTCAAGCGTCTTCAGCCTGAGCTGACGCTTGACGAAGGAAACGGGGCAATTCTCGTACTATGGTCTTCTTTTACTTTTCAGGGCCGCTTCCTTGGCCAGGCCGAAATAGATTTATAGAGTTACTAGTTAGGGTATTTATAGAGTGACTAGTTAGGGTCTTATACACTGCACCACATTGCGCTCGTCGCCTTGAGGCAAGATGTTGAGTGTTAATCTTGAGTCTAAGAGCAATCCCTGATGTCAAAGATTTCTGTTGAATGATATAGTTCTAAATGTTTACTTAAGTGTTGTGGTCAGAGGACTTGGTCAGATGATGTAGGAGTCAGGGCGTTTACTGTTTCTGTTTAGTTATTTTTAGCTTTTAATATACTCGAAAACGTTAAAAAAAATCATTTTCTATCTTTTCATCATTATTGTGTCTTTTTAAATCACTAAAAAGGTGCATTTTTTTTACACCCATTTACTAACAAAATTATCTACCAATATTAAGAAATTGAAAGGAAAACCCCACAGTTCCAACCAGTTCTTCTTCTTATGCTCCTCCAACTGAAGATTGGACACCAGTTCTGCAAATCCATTCTTGTCGCGCTAGGTGGATCAGATGCACGACGCTCTTGATCTCGGTCCACTCCTTGATGTCGTCCAGCCACGCCTTGTTCTGCTACCGGTCTTTCTCCTTCCGGCTACTTTCCCCATTATTCCTATCTGTTAGCAAGTTTAAAATAAAATGATTTCCTTTCCTTATTTTTATAAATAGATATCGTGGTTAAAGGTTGTTGGCTTTACTAAGTTCTCAGCATCACTGAACTCAATTATCAAAGATCTAGATTACGTTAGCTTATATATCCGAAATCCATAAGTTGAGTAATAAACAATTCGCAATCTATCCGTATTTCACCAGCTCGACGATCCCAAATCCGCGTGGATCCTGTTCCATAATCAGCATCCTAACAAATACAAAATCCGTAAACACTTAAATGTTTATTTCGTTGCTTTATTCGCGGCTAGTACGGAATGTATTTGTAACATCATCAGCATCAACTGATAAAGATGATGATGATGTTATAAATACAACACGTATCAACATGTCCACTCCTGGACTCCAGATCTCCGCCAGAGATGCAAACATTTATAGTGTAAGTAAAAGCATCTCTTTTATACATTCTCTCCGTACGGCTGTCAGTCTCCGTGACGGAGGACGCTGTGGAAAACGGCGAAGTGGGAACACTTACCTTGAAGTGAGGACCTGTGCAATCCAGTGATTTAAAACCTATACAGGTGGAAAGTACTTTAGTTCCCAATTTTGGTATTTAGCCTTTTGTTACTATAGCAACATTTTAGAAGCAACAAAGATAACAAACTTATAACAATTTATAACCGTACATTAAACGGTGAAAGTTTACATGTATGTACCTTTTAACCTAAGTTCTAATAGTTAATTTTTAAAAGAGGATGTTATATTTAAAAGTTAGTGAATATGTTATAGTAAACAAACAAATAAAACAGTGCACTATTTAAAAAGGTTTTTGTATTTAACCAGACAAAGCTATTCCGCTAATTGCTGCGCCGTTTCCTCTGTTCAGGAGCTCCATTTAAAAAAAATCCAGTAATAGTGGTTCAAGGTACTAAAAAGGATTGTTGTATTCTAGCAGAGCAGGTAACTTATTCACTGTCCTTTAGTACATATCCATTCAGCTCTCATGGAGCGATGTCTCTAGAACATTCACCAAAGGCAATGAAACGTCTTCATAATTTCAGCGACCAGGCCGCGACTACTTAATCCTTCCGCTTTTACAATTCCGGAAAAAGTTGAGAAGCTGATGAAACTAAACTCCTGTACCGATACCGATGAGATCATCATCATCATATCAATCTATTGTCCACCGCTAAACAAAGCACTTCCCAATCCTTTTTCAATCCAACCGATCCGATATCGTTTACATTTATCGATTCCCTGCGAACTTCATCAGGTCATGGTGCAACGTCATGGTTACCATTACAGTCTCCACTCTAAGGTATAACATTAACAAATACATAGTCAGTCAAGATCAGCCCTTAATCCCTTTAATCTGACGTTTATAGGGTAACATAACAGATTGATAAAATAATTGACGAAAACCTCACATGTGAAACCCTCCTCAGGATCTGTCGTTTGATTGATTACAAACCAATTATTCGCAAATACTAAAGTACTACATATATAGTTAATATAATAAAGAACTTATATACAATAATAGAAACTTTATATATTATTATATATTTCAACATATAAGTATTATATATTTTCATATGAGGCCATGAAACAAACAGAAGAGACGTTTACTAGGCGGCGAGTGTAAAGAGTACGTCGGTTGATAGTGAAGAGGTGTTGATTAGAATGTGAACAGCATCAGATCTCATCACCTTGAGAGTTAGAATTTTAGGAAACGTAACACTTATAACCAGGTGAACGTCTTGACACTTGAAAAAAAATTTATCATGCAATCTTAAATCTTATAGAATGCTCTTCCAACTTATCTCAGTGTAAAGGGATATGGATGTTTTATGCTTGCGATGTAAATTTTTGGGAATAATTTATGACCAGCTGTGGGCGTGGGTGATGATGACGCGGATAAAAGACCCGTGTACATTATCAAGTATGAATATATTTAATTATATATACATAAACAATATAAATGTTTGTAATATACATCTCCTTACTAAAACGTAATCGTGTATGAAATTTTTATACTTAATAATCTTTAAGTTAGAATATTTATACAAGAGATTACATTAAAATAAACTATGAAAAAACGAAGATATTCAGTGTTAATGTTAAATCAAATTACTAGTATTAATTATAACTAATTACTAAAGTTATATAAATTACGGTAGGGTAATATTTCGTTTTAAGTTTTGTTATGAAGTTATTTGTCAAAAAAGTTTATTCACTTTTATTTACGTGAAGATGAAAGGTACAGGTAGCTAAGTGACGGTATAATACGGTTTAAGTGCATCCCAAGTTACGGTAAGTAAGGTCTCAACGCTAATTGGGTCTCGGATCTCACGAGGATTATGTTTCTAACTTCCGCTAGCTTGTACTAAACTTAATGGCCACACTTCTTTTACACAATTGTTTTATTAAAGAAGTATGGACAAACTGTCCGGTTTGAAGGGTTATATAATTAACACAAATACCTTTAAATTATTTAAAGTCCCATTTATTTTTGGTATAAGGAATCCATGAGACAAGCGAGACGTTCACGACGAGTTAGTTAGGTTGACGTACACAACACCACCCTTGTAATTTAAAAGCTACAGCGCTCTTCAAACCGGAACACGATAATGTTTACAGAATGCCCGTTGGCGGCAGTAATAGGAGCTGCGATGGTAACTAGACGGTCTCCGGCAACAGACGTACAAAGGGTCAAGTTAAGGCTAGGAGCACAATGTGGTGCAGTGTGCATCATCCTAGCAACCACAATGTCTAGTAGACATCACTATTAAATGACGTCCTGCTCTTTATGTTACATCATCGTATAAAAAAAAAACAAAATATATATTGCATATCTTTTTTATTTTACTAAACGACGAGACAAACGTACTCATTACAACGTGGCGCCAGTCAGGACATACACATCACCATGTTAAATATTTAAGTTAAAACAAAACATTTACAATTTACGTTAGTCTGTAGCAGTGATTCTCAAAGTGGTACAGGTGGACCCTCAGGGATCCACGAGAGACACGTTGGCGTGACAAAGAAATGGGGGTGCACAATTAGTAAGCGGGGGTGTATGACAATTGGTCCTTTTTCGATAGTGTGAAGAACTAACAATGTTGTCTTGACTTCATCTATCAATGTACGCAGATAATATTTTAAGTACCTCAGCGACTGTTACTTGTAAAAACTTGCATATTCCTTAATCAGTACGAGTCGAGACTTGCAAAACGACGCCGCTGCTGCTGCTGCTGCTGCTGCCGTCCACATCGCTTATTCAGACGCTTGTTGCAAAGGGAAGAAGTACGACTAGTGATGTATATGCCTTCAATCTTGCATGAACTTGTTTGAATCTTCACTATTGTTCATAAAATATTGCTTGATACCCGAGACGTTACAGACAACGTTTTAAAGACAGCTACAATTAATTTCTTGTTGAAAAAGTTCAAGTTTTTAAATATTAATAAGACATTTGTATATAAATCTAGAAAACATTTTTAAAAAAAGAACATGTTATTAAAGAGATACTAGTAAAACCAAAGGTAATTAAAGTTATTTATTTTATTTTATTATTTATTACTTTTGTGCTAGCTTACTTCGTAAACGTTTTTCGCAGCCAGGTAGGGATGTGTAATCGACTGCTAGCTAAATATCGATAAAATAAATGTGTGAAAATTTCATTATTATAAAATGTATAAATGATTAAATATAACAATATTTTTACAAACAGTTTCGTATTTTTTTAGTCTGGCAATACCTACTGCTTTCGCATGCAGCGAATAAGCGGGCGACATCTTTTTTGAGTCAGTACGAGTGCCGACGCGACGTCTTGCTTTGTATACCCTACCGCTACGTGATTAATATTGTTTTGTCGTTATTGCGGTTACTTTGTTAAGTTTTATTGTTATCTTTTGCGCAAGTGTTTTGAGCACGAGAATCAAAATGGCGGACCGCAACTACCATTGGAGCAAGTGTACAATAGAGTTGCTGTGGCTCTTCGTATTAGACGAGCTACAGTGTCTCGAATTAGCAAAGAAAAATATGGAGAATCATCAACGGAGATGGCCGCTGAAGATGAGGGTGATAAAATATTATCGACTCCTAATACAAAAAGAAAGAGAGTTTCCCCAGTCACCAAAATTAATGACTTTGACGCCGCTGCAATTCGAAATCATATTTATGCTCGTAGTCGATTTTCCATGTTCAAAAAAATTGCCGTATCACTTAAAGACTCGGAAATTAAAATCAGTCCACTATCGCTATCCAAGATTTTGATAAAAATCGGCTTTGCTTATTTATAAAAAAGCGATTAAAGAAAGATTTTTGAATATCGATAAAGTACGAAACACGTCCCATACCTATTGCATGTCATTCTGACAAACGGTTCAGGTATCAAGCAATATTTTATGAACTGTAATATAAATACGAATGCCAAGGATAAACGTTACTCATTTGTTTCCAGAATTTCGAAAAGAAAAGAAAAGTGAATCAATGTTAGTGTTTGCTAGTGTCGAAAAAGTAAGTACTTACCTGACCTCTTCTATTTGTTACATTAGATAGACTTACATTTAATTATTTTATTTTGTAACATGTATATTTGCAATGTTTGCGTGTTTTAGATACTTATTAAAAATCAAATACTGAACAGAGCCATTGTTAGATATATCCATAAAAGATCAGAAAACCGAGAATAATTGATCTTTTTGTCCCTACTTTATTAATTTTTTTTTACCTGCCTGTGTGTTGCTACACTAAACAAAAGATATATTATGATTGACCTGCATGACTGTAAATATTTCAGGATGCCCCGTTTCCTTCGTCAAGCGTCAGCTCAGGCTGAAGACGCTTGACGAATGGAACAGGAGGTACGTGCAAGGTACGACGGCTTCGACAACGAGGATTTTCTTCCCGAGACGTCGCGTCAGCTTACCGGACCCTTCGCCGACTGGAGCTCGACACGGTCTTGGTCCAGATGTTCACTGGGCACGGGGGATTCTCCGAGTACCTTCACAGGTTCAAGCTCAAGGAGAGTCCCGCGTGCCTCTGTGACCCAGCGGTGGACCAGACCGTGGTGCACATCCTCGCTTCCTGTCCCTTATTTGGAAGGGAAAGGAATGATTGCGAAGTGGAGATTGGTAAGAAGATAGAAGCTGGAGTCATCGCCTCTCTGATGAGTGAAGACGGAAGTCGCGCCATATTTCTGGAGTATAGTAGGGGAGTAATTAGTAAAATAATTAAGAAAAATGTTAAATAGTGTATTAGAAAAATAAATTGAATAATAAATAAATAAGAACTTGTAAATATGTAAATAAATAAATAAATATGTAACAGGCAAGAAGAAGAAAGAAGATTAGCCTGGATTATGCTACAGGGAATGCTTGTTTCAGGCCCTCCTCCCCCTCCAGAAATATAAGGAAGAGGCAGTCTCCACTTCGATCAGAGAGGATGCACGAAAGAAGGAATTGGGATGGAGTACGAAAGGTAAGTAATGGTATGAAAGATAAGTAGAGTAAGATAGATAAGAAAGGATGGTAGAAGAGTATGAGAATTAGATAGTGATAAATAACAATTGTGATGGAAAGAGAATGGTACAAATAGGCCCTGACCCACCATACGCAGGGGTGAATGCTTTAAAAAAAAAAGATAAATACAAACAAAAAAAATATATATTTCAGGGTAATCGCTAACTGCCCCGTATATACAGCGCAGCGAATGGAAACGGAAATAAGATTGGGAAAAAGGATTGAAGGTAGCACGATCGCCTCTCTGACGAGGGAGGACCACAGCCGTCCAGTCTATTTGCCGTATTGCAAAGACTATAGAAACAGCGATAAAAGAAAACAAAACATGAGACGAAACTAAAGCAGAGAAAGAAAAATAAGAATGGAAAGAAGAATAACAAAGAAAGAAAATGAGAGAGAAAGAGAAGAAGGAATGCAATAAACAAATAAGAAATATATATATAGTAATAGAAATGAAAGCCCAGGCCCAAAAATGCCCGGAGGAACGCGTAAAAAAATTTCAGATTCCTCGCAGTTGCGTGGTTGAGGAGTTGGATGGAATCACTTTGTTTAATGACCAACTTTGCTTTTCTGATATCTACTCAAAGCACAATCGATTCAATTGATTGAGACACAATCGATTTTTAATTGTGTCTGAAGACGCGTGTGTCTTACGGCAGTCTAGGGTTCAATTAATTAACCAATCAATATCATTTTTTTTTTCGAAAACTGTTAGTACTAGCCTACATGTTTTGTCGAATTTTGAGAATGGTAGTGATAAACCTGCGGGGAGTCCACCGGAACCAATAAAATTTTGAATTGAGAAATCTTTGATGAGCAAAAAATAAAGTTTGAGAACCTCTGGTCTATGGCGTGTGCCCCCAATACCACTTACGGGAGAGTACAATAGTAAAGTAGATAATTTCTTATAATTCAATAACACTGTTACGATTGTTATGATTTATCCACATTCTTCTCCTTTTCCTTTTGCTACTCCTCATCATCAATATGCTTCTGCTGTTCCACCAGCTTTACCTTCTTCTAACTATATCGTCGTAAATAAGCTCTACTGTACTACCTACCAATGTCTAGACAGGTTTCACGGTCATGAACATAAGATGCTACAAGCAACTTCACTTGCTGCAGCGCTCTTCAAACTGGAACACAGTAAAATCTACATATTGATGCTTAACGAAATTAAGATCTGATGGTGGCTCTGTGCTGCCGGAGACAGTCTAGATGGATATCACCACAGCGCTTATTTCTGCCGTCATAACTAGTGTGTTCCGATTTCAAGGGCGTTGTAGCTATTGTAATTACTGGGGTAACGAGACTCATCTTATAGCTTAGGCGACGAGCACAATGTGGTGAAATATAAAATATCTCATCTAGCGCCACGTTATAGGCGTATCACTTATCATCAGGTGCACGTCCCTCTGCAGTACTACCTGCAGCTGTATCGGCAGTTTAGACGATCCTTGGCTTAGTGAAGGTACAACAGACGTCACTAGCTACATTGCCCTTTTAAAGAAGACTACAATATTAAATTGTATTTGCAGTACATTAAATTGTTAGCCGAACCCACTAGCTCCAGGAAGAGATGTGATAAGCTGTAACGTGGCTTGGACACTTGGCGCCGTGCTCTCCAGGTCAATACCGATGGTGTAGCCAGATTTATTGCAAACTTAACCTCGACATGACATCCGTATCATGATACTACAGGAAGCGTTGCCAACTTCCGCCGACTAGAGATATTAAATGATACACTATGACAATTTATTGTTAACCATATTTATTAACATAATAATCACTTCCGCCTATTTATAATAACGTGCCCCATTTAATGATATTTCAATAGTTACAATAGTTTTTTTTTTAATTCAATTAAGCGATTAGACGAGGGGGATGATCACCTGATGATAAGTGATACGTTCATAACAACGTGGCGTTAGTTATGTTATACCACATTGTGCTAGTCGCCTGAAAAGCAATCGAAGCAAGATGTTGAGTTTCGTTACCCCTGTAATTACACTAGCTACAGCACCCTTCAAACAGGAACACGGTAGTATTTGCACAGTACTGTTTGTCAGTGACAACAGGAGCTGCTGTGGTATCTATCACCAGTAAATTAATTTCATTAAGGGATAATAAATTCAAATATAAATGATGATTATACACTACACCATATCCTGTTCTGTCATTTTGAGACGTGAGATCTCAAGTCTGGTTACCATGGTAATTTCACTAGCTATACTATCCTTCAAACCAGAACAGCTATGTTTGCACACTGTTTATAGGCAGGTTGCGGTGGTGCTTGGATGGTTTCCTGCAACGCACACCTACCACCAGTAAATGTATATCATTATTCCAGTAGGTAAATAAATTATCATCATCATCAGCGATAGACGTCCACTGCTAGACGTGGGCCTCCCCCAAAGATCTCCATATACAGTTAGCATGGCCTCCAGTACCGCTGGGCACTAGGGGATGTCGCGCGTAAGGGCTAGTAAATGGGGTATTCTGGACATTTCTCCCCACGCTGGCCCAATGCGGGTTGGTGAGAGCCAGAGCCTCGTTTGTTGATTAGCAGGGTTCACCAGAGGTGGGGTTGGCTTGGGTCCCGTGAGTTGCTGAGGGGGTTCCTTTACTACTTATAACTTTACTAATTATAACCTAGTAATATTAATACTTTACCTTTCACTCTGAAGATGAGATTGTACGCCTTAGACGTAAATCTCTATATAGCATTAATACACTACAGCATCCTTCAAGTTTTTCTTTTCTATTTGAATTATATAAGTTAAAGTAAAAGGCTTTAATACAGAACAAATCGATAATGTACATTTAAACAAAGGGCGGCTGTAATCCGGGGAGGATATACGCGGGGGTCGAATGCGACGTTATCGAAATGGAAATTGTTATTTAGATCTCGTAATCCTGTTTTATCTAAACACTGTAATGGAGGTTTATCCTGGACCTGTATAAATTACTATTTAATGCTCGCGGTATCACACTGCTATAAGCATAAGCTGATCGACGTCCACTGCTGGACATAGCCTCTCTCAAAGATCTTCACGTCGATCGATCCCGCATTGCTCGCATCCAGTGGGTGACACCGCTTTTCTCACCAGATTGTCACCTTGAGGGGTAAAAAAAAAATAACAAAAAGCAAATATTTCCTTTAAAACGGCAGTTTTTTTTGCAGTTATTTATATACTTGACTCTTCAATCAAGTTAATGAAGTTTTGTTTGATAATTATCAAGAGATTTTCAATATTGGGCCTAGCATCAAGGATCTCCAAACCGGTCCACCGTATCCTTATATCATTATTAATCTCGCTTATTTTGTAGCTTTGTAGTTTTATATATTTTAAGAAAATTAAGATTTAGAAAATATATTAATTAATAATAAAAACTAACATCTACAATAAATCTATTCGGTTTGAATGACGCTGTAGCTAATATAAGTTACTGTAAAACTTCTCACTTAATCTCTGAAAGCGACGTGCACAACGTGGTGCTGTATATATCATCCTAATTAGTGTCATAGTATTAGGGGTGGGATCACTTATAATCAGGTGATTTTCGAATAAAAAGAAACTAACCGGTAATGTATGATATATGCGAATTGTTCCATTTGTGTTCTCCCTTTGGGAAAAAAAAATGTGAAATTCGTTCTATACTTGGTGAAGCCAATTCTGGTGGTAAGTGTCTGTGGCCGGAGAATATATCTAGGTAGGTAACACCGCGGCGCCTATTGCAGCCGACACACATTACTGTGCAAACATTACTGTAGTCTGGTTTGAAAGGTGTTGCAGCCAGTATAATTACTGCGTTAAGGAGATTTAACAGCTCAAGTTTCAAGGCGTACAATGTAGTGCAGAATATATCATCCAAACTAGGACCGCGTGTTATGCAAGTGTTTCACTCACCATCAGGTGAACTTCCGGCTCGTTTCCTCTCTTAGTTGAATTAAAAAAAAATCTACTAGATTTTGAGTGTTTACATTTAAGTTTCGGAAATCTCGTGATAAGTTAATCTCTAAGTATCTCCTGTAACACTGATATAATCAGACAATTTTTTTTTAATTGAACATAGGATCATTCCTAAACTCATTGAAGACATTCGCGAATAGACGCCTCGGACATGACATCTATAGTACATGTATACATGGAGGATTCTCCTCCTCCCCACTCCACTCGATTGCGAGTGGACGCGCCTGACCTGCACCAACACACGGTTGATTAATAGTCCAATTGTATACATCAAATCGGGTCAGCCTAAATCAATAACCGCGGACAGAAGTCGGACGGGCCGTGTACAGAGGCAACGAGCACCAGAGGCTCCGAAATGGAAACATTATTTTTTTTTTATTCAATGACCACAACAATCACTTAACAGTAAGAATGCTCATAAGAATATTCCGCTAGTGAAGATGTCAATCTGATGATGATGATAACATAGGCATATGCTACTACCGCAGCTCTTATTTCGTCCGCCAGAGAGCAGTGTATAAACAGCAGTGTTCCGAATTGAAGGACGTTATAGCTTATAGAATTATTGAGGAAACGGAATTTAACGTATGTCTATAACACAATGTGTTGCTGTGTATATCATCCTAACTAACGCCACGTTGTTATAGACAGGTGTATTACTTACCATCGGAAGAACTTATCTTTTCAATTGGTTAAATAAAAAAAATTATAAAGCGGGATAACAGTAAAATTTATGAAGTAGTCAAGTTTGGTAAGTGATGCGCAGGAGTTTAAAGCGGACCCGCACAACAACTCGCGGGACCCAAGCCAACCTCACCAGCTCGTGGTGCATCCTGCTAATCAACAAACGAGGCCCTGGCTCCCACCAACCCGCATTAGGCCAGAATGGTAGGAAATGGCCCAAGTACCGTCCATATGAACCCCTACAAACGACGGCACCTGATACCCGGCGGTACCTGACGCCATGCTGACCGTGTGAAAGTCGCGGGAGCAGCTGGAAGCGGACAGCGCGGGACCGATCGATGTAGAGATTTTTGGTGGAGGCCTATGTCCAACAGTGGACGTCTAACAGCTGATGAACGATTCAGAGTAACAGTTAAGTTTTTTGGTTTAATTTATATATAAAGTATAGACAAGGAGTAGACAATGGTTCAATTTGTTATATATATATATAAGTACGTAGATATTTATTTAGCGCGAATCCTTTGACGTTGACTTTATAATTAAAAGAATTAATTAGTGAACCCATCCCACTTTTTCCTCTCTCCCTCCCCTTCTATTTCATTACTTAGTTGAATGCGGCTCGTTCCTCCCAATCCGTGTTCATTGAAGTCGACTTTCTATTCATTTAATTTCTTTAAACCGAACAATTCGCTCTATCTATTTGAGATTAGAAGGTAAAGATATGATGAATATACTCCTTGAACCTTTGAACTTGCCATAAAGAGATTGTCTTTTGAATTAGCACCATTGTTATCAAAAGAGCATTATTAATTGTCCCACTGATGGGACTCGTGACCTTCTCCCACAAAGGTACGATAAAGGCAGCGGTATTGTACGTAGTACAAATATTATTTACATACAACAATATTATAATATTATATAAATATTATATACAACAATATTTACGACGAAGCTGGAAGGACATTTGACTGGTCGTAAGTAATGCCTGACTATCAGACGCTAGTAAGAATTTATACTTCTTACTGGTAAGTCTTTTACCGTCTAGATAAGTGCTACCGCAGCTCCTATTTCTGCCGTAAAACAGATAGGCAAACATCACTGCGTTTCCGTTCGAAGGGCACTGTAGCTAATGAAATTACTGGAGAGATAAGATGAGCAGAATGTGGTGTAGTGTACATCATCCTAACTTGCGCCACGTTTGTAGCGAGAGCATCCTTTCCATCGTCGTTCCGCGAATGAAATCCAATGACGTCGATTTACTATACGTTGCTTCAAAATTGGTGGTAAAGTGATGATGGTGACAAAGTTATGGTGACCACGACTTTAAATTAAATTTCATGATGTTTTCTAAAAGTATTGCAGTATTTAATTATTTTTTTTTTACATATTTCCAGTTAAATTTTGCAATTTTCAGCTAGATGCGGTATTCCACGTGCTAGCTGTTCGTATCACAAAGGAGGTTTAATACAAACCGTGAACAAAGGCCGTAAGGGAATGTGCCGTTTTGATGTTAATTATAGTGTAGCCGTCGAGTTGGTTAGACGCGATATATACACGCGTTTGAAGTACGCTGTAGCTATTGTATTAATTAGACTACAAGTACAATTATGCCTTAGAAAGACAAACATAATGAGACGCTGATTAAAGTCACAACTATCATATAATTCTTATACCCTAACATGTCACATACTTGATAAAAGTTCGTTCACCTGATATTAAGTGACTACCGAGTGAATGATACTTGTCGCTTTATTTATAATTAACATCAAAAAGTAAACAAATACTGGCATCGTCAGTAAAATTGCTTCCATGATTTTTAGATTTTTTTAATGACGCTAGTTAGGATGTTATACACTGCACCACAAAGCACTCGTCACTTGAGACATAAGATGTTGGGTCTCGTTACCCCAATAATTATACTAACTACAACGCCCTTCAAACGGGAATATAGTAATGTTTACACGCTGCTGTTTGGCGACAGAAATAAACGCTGCTGTGGTACCTACCTAGACTTGTTCCGGCAACGGCTCTGTAGCTGGTGAAGTTGCTTGTAGCTTTGTAATGTCAACGACCGAGAAACCTGTCGCGACATTGGTACGTAGTACAGTGGAGCTTATTGATATCGTCAAGCAATAACACGTTACGGGTAGAAGCACGATATAGCTAGAAGAAGGAAGAGCAGAAGAAGATTTTAAATGAAAAAAGGAATCTATTAAAGTAATTGAAGTGGAAATCCTTAAGAGAGGTCCACGCCCAGCTGTGGACACTATCCGGCTTATAAGTAAACTCATTACTGATATTTAGTTAATCTGCCAAAGGTTTAAAGTTAACTAAAATTATTTATATAGTCTGCCATAGTGTCTGTTAAATTTTGTCTTTCAACCTAATTGATATGCAGGCTCCGTGTTTCAGATAAATCTGTGCCTACATTTTGCGTTAACGAATAGCTCAAAAGGATCACATCCTTAAACGAAGGATAAAAGGATCCAATGTAAAAAAATATTAAGGTACCACGTACAATGTTGTATTGTACACAATATTTTCAATAGCTACAGCGACCTGCAAACCGGAACACAGTTTTATTTGCATATTAATAGTTGACGGCACCAACAAGGTTTGCAATACTAATTAGAAATATATCGACAGATAAAACGATCCTTTGAACTACAAGAATTTTCACTAGTTACAGCCCCCTTCGAACCAGAACACATAAGCTTCACAGTACATCGTACTATTGTATCGGCATGTTGCTCAGTTGTCTGCATCTGAGAGCTAGAAAGAATTTGACTAGCTGTAGCGCCCTTCAAACCGAAACATTATGATGTCTGCATGTTATTCCGTGACGGTAAAACTAAGGTTTTATACAGTCGTCAGCATAGGCTACAAGCGATTTCACTTACAACAGCGTCCTCAAAACCGGAACACGATAATGTCTGCATGATATTGTTTGATATTAGAAGAATATAACATGGAGTAAACGTTTTCTCCTTTCAGACATTCTTATTTCTCGTCGCAAAAGAAGTTATTAAGTTTTAGGTATTTATCTATTTACTCTTTTTTTTTTTACGTGAGGGAATTGCCACATACCTGCCCTTGCGGAGGCAAAGACAGATTATGTCGGACTTGCAAGGACTAAAACCCCCATGATGTTCCACCGTCGTCGCTTTACGGCATAGCCACGGGGAACCCTTTCGTACTTCGCGATTCCTGCCAGCGCCGGCTGCACCGCACAGCTCCCTCTCGGGAGAAAAGCCCCCCACCTTTCCACCTCTGTAAGGGCGTCCTGGAATATACTCTCGGCTGCGTATCATATATGTGTTCCTTTACATTAATGAGACCTTTGAGATCGTAGTTAGCATGGAGGTCATCATTGCTGCCACGACGACCTTAAAGAGGAAGATGGTTTAACATGGTGTCCAGCCAATCCGAACTACGAAAGTATAGCATCAGAGTGATGTTTTTCGAACGGATGTCTTACTTCCTCTCCAAACAGTAAGGACGATAACCGCGGGGATTGTAGTGGGTAATCATCACCACGTAACTCATACTTCCAATCGAAAGATAACGTACCATTTCCAAGACACTCCTCTTCACAACCCCCTTTAAAAAAAGACCTATCGCAATAGCTAACCAGCTATACTGACTTCAATTAAACCTGTTTCAATGAGATCTCTCGATTTAATTATAATGTTTATTACTGTAATAGAAAAAAAAACATTAGCTCTAGGTAACACTTCTAGACTAGTGCGCTTTTCCACCTAGATTAAATCTCCGCTTACCATCAGGTGGGATCGTAGCAGGCAATATAAAAAAAATGAAATATTCTATTGTCATTGCAATGATATTATTATCAAATATAAAACGATGGACGTGTATACAAAACATGATAAATATCTTGCAGAGTAAAACGGAAGATGTTGTACAGTAAAACGAAAGGAGATTTCCTTTCAAAATTTAAGAAAAATGTATAAACAGAAAGCGAAGAAAAACAGTCGGTAAGTATATTAAAGCAACTATTCGGTCTGGAACGGAAACGGAAAGCGCTTCATTCGGACTTTTATTTGCTTCGACTTGAAACGTAACCGTTGTAAACAAGTGAAAACTTGTCAAAGGGATGCTGCTGATTGAGTTCGTACACGAGAAAGACGAGCTCGATGAGTAGTAAACTAGAATGTATAAATACTTTCAGTATTTCCTTTCGAGTGATCATTACTCTTAAGGAATAAACATTTATATATTGATGCTTGTTAGTATCCTTCTTATTCATTACAGAGACGGCCATCTTGTTTTGTGATAATCTCAAATCAGTTAACAAGATGGCGACTCATTTGATTCAAATACACGTAATATGTTAAAACAATGCATATTTAAATAGAGCTGCGCATAACTCACGGGACCTAAGCCAAACTTACCTGCTCGTGGTGTACCCTACTAGACAACATACGACGATTCTGGTTCCAACCACCCCGCATTGGGCCAGCCTGGTGCGCAATGGCCCAAATCCTCCCAAATAAATTCCCTTCATACGACGGCTGGTAGTGCCCGGCAACACCAGTGGTCATGCTGACTGTGCGGCCACGTTTAGATAGATGTAGTAATGGAAGGCCTACCACAAGGACCGACAGTCTGGTGAAGGTCGCGGTAAGCAGCTGCAAGCAGCGCAGCGCCGATCGATGTGGAGGTCCTTGCGGAAGGTCTGTATCCAGCAGTGGATGTCTAGCGGTTAATGATGATATTTCAACGCGGGTGTCTATGAGCGATGATGACCGTGACAATTACTTCTTTACTCATCTACCCACCAGATAAATAATTAATTTTAATATAATTTGTTTTGTGTTGAGAATATGTACTTGATTTCATTACCAACCGATTAGATGCCCACAGTTGGACTTAGGCATTTCCTGAAAGACCCCCGTACCGATCGACTGACGTTTTCACATCGTTTCATAACCTACGAATTGAGCACATGCTTCTTATTTCTTAATTTTAGTTAAAAATTTTTGCCAAGTCCTCTTCTGTACACTAACGCTCGAGGCTTCGACTGTAACGAGTTGCGAGAGAAATCCTTCTCTACTGCCGCACATTTTAACGAATTAAAAAAAAAAACTGTGTGAATTTTAATGAGCTGAAACCTTTCACTGTGCTGTCTCTACTAAGAAATTTTAATATTAAAAAATTCAAGCAAAACTATGAAAAGAAAGTGCATAGCACTCTTCAAATCGACAACTTCGGAATCAATGTTTACTTTTTCAAGTAGTTGAATGAGATAGTTAGCATCTCTGAGAAGGAATCCGTAAACTTTTAAAAATAGTTCTAAGGATAATAAGGAAAGAATTGGTTAAGCACAACAACAGGTCCTTTATTTTCTATTATAGTTGGCACAGCCTCCGAACTACGAGCCGTAGTACAAATCCCCTTCCTTGATATCGTATAACGTTAGCAGAAAACATAAATAACTTAACGCATCAAGTCTACAGCTGTAAATGACTAAATAAACTTAAGTAATAGCCGTCGTGTTAAGTAAATGTTACTTAAGATCAATTCATCTTATTATGTATCACAGTGATAACTTAATTTCCGACATTATTCAAAGTAATATATTTAATAAGATGACTTGATGGATGTTCTTCCTTGAAAATATAATTTACGTTTATAATAAATTTATGGATCCCATTAAGTCGACAACTTAAAAACAAAAATGTGTTCCTGTTTGAATGACGTAGCAATTAAGTAATGACTTTTAACTATGTCAGGCTACCGGCACAATGTGGTGGTTATATAATCCTAGGTAACAAGTGAACATCCAACTGGCCTCTTAACTTAAGTATAAGATGTAGCTCATGAAAGTTGAGGACACATTGCTTTAAACCTTCGCGTCATAAACTTTAAATTTTACGGAAACTATTAGACAAGTCTTGTATTTGAAAGCACAGTAACCACTTGAGGTCAAATTAAAGGTACGTCACTTTTTATTGATAGGTTTAACCCTGTTGGAAACTCCTTAGATGGTATCACATTGTTACCGGTTACCTCTACTGTCAAGTGATATAATGTTACAATTATGGATTCGACAATATTTTTACAATAAGACATTATAATTGTATTATTACATCAACAGCTACACGTCCGCCGCCAGCAGTGACTTCTCCCAGAGACCTCACTATTCACTCCAGTGCTATTTATCATACACTAGTATTTTGTTAAGAAATAACTAAATTGCATGTTTTTGTTAACACAATCACACATTTTACAGTAACACTGACTGTTTTATTAGAGGAAGGTGACCCGAAGAAGACTCTCCCCAGTGGTACATAAATAAATAAATACCATTCAAGAACGATTCGGTTAGTTAGTTTTTTTTACGTGTAAATCTTATCAACTCACACATTTTCTGCTTACGGAAAAATCAGTTCTCATTATCAATAAACTACGCACATTTGTAATGCAAATCCGGTTCAAATCGGTCTACATTCAGAGCAGATGTTTCATTTGCATATAATGGGATTTTCACTTTACGAGAAATTTCAGCTCATCCGCTACCCGCCTATGTTTTGATATTCTCGTGATATTAATACTCGTAATACTGCAAAATTTTAGATAATAGTTAACATTGAAGATCAGTCGGCCACAGACTATATTTTGAACATATCATCATCAGTTTATTACTGAACAAAGGCCTTCCCCAAAGGTCTACTAAGCGAGCAATCGAAACTTTATTTATCATTCGTAATTTAGAACCACAATTACTCCAAATTTTCTCGTTGCTTCATCGAATCTTCCTCCAGACTCTATTAGATCTATTATTATCTATTTTTACCTTACCCAGAGTTCTTTATTATCGTTTTGGATATTTCATATGTTTTTTCTTGAAATAACATGCTATTACTCGATTACTAGTTTCAAACACTTAAATTTTATTTATTTGTATAGATTTGGGAATTTGTCATCCTCGATGTACCATAATTCATCCCAGCAGGCGATAAATATAAGCACAAATAAGGACACGAAATTAATATCTTCTAAAGCTGCGCAGCAATATAAATTTGGCAAACTAATTGCCTCCTGTCTCCAGTGCACCGTTAATAACTTGATTCAGACCTCAAGCAAATTTCTCCTACCCTATCTGTAATAAATTAAATAAAACAATACACTACTACAATTGAACGAACATTGGAACATGAACAATGTAGCCTTTATATGTTTACTATTGAATAGTGATTCAGCAACTGATATATACAGGCTGAGAGAAAGAAATCTGTGCTCTATAATGATATATATATAAACCACAAATATATAGTAGAAACAGTAAATTATTTATTTAAAATACTTACACAACTAAATATAATTTTTTAATGAATTACTTTGGTCACTAATTGAAAATATTAATCTTAAACAGTACGTGAAACAAAGTTTTGATCAATCAAAGTATAGTGTGTGTATAATACAATTTAAAGTATAGGTAAAAATTGTGAAAATTTATTGGTTTATATCCGAACCGATTTCGGCTCTCCTGAGAGGAGCACAATAAGAAACTACATTGTTTACATAACATAATATTTAGCATCATAGAATATTTACAATATCGCCTTATATTACATTTTATTGTACATTACATTATCTACATATTAGGTATTTATACCCTCTAGCTGTTCCTGCTCCACGAGATTTGCTCCCGTCGGCAGTCGGCGAAAGACTGACTGCTAAACCAAAAACACTGCGGTAAAGCAGTGTTGCCACCTGTCTAAAGTGTTGCCAGCTTAAATAATTTCTCGTTTTAATTCCCTTAAATATATCCTACTAATAACGATATATTATTTATTAACTGGCTATAAAATCTACACCCATAGAAATAATCCTTCACCAATTATATAACTCCTTTGCTATTTTAAGGTAATTTAATCAACTTAAAAATAAATTAAGATATTCATGTTTGTATTACTAATAGCTATTTCTATGAACATATTAAAATACTTTTTAAGATTCTCTCTCTTTCTCTTTTCCTAGCCATTATCCCAAATGGTGGTGGGGCCAGCTGTCTTTATTTTTCTCTTTCACTTCACTCTGTCCTCGACATTATCGTCGGTCACTTGACACTCACGCATATCTCTTGACACTCCATTTTCCTACCTTGCCTGTAGGACTTGAACCATGGAGTGAAAGCTGCTGTACCAATTTGTCAACATAGTCAGGTGACCTACTTTTGCAATATTATTTAAGCTTAATAATATAAAATTGATAAAGAGGAGTAATGGACGATAGCGGACAATATTTGAAAAAGTTTAATTTCTTTCACTTTCCTTTTTGCTATACTTTTATTTGATAAAACATTTCTATTGGACGAATTTAATATGAAAGCTCAATTTCACGCGCCCGATCACAGACAAAGGCTTCGATTAACTGTCTATAGTGTATCCGTGCTGAAACTTTAATATAGGGACATATATATTTTGATAGTCCATATTTCGTTTATAGAAATTCTAATGTTTTTGATCAGACTTGTAATATCGAAGATAGGTCTGCATTGCCGTAGACCTAATCCTAATTTAGTGCAGTGGTGGGAAAACTTGTTTAATAGGAGGCCACAAAGTTTAAGAAATTCTAGAGGAGGGCCAGAATTATAGAAAAAATGAACTATGCGACTAGTTTACCTTCACCTATAGGTTATGCATCTATTATTGTACTAAGTAGAATCTACTTTACACTTCACGACCGTCAAAACGTAATTATAGCGGACCGTATACTATCCATGTCGATTAAATACTTTCGCGGGCCGCACTTTGCCCATCACTGATCTGGTAGATAGTAAAGTTATTGGGGTAACGAGACTTAACATCTAATGTATAAAATGGCAGCGGTAAAGTGAAATGTTTTAACTGAAATCAACAGGATCAAAATCAGTATATTCATAATCTATCCTGTTTAGCTACGGCTTAAGTTGTAATCTACTAAATATCGAGTGATCTCTACAGCGACAGAACATTAGCTGTGTACAATCCAGTCTCGTTTGGAAAACTCTTTGTGTTATTTATGGTAGAGAATTGTGTCACAATATTTACTTTAAAAGCTACGTTAAATATATAATATATTGTATTTTATGTTGTTAACAATGATTTCGTTCATTATATATTGGCAACATTTCTTGTATGTCAACTCTGAACAAACGCCCCCCCCACTCCTCCTCAACAGGTTCCCGCCTTGTCGTGGCGGAGCGGCTTAGTAGCCGTGGCCGGGTCGCCCACGTTTAAGCGAAGAGGAACCTACCTGGCCGGCCTGCGGTGAAGCGCCGGCCTGAGGCGGCTGCTGCTCCAGGTTAGAGCTTCTGATGAAGGAGCTCACCACGGTTGCGCGCCGGGGGCTGCAGAGGCGGCTTTTTGCTGCCCTTTGCAACTGCGGTGGCGTCGCGAACGGGGTACCCTCTGCGACTAAGCGGTGCCGCGCCGCTGATACGGCGGCGGTGGGGCCGCGGAGAAAGCGAGTGTCGGTATTGCGATACGCCATTCTCCCTATCCTCTGCGCCCGTTTAATAAGTGACGGTGGGCCCAACATAGGATCCGCCGCAGTAAGTCGAGAGTTGTCTCTCTTGGCTCCATGGCCTCTGGGGACGGGTTCGGCGGAATCCGTTGCCCGCGCGACTGCAAGAGGCCGAGGAGGGGCCGCGCTACATGTTCTAGCGTGCCCCTACGTAGGTGTAAAGGGAGGGTTCATCCCTTCCTCCCGAGGTTGGGCTGCGTAAGCGGCAGTGCCGGCGGAGTCGCGGATGGTGCGTAAACGTTCCCGTAACCCTGCCATGAGGCGACGAGGTGGAACATCGTGGGGGTTTTAGTCGGTGAAAGTCCGATATAACCTGTCCTTGCCCCCGCGAGGACGGGTATGCGCAGGCATTTCCCCCACGTTGATAAAAAAAAACATAGAACAAAGGTTAGAATCTTTTGCTTGCGGTCGTTCTTGAGTCAATTGGGCATTAGCAACAGTTTAATGAACGGAGTACGCGACCAGCGGGTCGGCGCAGTCATGCGCCGTACTCAGCGACTCGAGGTCCGCCCTTGAAATAGTCGCAAGACCAGACACCCTCCACCCCCTGGCGCTTCGTGTAAAAGAGAACATCATGAAAGCGCGGGAAAAAGGGACGAATGTGAGATTATTTTGAGTGAAGGCGCACGTGGGGATGGAGAGAAATGAAAAGGCGGACCAACTGGCCAAGGAAGCGGCCCTGAAGAGTAAAAGAAGACCGGAGTACGAGGATTGTCCCGTTTCCTTCGTCAAGCGTCAGCTCAGGCTGAAGACGCTTGACGAATGGAACAGGAGGTATGTGCAAGGTACGACGGCTTCGACAACGAGGATTTTCTTCCCGGACGTCGTGTCGGCTTATCGCTCCCTTCGTCGGCTGGAGCTCGACACGGTTCTGGTACAGATGTTCACTGGGCACGGGGGATTCTCCGAGTACTTTCACAGGTTTAAGCTCAAGGAGAGTCCCGCGTGCCTCTGAGACCGTGGAGCATATTATCACTTCCTGTCCCTTATATGGAAGGGAAAGAACGGGATGTGAGATCGAGATGGAAAGGAGGATAGACGCAGGTGCCATCGCCTCTCTGATGGGTGAAGACGAAAGTCGCGCAATATTCGTGAAATACTGCAGGCGAGTGGTGGAAAAAGTGTTGGGGGAGAATAGAAGGTAAAGAAGCAAAAATATTAAGTAGAAACAAAGAAGAATGGATGGAAAGAACAGAGAAGGAAGATGATGAAGAAAGAAGGGAAAATGCTACAGTGTATGACTTTGTTTCAGGCTAACCCCCTGCCCCCCTCTTCAGAAAGCGTCTTCACTTTAAGAGGATGGATGGAAGAAAGAAATAGAATGGCGAATGATTGAGATAAGAAATGTGTAAGATAAGTATAGGATGAAAGATGAAAGGATAAATGATGATAAGAAAGGGAATCAGAAAAATAATAACTGATGATAAGTGAATGAAAGTAAAAGGCCCTGACCCAAAACACGCAGGGGGAACGATAAAAAAAAAAACAGTTTAATGACGATCGTTGGTATTGTGAAGTACACTGTGAATTGTTTAAAAGCTATGATTGAACTCGTGTCCTTCTATCATTGGTCCAGCTGGAGAATGTTCTCCACCAGGGTCAAGTCCCGTTTCTTGTAAATGAAACAAGTTAACGTAGTACATTATGTTATTTCGTTACATAATTACGCTAATAGAGAAAAATCGTTCCGTCCGAGTGATTTTCAACTTTGATAGTGGGAGGAGGAGGATCCTTCTCCAGTAGATAACTCCTGAACTCGATCAGAGCGGTGCTGCCGATAGAGCATAAAATAGCTGGCAACAACAACCTGTAATATAGAATGTGAGAACTTACAACAAATAAACTAAGTTATATATACGGGTTTTTTTATTTATGTATACATGGTGGCGGTAGAGAAACCTGGTTGGAGTACCTTCATCACCTCCTCTTCTTTATCATTTAAGATCTTGTCACGTCGGAGTCGTAGCTAAAAAATCTCAATAGACCTTTCTTATTACGTAGAAGTTATTTTAAATGATGCTGGTTTTAAATCGGTTCAGCCATTTTGGACATAGTCACGGACTGACACTTTCTTTATTAAACGAAGCTATGAGATGAGCGGGAAGTACACCTGATGGTAAGTAATACACTTGCCCAGAAATAAGTGACGTTAGTTAGGGTGATATATAGCACCGCCTCGTCTTGTCGCCTCGAGAAATAAGATCTCAAGTCTCGTTAACCCAGTAAATAGCGACAACGTCTTACGAACCGGAACACAGTAACGGTTACGCACTACTGTTTGGTCTTCGACAACAGAGACTTACCATAAATAAGATAAAAAAACTTCAATTTATAATTCTTACCAGTAGGAGTATCCGAGTCCAGGGTCCGGGAAGAATACGCCGGCCGCGATATACGATAGAGCCAAATGCATGTTCAGGCCCGACGTCGCCCAGTATATACCGAACATCAAGAGGACAGTCATACCGCAGACGGCTGTCACCACGTTCGTCCAAAGACAACCTTAAAGTGGGATTAGAAAGAGACGGAAGGTAACATAGTGCAGTCAATTCAAAGGTTTTTAATACCGTTGCCAATGTTGGCAGATCTCTGTCAAGGTATATACCATCGCAGCTCCAATTTTTCCCATCAAACAATAGTGTGGAAACGCTACTGCGCTCCGGTTTGAATGACACTGTAGCTACTGTAAATACATGGCTTAACTATACTCAACATCTAATTATCTCAAGCGACGAGCGCAATGTGGTGCTATAAATACCATCTTAACTAGAGCCATTGCTATAGCAGGCGTATCGCTTACCATCAGGTGAACGTCCCGCTCGGCTCGACATCTCGTGGAATAAAAAAATTAATAACGGTTTCCTCTCACATAAACGTTAGTAGTTGATTAATGATTAATCCTTTATCATGTTCATCATCCACCCTTTTAAATATTTAAGCTGTTTATAAGCTGTTATAAGAATATAACATCTAACACTTTATTCTTATCACACCCTTCTGTGATAAGAATTATTATTATTAATATTATTATTAGCAATATTTTAAAAATACCCACTCTGCTTGTTTTCTATTAATCTACATATGTTACTACTACTGTTTACTTATACGTTAAGTTCTACTTGTAAACCCTATCTCTTCTGTATACGGAGTATTCTGTTATCAGGTGTATTAGATCAATTTTTCAGGGTTACAGGCACACGCGGGTGTTAACCCTTAAACTTGTGTGAATACTCCAGAATCCCGCCATGTCCCCTCATTACTTGTACAGGTATAGTGTTCATATATCTCTAAGCATTTAGGTATCAGTCATTCATTAATCTGTATTGAATACTTGATTGTTGAATTGAAGATTTGTGTAGATATTAAATCTGTTGTAACATTCTATTTGTTTTCGTTTGATCTTACAAATACTTCACTTAGATCTATTAAATCCGTCATGTACGGATTTAATAGATCGTGTATATATCGTAAGAATAAATAAAAGCTTCACCAGCTGAGCTAAATGCTGGATACCATAAAAGCTCCTAAAAATCGTGAAGAGGAGAAACTGTGTAGTTTATATAATATCATGATAACTGATTTCTGTAATTGAAATGACTATTTCATGGTAAGTGACTTTATGGGGACTGAAAAGATATTTTCAAAATAGCGGATATTTAGGATGGAAAGCGTTAGTGATGCTTCCCGTACGATAGCAATAGACTACGATAACTATTACCATCAAGTAGGCTGTGTAATTAACTGCCACTTTAGTAGTTTAATGACAGGTAAACTAACGTTCGATTATCTAATACTGATAATCCTACAATTATAAAAGTGTTTACACAACCCAATAAGCTCGTTACTTATAGACTTAACCAAGTTATAAGCCACAGCCATCATAAATCGAACTCGTGATTTTTATACGGAAGTCGATATATGAATGATCACCGGGTAAACCGAATACTGGCTCAGTGGGGTTCTTAGTGGCGTTGAGGATGGCCAGCGACGCTGCCACCACTCCGAACGCCAGCTGGAAGAACAGCATCGCCGCGACCGCGACGTACACCCCGTAAGATATCACCGCTGGACCTTCAACTGAAATGGAGTTTAAGAAATTAAATTTTAGTAACATCAATATATAACTCACCTGTATTCAAAAGAATTTCATCGATTATATCTTCACATTGTTTTTATATGCGACGAAAGAGAAGAGGAGAGGAGAGTATGAGACGAGCGAGGCTGTCGAAGGAAAGCGGTGCTCCTGCCCATAACAACGTGACGCTAATTAGGATGTAATACACAGCACCACATTATACCCGTCACCTTGAAACATGTCTCATGAGATGATGAGTCTGTTTACCCCAGTAATTACACTAGCTACAGCACCCTTCAAACCAAAACACAGTAATGTCTGCATACTACTAGAGAGCTACTAGGTCTCTGTTGCCGGTACTGCCTACCCGCGTACCTTCCTCCTTCCTTTTCCTTTTCTACCGAGAAACAGTAGTGTATACATTACTTGTAATTACTGAGGTAAAGGCTTTGTGTGTGAGCGGAAGCACTTACGAGGATGCTCGGTGTCAATAGTCGTGATGGAAACGCAGGCCTGATTCGGCCGCATACTTGCAGCCAGCGCTCGGACCTGAACAGAGAGCACAATGTCATATATCACAAGAGTAAAGCAACAGGAGTAAAATACCACAATAGACGAACAGACACTGATGTGTGTTGTGGGTCATCTCCCATAGAACTCCATCGGTTTCTCGCGACCCTCACTAGGTTGACCTAGTAAAGGAGCTTCCAGCACTACATTTACGAACAGGCTGCTCCTACTCCATCCTTTATTGGGCTATTAATGACCATAGTTCCTATTAATATATATAGACATATGTTAAAATGTGGGTAGTTGTGATTCTCCTTGTTCGACGTCACGAACGAGACGTTCACCTGATCATAAGTGATACGCACGCCCATAATAACACGACGCTAATTAGGATGCCCTCCACAGCACCACATTGCACTTGTCACCTTGAGCAGGTAGTAACTTCTGTTACTTCAGTTCAGTTAATTAGCTACAGCATCGATAATACCAACCCATGCGGGTTGTTTTAATTTTTTTTTTATACGAGAAAGCGACGAGGAAAAGCAAGACGTTCACCTGATGTTAAGTGATACGTTCTTCCATAACAATGCGGCACTAGTTAGGTTCCAGCAACAGAAACCTACCACCAGTAATGTGTGGCGATAAGATCGCTTCGTAGTAAGACTGCGTTAGTTCAGGCTAGAATAGCGATAGGGTTATTTGCTTGTAAACTCCTTGCTAATTAAGGGTCCCTCTCGTCCTTAAGTAATAGATTAAGTTGCCATAAATCTTGAAAGACGAGTTAAGTTACCTCTGCTTCTCTAGCTTGCGCTTCTGTCTTGCAGCTAACGGCACATGCGCTGATATCAGGTAGACATGTCACTGTAACAATGTAGTTGAAGAATTAGTCTAGCGAGCGCGCACGCCCTCGCACACGCATGCGCACTCACGCACGCTCACGCACGCACTCTCACACACTCACGCTCACGAATGCCCACGCCCACACACACACGCTCACGCACGCATATTCGCGCACACACGTTCACATGCTCCCGCTCACGTACGCACGTTCACGTGCTCACGCACGCACACACACGCGCGCACACAAACGTACGCACATAAATTTGAACCCATCATCATTTCAACGGATGGACGTCCACTGCTGGTCATAGGTTTCTTGTAATGTCTTCCACAAACCACAGTCTTGCACTGTTTGAATCCAGTGGCTCCCAGCGAATCTTTTATGTCCTCTGTCCACCTAGCGTGGGTCTGCCAACGCTGCGCTCTCCGACGCCGGGTCGCCAGTCCAGCACTTTAAGACCCCAACGTCCATCGGTTCTACGAGCTATGTGCTCCGCCCATTGACAATTCAGCCTAGCGACTCGTAAGGCTATGTCGGTGACTCTAGTTCTTCTGCGGATCTCCTCATTTCTGATTAGATCACGCCGACATACCCCAAGCATCGCCCTCTCCATCGCCCGCTGTGTGACTCCGAGCTTTCGCATAAGGCTCATAGTCAGCTTGAACCCCTTCCCTATTTAAAATTACATTCACTGGTGGTAGGTTTCTGTTATCAGAGACTGTCTAAGTAGGTACCACAGCAGTTCCTATCGCTGTCGACAAACAGTACTGCGCAAATATTACTGTGTTCCGGATTGAAGGGCGCTGATGCTAGTGTAATTACTGGGGTAATACGACTCAACATCTAATTGTCTCAAGCGACTAGTTCATTATGATGTAATGTATATCAACTTAACTAGCACTATATTGTTATGGGCGCGTGTGTCACTTACCATCAGGTGAACATCCCGCTCGTCTCGTCGCTTTGTTGAATAAAAAAAAAAACAATTTATCTGAATGGACATTGTCCTTTGTATGTAACAAATATAACCACTTGGAAGCTCGTCTTAAATCAGTAACTGAAAGCTTACCCTTTAACAAGAAGGTCTACAGTTCGATTTCGATGCCAAATATTATTTTTTAATCGGAGTATTCTGAGCATGCGCGCTTCCACATTATATGTAATTTAAGTATGTCATAGTATGTTTAGTGATAGTCACATTATATATGTTTTAATATGTAGTATTGTTAGGTCTCGGCGTATAGACAGCCGACGGCGAGTACCGGCGATAAATTTCGGTAACAAGTGTGTTCCGCTCCTGGCCTGCAGCGGGCTAGTTACGTCGGCGTGATATATCGACGTCACGCCCGCACGCTGCGGATGTCCTATATTATGACATCAAGTGTTTATATATATATATATATATATATATATATATATATATATATATATCCTAATTCTGACGGAGGATATAATAAACGCAGATTTAAATACAAAACTGTTTAATGGTGGTAGATCTCTGTTGCAGGAGACCGTCTAAGTACCGCCGCAGCTACTATTGCAGCCGACAACTAATAATGTGCAAGCATTACTCTGCTCCGGTTTGAAGGACGCTGTAACTAATGAAATTACTGGGGTAACGAGACTCAACATCTTACGTCTCAAGCTACGAGCACAATGTGATTTATATACCATCTTAACTAGTGCCACGTTGTTATGGAACACGGCGTATCACTTACTATCACGTGAACATCCCGTTTGTCTCGTCACTTAATTGAATAAAAAAAACAATATCGTGACTAGTCTCTAAATCTCTAAAGTATGTAAGACTTACTGTATAGTGTGTTATAAGAAGGGGTGCTGAGATGTCGTAGGGCGATCTCCCCCCGGAAAAGTCCATACCGGATGTCGCTGTAATCCACCTGACCCTCGACCAACGCCCTCGAAACTATCTGGAACAGCGGCCACATTCGGTAATACGACAGCGATCGTTTGAAACTATTTTAAGAACCCTGACTTAAACCGATATTTGCGAATAGTAAAACTTTACTGTTCATCGACGTGGAGATCTTTGGGAGAGGCCTATGTCCAGCAGTGGACGTCTATCGGCTGATGATGAAATCTTTCAATTTAGATATTTACTGATTGTAATTAGGATTATCGTAACCTTTTAAATTATGTAAACAATACCAAATAAAATTCGGTCCAACCATTTGAGACGTAATGGAAATTTTCTAAGACACCCACGTCTGTCGTGTCAGTGACTGCCGATGGGGGAGAAAAGTCTTGGAGTAGAGGCCGCGTACAGATCCCACAAGAGTACGACACCCTCCCTCCAGATGGACCGACGTCATCATCAGTGCGATCGGAAGTGAGTGGATGCGACGAAGCTGAGGATCGCATTTGGAAGAAGACGTTGTGGAAGACCTATATCCAGCAGTAGATAAACGAAGGCTGATAATGACGATGATGATGATGGCCTTGCGATGAGAGGAAGCCATAGTTACGAGATTTGTAGTCTCTCTATGATAGAACTAAGTACGTTTAAAGAGATAAAGAATAAGGTATATGGGTCTCTTCTGAAATACATATTACATACAAACCACTTAGCAGAAAATCCCAAACAGGAGCCTTAGTAGTTCTTAAGCCCTTAGAGCTTGAGATTAAATTTTACTGATGGTAGGTCTCTGTTGCTGGAAGCCGTCCATGTGGTTACCACGGCAACGCCCGTTTCTGCCGCCTAACAGTATTGTGAAGTTTGAACATCGCTATAACTACTGGAATTGTTGAGGTAACGAAACTCAACATTTCATGTCTCAAGGTCACGAGCACAACATGATGCTGTATATAACATCCTAACTCTCGCTTGTTATTGAAATAAATAAATTCAATGAAACACTATGTGGGTTATATCCTAAATGTAAATTATCGTTAACTAGTTTAAACACGATTTGAACCTCATAAATCCCAAGCAACGTCTAGTGCATTAACTTAAGACCTGTACTTAGTTATTAGCTCTCCGGGCTGCATGTATTTAAGCTAACAGCGCATGCGGTGTAATTGCAAGGTATTGTCTTGCGGAGACAATCTTAGACATTAACAGGCTTACCAGCATACTATTTGTGTGAGATATTTTGAAAGTGGAACAGCCTGAACCAATTACCACAAAAAGGGAATTATAAAGTTTAACATTTTTCGTGTTTAACCGTGCTACCAACTTTATTACGTCTCCCTAAGTCCTAAGCTAGAAAGAGGCTTTAAGTATATCCGCTGTTGTAACCAGATTTTTCAATGTTTTAATAAAGAAACTTGTGTGAAATTTTCCTTGAGAGTAATCGCAACCGCGAATCACTTTCTATAGCAACCGTTGCTATATGCAACCGCATACATTTATAAAAGTTGACTAGAAATAAAATGATGAAGAAACATTCCGCGACGAAAGCTCATGTTTCCATGGTCATACGTTCACTAGTTTTCACGTGATTGACGAACAAACAAAATCCATTTTGAATATAACATCACTATCGTCAGCCGATATACGTCCACTGCTGGATATAGGCCTCCAACAAAAGATCTCCACATCGATCGGTCCTGTGTTGCTCGCATCCAGTGGGTTCCGGCGACTCTCACCAGGTCACCCGATCGTCGGTCACCCTGTGGAAGGCCTCCCAATACGTCTACCGGTACGCGGGCGACACTCGACGACTTTATTACCCCATCGGCCGTCAGTCCTTCGTGCAATATATTTAGATTAATATAATCACATCGTCACTTAACATCCGGTGAGGTTATGAATAAACGCTTATTTATATACATAAAGTATGCAAGCATCGCGTATGACGCGTGCGGCCTTGCTAAGTACGAAAGGAATAATGCAAATACATGCAAGTTATTTGCAGCGGAAATCGACAGGGAAGCCCCATTCAGCAGTGACCGATAATAGATTAATATGATAATAAATATAAAACTAAAAAGGCACTAATTGCATTAATTATTGTATTACTGCTTATCATTACCGCTAAGCAGTAACACAATAATTAAAGTTATAGCAGTATCGAGATTTAACATCTTGCTAAACGAGAGCAATGCGATGCTGTACAAACAACACCAGATAATCAGGCGTATTATTCACCACCAGCTCGTTGTCTCGATGGTTATTTAAGCAACAATTAAGTAAGACTAACCCAACTGTCGCTGGATATCGCAACGATCACCAACACAACGCACAGCACACTCAATATGAAGGAGCAGAATATATAAACACGCCTGGTGACCGCCATGTTGGATTGAGTTAGACTGATACTAGTTCGACTGTTATCAATAATTAAATTGGTGATAACGGGGGATTACATTGGCGATGATATGACGTGCTTGCCGTTTGAGTCACGGGTACTTTTTTTTATCGACGACACGAAAATGACTTCGTATTGAACGTAGAGAAGAATACATAATGATAAACTTCGAAGATAATGGCCGACCCGGTCTCTGATTCTGGAGATTGTACTACATTCACTTCTCCGCTTATTTCATTTATCTTACGTATTACATTACGACTCTGTAATCCCTGCCTCTATTTACGTAAATATATATGTACGAGTATATATATCTCCGAAATTATTAGACGTAAAAATTGTTAAAGATATTGTTTTTATCATTTTTTTTATATATACATTTCCCTGCGTATGATGGGTCAGGGCCTATTTATATCAATCACTTGACATCTTATTTTTATTTACACTTTTTATTTTTCCTACATACTCATCTTTAATTCTCTCTTATCGTGCTTTCCATACTTATCATTCATACTTTTACTTATCATTCTTACTCCCTCCCAATTGCTTCTTTCGTGCATCCTCTCTGATCGAAGTAGAGACTGCCTCGTCCTTGTATTTTTGGAGGGGGAGAGCCTGAAACAAACATTCCCTGTAGCATAATTTTTCCAGGCTAATCTTCTCTCTTCTTTCTTCTTACGTATTACATATCTATTTATTTACACATTTATCTATTTCTTATTTATTTATATTTCAATTATTTTTTTTCTTATACTCTATTTTACATTTTTCTTTATTATTTTACTAATTACTCCCCTACTGTACTCCAGAAATATGGCGCGACTTCCGTCTTCACTCATCCGTTTTTTATCATTTAGAAGTGCACTAAGAATGAATTTTACAAAATTCCTTCCCCAAAATGAGTTGTGGGAG
The DNA here is from genome assembly GCA_029034505.1 of Ornithoptera priamus. NCBI lineage: Eukaryota > Metazoa > Arthropoda > Insecta > Lepidoptera > Papilionidae > Ornithoptera > Ornithoptera priamus. Next base: position 237,482 of record JARDWD010000517.1, on the reverse strand, counting down.
TGTTGTGGCGAACTAGCGGGCGGGGAATAGGTAGTAAATACATAAAGTATCAAGTACGTCTCTTTAGCTTTGTAACTTATACTAGCTAATTCTAATCTCTCCATTAATTGCAGGGGTGTTAATAATAGGAAGAGGCCCGGGGGGTAGCACGCTGCAGCCGCGGGTGGTTATTTTTTTCAAATTTCAATTCTGAATCACAGCCGTCAATGAGGGGAAGGGGGACAGCTAGTTCTATTTAAGTAGAGTTTATTAACCTTTAACTCTCTGTATTTAATCAGCCTTTATTAATTCTTATCACTCTCGCTTCTAAAGTTAACGATGAAAAGTTGATTGAATCTTTGGTGGTCCCGAGAAACTACAAGTGATACCGTGGGTTCTACTTTGTCTCATGCTCAAGGAACAGATCGTTCCAACTTGTTGGGAAACGAACAGATCACAGTACCAAAACCACAAGATGAACCAAAACGGATGGTATCAGGCGTGTGCTGTACATAGATCTTTACGGTCCTTTATATATTAAGACAAACATTACTTACTAACTCCCACTTAGAATTTTTTGTTCTTAAAGTGATGGATCGTTGTATGTTTCTCCAGAATATCCTTATTGTGATCATTATCGAAAATCAGTAATGTCGTTCGCCAATTGTGCTTCTGGAAGCGAACATAAAAACCACTTTCCACAACATCTTACCATACCGAAAGTAGACTCGTATAGAATCATCATCATCATTAGGTGCCCTCTTCAAACTGAAGATTTGACAGATTGAGAAAACCAATTTGATCCTCAGCTATTCTTTTTGACTGATGGTATTTAAACTCGTTCCATTCCTTTATGTCATCAAACCATTTCTTGCGCTGCCTACTAGGTGCACGTTTTCCAGGAGTTTTGCCCTCCATGATCAACCTTGGGAACTCATATAGGGATCCTCTATGAAGGTGTCCGAAAAATGCAACCTTTCTTTGCATGGCGGTTGCCATCAGCTTGCGCTTGCAGTTCGCTCTCTCGTTGTATAGAATGCCTACAGGTATAAAGCACGCTTTTTGTATATCTCGCTATAATGTTCTACACTACAGAAAAAAAAGGAAACGAGGTCGTTAAAACAAAAAAAAATTACTGGTGGTAGGTCTCTGTTTCCCCCCGAGTCCGTTTAGGGCAAATTGTGCAGTGCGAACATTATTGTATTCCGGTTTGATGAGAGTTGTAGCTAGTAAAATTACTTTGGTAAAGAGACCTGACATTTTATGTCTCAGGCGACGAGCGCAATGTGATGCAGTGTATAACATCCTTATTCGTCATCATCAGCCGATAGACGTCCACCGATCGAGATCTGACAAGATCTTCACATCGATCGGTCCCCCGTTGCTCACATCCAACGGGTTTCCGCGATTCTCATCAGACCGTCGGTCCACCTTGTTAACATCCCTATTAGCGCCACATTTTAATGGGCAAGCTCATTACTTACCATCAAGTGAACGTTTTGCTAATTTCGTTAAATAAAAAAAAATCTATATTTTTTATTCAATAAAACAACATTGCACCACATTACGCTCATCGCAGGAAGTATAACATGTCGAGTCTCGTTACCCCAGTAATTTCATTAGCTACAGCGCCCTTCAACCCGGAACACAACAATGTTTGTACAGTACCGTTTGTCGGTTTCACTAGGCGCTGCGGTGGTACCCACCTAGACGGTCTTCGGCAAAAGAGACCCACCACCAATAAAATTTATATTTATATATATATATATATATATTAAAATAAAACAATAATTTATATTCGTTAACTATTTTATTTCTCGCGAAAGCTTAATATAAATATAATTTGGAATAATTTCTTAAAATATATCAGCTGTTGTATCCACACCTGTCTATAAGGTTGAGATTAAATATAAACTTTGATTTCTGTGTATTTTAAGGTGTGTTTACACTTACACTACTTTGTTAAGTATGCAGTAACTTTGAGGCTGAACCACCATATAAACCTAAGTTATCCATCCCATCTTCCAACCAAGGTAGCCTTTCACTCTCAGAACTGATAGACTGATTCACAAAGAGACTTGATGTGGCAGTACTGGGAAAAAGAGAATGAGAATAAACTACCGTCTACGTAAGTACCTCCGGAACTCCTATTGCAGCCCACAAACAGTAGTGTGCAAACATTACTGCTTTCCGGTTAGAAAGGCGCTGTATCTAGTGTAATTACTGGGGTAGACTTAACATCTTATATCTAAAGGAGACAGACGCGATGTTGTGCAGTGCCATCCAAACCAGCTCCATATTGTAAGGTGTGGAAGTATCACTTACTATCATCAGGTGGATGTCCTGTTCGTCCCATTGTTTCGTGAACTATAAGAAAAAAAGTCTATAATTATGTTATAAGGTGACAATGAGTACGTGCTGCTGTATATATCCTAAATCAGAAAAATCAAGCATCGAAACTCAATATTCACATTATATACTATGAGGGCCTTAGTAGGAATTTAATATTTGAACCGTTTGGAGTAGAAACCTCAGTCATTTCCGGTTAACATCTCGTTTATCATTTTTCTATTCAATTACGCGACGAGACAAGCGGGACGTTCTCCTGGTGTGATACTCCTGCCCACAATAACGCGGTACTAGTTAGGATGATATACACTGCACCATATTGCGCTCGCCTGTGATGTAAGACGTCCAGTTTCGTTGCTCCGTTTTTCGAATAAAAAAATGTCTTCACATTACCGTTAGGTGGCAGCAGTAGGAGCTGCGCTGGTACCTAGATGGTGTGTAGCAACCGAACACCAATTGAATAAAAATATACCTACAATCCGCCATCTTAAAAATATCTTTGTTAATTTAACCAGTTAATGAATGTATTAACATGTGGTTCAACCCTTATGAAATATAAACATTATTTATTATTTAAAAATATACTCTTTTCCATTGTATCAAAGTTCAAGTTAAATTTATTGGTGCATCGAAGCGGACTTGTGCCTACACACACACACTTTAGTAAACTTCACAACAATTTTATCTTAAAGCGAATCTTTCAAATCCTTCTATCAACATTGAAACTATCAAACAAGTTGTTTAATTAATAATTAAAAAAAAAGTATGATTTTTAAATGAATTACTTTAAAGTTACATGTTCTTTTGCTTATAAGTTATATTAACATAATGTTTAAGTTAAATCATTTAATGTAAAGAGATTTGAGAAGTAAGGTAACCGATATAGCCTAAAAGATTGCTAGACTTAAGTGGCAGTGGGCAGGGCACGTTGCTCGAAGGACCGACGGCCGATGGGGTAGTAAGGTCCTCGATGGCACAAAGTGGAATGACGATCTGGTGAGAGTCGCGGGACCGATCGATGTGGAGATCTTTAGGTGAGGTTTATATCCAGCAGTGGAAGTCTATCGGCTGATGAAAGATTTGATTGTTGTGTTATACAAGAAAACCGAGAGCAAAGCTACCATCACCTTGGGAGTGTAGTAACGTGGAAGACCGCTGTAGTTTACTGTTTTACTAGCCTAATTGTAATTATGTTACAAAATCAGGATCACAATGTGCTGCTGTATACACCATTAATCCGGTTTTAAGAAATCCAGCATCAGTATTAAACTCATTGTATTTTATTATGATCAGTCAAAAATCAAATCTTAATATTAATACTATATTTACTTCGGGCATGGTCAAAGCGGAGTAAATATGAGGGCCTTAGTGTAGTTTTCAAATTCGAATTCTTTGGAGTGGAAACCATAGTTATGGAGCCCAAATTGGCTTAAACTTTTAGTGATAATCCAAAAAAAGTATCAGAAGCCACCCAAGACCATAGCAAGCAAGTACATAGCACAAAGACTTCACCAATCAGCTGAACAGTAGTGCTCAGTAATTAGTTTACTTAGTACTCTGCCGCATGATGACCTGGGGTTTTTATTTTATTTTTGGTGTGTTTCATTAATCAGTTATAAGTAATTAGCTTTAAAATAGGATTTGTTGATATTTACATTATGTTAATTTTAAATATAACCAGGAATCAATTTAAATTTATTTTGTACTATCATGCACATAATTAAGTTTAGCCCTTCGCTCATTAATAAAGCTTTCGCTTCGTGTTCCAACTGGTTCTACGTATTGTATGAATTTTATAATAAAAAAAAAACTTTTTGATTTCCAATGACCACTTTATAGAAAAGTAACAAATTACTAATGACTTGATGATGCTCTAATGACCTTGTTCATTTCCTAAAAAAAATTGTACTACTACTTATACTCCGCTCGCTTTACTGGCCTCGACACCACTCCAATTCCATTAGGGGTAATATTTTGTAAAATCCGTCCTTAGCTGACCTATATGTATAGATAATAGATATATATACAATGAAGATATATATATAATGTCTGAGTAACATATTGCAAGCGTCGACTGTATCTGAAAGAATTCGTTGTATTGTTGATAATTACTATCAATCGATAAAATTTATCAAACGATAATGCACTATTACATACTTGTTGAATTCGGCAGACGTTGCGCTGATGATGATTTTCATTTCAAGACGACTAACACTTTCGCATACACTACAACCGAGCGCTAGATAGGAGGATACACACTGCATCCATTGTACTCGTGGCTTTAATACGTGACGTAGCTACTGAAGGATAACTAAAGAGTTTCTCAACAAATTCCAATGCGTCTCTACGGATTAATCCAAATGAGAGTATATATATAGAGAGATTATATTTATTATTTGCGGAACCCTAATTCTTATCTATGTAAATAAAAATATATTAATTGAGCATTACGCTTCTTACATTTGTACATAACAGTCATTGGAGGTTAGGGGAATTCCCAGAACAAACGGACATGTTTTTATTTTTTTTTCGTCTCAATAGGTCATGTGGTACATCATCATTATCATCCGTTAGAAGTCTACTACTAGACATAGGCCAGCCCCGAAGATCTCCACATCGATTAGTCTTATATGTACCGCTACAAGCGACGGCTCCCTGTACCCGGCTGTACAATAGGCCATGCTGATTGGTGCTGATGATAAAAAGATGATATGCTATATTAAACTAGCAAATTCATTAGCTACAGAGCACTTCAAACCGGTACAAAATAACAAACGCAACTGTTTAATGTCTTGTTATATATGTTTAAAATTGGCAAATGACGCGCTCTCCAATAAAGGATAGAATGTGCTAGTTAGGATGGTATACACTACACCACATTGTGCTCGTTACTTTCACACATAAAGTGTTAAATGTTACTCAAGCAAATTTCACTAAGTACATCGCCATTCAAACCGGAGCACGGTAATAGGCGCTGCGTTAGTACAAAGTCGAGCTCAAATCTCTTTAATTAAACTATTTGTGAACAGTTTAATAAGTTTTATATAATCTGTGCTGGATAATTAAGCACTAATATTTAATTAATATTCTAGACACTACTATCACTATGTCCTATCGACTTTTCAGGCGCCCTACACAATGTCTCCGACGACTTCCTTCACGTCTACACAACAAAAAAATTACAAGAGCATGGGCGGCCATATTGGATTTTTGTTGTACTTTATTCATTGATTACGTCATTAACAAATATAAGACAACAGCCAAAACTATATTGTGTGGAATAATAAATTTATCAGTGTTAATAAAATTAATCTCTTTTATCAGGAATATGCTAACACGACCTCAATTTCACGTATTTTTAAGTGACAATGGGGCCGTGTAAAGTAAAAGGTTCTTACGTGGTGACAAGCGGAAAACAATAATGCTGTCATGGCGGTGGGTCAGGGTGGGTTTGAAAAACGCCCACGCGTGCCCCGGGGTTAGAATCAGGTTTCTCCGTATTACTTTGTAAGCGGTTATCCACAGCGCCACCGACGCGATAAAAATTGTTCGTTTGAGACTCTTTAAAAAATTTTTCATTACCTAAAAAACTTCGGCTATAAAAATAACACATCATCGCCTCAATTCGTTATACATTATCTGTCGAACAAAACCTTTTTCGCTTACCCTACGCGCGTACGACGTCAAGCCGAATTAAATACACAAACACTGCAGCAGGTACGGCAGACAGTCGTCGCTTTCGCACAACTCCTTCAGTCTGCCCAATTGCAACGGCGTGAAATTCGAGTGGGTCGCCACAACGCACAGCAGCCTCTTATCCGTGAACGTCATCGCACCGTCCGTCGCTAAATTATCTCTGAATACTCCCAAACTGTCGTCCTCCTGTCGCATCGCGAATCCCCTCCGCAGCACGTGGTATGAGAGCGGCGACACGCGACGCACGAACCGGTTCGAACTGGCCGACACTAGTAAGGTCAACAGGCAAAAAGGCAGTAGGTCCGGTGAGACCTTGCCGACGAGCAGGTGGCAGAGGGCTTCGAATATCCAGCCGCTAAGCACCGGCAGCTGGTCTTGCGATACAGCCGCTTCGAACACCTGTGAGAAAAAAGGAGGTAAAGCGAATAACGAAGCGACACTGGGCAGGATGGTGCACGACGAGGACTGTGGTGCAGTAAAATTATCCTAACCAGTGCCGCATTATTACAGGCTGGTGCATCTTTATCTATTAATTGAAGACCCTCCCTGCTACCCCGTGAAATAAAAAAAAATATTTCGAATAATCTGTATGAACTGTGTGCAATGTTAACACATGTTTCAAAATTTACTTGGAGCACTTATAAATATTTTATGTTGGTTAAAAAAAGGCATACCTCATAAACAACCTCCGCGTTCAACACGGAACTTTCCACCCACTTCTCTCTGTCACTCAGCACTCCCAGTCTCCTCTCTGTCTCTTTACAGCAATCAATAAACTCCATCACGACTCTGCTCAAGGTGGCCGCTGGTGGGAGAGTCTCCCTTAGGAAGTACTTCAGCGTGGCCGCAACAATCTGTTTGCTCTCTCTCAATTTCGATCGCTTGAGGGTTTTGTACAAAAGCGTTATACGTTCCATTGAGCTCATAAGTACATCCGGGTCCATGTTTGATACGTCCGTAGTAAGTTTTGGACTGAGCAATCTACTGTCAGCTGAAAAAAAAATAAACAATAGGTACAATTATAGGCCTTACTGTGACTCTATAGTATAATATATATACGTCGAGATGCAGCTAAATTATTGATTATGAAAACAAAAACTCATTGCTGATTCGGCTTCAAATTTACTTATATCATCATCATCAGTCGATGGACGTCCGCAAGTGGACATAAACCTTTCCCAAAGATCTCTAAGTTTGTAGGGGTTCTTATGAGGGGATTTCGATCATTTCCCACCACGCTGCTAGAATGCGAGTTGGTGAGAGCCAGAGCCTAGTTTGTTGATTAGCAGGGTTCACCACGAGCAGGTGAGGTTGGCTTGGGTTCAGTGAGTTACTGTGCGGGACCCTTTATACCCCGCTTATATATTGAATAAAACTACTTTGGTAAATAAAATAATGTGCGGAAACCACTGTGTTACAAGAACAGCTTCCAAGGACAGGCAACGCCAACCGGTGCTTAGCTAACGTGGTGAATAAATGACCTTGACTATCTCTTTATCAAAGAATCTCAGTAGTGCGATCCTTAAGGAGGCTGTTTTATTTAATGACGTCAATTTGGAGAAGACGGTACGTCTCGTTAATCGAAATACAGCTGTGTTCGCACTTTACGTTAATACCATAACTACCTAGATGCTCTTCGACATTACGGTTTGTAACGTCGAAGACCTACTATCAGCTAAAATCGGAAAACACTAGAGGTCAATGACACACACGTGGTAAACTTATAAAGAAACCACTGTCGTGTATGGTTAGGCTGACAACGTACCTGAGAACATATGGACTAGTAATATCTGTATCGCGTGCCTTTCGGAATATTTATGAACGTTGTCCAAAAGCTTCTCGATTATAGCTTTCTTCAAATCCTTTGGCAGGATCTGCTGACGGATTATCGAGGTTATACCCTGAAAGAAGTTAATTTTTTTTTATCTCCGATGTGGTTGTAGATGATAACCCGTGTTCGCTTCAAATACACCAACTCTTATATATAGTGAAAACAGTTATAAAGTTACCGCGGCAGATTTATAATTTGAGGGTGGTAGCTGGACAGGCAGGGTAGAGAAACCCTATCATCCTTCACAATGTGTGGACGTCCTTATCAAGACCTCGAGTTATAAAGCTAGTGGTTAGCCGTTGTACCACAAAGACAAGTTACAAAACCAACAGTGGGATTAATGTTTTATTTGTGATCTTCGCATTCCGACTTTCGACAGGACATCGAGGTCAAGGTAGTTCTATAACCATAGTCTTAATTATTCCTGATTGAATCTTAAAATACAGCTAAATTGGTATCTGAAATTATTAATAATGGTATCACCATTTTAGTGTCTCACCCTTACGACGAGGTCGGTGCAATAATGCTTTGGGTTGTTCAGCACGAAGTCCACAGCTACGCTCATCAGATCAGGATGCCCCAGCTCTACGAGAGTGAACAACACCGTCCAGTACAGGCTCTGTTCGTATAGGGATATCCTGGAAGGACGCGATACTTTTACAAAAATCATCAAGGAATAGTAGCTCGCTGGCTCAATGGTTAGAGCGTGCGGCCTTCATTCCGAAGGTCGCGGGTTCGAATCTCGGAATGTACCGATGACTTTAATATTTAAGTTACGTACATTTGTGAATTTTAATAACAACAGCAAAATACGAACGGTGAAGGAAAACATCATGAGGAAACCCGCACACTAAAATAATCTTTGTGTGTGTGTTGGCCCCAATATGGTGGCAACAGGCTCGCCCCCTGTTACATGGGACCTAATCTGACTACATCTGGCGAAAAGTGAGTGTTTATTCGCTTCTGTCTACTCCTACTGGAAAAAAGGCGTGATAGTATAAAATAAAAAATATGAAGGAATAACAATAAACACTATTTCTAATTTTGTACAAATAAGCACGGGGAAGTTGAAGGAAATGGAAAGAAAAAATAAATCTATTCGCTTTTGCCGAAAACCATGAGTGTGGAAATATTACTGCCAAGCAGTAGTGTGTAAACCTGTGTTCCGGTAGGAAGGGCATAACTAGTAAATTTACTGGGGTATCAAATCTTGACATCTTATTTCTAAAAGCGACGAATACTACGGTGTACCGGTGAATTCCTGTAGCCGTAAATCGGGTTAATAGGAGATCATAGAATAAGTCCCATATCCAGTAGTGGATTGCTGATTAAGACAATATGCTATCGTCGTTTCTTTATATAACAAGCAATTAGTTGACTTTTACTTGATCTCTTAGAAGGAAAATAAACTAATTCGTTTGTTAGACATAATTTTTAATAACTGACCTAGAATTTGGTACTAGATATTGCCGCACGGCGATAATTAACTGCGGTACGAGCTCATGTTGCGTGGGCGCGCGCCGGCAGCCACTCAGCTGCAGCAAACAGCCGTGCAGAGCAGCATGCCGCAGCGGAGCGTAACTCGAAGTAAGTGACTTGAGGAGCTTCTGGTGCACCGTGGACAACTCCTAAACAAAAATACTCCTAATTTAAGTGCCTTAATACTTTATTTTAAATACGTAGAAATATAGCAATAATAGATTTTCTTTGTTGGCAAACTGTCTAGCTAGGTTTCATAGCAGCACCTATTTGATTCTCTATCACAAGGGTGGATTTCATATTAACGGTGTTGAGAGAGGGTTGTATTGTTACTGATATTACTGAGCTATTATATTCAACATACCTAGAAAGAAACAAGAACAATGTGGCGCAGTGTATAACATTCCAACAAGTGAATCGTTATGGGTGTGATTAGCACTTACGTACGTCATCTCGTTGCTTCGCGGAATACTGTTATGGAAAAGTGAGATCACCTACTAACCTGAACACCATCGCAGGGATGTAGCACAGGCAGGCAGACCGCCATCGCATGCAGTAGGGCTCTAGTCGCACTGGCCCAGTGGGCACGCGCCGGGTGCGCGGCCAGCTGTGCGCCCGCCCATGCCCAGTGCACGGAGGATGAAAAAGCCGCGCTGGCACCGTATACGCTCGACAGGAGTGCAGTACGCGCCGCCAGTCCGGTCGGTGCCTATATGATAAGATAAAATTACATTTGATGTTTGGACTAGTAATAGCACGCAGGCAAGCCATCGTAGAAAGTGAATAATAGTACTTTTGGATTTGTAGTCCTTATCGTTCAATAAAAAGATAGGAGCTTGAGAAGACCGCAAATGTGAGAGAGTATCGCATTTTTCGTAGCACATTACCGACACTAAGGGCCTTGCCCCTCTTTGGAGGTGGCTTAGCTCGGTACAGAGACACTGGTGCAATCCGTAGAATGCGATACAATGTAATATTTTTCACACAAATGATGAAGATAGAAGAATCGGAATATCACAAAGTTATGACGTAACATATTAAATTGACTTTAAGGGGATAGAATTTTTGATAAGCATAAAAGACAAAAAAAATGTATTTTCATGACATCATTAGAAATAGCAAGCAAACTATTTCCTAGTCAATATCTGATACAAATTTTGCTGAAAAAAGATAAGTGTATAATGAGTTTGGTTACTTTTTAATAGTACAATGAACACAAAATTAATATAATACCCGATTAAAGTTTTTGTGCCTTTAATAAAGTAAATAAAACTTTAATTAAAAAGAAAACAAGTTAGAATGCAATAATCCTGGTTAAGGGGTTTTCTTTTCAAACATTGTTTAATTTTAACTGTACATATTAAGGAGAAGGCTTCCCACGATGTCCACACAGACCCTTTCCTTTAGTCTGTGGGAAAAACAAGAGTCAAACTTACTTTAGGCTCCAGCATCTCCGCAGCGACGTCCATCAATAACTGCAAGCAACTGGTCACGTCTATATCCTTGTTCTTTCGCTTTCTCTTCACGGCTTGTCGCACTTTTAACGATGCTTCGTCAGTTATATCTAAAAAAATCATTGAACTATATATTTTCTTAATACATAACGATTTTTGTTATTACATAAAACTATCTGGATATCCCTTAAAGATAATATCTTTAAGGGATGAACGTACGATGAATGAACGTACGTACTAAAAAAAAACCACACTCACCGGAAGCAAACTTCAAATACTCGGTGCTGAATTGCGCGTAGTGATATCCGTCGAAGTTTGCCGTCATCAAGGGTACACGCTCCAGGTTCACATCGTCGAATAGCTCGTACGCTGATGTCCCCACTAACAGGCTTCGAAGACGTTGCATCCTACGGCACAAAAATTATCCGTTACAGCGGGGTAAACGTAAACACATGCTTCTTTATTCATTTAGGTATCTCTTCAGCGTCAAATCAAGTTCTTCAGGTTAAATAAAGGCGGCCGTGGTATTTATCGTATCCTATAACCAACCTGCGACCAATTCTGATGGTAGTATATTACCTGGAACATGTTTAGGCGTGTGCGTTCTGTAAGAGTTACCACTGCTTCCCAGGACAGGGAGTATGTATCATTATTGTTATTGGTTCCTTTGTCATAACAAGAAAATATTTTGTGTCTCAAAGCGTTTTGTGGCAAAATATGATGTTGTGTTGTGTACACACAGTCCTCAGTACAGCCACATTTTTTCTCTTGACTCATCACTTCGGTTAAAAAAGTGGTGATATTATATAAACTAACCCGTCGGTAATACGCGGGCTGGTACGCGGTATGTGCACTAGCCCCCTCCTTCTGATGCTGGGGGCAGTGCTGCTGAGGAGCTGCGTGATGCCGCGCACCGCCCAGTGTGTGCCGTTTCCCTGTAGTGCTCCTAGCAGCCCCACCCATATCTCCTCGAACTGCTTCTTAGAAGACCAACCTATGAGATTGACTCTGAAAAATTGTCGTGTTTTAAAAAAACATATTTGAAAATTTGAATTTCATTTAAAAGAAAAAGAATTGTAATAAAAACGTGATGTGTTTGCATGCGTCTTTTACATCGCATAGTGTTATTGATAATTGGCCGAGGATGGTGAAGCATGTTCGCTCATAATACTCCGACCTTCATATTTAGATAGCCGCAATACACCAACAATGGTATTGGTCTATGGGCGAGACACGCAATGGAAAGAACAGCGTTGGCAGACCTCCCACTAGATGGGAAGAGGACATTAAGAGATTCGTTGAGAGCCACTAGATTCAAACAGCGCAAGACCATGCTTTGTGAAACACATGTCATGACATCCATGTCCAGCAGTGGACATCCATAGGTTGAAATAATGATAATGAATACACCAATGCTGTTATGGCGGCCGATTTACAATACGAGGAAAGTACCGTGCAAGCGAGTTCGATAAGGCCTTATCAAGAATTTAACACCTTAACATGTAGCTCTGGATTCGTACCAAGCACTTGCGTGTCACAAGGTGTTATTATAAAATATAACGTAGGAATATGTAGAGGTTATGTATAACAAAGTCACCTGAACAAAAAGGACTCCAACACATCCATATCCTGCAAAGCCTGCAGCGGCAGATCTATCTTCTGTATGGTATCGTTTTTAATGGTCGCCTCGACGTAAGACCAAGCGATGGGCGGTATCAGTGCTATGTTGCTGACTACTTCTAATCTAAAACATAAAGTATAATAATTAAATAAATATACCTTAATAAAGTGAAATTAATATTTAATGTCGTGTCAGTGACGGCCGATGGGTGAGGAAAGTCTTGTAGTGGAGGCCGTATACAGGTCGCAGAAGGGTAGATCGCCCTTACTCCAGATGGACCGACGACATTGTCAGAGAAGCGGTCGGAAGAGGGTGGATGAGAGAAGCTGAGGATATATATATATTGTTAGAGAAAGTAACGGGACGAACTGGAATTTCACCTGAAGTTAAAAGACACACTAGACCAAACCAATGTGGCGCTAACGAGACATATATACTGCACCGGGTTTTACTCGTGGCTTTGAGAAACAACATGTTACGTTTCGGTACTCCAGTAATTTTGTGCAAATTAAGAAAAAAATATATGAGCACGAACACGCTTCAACCCAGAACACAGTAACATGTGCTACATTAGTGTATAGATTTTAAATCTATAGATACTAGTAAATAACTAATAATATCTTTCAAGTATCTTTCGGATAGGCGGACATACCGAGATAAACTAACAAGCAGACTCTCAATTGGTTTCTGGAATCCATCTGCCAGAATATCGCCAACAGGTTTTGTGTAGAAGTTCAACTCCCAGTACTGTACCATTGTTATCAGTTTGTCCGATATGAGGATGAAGTCGGGCCTTGGGCCTGCGTCTTGCACTGGCATATATTGTTTCAGTATCAATGGCTTTGTATCCTGAAAGAGTTACAAATACTTTTTAAATATTTGCTTCATCATCATTAGGCGATAAATAGTCACATTGATAAATTTTGTCACACCTATTACACTCTATTCTATGCGGCCCCGGAATCGAACCAAGTACCTCCGAATTGCAAGCGATTAGCTACTGCACTGTGAAAACAGTTAACTGTAGTTATTCTTATATCGTTGTAACTGTAGATATAAAATTATAATTAACTTACCTTCACTAAATACTTCAACACAGCAAAGAGGCAGCTGACGGCGGATTGTATTCTGTTGAAGTTACTCTCCACGTTCAGCTCTGTCCAGATCTCCTCGAAAGTCAACGCTCTCGCCACATTGTCCACAGTCACTGACATCACATAATCCACGATAATGTTTTCGGTTTCCGTATTCGTTGCTCGGAAAGAAACGTCCGCGTTAACTGGACTTTCTACCTCTCTCTTGTTCTTTATCAAGAACGAAAGATACTGTAAAGAGACTACGGAGAATATGGCGATGTTTTTTCCTAAGTTCACCGGAATAATGTTCTCTATGCACTTTTCCAGCAAGTCACAATCGGCCTCGTCGATAATAGCGATTATCCTGTCCATGGCATTCAGGAAACCAGTCAGGATAGTATGAACTGTGATAAATTCCTGATAGAATAGTTTATCTTGAAAGACTTGATGACATCGCTTCGTGTAGCGGTCGATAGTCTGCTCAATGGTTAAGCTGAAGTTCTCTGACTGGCTAAGCGGCCGGCTCTGCTTCGGAAACAGCCGCAAAATGTCACTGATAGACTTATCCAATGTAGCCAGCGATATCAGGTACATATCCGGTAGTTCCGGCGAGTTTAGCTCCAGCTCCTCCTCTGACAACTTCAAATTACCGAAGCCATCTTTCTTATCAACCTCATTCATAGGAATGAAGAATTGAGATTTCGATTCTCTGCTGTCACTTTTCTTAAACACATGCAACGAATTCACCATGTTTAGTTTGTTGCTGTCGACCGCTGACGTCGTCTCTTCTTTAAGCTTAATTTCGTCTTCTTCTCTCACCTTTTCCTTCTCCATCTCTTTTGCTTCAGAAACTGATATGATATTGAGAAATTCTCGGATGAACATGTCGCATGATACGTTAAAGCAAGTTGAGAGTATTCTCCTGTCAAACTCTGGGCATGACATGACTGTCACCAAATCTTCTTTTGATAAGTTTGACAGGAGGCGTGCCAGATCTTTATATTTTGAAAGTTTTTGTATTGAGCTATGCATACTACACCTGTAAGGAAATCATTGTTTTTTATCTCCAATAGGGTAACACTTAAATTCAATTTAATACGAAAATAAATTTATGAAAAGAAATTTGGAATCAGGACTAGGACACCAGAAGGTGCTTGTCTAGACAGAAGCAGTTAGCTAGCTATTAGCCCACACACTAGATAATAGTTTGGAAAATACTACATGTGAAGAATGTATACCTTATTTTGATTTCGTTCATTAGCCAATTGGAGTCAACTGAGGTGGTGATAACGTTGTGCGGGTTCACGACCCGGTCTAGAGTCAAATCCAACGGTGACAGGTCGAATGTGCTGGAAGCGAGACTGTTCAGTTGCACGACCAAGCTTGGATATCTGTACAAAAAAATCTGTATATCAAACAGCAATTAGAGACTACTAATAACAATTAGGTTGCCGTGTAGGATATATACACAACATCACGATGCACACACCGCAAACGTTGCTGACTTGCAAACAACAGTCCATCGAAGAACAGAACCGCTATAGTGACACCCAACTAATCGGCCTTTGTATAATGTAGTTTCATTTTTTTTATTTACATAAAAGGGAACCACAACTATCGAAAAGCCAAGGTTGATGCTATGAACACTTGTTTTAGTTCTTTAAGAAAAGTATCGAAGACTTGCAGAAATCAATCTAAAAGTATTCCTGAGATAAATTAAAATGTGTGCTCCCAGTGAAGGGCTAGTGAAATGCCTTGAAGTATGTCACCTCTATGTGAAGATATGGTTACTTTCTCCTTCTCCTTTGGACTATAGCTATCTCCAAAGCACATGGAATAGTAACACACCTTATATGAATTTTGTCCTTCTGTAAAGTTTCTAAAGCCACTTGTAAGTCCTCTTTGGAAAGTTGTGTGTTTACGCTATCAGCAGCTACTTCCGCCAGCATTTTGCACCTCTCTATGGCTAAATTGGCAAACCTGGAAGGAGACATGTTAACAATATTACATTTTTCACGTAAGTAGAAAACTAAGGTACATAGACAGTCTCCGAAAATAGTCTTACCACCAGTATTACTGATTCTTCGTACTTGTTATTTGAACACGGACTGTAACACATTGCAATAAAAATCATTCTTACCTGACAGCAATTGCAGGCTCCAATTTTCCGATGATACGGCATATGAGGAATATCAGAGCACCAGACTGACTCTCATGGCATAATGATAATACCTTGTAAGTGTTTAGAGCAAACTCGTCCTAAGAACAAATTTGAATTGTTTACTGTTACATCATCTTTTTTTAATATAAGAAGCTGATACTTAATACGATATTATCGTCATCATTAGGTGCCCTCTTCAAGTTGGGTGGTGAAGTTTGGCAATCAGATTGATGAGAAAAACAATTCGATCCTCAGCTATTCTTTTTAACTAGTGGTATTTAAACCCGGTCCACTACTATATGTCGGCACAAACCTTTTCTTCCACTGTCTACCAGGTGCACGTTTTCAATTACGACACACTAAACTCATCACCCGACTAGCAGTAGAGTGAAATTAGAGCTTTTTACATGGGTAAGGGCTTAAGTATAAAGGCGACCAACACAACGCACCGCAACGCAAACCATTTTTGGTTTTGGGAGTAATCTTAAAAAAATCCTTTTCAAGGACAAAGTGAGGTTATGTGACATTTCTATCTGTTAAAACCTCTTGGTGGTACCCCTCAGTGCCATGTGAGCTTGATAATCTCTTTAGGGACATGTGCTATTCTTTACTACGCTCATGCATATCTCAGGTTGTTGCAGACCACCATCTACTACCGTCGATATATTGCGCCGAAAATATAACTAATTTTGATATCCCATTTAAACTCGCTTAGTGGTTATTCTGGCTTACCATACCTTCAAACAGCTCTGACATCTGGCGGCGATGGCTTGCAACAGTAGACCAGAAGCGACGGAGCTCTCCTGCACTTTTGCGATGAGCTGCCGCACAATATCCTCACCGTACTGGCTGATCAACACGTGCACTCTGTTCACCAGAAGCCACGTCAGGTGCACCGCTTGCGTCAGACCGTTTTCTATCTAATAAAGAATTTAGAACAAGTTAATATATTGGAAGGTTACTACTTGAGGGTGTGTTTCTTTCCACTGATAGTTCTTCAAAACATGTAAGATGTTCACCTGGTTGGAAGTGTTACGCACGCTCATAATGCTTTCTCATCTCCTTGGGATATAAGATTATAATATTTTTTTAAAATCGACGAGGTCAGCGCTTGACTATGATCGCATTTGATATTAAGTGGCGATATGATCAGCGGTGATAAGGTCTACTAACTCAGTAAGTCTCGTTACCCCAGTGATTTCACGAGCTTTGTAAACTGCTTTTCCGTAGCATAGACCTTACACCAATAATATACTTATTTTGAATACGTGTTTTCTTTGTTCAGGCTGCACTCACAAAGTATTCGCAGTACGCGTGCGCGCAAGCCGCCTGCAATAGGTCTGCGCGCAGCAATCGCGTGTCGCCTCCGTCAGCGCTTAGTGGCGCGGTGCGTGCGGCTCCAATCAACAGCTTTTGCCAGTACTTTTGAGATAGGAAGTTGAGGCTGTAATTTATTCAATATTCTCAATCTAATGCGTAATATTTTTAAACTAAACTTCAGATTTATTTATCATTTATCCAATCATGTGGTTTGCTTCCGCTCACCGTATAAGCAGATGCGCCCAGTGTACAGCCAACAAGGGCAGGCGGTGCGCGCGCTGCGAACAGATTACGTTCAGTCGCTCCAACGGTATGTTTTCCTCTGGACTGTACAAACCCGTGTTCAATCCACTCTGCTCGTTATGAAGTATGCTCTGAGCGGTCTTCGCTGTCAGCGGGAAGAGGCAACCATCTGGAAAGAAATTGCTCATTTATTTTACTGGTGGTCTTTGTTGCTAGAGATCATCCTTGTAGAATATCGCTGCCTGTTATTTTGTTGCCAAATAACAGTGTTCAAACATTATTGTGTAACGTTTTGATTATTGTTGTAACGAGTGAAATTATTCGAGGTGATGAGACAACCATTCCATATATCTCAAGAAAATAAATATTAAATTAATACTCATTAAATACTATTCAGAGATGTTAGTATTATGATGACATATACACACATTAAACCTATATCATTGTTATGTACAGGGCGTATAAACGATTCACCAAAAGAATCTTATAATGGTTTTTTTTCACTTACTGTAGGTTAATGCTTATCGTCAGTTTCACCTAATGTTAAAATATTAGGTCTTTATGTATGAAATTGGCGTTTTGTACAGGAGGAATATAGTCATTTTTTTTTGTAAAATATATTTAATTAATCAAAGTATGCACCGTTGTTATCTATACACTTTTGTCATCTCATAGGTAGTTCATTGATTCCTTTACTAAAAAACCATGGGGGGCGAGAATCAATAAACTCTTTGAAGGCGGTTTGGACTGTTACATCGGAGTTGAATTTTTTTCTTTGTAAGAAGTTATCCAAATTCCAGAAAAAATGGTAATCTCTTGGGACAAGGTCCGAGGAGTACGGTGGATGTCGCAGACATTGCAATTGTAGCTCATCTAACTTAGTGATTGTTTGTTGTGCAGCGTGTGGTGGTGGTCTTGCGTTGTCGTGAAGCAGCAGCGGCCTAGAGCGATTGACCAATCTCGGTTGTTTAGCAGCTAGTTCTTTCTTCATGATTTGCAGTTGCTGACAATAGATATTTGCCGTAATCGTTTGGCCAGATTTTAGAAAGCTGTAGTGAAAGATACCGGCGCTAGTCCACCAAACACTCACAAGTAACTTTTCTGAGTCAACTTTCGTTTAGGGCAGGATTTGGCTGGGTCCCAAGGGTTCAGTCATTGCGACGAGCGCATCCGGTTATTGTACAATATCCATTATTCATCACAAGTAATGCGAATCATTACTTATATATGCATTTAAAATCCCTTCATCATTGTGTCGTTTGAGTAAAGTAACACAGCAGCAGCAGCCGACGCGTGTTCGCAATTTCGATTCACTCAACTCATGAGGTACCCATCGTTCAAGTTATTTTACTTTCCCGATTTACTACAAGTGGATTAATAGTTTTGTCACTTACCCCGAAGCCTGCAGCTATCTCCGAACTACTTTGTGATAGATCCGTTTCCACAATAGCCTTTAATTCTTCATTTTCCACTTTGGTCTCCGGCCGTCCACGGCGTTGGTTCTGAACGTGAAAATTTTCAGAACGAAAACGTATCGTGCTTTCTTTTGCGACACCAGTATTATACACTTCATTAATCCTTCGAACTTTTTTTGCAGCACTGGTACTGGTGCCACGGTAGAACTTGTATTCGTAAATATACCGATATTTCATACTTTCCATTGTGCGGTAATAAAAATAAAATAAAATAAAAAGTGATGACGAAAAACCAAATGAATGACTGTTCCAAAACTCAAATGTACTAGCTAAATGAATTTATAAATTTAAATTTGGAATTCTTAACCAAAGTGAACATATTTCAGAGCAAAGTGGTCAGTACGACAAAACGCTAATTTCATATGTAAGGACCTAATACTATGACGGTATGGATTGTAAATAGTTTACGCCAACAATACGCCGGTCCTCATATGTTGATGGTTGGAACATAGAAGTGCTGTCACGGCGACAACAAACTGCCTGGCCAGAGGGGTCCGAACAACGGGAAATAAGCCATTAACCCATTAACCGTAAACCATGGACCAAAACCTACCACCAACAGTGACGTCACCATAACAAATCTTATACAAAATAAATAACGTCAAAAATATTAGTACTTACCAGTCAAATGCAGCATATGTTTAACGTGTACAAGAATATTCACACAGACCGAGTATAGAAAAACGTTTCTATCTCCTTTAGAATCAAGGTCCATATCCGCCTCACAGTCGTCCATCTCAATTATTGCGAAGGTTAGGGTTTTGAAGAGGAATCGGACAAGGATCACATCCGGCGACAGATTTGCGCAAGTCTCGTTCACATTCTGAACATTGAGCGGATCTACATGAGGCTTCACGTTGAAGAATATAGACTGCGGCGACACGCAGGTAGACTTGAGATAGTTTATCGACAAAAGGATCTCGCTCTCCGGGATCAGCACCAGCACCTTCCGTAGCAGGATCATTATTATCGACAGGTACCGCAGTTTCAGTTTTCGTGACGTGGTAGCCTGTTAGATAAATTTATTTTGTTATAATGAAACGAATTTATTAGCGATAGGTGTGTTACCAGAGGCTGTCTAGATAGGTACCACTGCAGCTCCTATTTTTATCGACAAATAGTAGTGTACTATGTAACTGTGTTCCGGTTTGAAGGGCGCTGTAGCTAGTGTAAGTACTGAGGTAACAAAATATAACATCTTATGTCTCAAGACTGCCTTGAGCACGATTTGGTGCTATGTATAACAACTAGCGCCACGTTGTTACAGACAGGCGTAGCACTTACCATCAAGTGAACGTTCAGCTAGTCTTAATTAAAATAAAATGTAATGAGACCTACAATTTTCACTCATCCAGCCCTGTGGCACAAATGTTATAGAACGAGAAATGGTGCATGGTGGGTTTACCTGGTCAGGGGGTGCTTTAAACAGAATTTTAAACAGGATTTCGACCCTGCTCTGTTCAAACAGAACATCTTTGTACACGGAATCCAGTAGCCTTTCTAGGGAGCTAACAGCTTCCCTGGTGTCGATTTCCACACTTCTCTGCGTGAGAAGGTTCAAAAGAGTGTCACTGGCCAACTCTGACCAGCGGTAATAACTCTCCGGGTGGTCCTGGGAGAGCGACAGGACGCATGACACTAGATCTAATACCTGGAAAGAAATATTACAGTGGACAAGAATAAGCTGAAATGGTGACAAGTATTTAAAATAATATTGACAATGAATGCTCGATGAAATTCATGAATTGATCAATTCATTTAAACTATGTTTTTTTTCTTTTTAGACGTTAAGTACTAACATAAACTTAAGTTGTAAGTTGTATTACAATCTGTTAATGAACTTAAGATTTCTATATTTAACTAAATAAATAGTGTATATTTTTATATAATTTAAAAAAAATCTTTAGTTCAATTTCACATGCTGTTAAGTGGCATTGACAAGATAGACCGACGATCTGACGAGAATCGCGGGAATCCGCTGGATGCTAGCAACGCGGGATCGATCGACGTGGAAATCTTTGTGGGAGGCCTATGTCCAGCAGTGGGCGTCTATCGGCTGATGATGATGATGATAAGTGGTATTGACTTATAAAGCATCAATACTCTAGACTTGGGCGCCTTGCACTCGGTGTTGTGTGAACCAAAGTCTGGTGCAGCACAGGATATTTTTGATATGTTGTAACCACAGTATTAGCACCCGTTTATTTTTTTTGTTATCATCTTATGAGTCAACGGCGCTGACATATTCATAAGAGATAAATGCCTCCAAAAAAAAAGAGAATAAAAAAAATTGACATAAGTTTACACCCAGGCAGGTTCACAATACGAAGATGGATGTTAGCCAGGTGTGTTCAAAAACTCTACTACGCGCAATTTGGGTAAACTTAATAAAATTATCACGATTTTGACTTTAAGAAACACGATCCAACTTCGTATTCATTTATTATTAAAATCTTTCAATAAAGTGGTAGATGTGGTCCTGACAACAAGCTCGAAACGATAATATTACCTGCCAACACTTACTTTGTGCTGATGCATAGTTTTTTGCAGCATGTAGAAGAGAACTTCGCGCGTCGCTTGCGCCTCTTGCTGCTGCGCACGGCCCAGCACACTGCTTCCTGAAGATAAGTATATTTTTTACGTGGTAAGTATTTAAGTGTAAGTAGCAAAATGTTTAACTGCTGGTAAAACAGTTAATTGTCTTACATTTAACTTTTTGTTTTACTTTCGAACTGTATTTTAACGTTAATACACACTACACATACATTTTGATCATTAGTTGCTATCAGCATCACGAAATTGAGCTTCACAACATGGGGCTCTGGCATTAAACTACGTTGTACTAGGTAAGGACTGGGCCCACATCGACACAGAGACATTGAAAGTGATCGTTTTTACACTTACCTCCCATGTTACTGAAGACCCTCACGGCCACAGGTTCTAAGCCCGCTATGCACTCCGCATGCGCGCCCGACGCCATTAGACCATCGCAGAGCTGTATCAGCTGTGGAATGAGAGTAAATACTGACATTATTATTTTAATGTTTTTGCAGAGGTACAGCTAGCTGCTCAGTCTCAATATGCAGAGCATGGCAGTGAGACAATTTAACAGCATCAGTGTTCCCAAATGCGACGTTAATCATCCTATGAATGAAGGGAAGAAATATAAGATAGCTCTAAATGTGTTTTCTTTTTAATAACATACCTTGGGTATCTCTATTAACTGCTTTGTATGATGTTTGGACGAAGACAACTGGACTAGAAACAGCAAAATGCTGTTCACCAGCATACAGCAGTTCCTAAAAATATAGAATGATAAGTTTTTTTATGTACATCAACCTAAAAACTACTAACGACTACCAGACATAGTAATGCAATTATAGCATACTACCTAAACTCTTCAATGCCAAGACCCTGAAATCTAATCAGTGACCTCTGTGATTCTAAGCAAGAGTATACACAAATGTTCAGTTTTATTAGCTTTTTTCTTGGTTCTGTGGTGCACATTGCGTGCCTAAAATATACTGACTAATATACAATAGAAAATTTCAGGAAAGGGAGCCCAACCACCAGTAAATAATGAAAAAGAATTTAATCACAATTATTACTCACGGTATCTCATGCTGCTCAATAAAATCAAGCTGTTTCATGAGGAATCCAATGAAGATCTGGTCGCTGTCCAGCATGCAGTAATTGACTCTCAATGCCAAAAGTTGGTTCAACAGAGAAAGCACCTCGCATTGTAGCGGTATATCATTTTGCATGGTGTAACTCTAAAAAATGTAATGTGAAATTATTGTGCGCCTGAAAAACGAGAGTTCGGTGCGAACTGGTCTTGAGCTTTCGATGATAAAGAATGTCGAGAGAAGATCAATGGAAACTGAGATACTGCATAAAGATATCTTAACTGTGAGTCTCCTCTTTGGCGATTGGGATTAACATAATAATGCCATACCTTCAAAGCCTGTATAACAACGGGCTCGAACAGCCGGATATACCTCTCCAACTCTTTCTTATTAGTGCTCCATTTCCTGTCGATTTTGTTCTTTGAAAAATTCTCCAAAGCTATTAAAATTTGCCTCTCGATAACCATCCTCGGATTCTTGCTGTCCAGAGAAAGTTTCTGACTAGAGTTTGAGCAAACGCTGCTTCTTCTAGAGTCCTCTGCGCTCTGGACCTGGTTCACTAACATCACATGCTGGTGAAAACTGGTTTTAACCCGTTCGCTTTTACTGTCCGATATGGTCATGTAATCACTGTACTGGTTAATCATATTCGTACCGAAAAGACACTTCAGAAGTTGCGTAATGCAGTAGACTGTCAAATCTGGACATAGGGGCATTATCACTTTCAAGTAGAACAGTATCTCTTCAGTGACATAGCCAAACTCTTTTTCCGTAGCAAGCTCCAATTGTATTGCAAGACAGTGCAGCACCGTAGCAACAAATTCATAAAAAATGCTGCTCTTAGGATCTAAATTGATCTACAAAATAAAATGTTTAATTTATTACATTTCATTTTTTATACATGGACTTTGCAGTTACTGAGTTAATGCATTTTACCACTACAGACTTAACCCCTACTTAACACCAGGTAGGATCATAGTCAAGCACTGCACTATTTAATTTGAAAAAAAGGCCACTGTTCACTGATAAGGTAGCAAGCCGTTTGGACATTTACAATAGCTAGCACCATAATGTTATGGGTAGGCATAATATTTACATCAGGTGAACAATCTGTTCAGTGACAATGAGGCTGTGGGTGGTGAACTTAGAATAATTAGCTAAGATATTTCTCAAAAACCTACAATTAACTAAACCCGCCAACATGTGGTCTTTGGCGGCCTCCACATTGAAAGGGTTAGACATTGCACCACAAAAGAAGTTTTGTAAAATTTAAATGATTAAGAAATAAAAACCAACCTTATAGTTAGAATACATAGACCTCAGATTTTCATACAATTTCATATAAAAGGGCTCATTACAGAAATGTCCCACAAAGTTGACTTTTAGACTAGTAGTGGGGATGGGCACTTTTTTCCTCAAGGAACCTTTCTCGTCCACATCCTGCGGTGTGTTAGTTTTCCTTGCTGTGGGATCTAGAAAGTGCAATAGAGTGTTTGTCATATAAAACGAAAGATGTTTTGTATTAATAACCTAGTAATTTCACTATCTAAACACCATTCAAATTGGACCATAGTAATGTTTGACAGCAAGTGTTGTGGTGATATCTACATAAAAGACCTTTTGCAACAGTCCCCCCAGTTCCAATAAATATAATTGTATAAATCTTTAAGTAAAAATCTTCATACCTTGAGTTTTCCTTCGTACAGGACTTCCCGGCAAAGCGATACCGCTTTTGTTCAAATGTACGTTAGGGTTTACTTCCTCTATCAGATGAACCAATACATTTAGCATTTTTAAAGTGACCTGAAGGAACTTCTCTGCCAGGCTGGCTATCTTTTCGTTCTCCAAATGTTGCCATTTCTCAGTAATATTCTGATAGTCCCTCTCGAAAATATCTCTATTAGATGTTTTGTGACGCATCAGGTTGTGGATTTCGACTAAAAACAATATTTCTATAGATCTTGTAGGACTTTCACTTGATGTCGCCTTTCATAATTGGAGATTCAGCACAATAGGCCTGATGAATTCAAACTTTTACTTAATACTGCTATCAATTACCTGGATAGATCATACAGCACAAGTTCAGCAGTATACTCCTTGTTGGTACAGTACCATTGCAATAGTCCAGGTTGTCCAGGCAATAACTTAGGATGCCCTGCTCTGTGTAAGTTTCCTTGTGCTTCCATGTCGACCAGCGTCTACACACGGCTTGAAGTGCTTCTAAAAGTCCTTGCTGTGAAATTACTTTTATCTTAACAATGAACACATGAGGTATGTAGAATATTTTCAACTGTCATCAAGAACATGGGAGACATAGAACTGAATGTCTCTTTAAAGCTTGTGATTTCACCAGTTACATTACCATTCAAGCTCATACACAGTTATATTTGCAAACTGCAATTTTACAGCAAAGAGATGTCATACTAACCATTCTGATAGACCTCAAGGATCTTACCACTGCATATTAAAAGCAGCACAAGATATAGATCAGTGTAGTGATCTTTTTGGGAGGCTGTCATCCTGCAGATAAATTTTGTCAGCATTTGATGATGAAGAATATAATTGAAATACTTACAAAATAGAATTTGCAATTGGACGAAAGTAGTCTCTGCACCAAATGGCCTACAACCATAGATAAACCATAGCAATCCCTTAATGTTTCACCTTCAATCATTTGTTTGGGCATATCACTGTAGAAGTAAATTTTTCTGACTAGATCCAAAGAATAACCATGATGGTCAAAGTTAAAAGTTTCGCTTTGCTCCCTAGCCGCCTCTGCCATCATGGTGGTCGGTGTCTCACGCCTCGAAGGATATATCTTGGGTACAATGCTGGAAATTTAAAAACTGCTGATTAGAACTTGGCACAGAAAATTTGACAATATGATGGTACTCTGCTGCAATGCTTTAGAAGGTTTTCCACAACAGAGTCCTAACACCTATTTAATGGTGATTTGTATGTATAGCTGCTCCTTAGCCGTGTGACTGGCAGTAATATAAAATTAGACTTGAAATTTGTCTGAAATATTCCTTGAGAGCAACCGAAAATGATTTTCTATAACAAACGTTATTATAGCAACCACATATCATCATCATTAGCCGATAGATGTCTGCTGAAGGACATAAGCGTCCTTCAATAATCTCCACTTCAATTAGTCCTGCACTGCAGTCAGCATAGTCTCCGGCACCGCGGGGCATTAGGGCTCATCGTCTGTGGCGATTCATATGAGGGGATTTAGGAATAAAATGGTTAAGGATCTATGAAATTCAAAAAATAAATGTTCCTTTGTCACAATATATTCAGTGGTTTATACGTGATTAACAAATAAAAGTAATCCCTATATATATAAGTAAATATGTTCATATTAAGTACTCACTTCGCGATCGTTTGAGCCGCTGCACTCCTGACCTTTTGGTCCTGATCCGCCAGAAGACGGAACAGGGTGTCCATAATCTGCTTACTCCTTGTATAGTACTCTGGACAGAGCATGAATAATCTAAAAATAATATATTCTAAAGTTAATGTCATATTGGTATGTACGCTTGCATTATGTAATATGAAGGTGCCTGGTTCAATTCCGCGACCACGTCCTAGTTACCTTGTTGGAAGGTTTCTTTGACCCGCCTGGCTAGATGAATAGTATTATTGAGCTAGCCAGGCGGGTCAAAGATTTACAGTATTGTAAATCTTCCACCATAAATGCATTGATATGTTCCAGCTGTTAATATATGATAGCTAGGGTATTCTGGGCTAACACGCTTCATCAGCCATAGTTGTCATTGTCAATTTACACCATGTGAAATTGAGGTCTAGTATTAAACCATTGGAGGTAAAAAATCATTTTTGTGTTAGTTTTTATATTAAATGTTGATGGAGCATTTCAGCTTTTCTTATGGCTGCCTATGGGTAAACCTAAACTAGTACTGTAATATTAAGAATCAATTGATGTGTACAATAATTATAGGTGAAGTGAGAATTATCCAGGCATACACATTTCGTATAGGTCTTGAAAAAATAATTAAATAAGAAATAGCTTACTTGTGATAAGGCAACTTCCCATACAGTTTACAAAGATTGACACGGCACAACCAATAGTTGTTGCTCTCCACGTTAACGAGAGAGTTAAGGGCGCTGATCACTAGAGTCCAATGAACGCTGTTAAGCAGCGCCGCGGACAAGCTGGTGAGCGCTGTCAAGGTGTGGTTCACGGCGGAGTGTATGTCGTCGGAGAGACCCTGTTGAAATAAAAATAAGTTGGACGTAATGAGATCGATATATGTGAAAATTATATAAGAACAGCACTAATTATTCTTATATTATTTTACTATGGTACTATTTTATTCCTCGATGTTAGTGACAAAAAAGACACGTCACTTTATAGCAAGTGATGTGCCCGCTTATAAAAATGTGACACTGATTGAAATATTTCAAAACTTACCTTTAAAATAATATCCATTAGCTTATCCACGCTGAGACAATCAGCAACGTCTCTGGCAACCATAGCGTACCACCTCCACCTATTATAATCACCATGCGACAGATCTAATGCCGCATTCAAATAGTTTCCTATACCGACTCTAACCAGACCTCTAATCTGCGGGTCATTGTGCCTTTCGAGTAACACGAAAGTGTCGCACATGTGCTGAAACTCAAACTCTTTCTCGCTTTCATCTTCCATATCAATCTTTGGACATTTATCTTGACAACAGTCATTGATGACGTCATCAGTCCGTTTTAAAGGCTTCTTTCTGTCATTTTTTTTTTCTAGATCTTTGAGTGCATCCAGATTGTCCAAGTTGGTCGTTGATTCGCCGAAGTGATCGAACTTCATGTCCAGATCTATGCTCGATGATAAAACATCGCCGCTGCTGGACATAGGGTACCCGGAGGATATTGGATCATTACTCCCAGTCATGTTGGAGTTCGACGTAAAGTTGCTGTTTGTCATGTTCGGATTCGTGCTGTCAGCACTTATTCCGCTAGCCGCCAAGTCCATCTTCGCGAGCAGTTTACTGTCGAGGACATTCGATTGAGTGTCTTTCGAACTCTTTCGTTCAGGGCTTTCAGTTTTGTCAGCGGACTTTTTAGACGCCTGCTGCTGTGAATGCGTGTTAGTCTGACTATCTGTGCTCTTGTTTGACAGCTCTTGGCTGGTTGACTCTGTTATTGAATCCTGGTAACATATATTTCTCTCCAAAATAAATTCATTTACATTATCTTGACAAAAATCAACACCTTCTGAAGATCCTAAAAAAAAAACATTTAATAAAGTTTTATTTCTAATATTACAGCATCATTAAAAATTAGACAGCATAAGAAATTTAAATTACCTGAATAGTTCTGTAATTTCATATCAGCATCCTTGTCTAAATACATGGTCATCACTTGAGGATAGATCCGGACTATCTCCGAAAGACAGTTCAACGCCGATGCTTTAACTGAAACTCTAACTGACCTATAAAAATATTTAAATTATATTTATCAAGCCCAAAAATTTTATGACAAGATTTAATATCTGATTTTGAACAGATGATCTTTGTATCGACAATAGCCTAACAATTGATCTCAATTTTACATGATACAATGTGATGGTTAAGCGCTTTTGCAAAGCATACTCCAGCTCTACTATTTTAACAGTCAGAACACAGCAATGCTCTCCATTCATGATAGTGTTGTTGATAATAATGATGATGGTATGACTTGTTTTTAATATTATTTCTATCACCGAAAACACGCTCCTACAGAAAGTGGAAGAAAAGATTTAACAATATAAAGGTGTGGCCCCAAGTTTAAGTCCAACCTTATATATATAGATAAGTTATCTCAATCAGAAGGCCAAAGCTAAGTTTTTAAAGTAGCATTTCATGATGATAATTTATCTTTAATAAAGAAAATACTACCATCACAACATACCTATCAGGTATGATTCCTCCTTTATTTCCTGTGAGAAGAAACTTAGATGCCAGTAATCGTGTACAATACTTCAGTACAACATCATCCTCTGTAGACAATCCAATATTAATCTGAAAAAAAATATAAACTTAAAACACAAAGCAAGATTATTAATAAAATCAGCTTAAACCTTTTGTCTTAGAAAAGCTTTAAATATTTTTAACTGCTTTAGTGGTGGAATGGATGACCACATGGTTTGTAACACGGAGATTCTTTATTGAATTCTTGGACCATCCAGTGTAGAGATAGGTGATGGTTATAACCCATTATTTTTTTAAACCATGTAAATCAGACAACAAGATTGCTGTTATAGCTGTCATCAACATATGATATGCTGAATTTCTGGGCGACCATGGTTTATAATTCAAAGTTAAATTTTAACTTAATAACATATGTACCTAGCATCAAATATTGGCCCAGTGATGATAAAAAAAAGCCAGATAGATCCTCTTTTATTCAAATAATTCCCAATTTATACGCTTGCCATGATAATATTGCGCCACGGTTCTCTAAATAGAATTGTGTAAGTTGTTGCATTTGTCTCTCATTTAAAACACATCAAATTTGATAAAATAGCGTACCTTAAGACCATTATCATGTGTTAAATTATTGTCGAATTCACAATGATCAGTCTCTTCTATTTCCTCCAACTTTTCTGTAAGATGTTTTGACAGCTCTTCTGCATCAGGTATTTTCATTGCTCTATCACTTACTGGCGAATCAGGTGTCTGTTCATTAATACAAATAAAAATACATATTTGATGATCTCTTATTAGTGGTCTGTGTTGCGGAAGAATTTCAAAGTAGGTTCCAGCACTTACTACTTGGCATTAATACAGTATTGTGATAACCAAACTGTAGATGAAGGATGTCTTAGCTAGGGAAATTATTAGAATGAGATATGACGTCTGAAATCTCTAGGTGACAAGCAGAAGTTGGTTTGTAATCTTAACTAACATCACATTGTTATGAGCACTTGAATACTTACCTACCATCAGGTGAAATTTTCGTTCTTCTTATTGTTTCGTCGAAATAGAAATTTTATTCTTGAAGTGGTTATACGAAAAGAATCTAAGGTGAGGGATAACTTTCCACAAGTAAGTAGTAAGAGATAATAGAATGTTTACACTACATAACTTGTGATCTCATTGTCTTTGTCTCTTACGTCAATAATTTTAAAATGAGCGATCTTTAAATTAAGAATATGGTAATATTTGCATATTGGTAACTACATAGGAGAGTCCAAACAAATATTACATAAAATAACACTTACAGGTAGTATCTGAAAATATTACCTGTATTGTGAGATCTTCGACACTGAGACTAGGTGTGGTCAACTGCAACAAGCTGCCCAACTGCAGAGCCCCACTGAACATTAGTTCTGTTTCCCGTGGCTCCGTAAGCGGACTTGGAGCAGTGCGCGTCGATATCGCACTCACTGAACCTGATAAAAAAAATTATTACATGAATGCAATATACTTTGATGAATAAACATCCATTGCTAGACATAGGCTTCCAGCAACGTTTTCATTACTTACTAATATTCCTACGGTGTCCCTTCTCACTCTGTCGCTCATCGAGACAAATCAATCTAGGATGTCTATCCAGTAAAGCTTTTTTCTGCTCGCCACTTGCTTTAGACAGAAGAACGGACAGACACTCCATCACTGCATTTTGCACATTATGTTCTGTCGTTGTCAGCTCTAAATAGTGAATGCATAATTGATATAACTGAAAAATTAACAATATTTGGTTTAAATTATTAGTTATAATAGACAAGTTAATAACGAGAATTTACAAAGGTAGTTATTTTACCATTTTTAACTACATAGTAACACCGACAAGGTAAAATTGATATATGGAAGACTCTTTTGGTCACCATTAGATGATACTTCAAGAGGAAAAATGTGTGATTAGTTTAAGATCAGCTTTAACACCAAACTTTTAGTTGCAATTGTTTATCCCTCTTACACATTTTTCAAGCCCTTAGATATTATAAGAATATGTGCTTAAATTATTATAATTGGAATAAACTTTGTGTTAACATTATATAAATACAAACCTCCAAAAAATCCTGTACAGTAAACAAGTCATTGTCTGAGAACTTCTCCATATCATTAATCTGGAACATGGCTTTGATAACGCAAAACCAACCAATAACAATTGTATCGCTAGCTGCTATCGGCCATAGATGTTCTGAAAATATGAAAACGCCATGGTAAATGAAGAAAATTTAGATGAATAGTAATTATTCTTAAGGTAGGATATACAATTGTCTACGCAAGGGCAATAGCCAACTGTTATTAACACTGTGGTCCTGGTTTTGTCATTGGGCCCCACATTGTGTAGTTTGCTTGCTAGTATGATTTTTTCACAGCTAATGCCCAATCCACTACCATGCTGTGGTCTGGGTGCTTATTCTGTAGAAAATACCTTAAACTGCCTTGGAACCTGAACCATCATGACTTTCGAGTACTTCTAAACATTTTATTTATGCCCCTGGACAACAATTTAGTTATAAAAGAAAATTAAATATTAAAGGTAAGCCTAATTTCGATTCTTACCAAAAACTCGACTAAGTATGTTAGTCAGTAAAGGTTCCCTGTGCGAAGTGAGATGAGCAATGCATGTTGCTACACCACGCCTCACCGACGCCTCTGAACAGTCCACATGTGACAATAATGCTTTTGACAACTCTAAAAATCATAATTCAAGTGGTTACATAGTTGTTATAGATGCAGTAAATAATTATTAAAATTGATTGCACATTATATGTGTTACGGTGAAACACCAAAATCTGGAGAATGTCGACATTCACATAGTCGCTTGGTGTATGTCCCAATATTTGCTAAATACCCTTATTTCTGACATTCACCTGTGACTGTCGACATTCACCATGCACTAATGGTGAATGTTGAACATGTCCAGGATTTATATTTTTTTCTTCGTAATTCAGTCGCGATAAATTTTACGCCTCTTTTTTTGAGAGGAATAAGAAAGTACTAAAAACACACAGTACTTTCAAAATGGGAAAGGAAAATAATAAAAGTAAAAAACTTACTAACCTAACCTAACAAAAAAAAACCTATCCTAACAGCCAGTCGCCTCTTTATCGGCTCCTCTCTCTTCTACCTCCACCAGAGCATATCTGTGATTGTTGACACACCAGTGAGGGTCCGAATGTACAAGAATGTAA
Organism: Ornithoptera priamus; assembly: GCA_029034505.1. Taxonomy (NCBI): domain Eukaryota; kingdom Metazoa; phylum Arthropoda; class Insecta; order Lepidoptera; family Papilionidae; genus Ornithoptera; species Ornithoptera priamus. The sequence continues at coordinate 206,024 of JARDWD010000517.1, read as the reverse complement.
TGAAATATTTGATCTTTCACCAACATATTTGTTATTTGTTGACATTCACTGGTGAATGTAGACATTCTCTGATTTCGGTCTTTCATGGTAACATATACAACAAAAGAGGTTTGCTTGTGATCAGGGGCTAAAGTCTTGCTTGTTCACTAAAATGGAAGTCCCTAGTTTGAGTTCATGGCCACATGTTGTGGGGTTTTTGATGAATGGGTTGTAGAAAACTTGCATTGCTAGCTACCACTCCCATATTGTAAACCTTTTGTAATAACATTGTTGTGTATCATCTGTCCAACATATGCAAACTGGAATCTTCTGAATAAACATGCTTTATTCTTACTAGTAACTTAACACAATACAATATTAAAAGAAAGTTTTACATAATATCTTGGAAATAAAATTACCAGAAATTTCTTCATCTGTAGTGTATTCAGCTAATGCATTTAAAATGCGCGGTAAATTCGACTCTAAAGCTTCTACTATAAGTTGTATTTCCATTGTTTGTCGCACTATTTGGCTCAGCTTTGGGAATAATGTTTGTGCCTGTGTCCTTATTTTGCCCACACCTGGACGTAACCAGCAGTCGCCCAGGCATATTCTTGACAGTGCTGCTCTTATCCATCTGCAAGATATACCAGTCTCTACTAATTATAATTATACAGATTAAAATTTAAAAGATATTTTCAAAAAACATCATTGTCTTTTGAAATTATCTTTTATCCCAAAATATTCACAAATTGCTATTTAATCAAAACTAAAGATCTTTAGTAATGAACCAAATCTAAATGTTTCATGTTTCTTTAAAATTACTTAACTTATTGGTAGTTAGAATTATTATTTTATAAAATATGGTTTATAATAACAACTCTAGTGTCCCAAGCAAATGAAAATAGAACAAGTAACCTAGCCATTGTTGAAAGGACCTGCGAGTTCATTAATTCTAATTGCAAAGTTTAACAACTTCCCTAAAAATATAACACAAATTTAATAAATTTTTGATACATTAACATGAAAATTATTAGATCCTTACATATGAAATTGGCAATTTGTATGGGAGTGAGTACAGCATATACAATTCACTCTAAAAAGTAAACTGAGTAAAATAGGAATAAAAAGTAAAGATAACAATATAATGGCAGAAGGAAGTCTCTGCTATGATATAAATCTGTAATATTATGTAAAAAAAAGTGTTTTCTTCTGATATTTACCTTGCACTTTTGTTAAGATCTATTTGATTCTGTAGTATTATGTTTGTTTTGTAAGAGTGAAAGGCGAAACCGCCGGCCACTGCACGATTTAATGCTTCATCTCCAACAAGACGTACTTCAGCCTATAAGAACACATTATTTAATGAACAATTATATTAATAACCACTAGGTTATAAGGAACGTAAAAAATACTAATTTACTTACACTATCATTGCTAGCCAGAGACAACAAAGTGGGAACGGCTGAATGCAAAAGGTTTGCATAATGTCTAGCACAGTTTGGACGACTGCCCAAAGCACCTAAGCATCGGCCGAGTGTACCGGCCGAGGTCTGAATCTCATGTCCCCTAAAAGCATAAAACATTAACATACCATTTACGATACTACGATATTCTACTCAGGCGGAACATTCTTAAACTTACTTTGAATTTCCTTCCGCACTCTTTAGAAATTCTAACGACTTTTCTGCCTTTTCTAAAATATTCATGACTCTTTACTTTATGAAAACGTCAAAAAACGCACAATATTAGCATGATTATCAGGTATTTGAAACGAAAACACGAATATCAGTTGCAGAACTGCAACAAACAAACGATAGGAAAATCAATTGATTTGACGTTAGTGACTTGCGTCAAAAAATTCATCAATGTTTTAAAATTATTGTGCAAAATTATTTATAATTGATAAATTTTAGAACCAATTATATTAAAATTCTTAAAGTTATACAATACTTCAATGAAATGAGGAATTGTCAATTTTTTTCAAAAAGTTTTCTGTATGAAAAACTCTATTGACTACCTAAAAACTATTATAAAATATGCGCCATTAATTATACAAGCTCCTGATTTATAAACATTTAAGTGATCATTAATTAATTCTGTTAATCAGTTCATGAATGAAAATTTTACAAAGGAAAATAAATATCATAAAACATTCGTTTTTGAATTTATCTTGACATTATTTTTGATAAGATTGAAACACATTTTTGCCTCTAACTTCGACCATAGTACAGTTGATTGCAACTCTACTTATTAAAAAGCAAAGTAATACATTGGCTCAATAGATGTTATTATTTGACTTTATCTGAATTCACTAAAAAAATATTTTATTATTGATAATTTTCAAGTCTCTTACTTTATCTTATTAAATATATTATGTCAGAACAGGGAGATCAAGAAATTGACGTTATGCACGGATTGAAAACGGTATTAGCTCAAATAGAGTTGGCTATATCTAAAAGAAGCAAAGTAAGTTATTAGCTTGTTTCTCTGAATAAATCATAAAAAAAATTGTAAATCTGCAGCTTTAAGTAACGTACACTAACATACTAAAAGGATAGTGGATTCGCAAAGAACTATATATATGAAAAGTATTCTATATTTCTATTGGTGTTTAAAAATGTTCGTAAAAGTTTGGATAAATAAATAAGTAAAATAAGTAATTTTCTTTGTGCAGTGTAGGCAGTGGATGGCAAGCATTATTAAAGGTTGTGTAAAACGATAGTGTCTAATTAATTTGTAATTGCCCAAAAAACCATCAGCAAATTGCACCACTTGTACATAATGCTATACCTTATATACATAATTTGTATTATCACATTTTTTTTACCAAAAAATGCTTAGATTTAATTAAACAAAATTGTCAAGATTTTCTTTATTGTAAATGTGGTGAAATCCATACAATTTAGTTTTATTAAATCTTTAGTATTCACAATAAAATGTTTAGACAAAATGTAATAAAACCACTTAACTTTTAAATCATCATCATCAGCCGATAGACATCCACTGCTGGACATAGGCCTCCCCCAAGTGCACTACATCAATTGATCCTATGTTGCTCGCATCTAGTAGGTACCCTATGGTGTGAGGAACACAGAGAAATTGGAGGTATCACTTTTTTATATTTTTTACAAATAAAATTACTGTGCAGTAGTGCAAACAAAACCTATTCCAATAAGGTTAAAATTATAAGAGTAATTATTATTTAATCTTTGTTACATACAAATTAGATAACATATTTTTTCAATCACTTATTTTATATACATTTACAGGATCTTCCACAAGTTGTTCCAAGATTAGTAGCCGTTTCAAAAATAAAACCACCTGCTTTAATTATTCAGGCTTATGAGGCTGGACAAAGACATTTTGGGGAAAACTATGTCAATGAACTGGCTGATAAAGCTAGTAATTCTCTTATATTAGAAAAATGTAAAGAGATAAAATGGCATTTTATTGGACACTTACAAACAAACAAAATAAATAAATTGCTTTCTTCCCCTGGGTTATTTATGGTGGAAACTGTTGATTCTGACAAACTGGCTGATAATTTGAATAAGCAGTGGCTGAAATATAGAAAGGACAATGAAAAATTAAAAGTAATGGTGCAGGTTAATACCAGCGGAGAAGACGGTAATATAAACATAATGTACACAATCTTTAAAAAATCATCCATGAAAATATAATATTTAAGCTAAAGAGTTGGTTCAATGTAGAATATAGGTCATTCTTTTAGAATATCTCAAAATTTTACACTGAAAATTGATCATTGGCTGCTATTAGTTATTAAATACTATTTATTTGTTATGATTAAAATTATTTTTAATACTTAATTGTTATAAAATTTTTACAGCAAAAAATGGTGTAGAACCAACAAACACATGTAAGCTTGTAGAACATGTGTTGGAGAATTGTCCAAATCTTGAGTTCATTGGGCTTATGACAATTGGCCAATATGATTATGATATGTCAAAAGGCCCTAATCCAGACTTTGTAACACTGGCAAAATGTCGAGAAGAGGTTTGTCAAAAATTTGATTTGGACATAAAAAATGTGGAATTGTCTATGGGAATGTCCACCGACTTTGTACATGCTGTAAGTATTTTTTTACATATTAACTTAAAAGACAATGTCACAATTGAATAATTACTTTACTGGTGGTAAATCTCCGTTGCCAGGAACTGTCTAAGTGGGTACCACAACAGCACCTATTTATGCCACAAATAGTGTGTAAACATTACTGTTCCGGTTTGAAGGGTGCTGTACCTAGTGTAATTACTAGGGTAATGAGGTTAGACATCTTATGTCTAAGGAGATGAGCGCAATGTGGTGTAGTGTATACCATCCTAACAAGCACTGCGATGTTATGGTGACATTGCTTATTTGTATAAAAATTGTTTACTTACAAAATATTAAGTTCTGGTAAGATAACATGGGATAAGATGGTAAGTTAGGGGAGTTTGAATGATGGTAGGATTTTAAAAACTATATGGGTAACCTCTATTCTTATACATTAAATTTAGTGCTATGACAGGTTTGTTTCATTCTCGCTGTTAAGATACAAAACCCAGTGTATTCAAGTGTCGTCATCATCAGTCATTAGATATTCACAGCTGGACATAGGCCTCTCCTAAAGATACTCACATTGATTGGTCCTGCATTATCGGCATCACTGGACACTAAGGGCTGACCTTTGTAGGGGTTAATATGGATTGATATACATTCTAAGTGTACCTCACGATATTCATCTTCATTGTCACTTAACATCTTGTGAAATTGAAGACAAATTTTAGCTCTTCATCTACAATGTTTCAGATTGAAGTTGGTGCAACAACTGTGCGAGTTGGATCAAACATTTTTGGAGCTAGACCTGCAAAACATTAAAAACATTATATATTAATTAAAATCAAAGTCTTCCTAATTAATAATAATTTAAGCTTAAGAAGTTGTTATGTTAATTTTATTAATTACAAACTAGTTAACTTGTTATTAATGTTTGTTAATTAAGGGATAAGAAGAAACTAAATAAACTCCATTGTTCTTGATATTGATGGATATTTTACGCATAAGAAAGATTATCCATATAGTTGAAATCACTTAGTTTTAGTTTTATGCTGTAAATATTGTTAAACAAATCTACTCTTAACTAATTTAATATATCACCAGCGCAGTACACGATAACGCCGAGATCCATCCTCACCATGTTGACAACTGGCCATCAAGTCCGTTTCAAGCGCAACTTTTTACCACATACTACCACTTTGAGGAATTAATTGTCGCCAGCGGTATTTCCAAACCAATACGATATGGGGGCCTTCAACAAAAGAGCGTATTATCCATTTAAAGGTCGGCACCGCAGCCGGCGATCCCTCTGCTGTTGCAACTATCCATGGGCGTCAGTGATCACTTGCCATCAGGTGAAATTTTAGCTCCTTTGCCCACTCTTTCTATAGAAAGAAATATATAATTACGGCACTGCATTGATATATAACTGATACAGGTATACAAGTGAGAAATGATTATTTTTTTGTTAAAAATTTAGATCAGTGATGATGAACATTTGTACAAGTGTACCAGAAAATATCCACATTGCTCTATTATAACATTACAGTAACTAAAGGTGATGTGATATTATAGTGGCCATTTTAACTGGTTCATACTTGTTTAAATTTGCTGAATATTTTTAAGGTCTGATAAAGTAATAATTTTGTGTTAACTATATGTATGTTGTGGGTAGTGTGGTACATAGGTGTAGATAGTGGGTTACGTAGGTGTCTCAAAGTACGGAGGTGCGGAGTCTGGATAAATGATAACGTACTCTGTAATATTTTTATAATGAGCAGAGCATGTTACAAAGTAAAACACATTTACGAAGATCTAGAGATATCTTCATGAAGGAAACTTGTTTACTTGATATGCTTACGAATATCCAGACTATATATAAATATAGATAAGATAACTTACAGACGAATGTAAACAAAACAAGTCAATGTATTAATATGTACGAATTATGCGTTTTGGTAAATAACGCGATCTTTGTTTGTGGTGACGCCATCTGTTGTTTAAAAGCTTGTACATTTAATTTTCTCGACAAACTTCGGAAAATCAAATTTTCTCTTTATTTTATTAACTGCTAAAAAGATTAAATATTTTGATCTTAATACCTGTGAATATTAATTTGTTAACATCTGGATTTAGACAACCTTTACAGTTTATTTTATATCTTTCTATATAGTGAGTTATGCAATTTCCGTGCATCATCAGCCGATAGACGTCCACTGCTGGACATAGGCATGAAAAATTATTTTTTTTCATTTTTGTGTTAATATTGGTTGATACGAATTTAACCGCCTTATGAGTTTTTACTAGTGGAAAGTCTCTCGAGACTATACAAGTCGCCTACGCATTCGCAACGACGCCGCGACCTCGCCAGCGCCGCAGAGTAGCTCATCTCGGGATGAATGACCCATTTTTCACCTCTGTAAGGGCACATTGAAACAAACAGCGCGCATACAATCGAGGTGAGCTCACCTGGAGTGGCCGGCCTTATACCTCGGGCAGACCAGATAGATTCCTTTTAGCATCCACGTGTTCCTTGGGTAACCAAGCCACGACTACCGAGCCCTACCGTCACGACAGGACGGTAACCTGTTCGGAGGGATATTTATATCATCCTAACAAGCGCAACATGTAGACGGGAGACTATTACGTGTACGCTCTGCTTATCTTAAAAAAAAATTAGTATTTTTTGAAACCCATACTATTATATACTAAATGCATGAGATTTTAAAGATCTATATGAAGTTTACTTTTATTTGTACTTTACAAAATTAATTAAGTAATATTAATTTATAGATTTTCTTTAATCATATAATATAATCTGTTTAAAGTGATACTTTGATGGCCATAGACAATAACCATAAATACTACGACTGTGGGAAGGGATATGTGTCAACTGTTAATACAGAAGTTATGTTGACTTTTGTTTATGTGTCATTTCGGTAGAGTTGGCGTGTATCGTAAAAGTTTATAGATCCGTGTTGTTTAAATAATTATTTGAAAATTGTTATTACTTTAAACATCTATAACGATTGAAGTGATGATAATATCGGAATATTATAAAGTGGAGTGCATTTACTTTGTGCAAAGAAAAAGCAATGTCCTGGTAGGAACTACGGCAAGGTCGTGCTACTCCACAGGTACGAAACCGGAACCTTAAAAAGTTTTCAAAATATGTATTTAATGTTATTATTATTAATAGTGTTATTTTTATTATCGAATAATTTTTATATCGCTTTATTGGCAGAATTTTCATTGATTTTATTTTATTTTATTGACAGTAGACTAAACCAATGATTATTTAATTCACAAGAAAATGGTCAACTACATAATCGAAATTTTACGTAGTAGGTTTTAGATAATTTTTAAGTACGAAAAATTGCAAGTATTATCTATCTATATTTAATATTTATAAACAGAGTTATTTATCATAATGTAAGTTGTTTATTATATTAGGTTGGGGAAAAAGTTTATTCGCATTTTTTAAGAAAATTCAAAACACAAAGTTTATTTATATTTAACTAAAGTATGTAGGTACTTTGTTTGATATCTTTTTGCCATCTTGTAGGTAGGGGCAAGATCGCATTGCTATAGAAATTTTGGGACTTCTAAGCAAAATACTGCGATAAGTGGTTTTGGCAGTCCTCTCTTGATGTTAACCTGACACTGCCTAAAGAATTCTGAAGAGACCATAACAGGTGGAAATCTGAAGGTGCAAGGTCAGGAATATATGGCGGATGCATTAACACCTCCCAGCCAAACTCTCTTAATTTGTACTGAATGGCTAAAGATGTGTGATGTCTAGCATTATCATGATGAAAAACCACATCCCTTCTGTTGATTCATTCTGGCCGCTTTCTCTCAACTTCTTGCTTTAATCTCATCAGTTGTTTGCAGTAGAGTTTAGAATCGATGATCCTGCCTGGTGGTAACAGCTCATAATGAATAATGCCCCTCCAATCCCACAACACACACAGCACCTTGTTGCGAGTTAAGCCAGGTTTCGCCACAGTTCAGCCAGGTTTCGTCTGTGAAACCTAACCGGCTTTGGACCACGACCTTTTTTGCACGTTCTTGTAGTACGTGATCTACTTTTCATTACCAGTTATCAGCTTCTTCAAAAATGGTTCGGTTTCATTATGTCATCTATGAGATAAAAATTTCAGGATTGAAAACGCTTAAACCAAATTTGTGCTACTCTCACAGACACTGCACTGCACTAACTGTATAAAAATCGCAAATTTTTTTCATGGCTTTCATTGCATTTTTTACCTTTTTTATAGTAAAATTTTAAAATGTATCGAATTTTTTCATTTGATTTGCTCATCTTGACAGTATGAACAACAAATGAAAATCACACATTTTCCTAATTTGAATTTGGAATTATGTTCTTTAAAATTTAAACTTTCAATGACACCAAAACCAGCCAGATACAAATTGTATAGCCAAAGAAATTTTATTACAAGTTCATACATACTATAATGCGAAAAGACTTTTTCCCCAACCTAATATTTACCTTTTTTATATGGCGGGAAGCAAGCATAATATAATTCCCTGTAGAATATAGCTGTTATCTATTTTTACATTTATATTTCTTTAAGAAAATAAATCTTTATTACACTTTTTGTACTTCGATTTTGTTACTGATAAATTCTATTGGTACAAAATGATTACAAATATCTAAATTAGAGTAAAAATTATCTAAATTTACCATCAACTGTAAAAATGATTATTATTTCAATTATTTATGGCACAACATGCTGGTAATGTATAAGAACATAATTAATGTTTCACATCCATCTGAATCTCATTGATGTCTACTATTATGCAAAAGGCTACTATTAATATTCACTTCAATACTTAACCTTGAGTGTGAAGCTATTGAAAGATCTTCCAAATATCCATATCAATCAGTATAACAATTGTCGTACAGACAAAGACATTTCTATACATGCAAAACAAATTTTCTTGATGACATGTTTTTTTTGTTTTATTGTATATTGAAAATATCAATCAATATGTGGTGTTGTTTGATGAAAAAGGCGCTTCAGCTTTCCTTTGCATGTCAGTGATCTGTTTCGTGTTTATTTACATAATAACATTGGTGAATAACAATGATGAATAGGATTGATACACTACCTTTGTGTGAAAATTTTAAGTATTAATATAACATACATCTGAATTGTTATGGTTTTATTACATCAAAATGTATACTAACTATTATAATCATGTAAGATTACCATTGTCCATTAATGTTATTAATTAGTGAACATCTTTGTCAATATATATACTTGGTTGTTTAAACATGAGTCAATATTTATCGCTTCTTTAAAATGTTATGTAAGTAATCTGACAATATATACAACTTAATTTATTAAGACATGAATTAGAACCTTTTCAAGTCTAGTGTGAACATTCTGTGAATAGATAAGTAATGTATTGCCACATTATGAACATTGTGCTGTGATGTTGTCATCATGTTCTCACTGAGACAATACTGGCGTTTCTTAATAAAGCAATATTCTCTCATATCTCATGTTATATATTTTGTTATAAAATCAAAACTTATAGCTGCAAGTGTTGTAACCGAACATAGTTCACATGTACATCCAAAATAGTGTGTAATTATGTAAAATAAGGAATATTTATATCTATAATTTGCCATTTAAATTTACTGATGATAAAATTTTGCATATCATTATTGTACAGGCATAATTATTACTTTTTATTCTGTCTGTATTCCTTGCTTACCAGAATATTATTTACTTGGTCTTTTATATAATTTTTTAACCAATTTCGTGTTTTAAAAAGTTGGCAGGTTGTTGCAAGTTCATCTAACAATTAGTGGTTCAATAATATTTATCTCTACTTAAAATGAATTTTTGGTTATGAGAGTATGAAAGAGGCTTCTTTTACTGGAATAGCATAGTTAGTGTGCTATATGTACACAAAAGTTCTTTTTTGAGGTTTCATGCCAAGAGGGCTTTATTACTAAGTGTCTGCAGGTGTGTGTTAACTCATGTTACATAATATAGTTATTTACACATTTCAGACTTTTAAGTGTACTTTTCATATTGTTGTTATCTTATCATCATCATCAATAGGTAGACGTCCACTGATGGACAATTGTTGCTATATGAACAAATATTTAATAATAAATAATAAATTTGTTCAGTGTAAATATGTATTCCGTAGTGTTGTGAATAGTTGAACTTTCAGTTAATACATTTTCTATTACCCGACCTCTAGTACTTATTGTTATATGTCCTTGTCATCGGTTATTTTTTGTTGTAATTATTCTTTAAACCAACGCTAGTAATAGTAACTTGTAAAATCTGAATACGGGCATGAATACATTTATGAGTATTTTAATGATGTGGATGTGTATAGGCATAATTCTACAGGTTTTTTTTTGTCAATGCTACCGCTAGTGCAGATTATAAGTAATAAAAGCGACTCGCGCTCTCATAATTATAACGAGCACAACTGAGCCGCTGGTGAACAATTTCTTTTCGCGCTTCTATTTAACATGGGCTCTGCGGGCGGAATTTCACTCGCTTTCTAAAGCGCGACCACGCCATTGTAGGGCCTGACGTTTCTACTTGCTTTTTATGGTTTTTATTATCCTTAATTCTTTAATAACCCTCGCAGTCTAATAATCAATTTTGAACCGCGAAATTATAAACATAATAAGCTGTTCCACAGCACGCTATGCTGACCGTAACAACCCCATCAACTTTGGTGTAGGAGTTTTGTATAAACAATTCTCACCTGACCCATACTTGGCAAAAGTAATTGGAAGACGCTAAAGAAGCTTTGTTAGACTAAAGCATAATTATATACAACACGCATGCATGTTCACACAAACACTTCTAAAATACAATAAGCGAGATTCTAGCACAAGCAGCTTATATGCTTAAAAGAATGCTTTAGCAACGGGTTATAATTATCGTTTCTTTAGATATGGATAGACAACTGGCTGCAATAATCATTTATTTTCATATACCTTCGCATACCTACCGTCGCTGGGGCAAAGACAAATTATGTCGGACTTGTATCGAGTAGAACTCCCATGATGTTTCACCATCGATTTACAGTGTGGCGAAGGGAATGCTTTCGCACATCTTCGTGACCCCACCAGCGCAGCGCTCTCTTTCCACCTCCGTACGGGCGCGCCGGAACATACAGCGCGTCGTCCTCTCAACTCTTTATAGTCACCTGGGCAACGGGTCCCCGCAAATCCACTCACTCGGAGGGTATGGGAGTTAAGAGAGAAAACGCAGCCGACTATCTGCGGCGGATCTGGTCTTAGGTTACGCCGCCAACCATTATACGGCCGCGGAAGATAGGAAGAGCGGCGAAACGCTATACCGACACTCTTCTCCCTCGCTGCAATGTTACCTACCTAAACGTCAGTCAGCAGTCAGCAGTCAGTTTCTCTCGGTTCCGACGCCGCGGCCGCGTAACCGATGCGCGCGGTTCCGATTACGTCGCGCTCTTTGTTTTGTGCTGTAATGTTGTTTTAATCATTTCCCAGCACAAGTCATGTTCTGAAATGATGATTTAAACATTCGAACGTAATATGCTTTTAATATTTGTATATTGATTTACACGACTGAACACCTAAGTGGATTTTATAAACCACCAGCTGTTCCCCGCTCGCCTTGCTGGCGGTGACTCCCTTGCAACTCTCTTTAGAGGTAACATTTCGTAAAATCCGTTCTTAGGTGCCCCCTACTCGACAAAGTGAATATTCCTACCAAATTTCAAGTCTTATGGCTCTAGACATATCGTGATGAGTCTCTACATAGGTACATACTGTTCCGGTTTAAAAAGCGCTGTCTAATGAAATTTTTGGAACTAAGGAAACAAAACCTTATCTCAAGGCCAACAGCGCCAGCGCAATGTGGCGCAGTATATATCATCCTAACTAACGTCACGTCGTTATGGGTGGGTTTCACTTACTATCAGGTGAACGTCTCACTGGCCACGTCGCTTAGTGTAATAAAAAAAAATGTTCACCCTAATATTCGAATATTTATCACGTGTATAATATAGAAGAAACAGGATGTCCTTATTTGCTTTGGTGTGAAGACATCAAGATTTTTAAGACCAATATTACTTCATTTCATATTATACAGATATAGACTTCAGCTCATCGTAATAAAGATCATTTTAGTGCCGCACCTAATCCTTAAGTCTTTAGTTAAAATACTAGTTTTTCCAGACCGGCAGTATTTCTTCGTAATGGGAGTAAGCTTCCCGTCTCACAATACGCCTCGAGATCGCAAACCGCTTCTCGTTGACCTAAAAAGCCTTACACGTAACTTAACGCGTCTGGTTACCGGTAATTCTTGTTACTACTATCATTATGTTTGTGTTATTATAATTATGTTTATAGTAACGTATATCATTCACGTGAGACGTATAGTTATTTTATGACATAATCCTGAAGACGACGACAGTTTATTTTTCTCTCGATTTTTGTTTCTTCCTCGATTTATGTTTTAGAGCAACGACTACAAAGAGAAAGGACTGAACCACGCTGATCGCCAACCTTCACTAGTTGGAGAGGCACTTTAAGAAGAAAAACGTCTCCCAACCGCTTGATCTCAGAGCTGTCGCTTTACGAAATGACTTTTTAAATAAACGATAAAAAGTGATTGTACAGATTCAATTTAGCCAAGAAATTTGATATTTGAGAGGTGATCGTTTCAGTAGTCATCAGCACTTTCAGATACCTTATTACGCAAGAGTGAAAAGCGACCGCAATCGATCACTCGCCAGCCAAGCTTGAATCGAGACATTTTTTCAACGCTGATAACTTAATTGATGCTTAATCCGACTCGAGAGTTACCATCGATTGTACCCGTTTCACCCATGGATTGCTTTCTCATCACGGTTTTGTTATTCAAATGATCTTTAATTTGTCGAGTTGTACTATTTAATGTTTCATATTTACTATTCAGTATGACATGACTAGTAACTAGTTAAGTTACTGCAGTATATACTTTAGTGATTTCATTAATTACAATGGCTTACATCGGAATATAGTAATGCTTGCACAGCATTGTTTGAAGACAAAGCCGCTGCGGTTTTCCACTTCCAGACGGACTATCTTAAAACAGACTTATACTTACATTTTTAAAAATGTTGTATCATCATCATCAGCCGATAGACGTTCACTGCTGAACATAGGCCTATACCAAAGATTTCTACATCGATTGGTCTCGCGTTGCTGGCATTCATTTGGTTCCTGCGATTCTCACCCGACTGTCGGTCCACGTAGTGGGAGGCCTCCCAACACTACGTCTACCAGAACGCAATCGCTACTCGAGGACCTCACTACCCCATCCGCCGTCGGGTCTTTCGAGTAATGTGCCCTGCCCACTCCGATTTAAGTCTAGCAATCTTTTAGGTTATGTCAGTGACCACAGTTCTTCTGCAGATCTCTACATTTCTGATTCGATCGCGTAGAGAAACTCCGAGCATAGCCATAGCCCTCCCCGTTGCCTTTGGGTGACTTTGAATCTTTTTATAAGGCCGATGGTGAGGAGCCACGTTTCGGTTCCGTATGTCAATACTGTCAACACGCACGAGTTGAAGACTTGCTTCAGACACTGCGGTATCCTGCTCCCCTCAAATGAACCCCTAGAAATATGTTGTATGTTGTCTATAAAATTTAGGTTATATTGTAAATACTTGCTTGTTGAATATTACTTATATAATAATTACTTAGAAATCTTGACCTCAAATAAATGCGGATTACGCAAATAACTTAGTCATTCTGAATCTGGACAAGAACTGCAGTTCGCTATGCCCGTTGAAGGTTAGAGCCGCCGCTTAAGTCTGCCGGTTAAATTGAACCGTATCGATAATAGTTACGCGAACGGTTAACCGAGCGTGTGCAATTAAACTGTTACGATAGTGTAGTTAACAGACCTGTACGGGTTCTTTCTCAAGTTCATTCAGCAATTGAGATAGTTACATTTGCTTTAACTTAACGATAAGTGACTCTGGAGGGGAAGATATGTTGACAGAAATTCAGTAGTGCTATTACGTTAGAAAAAACGTTCAAAAGTTCTACAGATACTACTTTAGAATCGAACTAAAACCCTCTGTGTTATAAGGTTAACCGCTGAACTACGAAGGTAGTTAATATTAATAATAAATACTGTAATATTTTAACTTCTCCGGTTAACAAATCGTCGTTAATATTGGTGTTAACTGTACATGTTCACGCTATTTACTTTGTTATAACCAGTCAATTTATAGCTTTAAAGTTTATCAAAATTTTCTTTAAAAAAACTATAGAAAAAATAAAAAAAATCTAAAATTTCTAAAGGTTTATATATTATTGTATGACATGACAGATTTTTTTTGGCGGTGGCTTCCGGTACCATCGGGAAATAGAGACTGTCGTTTGTATGGGTTCATATGAGAGCATTAAGCTCATCTCAGCTTATTGCATTTCCTTATAAAAATTGTTTTTGTTTGCTTTATTTTTATTTATATAAAATAAGTAAATAATTTTTTTATATGTCAATGGTTTACAAATGTATCACTTAAAAAAAATTGCCTCATTGTAGACCATTTGATCGCCGAAGGTCAAATACAAGCAATGTGTGTGGTTTCTATACAACACGAGTTACCAAATCACTTAACGCAGTTTTCATTATTTCTCTAAAAATTTAGAAGCTTATTGTTTTTTTATTGGTTAAAATTTGACCTCAATTTCACATGATGTTAAATGGCCATGAAACTGGAGATGGTGAATTGTACTGGTATACTACTGTTATATATCGGGCATGGTACCGTAATTAACAATATGAAGAAGGTAGTTAGCTTAACTTGTTCAAGATAAGCTCATCACCACTCCAAAACCCTAACATCATCTTATGATACCTGCGTCCCAAAAATAGGTTAATAGGGGTAAGCTTATGGTAACACTAAACTCTCACTTCATCTGTGCTAGTCCCTTCTTGCTCAAAATCATTTAGGCAGGTATGACTGTCTGCCTGTCTATCCCAGGGTATTAAGAATAGAAGCAGCACCCTGCTTGTCGTAAAAGGTGACTGAAATGGTTTCCAAGTTCGTGGGCTTTGAAAGTATGGACCCTCAGTGCCGATTATGCGAGCCAAGGGTGGATGACAAGTGCGACATGGTCTCGTATTTGTAAGTGCTGAAGAGGGTTACGGCCTTCCCTATGGCGTACTTAGACGTAGTGTAGGATGGCACAGATTCGTTCCGTAGGAGATCCCGAGGGTAGCACGGAACAAGACCAGTCGAGGGGTTCTTATATCGTAAATATTTCACATACATCTTAATTCTTTCCAGGAGTAAGGTTCAATTCTAAAGGTCAACACCCCCTCCCACTCGCAAAAAAGGTACTATCGTAGATTTATTGAGAATGGCCTTCATCTTCATTCATCATTTCAACTGTTGGACGTCCACTGCTGGACATAGGTCTCTTGGAATGTGTTCCACAATGCATAGTCTTGTGCTGTTCGAATCCGATGGCGCCCAGCAATTATTTTTATGTCCTCTGTCTACCTAGTGGACGGTCTGCCAATGCTGCTTTTTCCGGTGCAGGATCATCATTCCAGCATTTTAAGTCTCCAACGTCCATCGGTTCTACGACCTATGTGTCTTGCCCATTGCCGCTTCAGTCTCGCCATTCGTAGGATTATATTCATCTGGAGAGCGGATGTAGCCTTTGATAAATCTTTACTAGCCAAATGATATTATTAAATAAATGATGTTTTTGCTTTTATTATATTTGTATACATATAAAAATATATGATAAATTAAGTAACAAGTATGTTACGTGTTTGCTTCTTGAAAGTTTTTTTTGAACGCAACATGTGGAAATACCTTACTGTGATGTTAATGTTTGTTTTACATATTGTTGTGACGGATTCCTTCGTACTGAAGGATGCTGTAGTTTATAGAAATTACTGTAGATAAAGAGTCGATGTTATGCATCAAAACAACGATTACAATATGGTGTTATGTAAATATCCTAACTAACGCTACATAGTTAAAACATTTAACAAAGCTATTATTTTCTAATTTACCTAGTCCGTCTGTCACAAATGAAAATGCATTTTTTTTATGAAGTAATTTAATATTAATAAAATGTATACCAACATATTTATTAGTGTCAGCAAAAAAGAAAAAAGTAATATTTTCGAAATGGCCAACTTTGGCTTTTCTCGAATTGAATGGCCACCTTCGGAATCCTCATTTCTCGCGATAAGATTTTTTTGCTTCCTAACGGGGTTTCGTCGAATTCTGGCTTTAACAGCGTTAACAGCCTTTGTAGTTCTAACAGCACGCGGCCGTACCGATCTTTTCTGGTCTTCGACAGAGAAAGTGTTGTTGTATCTGTTGATAGTACGACATACGAACATACGGCTGATAGCACGCTTTTTAAGTGTCTGGAACATGAGCGACCGGAGCGGCTCCATACACACTTTGTGCAGGGCGGTCACTGCAAAAACCCATTCCATATTGTAATTTGCTATGTGACATGACGCAAAATCAAAAGAAGTTTTTAAAGTAATACGAGTGTTCCAAATTCAAAATAATTAAAATTTTGAATGAAAGAAAAGTTTTTATGTAAACAGTATTTATGACATGACTAGTCATATAAGGGACATCCACGTATGTAAAAACTCATCACGATGTCTCCGGAACCATGACGCCTGGCTACTTGAAATTTGGTAGGAGTATTCCTTTTTCTAGTATAGGGCACCTAAGAACGCATTTTACAAAATTCCTTTCCCAATGGTAGTTCGAGGGTGTTACGACCAGCAAAACGGGCGGGGAACAGCCAGTATATTTATAAGACACTCGACCTTCCTTTATGATGTGTTAAGCAACAATGGAAAGGATTATTTCTCGCGATGTTCCTAAGTTAGTACGGTTTTAATCGGTGACGTCATCACACAAGAATCATCATTGCCGCAAAATAACAATGACCTTAAACCGCACAGCAGGCGGCCATGCCTGACCATCGCTCACCAGCGTGAAGATTTGTCGGGGCGATGGTCGACATGGGAACTTAATTTATTTTCACTACGATACATTCTTCTCACACCGTTCGTTTGTGAACAGTTATGAAAGTCTTTTTTTTCCTTTCTTCACCTGATGGTAAGTGATACACCTGTACATAACATGGGGCTCGTTGGGGAGGTACACACTGCACCATTTTGCGCTCGTCGCTTTGAGACAAGATGGAAGATCTCGTTACCCTAGTAGTTTCACTAGCTGCAACTCCTTTCAAACTGGAATACAGTAATGATTGCTTAGTACTGTTTGTATGCTGCAATAGGAGCTGCGTTGGTACCAACCTAGACAGTCTCCGACAACAGAAACTTACTACTAGTATACTGGGTTTAGTTTGAGGGTGAGAGTTTGAGGAAACTCGCATGTCTACGATTAAAGCTGTCCAAATTAAATTATTTATTTGACCCCGGAAAGAAACCAGAGACCTCGTTACATGGAAAGCGATTAGCAGCTGCGCTACGAAGGCCAGATCAACGAGAGATAAGATCGCCAGTAAAAAGTATATAAATATATATATATATATATAGTATACACAAGTATTGTCGATTTGAAGAGAGCTGTAGCTAATAGTTAGTAATGGTAGGTCTTCATTATCGGATACCGTTTTGGGAAGGTACCATCATTCCCTGTCGCGTAACAGTGGTTTGCAAACGTTACTGTCTTCCGGTTTGAAGGGCGCTGTAGCTAATAAAATTATTTGTGGTAAGTCTAGCTCCTTTTTTTGTTGCATAATAGTGATGTTGAAAATATCCATTTTTCGGTATGATGGACGTTGTAACTTGTGAAATTGCTGTGATAACCAGATTTAACACTTTATGACTCAAAGCATCGAACACAATACGGTGCAGTGTATATCGTCTTAATTAGCGTCGAATTGTTGTAGGCGCGTCATGTTCATCTCGACGCTTCGTTGGATAAATAAAAATGGAGACGCTGATAGACATGGTCAGTAACTATGTCGTTGCGTGTAGGTGTACTGGAGAAACGAGTCACTGTGGTACTGGGTTAATGGTCTACCTTGCATGCCTTTGTACTGTCATCCTAATTTAAACCTTATTTCGATCACATGAAGGTACTATATCGAGTATACTGTTTTGTATCACAGAAAAGTTATTCGTAATATATACGGATATACATATGTACTAGCTATTCCCTGCTTTGCTGGCCGTAATATATAATTAGATTCGAAATTTATTACAAACCTTTTCCCTCGGCGATACGCCAACCCTTGGGCCCCTTCCTGTTATCAACACCCGTGCAACCACTTTTGGGAGCAGCATCCTCATCTGACCTATACTCTGCATAAGGAACATTTATTCCAAATTTCAAGTCTCCAATCTATGATTCTAGAGATGTAGCGATAAGTCTTTACATAGGTGGAAATGTGTTATACTACGAGACGCTGTAGGTGCTCGTCATCATCGTCAGGCGATAGATATGGTCTGCTGGATATAGGCCTCCTCAAAGATCTCCAAATGGGTCATCCCATTAATTTCTTTATATTAATTAATGTAAAATTATTTACTTTTGTATAAAACGCTTTAGAAGCCTTTAGAGCCAGTCCAGCAATGGATGTCTATCGGCTGATGATGATGATAGTAATAAAGATGGAGTCGATTATTGTTTACAACATAATTTTCTAAGTCTAGATCATTCGAACGTAGACTTCATCTATATAAAGTTTCAATTGACTCTCGTCAGCTATTACGCGGTGCCGTGACTTGTCGCGATTATGATAATCGTTTTTTTGTTTGTTTTCATGAATCGCTTTAGCCGATTGTACTTTCGCCGATGTCTCGAGAAATCATAACGGCGTATAATCGATTCGTTGTCTCGCTGTGTACAAACAAGCAACGGGTTATTTATTGAGATGCTCTACCATGCATTTCACGCTTTTAAATAATTCTATACAAGTACGAGTTTTTTTTTCTTTCTTTATGCTCAAGTTTGTGTCGCAGATTATTGACAACTATTGAGGCTTAATGGGATTCACCTAAAATATTAAAAAAGAAACGAGATAAGGGAAAAAAATTAAATTTAGTCTAAAACTTTAACAAACACAATAGTACAAAAACTAAATTTATACATATATATATGTAGATAAAGTTGTATGTAAAAGGTGAGAAAATATTGGATGCGGAAGAATTGAAGAGATGAATAATGCTATAGGAGGAGATATAAAGGGGAGGGGTGTAATTAAATAAGTACATAGATAAATATACAATTGAATTTAAGACGCGCACGGTGTGCGTCGGATGGTGGCAATGAGTAGGAGGTCATCGGAGGAGGGCCCGGGCCCGTTAAGGACGAGTGTCTGTTTACGTTATATATAAACTAAGAGATATAGATAAAATCGTTTATTTGTCCATGCATTACAAACATAATAACAAACAAATACAACATTAAGAATTATATAAATATATAAAATGTGCTATCATAATAACTCTTTACAAATTATGGCTGCTGTAAGTACTGCAATGGTACTGATGAACCAGTTTGGATAATTTTCAGTATAAAGATTAATACCAACTTGGTGATGGATATAGGTATTATTTCGCCGTAAAAACTACTATATAAATACTATATATATATATAAAGATTGAAAAATCTAACATATTTTTAGTTGTGTTAGGGATATAACAAAATCGTTGTCTATACTTTTTATGCGAGGTAAATATTTCTTTCTTACTTAGATGTTTTTAATTTAATTAGATTTTTCTT
This sequence comes from Ornithoptera priamus, assembly GCA_029034505.1. Taxonomy (NCBI): domain Eukaryota; kingdom Metazoa; phylum Arthropoda; class Insecta; order Lepidoptera; family Papilionidae; genus Ornithoptera; species Ornithoptera priamus. Next base: position 186,197 of record JARDWD010000517.1, on the reverse strand, counting down.
TGTTTAGTCACAATAATCATCATCTCAACCTATGGACGTCCACTGCTGGACATAGGTTTGTGGTTAAATATATTTATACAGCAACAGTAAACAGATATAACCTACTACACATTTATATAATGTATGTTGATTTTACAGAGCAATAGTGTAAACACATTTATAAAAAAAAAGAACTCAAAGTAAAAGTTAAATTAACTCGACGTAAACCAGTAAGGGTAAGATTTAACCAAACAGGTTCCCGTCAAAAACTTGCAGACTTTGTTTTGATATAATCTCGACTCGTAAAAGAAAAAGTTATCTCGGCTTACGCTTGTCACATTTGCAGCGATCATATGACCAGTTTTCGGCGTAGTGTATTAATACGAAAAAAAAACCAGCTCCACCGGTTCCGTAGCGTAACGTTATTTTACTGCTTAAAATTCAATATTAGGTAACTTAATAAACTTGACATTAAGAATATTATGAGCTTTGAATTTTAGATGAGGATCAGACTGGTTTTGTAATTTAGTATGAACTATTCGTATTTATGTTTGGGATGTGAGTCAACGATGTCTCTGTCGGATTTACGAAATAACTGATAGACGGATGTCTTCAGAGTCTATCTGTATTTTTTTATTTACTGCAACGACGAGACGTTAACCTGATGGTAAGCGATCATCATCAGCCGATAGACGTCCACAGTTGGAGACAGGCCTCTCCTAAAAATCTTCACATCCATCGGTCCTGCGCTGCAGTCAGCATGGCCTCCAGCACCGCCGGGCATTAAGGTTCGTCGTCTGCAGTCACCTAACCATGTGCAATTGAAGTCAATTTTTATATCAACATACCCACCCCAAGTTATTCGAGCGCGTCCCAACGCTCCCCTTATGTTTAGCATATGGCGATAACCGTCAGTTTAATTACAACGTCCACCACCACCTGGTAGTCTACTGATGACACTTATATGTACAAGGTTGTAGACGCAGTTCATTAATCTTCTGAAGTTTAGATTGAAGTTAGTGTTTTTTTTTCTGACCGTTTTTTAATTTTATTTATTCGACGAAACGAGACACGCAAGTTGTTCTGATAGTAAGTGTTACGCCTGCCCATGACAATATGGCATTTCACCTCGTTCGTTACCTTGAGACATATATTAAGTTTCGTTATCCTAGTAATTACATGAGCTACAGCGCCTTTTAAACCGGAACACAGTAATGCTTGCACAGTACTATTTGCCGTTTGGTACCTACCCAGACGGTCCGGCAACGGAGACCTACCACCAGTGAATACATTCGTAACTCGCTATATTTATTATGGACAGTTTTATAATTTAACTTCAGCATTATCGTCCTGCTCGTTAAGTACTATAGTAGTTAAAAAAAATACCACAGGAATATTTCCGATTCATACAAATAGTGATAGCCCATAGTGTTATGTGAGGTCAGTGTCCTAGCCCTATCACACGAATACATCGATCACGACCGTCATTATTAACCGTTAGTTCCGCTGTAGTTAATTTTTTTAACATGGTTAAAAAATAAAGTCCTATACAAAAAACAATAATACTTAAAGTTAATAATTATGATAAATTTACTAGAAAATATCCAACGATCAGTTTGAAGGACAAGTTTCTTCCTTTTTGCATCATTCAAAGAACTTAAGTTAAGACTTTTTCTTGCTAATCGTCGAAGCGACGAGATGAGCAAGACGTTGTCCTGATGGTAAGTTATACGCTTACCCAAAGAATTTGATGCTCGTTAGGATGATATACATCGTCATCATCAGTTGATAGACGTCCACTGCTAGACATAGGCCTTCCACAAACGTTTCCATGTCGATTGGATAGGGATTCATATGGGAGCATTTGGGCCATTTCCCTCCACGCTGGCCCAATGCGGGCTGGTGGGAGCCAGAGCTTCGTTTATTGATTAGCAGGGTTCACCGCGAGTAGGTGAGGTTGCCTTTGATCCTGTGAGTTGTGCGGGTACCCATACACCTCTCATATGATATACACTGCACCAAATTGCATTCGTCTCCTTATGACATGAGATGTAAGTCTCGTTACCCCAGAAATGTTATTAAATACAGCGCTTTTCTAACCAGGACACAGTAATATTTGCACCTTCCTATTTCGCAGCAGAAAATTGCGCTGCTGTGCTACTTACCCAGACGGTTTCCGGCAACGGAGACCAACCTTCAGTAAACGGGTTTATGAATATGGTAATAAACATAGTAAAAAGTGTAGCACGTAAAGCGGTACACTACTTTAGCATACATTTGTCTATTTTTTTTTTATCCTACTACCCGACGAAACGAGCTGGCTTTCTCCTGATGGTAAATACGTCTATAACAATGTACCGCTAGTTAAGATGATATACACTACGTCTGGATAAACTCGACGCTTTGCTACAAATGTCTAGTCGTTACCACAGTAGTTTCACTACTTATATCGACCTTCGAAATAGGAGTTGTGGTGGCACCTAGATGGTGTTATGGAATAGGACTTACCACCAGTAATATCTGATGTTTTTTGTTTCAGATATACTCTAAGAAATACTCGCTGTGTGCTTGGCATTCAGACAATGTGCTCTCTACGTAGAAAGTGCTATTGTGTTAGAAATCTATAAGAGGCGTGTGTAAAAACGAGACGCAGCTTCGAGAACATGTGACGCCAGCTCTTGGTGTATTAGCGAACTACCTAGTGAAAGTGAAAGAGGTGTGACGAAGCCCAAGATGAAGCTGAACCTGTTCAAACGGTCGATGATATTCGCCACGTTCTTCGGTTCGTGTTTATGTATAGCCCTGATCGTGGGCTCCCTGGGCACTACCCACTGGGTAGATGCCAGAGCGCGGAGGCCTTCGGATCCTCTAAAATCCGAGGGCAGGATTAGCTTTGGATTATTCGAAGGCCATAAGGAGCTGACCTTCGGGTATGGGTGGAGGAATCACAACGTTAGTGGTGAGTTAGCTTTTGTAAAGGTTTGTTAGAATTAATGTGTATTAGATGTATTGTTTTTCTATAAAACGACGAGACTAGCGAGATGTTCACCTGATGGTAAGTGATACGCTTGCCTATTACATAGTTAAGATGATGTATACATCAAAGCATTGTGTCCGTCGCTTTACACATAAGATGTTAAGTTTCGTCACTCCAGTAACTTTACTAGCTACAACGCCTTTCAAACCATAACAAAGCAACATTTGCGTACTACTAGGCGGAAGTGGATACGAGCTGTGTTGGTACTGACCAACCAGTCCCTCAAGAAGTGTACCGATGATCTGATGATAAGTTGCGGGAAACCGTTGGATGCGGACCGCGCAGGACCGATTGTAATTGATCTCTTTGATAAAGGCTGGTGGGGTTTTACTGTTGGTTGGTCTCAGTTGCCGGAAATCATCTGCCTGCTGCCTTCACACAGTGCTGTGCTAACATTACTGTGTTCCGGTTTGAATGGCTATGTAGCTAGTGAAATTATTGGGGTTACGGGACAACTTATATCTCCATGCGACGAGCATAATGTGGTGCTGTGTGTACCATTCTAACTAACACCATATTGTTATGGGCAGGTTCTCGTTCGTCTCATCTATTTGAAAATATCCATATAAGCCTAAGTCCAGCAATGTTCTTTTTCACTGGTGATGATGACGATAATGATGAAGGTATGTGATGATTTACATTTATGGGGGATTGTGTATGATTACCTTTGGTACCTTGATTCTGATCTAGGGTTTAAGTTTTACTGCTCTTAGTTATACTCGTAATTCAATAATAACAGTTAAACTGTTTTGAGTATAATCATCATCATCATCATCTGAGATGACCTCATCAAATTGAAGTTTGGCGATCAGATATGCAAGTATATATGTTTTCCGTAAGCTATTAATTTTCCTAAACAACTATATTAATGTTATTAACGAATGAATCATTGGTTTCCAGTTAAGGCTGGCACACATCCGGCGCGCCGGTGGGCGTGGTGCGGCACGGCCGCTCAGCTCGGTGTGTCACTGGCCGCTTCTGGCGGGGCCTGCATCCTAGCGGCTCTGTCATCAGCATCACGCGCGCGATGCTCACCACGCCCGCTGCTGGTGTGCAACTGTGCTGCTGGTGAGGAAACTTCAACTCCTTTACTAAGCTAACTTTTATTGTCATACAATCATTAAGAGAAGAGTGAATCGGATATTTCTATATTAGCTTGCTTTACCACCAAAGACTACATTACCGTTTACCATCACGTGGGATTGTAGTCAAACGCTGTTCTTAATTTATAAAAAAAGAATATTTCATTTTGTTGCCCACTGCTGGACACAGACATCACCGAAACACACGATTGGTATTAAATTAATACTTCTTTGCCCAAAACAGAAATAATTATTATAATATGAAGTAAAGTATTTGTATACGTATTAATGAGATTTTATGTAATCTGTTTCCAGTGCTGTTTTCCATGGGCGCCATGGCTGTGTGGCTGACAGAGTACTTCCTGAGGCTGCAACATAATGTCATGTCGGAAGAGGACCTGGCAAACGCCTGGACCTCAGAAGGGATGGCCGATTTGGGAATCTCGTTCTGGTTAATATTTTTTTTATAACTTGTTCTCTGTAAATAACAAAAAATGTTTTTGTTTTTGTAATGTTGGTGTACTGAATTTTATAGATTTCTATCTATCAGAGAGACTGGAACCATAAAGCCCAGAGACCTAAAATTTGGTAGAGATATTGCATCTGCCATTTAGAAGTCAGTTGAGAACGAATTGCAGCGAGTAGAGAGCCAAGGAGATGTAATCTCTCCTAAGTTATATACCGCTGTACTGGAGGACGTCTTTAGGCTTTTGGATTGGAACGGGCTTAGCACCAACATCAATGGCGAGTACAAAACTCATCTACGGTTTGCCGATGATATAGTCGTCATGGCGGACACTCTAGAAGACCTCAATATAATGACCTCGGCAGAGTCTCTCGACACGGCGGCCTTCATATAAATATGAGGAAGACGAGAATCATATCCAAAACTCATGTCCAGCGCCATTCAGTGATAGTTGAGAACTCAGCACTCGAAATTGTTGACGAATACATATGGGCATACGGTCCAATTAGGTAAACCGCCGAATCCAACTGGGATGGGCAATGTTCGAGAAACTTCGCAAGATCTTTTCATCCAAAATTCCTCAGTGCTTGAAGACTAAAGTGTTCGAACTGTGCGTGTCGCCAGTGATGACCTACGGCTTCGAAACTTGGTCTCTAACTATGAGTTATCTGAAAGCTCCAGAGTCACACAGCGGGCGATGAAGAGAGCGATGCTTGGAGTATCTCTACGTGATCTAATCAGAAATGAGGAGATCCACAGAAGAACAAGAGTCACCGACATAGCCCTACGAGTCGCGAGGCTGAAATGTCAATGGGCGGAGCACATAGCTCGTAGAATCGATGGACGTTGGGGTCTTAAAGTGCTGGAATGGTGACCCCGCAACGGAAACCGCAGCGTTGGCGGGGACCACCGCTAAGTGGACAGAGGACAAAAAAAAATCGCTGGGAGCCATTGAATTCAAACAGCGCAAGACCGTGGTTTGTGGAAATCGGTTGAAATGATGATGAGAACAGATTTTACAAAATGTTTGCCTCGTAAGGAATTGCGGGGCTATTACGGCTAGCAAAGCGGATGCGGAATAGCTAATTAAATTGTTATAATTTATAAATGGCATTATGTACCTTTCAACATGTTACGTCATTAATATATTTTTACATTCAACGAAGCGACGGGCAAAATGAGCCGTTCGCCTGATAGTGAATGATACTACCGCTCATATCATCATGGTGCTGGTTAGAATGATATACACAGTAGCAAATTGCGCTCGTCACCTGAGACAAGATGTTGAGTCTCGTTACTCCAGTAATTGCACTAGCTACAGCGCCCTTCAAACCGGAACACAGTAATGTTTGCACACTAATGTTTTTCGGCTGCAATAGGAGCTGCAGTGGTATTTATACAAAAAGTCTCCAGTTGTTATCAGTAGTACTGAACTTCTGCGCCTGCACATTTTCTGTGTCTAATTAGTACCTTTTCCGCTGCAGGTTGGTGGTGGCAGCGGCTGTGGCGGCGTTTGTTAACAATGTCTGCATACTGATCGCAATGGCGGACGGCAGGGACGCCGACACGGTGGCACCGGCGCTGGAGGAGAAGGTCAACGGAGCGATCATGTTATACTGAAGAAACATCGCTATGAGTAAAGTGGATGCGGTGATAGCTCAAACTAACTATAGTATTTAGAGCTTTAAGATGTTCAGAGATTAGTCTAGACTGATTAGTTAGATGTCATTGATTCTGAAGAACAAAATTTCGAATGTGCTTTTTTCATACAGATGTTTTTTTTTCCTACAATTGGGTTGCTGTGTATCGACTCTCAATATATGACAGCCGGAGTATTCTGGGCGAACTTGCTTCACCCTTAGAGACCTCAATATCACTTAGCACCGTCTGATGTTGAAATCAAGTTTTTTGGGGTTGGCAAATTTTTCAGATAGAGGGATAAATATATTAAATACAGAGTTAAAATTATTTTAACAGTCAATATTCTAAAACGTAAATTTTGCTTCTGGAAGTATTTTTATGAAGATAATCTTTGTAATACGGGCATTCATTATATTTTTTACTGTAAAGTAAATATTATCCCTTCGATACATTAATACGTGGATATTTAAAGGATTTGTGATATATTTATTTACAAAATTATATATTATTTATTTATTTAAAACCTCATTGCATGCAGAAAAAAAAATGTATAACAAGGCATACTTAATGCCGTATGGTATTCCCTCCCAGTCTACCTTAGGATCGAACAGAGAACAGGTGTAGGTGCAGTATATTATAAAAGATTTTAAAAATTAAGTGACTCGAAAGCTTATCTGCAAACCAAGAATAGTGTATTTTTTTCCAACCTAATAAAGATATAATAATGAGATAAAATTGTACAAATGGTAACTTAATTGTTCAAAAATTATTCAAAGTAAAAGATTTCATACAAATAGTAGTAACTTGATTAAACAGTTATGTTTACATATCACTTTTCGGCTAGGTTTCCCAATTTTTTTTAATCTACTCCAAAAATGTTGTCAGAACCACATGCAGCCAAGGTTTGCCGACCCCTCAGGTACCCCGATTGTAGATTATAACACTTCTCTTTATTTCAGAACTTAAGATCTGATATCAGTCATGGCATTTACAAGTAGTTCTAGATTATTGCAGAAGTCGATTGAATACGTCCATTAGCTAGACTAGTTTTTAACATTTATATGTAATATGTAGTGTCAGTCTTAAGTAACGAAGTATTAGATAGTAGAATATAAAGTATACATAAGTATCGTTTTTGTGTATTTCTATGTAAATACATATAAACTTAGTGTTTAATATACATAGTATGTAATGTATTTGTATTAAGCGCACAAATTGTTTTGTGTTTTCTGAATTTGGTTTAAAAACTAGTGATTTTTTTTTGTATTTTACAGCGTATTGTTTTTTTTAAATCTATAAATCAATATGTAAAGAGTTCGTAGGTAGTTTTCGAATAATATATATATACGGTTATAAGCAAAGCTGCCGCTGTTGCCTGGACTTATTCGTTAGTTAGTCACCTATTAGGACACTAACGGAAGTGTTTCCTTATAACAATTATTACAAATTTAAAATTTAAAATGATTTGATTACTGCTGAAATAAATTTTTGCGATTACTCATGTTATCAAATTAATACTCTATAGAAGGTTCGTATTCGTTATGGATCTGAGTGTTGGGCCACCAAGGGTTCGGATGAAAGGAGATTACATGTGGCCCAGATGGGAATGTTAAGATGGATGTGTGGTGTGACGAGGATTGATAAAATAAAGAATGAGTGTATTCGAGGAAGCCTGAAAATTGCGCCAGTGACAGAGAAGTTGAGGAGCAAGAGGTTAGCGTGCTACGGGCATGTTATGTGGAGGGATGAAGGACATATAACAAAGAAAGTAATGAGAATGAATGTGGATGGTTATAAGGGTAGAGGAAGACCGAAGAAAGTGTGGATAGTTTGTGTGAAAGATGACATGTGTAAGAAGAGTATGAATTTAGATATGGCGGCTAATAGAGAGATGTGGAAGAGAAGTACATACTGTGCCGACCCCACATAGAATGGGAAAAGGGCAGGAGGAAAGGAATCGTACTGTAGACTGCTGCTATGGTCCTAATGAAAATTGTGTGACTACAAAATTCTGAAGTCAACCCCCTAAGGGATTTTAATGGCTAATCACTACATCCAAAGATTTCCCCTATATCAAAACAAGTGAAACTATAAAAATGGGTCTGACTAATGATTTGTTTTGCATAATAGTTGTAAATTAATTGTTTGGCTAATTTATTGGTGGAGTAGTGGTATTGATTCCCTCCCAAAACTTCCGCTAATCCGTCCAAGGGTTGCCTTATTATACTCTTCCAGAAGACGTATGTTCATTCCATTAGTTGTGCCATTAGGTTAAGCTGTCTTATAGAATCTCTTCATTGTAACAGTATTCTGAGTTTTTTAATCTATTGTAATAAATAAGTAAATATATAGATATTTTTGTATGTGATTTTTGTTCATTAAATCCTTTTGTTTTATCATTTACAACGGGTTAATTCTTGCCCCATATTTCACATGGTTTTAAGCGACAACGTGGAAGTGGAAAGGTAAGCGCCCTCGCATAGAATAACCTGGCTCTCATTTGAGGTAAATTAGGAATACATCAATGCTTTAATGGCCGCGGATTTGTAATATGAGACTTGGCTAGCGCCAGTTTGGCTCCGGAATCGAACTAGAGACCTTCAAGTTTAAGAGAAATTTTTAGTCTGCACTATAGAGGTTGTTCCTATTAAAGATCGTTTAAGTAAATATCACGGATATATATATATATATATATATACAATATGGTGTATCGAACAGCCTTGTCAAGATATATATATTGCTCCGTCTTATAAAAAAGTAACTGTTCTTCGACCGCTTTGCTGGTTTTACACAAATGTAATTAAATTTAAAATTTGTTAGAAATATTCCCTTTCGATAGTAACCTACCGTCCCCTGGTCCCCTCCCTGTTATTAACACTCCCCCAACTCTTTGGAGAAAGAATTTTATCCAAAATCCATTCTTAGCTGATCTCTAAATGGCAGAAGCAATATATCTTCCAAATTTTGAGTCTTTTCGTCTAATAGTTGCGGAGATCTCTTAATGAGTCAATGCATCTCTGATTATCTCCTATGTATAAGAAGTGAGGACATTAAAGAAAGGTTTTAAATATGAAAGTGAATGGTTATAAAGATATACAAAGAGCACAAAAAAATTTAAATTGTTTGTACTGTGAATGATGATAGAAACGAGTGACGAAAAAAAAACATGTCGCTCCTACCCCATCTAGTGGGAATAAAAGTAATCCGATATCTAGCTGTCGTAGCGTTTCTTAGGAAATCGAAATAATATTCTAGGATCAAAGTAACTGAAATTCACGATTTAGTCGAATTTAATTAATGGCCGAAAGAATAGCTGAGGACCTAATTAGTTTTCTCAATCTGATTGCCAAACTTCAGTTCGAAGAGGGCACCTAATGATGATGAGGAATTAGTAGTAATAAATACTTTCCGATCTCTGTGATATAAAGGTGCTTTTTTTTAATTTGTTTATGGCACAAACGATCATTACAGATAAACATATGATAAGTATAGCTTATGATAGACAAATAGTGCCCAATATTACATAGGTCACAGACTTGAGAAACAAACACGAATAAACACTGAAATAGGAAAAGTACATAACAATAAAGTAAATAATATACAAGTAGTCATATTACATATTTAACAGCAGACTACTTAGTCTGACATATTAACATTGAAATTTTATAACATGTACTACTTATAGAATACGTATCTAAACGGATGTAAATACAGGGTGGCGCAAAAGTAATGCTACTATCAGAAAATGCTATAAATTTTGCCTTGTATATATATACATATATGTACATATATGTATGTATGTGCATTTTTCGCTGTAATTTAAAAAAAAATGAAAAACTGATTCTTCTTGTGGATTATTTTTATTTGGTCTTTTAACTTTTTTACATCAAGGCAAAATTTATAGCATTTTCTGATAGGAGGATTACTTTTGCGCCATCCTGTATATATCTAGACATAATGCCAGCCTTTGCTTCGAATGAGGATAATCCTGCCGAACTTGTATCTAAAAAAAAAGCACACAAGAACTCTTCCAGTTTTTAGTTCAGTTTGTATTTTACACGCGTGCGTTGCCTTTGATTAAAAACTTGAAATTCCCGGAGGGTGTTTATCGGGAAAGGGTCCGTCTAAGCCTTCCAACAGCATAAAGGAAACATATGTATTATTTCTAAAAAAAAAAAAAACCTTTTGTTATGAAAAGAGAGACGGGTTTATAACATGAATATACAAAGAGTTTAAAAAGAAAAAAATAGCTCTGGTAAATGATTATACAATGGTAAGCTTACCGTGCACATGTGCTTAGTCATACTTAAGTGTAACACTGTTTTACTGGTGGTAGGTCTCTGTAACCGAAGACCATATAGATAGGTGCGACCGCAGCCCCTATTGCAGCCGACAAATGGTAATGTGCAAGCATTACTGTATTACAGTATAGCGCTATTCAAAAGCGCTGTAGCTAATGAAAACTACCGGAGTTTGAGACTTTATTATCTTATGTCTTAAGACGACGAGCACAATGTGGTGATGGATATCATCCTATCTAGCTTGATGTTGCTATGGTCTATCACTTACCACCAGGTACAACACACGAATACATGTACACAAGAATTAATAATTATATAAATAATATCATAAATAAAATATAGGTATGTTGAATAATATGTTGAGCGATTTGCATATTTATTTATTATGTACCCTATAATAAATAACTAGAAATAGTTTTAATTGAAAAAAAAAGGTTCACCGACGAGGATGGGATTCGAACCCACGCGTGCAAAGCACATTGGATTAGCAGTCCAACGCCTTAACCTCTCGGCCACCTCGTCCTGTGCTACAGCATATGCAAAGCAGTGACGTATGTAGTTATACATGTATTTATTCTAGAAACGTCGCTACGAGATAAAGGTTTTTTTTTAATACAGCAACTAAGTTAATAATGTTAATTATAACACCCATTTGTATAACTTAAAAAAAGGAGAGAGAAGATATACTTATAACTTAAAGTAATTAAAAGCTAATAGCTAAAGCCATTATGGAGTCTGTGAACTTAAGAAAACAAATCTGTCGTGTCCTAAGATGCGCGTGCGCAGCGTTATTGCTTATATAGGTACAAATGTTTATTCAATATTTATACTACAAAAACAATTTAATATATATACATATAAATTTATGTGTATATATATATTTGTATATATATACGATATCCAGACATTCATTGACTCTACGTGATCTCCGGAACTATTAGACGTAAACACTAAACATTTGTTAGAGATATTGTTTCTGCCGTTAAGAGGTCATCTAAGACTGGTTTTATGAAATTTCGTTCCCCAAATGGAGTTACAACCAGCAGAGCGGGCGGGGAACAGCTAGTAATCTATATATTTGTTTAATCGCCATAATGCGTTGCCGGAATGCCCATGCATTCCCCTATCTTCCAACAGATCCAGTCCTCACCTTTTCGCGTCCGTCCACTTCCGGCCGTCTTACAATATCGGCGATCCATCTGGTGTTAAAGCGTCCTTACACGCCATGTTGTCTAAGTATTGTTAAGGCTTTTGTTACTAGTAACACTGGTGATAGGTCTCTGTTGCAGGAAACCGTGTAACTGTCATCGCAGCTTCTATTACCGCTGCCAGAGAATGGTGTGCAAATATTACTATCCAGTTTTCCAGTTTATTAGTAAAAGAAGGGGGGGTGACAAGATTGAATGTATTATTTCTCATTGCAACGAGCACAATATGGTGTTGTGTATATCATCCTAACTAGCGCCCCATTGTTGTGGGCAGGCGTGTTACTTACTAAGTACGGAACGTCTTGCTAGTTTTTTTTTCTTTTTACACTATTAGGGATCCGCAATATCTGCCATAGTGTATAAATCCGGAACTTTTAAACCGGCGAATATAACAATGTATAGATTTCCTTTCCTCCATTATAATTCAGTAAGGCACCTAAACGTCACTTCCGGCAGGTTGCGATTTCGAACACGTACAATGGCTTTGATTGAAATCTTAAGATTGTGAGCTTGTTACTGGGAGCCTAGAGGACATCGCAACCTTCATAACGATCTCCGTCTCCAGGGGCCGATGAGGAATGAATCGATTCGAAAGTGAACAGCGCTCGAAGATTTCAGCTTTTTATACTAAGTATTTTGATACTAGGCGTTTTAGATCGAAATTAATTTTTATATTTATCGACGCAAATATTAATTATTCAACTATTTATTTTTAGCCATATATTATATTTAATATTAGGCTAAAAAAAAAATTAATAACAAAAAATTCGATTCACCGTACAAATGTGACGTCACCTGTTCCATAGACAAACAACATCTATTGTAACGCTCACCCCACTACCAACACTACTTCACTAGACTGTATAAAACACGTGCTTAGTGAGTGCTCGCACTCCACATCGATGCAGAGGGTCGGCCCGACAGGCACGACGTCCAAGCATAAGGACACCAATCACGGATTCACCACATTTCGGATGTCCCGCTTCCGCCGCTGGTCGAGGCGCCCGTCAATTCATATGTATATTTATCTATGTATATTATTGATAACACCCCTTATCTATTCCTCTATAGCACTATCCAACTCTTCGACCCCTCAGCAACCAACATTTTCTCACCTTTTTCCTCCACATACTACCTTTTGGTTTCAGGTTGGTATTTTTGTTTAGTTTTTGTATTTTTGTGTTCATTTAAAGTTTTGGTTTATTAGATGAGTCTGTAGAGAGGCAGGCTTGGAGGATTGTTGATGATCAAGGCGCTGTGTGGGCTAGTCTCTCGGTGTTCATCTTCCTCCTGCCCTTTTCCTATTTTATTATCCTAGTAATTACACTAGCTACAGCGATCTTCAAACCGGAATACAGTAATATTCACACATTATTGTCTGTCGGCTGCAATAGAAGTTCCGGTGATACGTAAACCTACCACCAGTCGTAGTGTTCCTTTGTGATAGCTTAAGAAGGTTGATACTGAAGCTCTCTGGATGTTCTCTGGATGAGTAAATAGTATGTTGTTCGTGATTGTACACATCTTCCGTTTCCTTATCGAATATCAAACAGTAGGGGTTGTGAATTTCACGAAACGGTTTACTGTGCGATTGTTTATCGCGTGCGATCAACGAGCTGGTCTTATTGGCTCCGTCCTGTGCAAATAAGTGAGAATACTTAGGCGGGACGTCCGCACTTGACTCAACTTAAGTCTACACAATCCGTTTTAAATTTCCATCAGGATGTTTTTCATTTTATTCCCGTAACTTGCGCTAGAGTTTCGATAATAAAGAATTGCCTTTAAAGATAATGAGAACGGAAAAAATAATACTGTTAATAGGTCATCATCATCATCCCATGGATGCATCACAAGTAGGAAGGCATAAAAATGTTCCTGATGTGAAATTTGGTCAATTGTTGGTTGGACATTGTAGCACTCCGCTCCATATGTCACAACTTTTTTTGTTTTACGTGGAGGAAATGCCTTATCGTACTTTCGCGTGGGCAGACAGGTTATGTCGGACTTGCACCGACTAAAACCTAAATGATGTTCCACTTTCGTCGCTTTACGGCTGGGCCACGGAAATGCTTTCGTACATATCCGCGACCGCGTACCGGAAGACGTAGTGTTGGTTTGCCCCGCCACTAGGTCCGGCGATCTGATGAAGGTTGCGAGAATCGGTAAGATACGGGCAACGCTGGATTGATGTGGAGATCTGCGACCCCATGAGTGCTTGCAGCACGGTGCAGCCCCATCTCAGGAGTAGAATACAGAAAAGATATAGTTCTTCACCTCTGTAAGGGCACGACAGAACATAAAGCGCGCCTTCTTCTCGGCCTCTAATTGTCACCTGTGCGATGGAATCCTGAGTCCGTCACCCAGAGGTCATAGCAGCCAAGAGAGGAAACTCTTTCGGCTCTATGCGGCGAATCACTTCCCTTCGCGATTCCACCTGCACACATCCGAGGTGTGTTTACAGAGCGGCCTAAAGCGGCCACCTCGATCCTGCTCTACGCCACGAGCTGGCCGGGTAGATTCCTCTTAGCTTCATCATGGGCGACCAAGTCACGGCTTCTGAGCCCCACCGCCACGATATGGTGGTAACCTGATCCAGGTAATCTTTGGGCACTTAAATTATTGCTGTGTATTAATCCTTGTAATCATTGATCATTAGAATCGATATAAACTTTACTTCACATCTGAGGCATTATTAACAGATGACCAAGTTACTGGTAGTAGGTCTCTGTTGCTGACCACCATCCAGCTGCAAGCACTGCTTCTATTCCTGCCAGCCAACAGTATTGTGGAAACATTACTGTATTCCAGTTTGAAGGGCGCTGTAACTAGTGAGTAATAACACTTAACATCTTATGTCACAATGTGGTGCTGTGTACATCATCCTGTCAAGAGCCACGTTATTATTGGCAGCCGCATCACTTAGTATCAGGTGAACGTCTGGCTCGTCTCGTCACTTAGTAGAATAAAAAAAAGGCCGCAGCAGTCCACCGCTGGACATAAAACCTCCTCCAAATCCATTCATCCATTTATTGCATACAAACGTAAAGCAGAAAGTTCTAGTTGCGTTTTATTTTCAGATTTGGAAAAAAAAATCAGATGAAATTCATAGTTTTATATTTCAGCGAATATCAGTTCCATTGGCACGGACGGAAGCTCGCTTCATGACGCCGGTGGGAGTGAGGAAAAAAAATTCAATAATAATTTCTCTTTGATTTTACAAACCCATTATATCCGGTCCCGGCGAGGATACGCACGAACATGAACATTATTAACAGCTATGATATATTACTTTTATAATTTTATGTAATATATATATATATATAATGACATCTTCATTTCCTTTGTTCGCCAATCACGTGAAAACTAGTGAACGTGAAACTTTTACAAATCTTTTCACTATCTATTATTTATGCAGTTGCTATAGAAAGTCTTTTTCAGTTGCGGTTGCTATCGAAGAATATTTCCGGCAATAGCATAAGTGAAATAACTAAGGGTTGTGAGTTATATTTGCAAATTATCTTGGCGCCAAAAATTAACACTGCGGTGTACATACTTCGTTTCCGGTAACAAAGACCTGAATTGGCTGTTATGGAACGGAGACCTTTCTCTTAGTCGAAGAGGAAATCTTCAAAAGATACCCTGCTTTTAGGAGGAAAAACAGCGTTAAAACCCCATCGGTGGTCATCCTTAGTGTTTTGCAAGTGGCACTGGTATCACCTACGGGACACACTGGTGCTTCCCTGCACGGCGTCTAAGCACGTCTCGGGGAGTGCTGTAACCCTCGCCACCATACTTTCTTTGCTACGACAAGCACGAGACCACCTCGTCTTTATCATCCATCCTGGGCTCGCTTCGTAGACAACGGGAGCCCCAACCTTGAAAGCCTGTGAACTATTTTAGTCGCCTTTTACGACAGGCTGGGCTTACCTTAGTCCTATTCTTAACAGCCTTAGACTACAGGGCAGAACAGAGACCTAACATTTCTAAAATTATTTTCAGTTTTAGTATATAGATGGTAATAATAACAAGAGTAATAATGTATTTGAAATATTGCTGAACCAAATATTAGTGTTTATTTAGGATCTAGACTTTTCGCTGCAGACGCTTGACTAACCTTGTATTAAGGTTGCAGCTCTAAATTGCTTTTCCAAGTTGATTTTAAATAAACTTTTCTAGACTTCGTTCCGTGATCGAAGCAGATTTTCTTTAGCAGCAACGTCGAGGTATTACGAAGAGAGGATGTGACATTAGGGAGACGGTATGACCCAATCCGCTTCCTCTGAAGCATAGTTCTTAATAGATAAAAAAGAAAATGTTGTTCTGGAAAAATCGATGACCCGTGATGTGGTGGTTGGTTGATAAGTCGCTGTGAAAGCTCTTCCTTTATATTGTGCAAGTCGCGAGGAGTCCCTGGATTCGGATAAAATATTTTATACATTGAACCGATGAGACGAGCGGGACGTTCACCTGATGGTGTTAGAATGATACACAGTTGTTACCCTAGTAATTTCACTAGTTACAGCTCCTTCCAAACCGGAACACAGTAATGTTTGTCGGTTGCGATAGAAGCTGCGGTTGTACCAACTTAGATCGTCTCCGGCAATAGATATCTGTCACTAGTAAATAATACTAATAAATAGTACTAACTAGTACATCTTAAATTAAAATTTCCTTAGCAGCAGGATTCCTTTGAAATGGTGTGCATATAGATGATTTATTTGTTTTACAAATTATATGTCATCTATATATATATATATATATATATATATATATATACACACACATAGATGATATGAAACTATTTCCTCCTATGTAGAGATTCATCACGATATCTCTGGAACCATAAGGCCACGAAAATGGAAATTCGGTAGGAATATTATTTTTGCCGCGTATAAGGCAGTTAAGAACAGATTTCATGAAATGTTACCCTCAAAAGGGGTTGTGGGAGTGTTATACCCAGCGACGTGGGCGAGGAACAGCTACATATACAAACTAATATATGAATAGACTATGTATGCGAGCAACGCGTGACTGATCAATGTGGAGATATTTGGGCTAGGCCTATGTCCAGCAGTGGACGTCTATCGGCTGATGTATGATATGAATAGACTACTATTTAAATGGAAATACGAGACATGTTTATTTTGTAATAGAAATCATATTACAGCTTCTTCTTGTTGTGCTCTTTACGTCTGAAGTTTGGCTATTTACCTCCAAAAAAATTGGATCACTTGTATATAGTTGTAAGGCTTTTCTTTTTTCGAGAAAGCGACTAGACGAGCGAGACTTCACTTAATGTTAAGTGCTACATAAGAACGTTATGCTAGTTTGGATGATATTCACTGCACCACGTTGCGTTCGTCTCCTTGACACGAGGTCAAGTCTCGTCCCATTAATTTCATTATCTAAAACACCCTTGTAATAAGTTAGTGAATGTTTTGTAGGGAAATATATGTAAATAAAATACTGAAGTATTTTAACTTGAAGTTTAATATTAACCCCGTAGTTCAACTTCAGGAAATTTATTTGATTTTACAAATCTGTGTAAAGCAGCGAGCGGCTGCGGCGCCGGGAACGTCTCGGGGACATTTGTTATATATGTTCATATCTGGGAAATATGATTTCATATTTGAATGCACAAATCTTTAACATACTATACGTATGATGATGTATTGGAAAGAGATTTAATTTGACAGACACTATATACTTTTCATTCACACCGAACCATACAAGAATAAACCATCCTATTCATCATCATCAGCCCATAGACGTTCACTGCTGGTCATAGGCCCCCTCTAAAAATCCTCAGATCGTTGGTCCACCGTGTGGGAGGCTTTCTAACACTACATCTATCAGTACTCGGGCGCGACTCTAGGGCTTTACTGCCCTATTGGCCGTCGGTCCTTCGAGCAATGTGCCTTGTCCACTGCCACTTAAGTCTAGCAATCTTTTGGATCTCCACATTTCTGATTCGATTGCGCAGAGAAACTCCGAACAAGGCCGTCTCCATTGCCCTTTGGGAGACTGAGCCTTTTTATAAGGCCGATAGGAAGGGGCCACGCCTCAGTTCCGTATGTCAACACTGGTAACACACAAGTCGAAGACTTGTCTTCAGACACTGCGATATTTGAGACGGAAAGATGCTGCGTAGCCTCCCGGACGCTGCCCACCCGATTTGGATTCGTCGATTGACCTCTTTCTGGAAGTTGGACTTATGGACTGTTTGTCCCGGGTAAACGTATACTTAGACAACTTCCAGGTTGTAGAGCTTTCGACCATTATGGGCATTAGACATATTGTTTGTCTTCTCCATATTCATTTTAAGACCGACGCGTAGAGACACTCCGCATAGGAAACATCCTATTATTACTTTTAATTTTGTATAGCTTAGATAGTAATCACGCCGCTGGTAACGGTCAAACTTCTATCATAGTTTGCCAAACTGATGAAGATCATACTTTTTTTATTGCCTTGGCTAACATTTGATCACAATTTCCCAAGGTGTTAAATAATAATGAGACCGCGGATAGTGGCTTGTGCTGGCTTTTATACGTTGATATCCGGAATGTAGCGATGCTGTTAAGGCAGTTGGTTAACAATATAAGAGCTAGGCAGCTGAGTTCGAAAAAGCTCTACCACCGGCTAACTTCCACTATAGTCGGAAAATAGAACAGTCTTCCGTGTCACAAATTTAAATGCTAGAGGAGTATATCATCCATAATTTAACTTTTCTAAAACTGAAGTAATTTTGATCTATATAGGAGATATCTAAAGATTGGGTCATCTCATGATCGACGAAACTGTTAGACTTAAACACTCAAACTTTTGGTAGAGATGTTGCTTCTGCCGTTTAGAGGTCAGTTAAGAATGGATTATAAAAAACTCCTTCCCCAAAGGGAATTGGGGGGTATGATAACGGGAACTATCTTGAGGGCGGAGAGTTTTCACCGGGCAGGAATATTTGTGACAAATTGTAAATCTAATAGTTTCAGCGGATTTATTTCCTCTTTTTTTTATTCAACGAAGCGATGAGATGGTCGGGAGGGTCACCTGATGTTAAGCGATACGTCTGCCCATAAAACCACATTACATTCGTCGCCTTGAGACATACAATGTTGAGTCTCTTTACCCCAGTAAATATACTAGTTACAGCGCCTTTCAAACAGGAATACATTAATGATTTGCGGCAGAAATAGGCATTACTGTGATACTAACTTTGCCTTTTACGACACTATGGGTTATATTCTCTGGTCTTGCACACCTGGGCTTTTACGAGTATTCTTAGAGAAGCCTATGTCCCAATTGAAATAAAGGTATGACCGTAAAATACGCACTCAAAGGTTCTAGATGGGCGCACATGAGAAAGTAACGTCCTCCATAAATCGTCTGAGGAGTCCCGTTATTCAGCGTCCTGTTTCAACATCCGTTCACTAATTCCCTCTCACGGTTAGCGCGTGATCTATAACCGCGAGTTCCGAACAAGCGAACAGTGATTCTGTAATATTACGGATAATAATATTTCCTCGTAGCGCATCGTAGCAATATCGTAGTAACTCGAAACGTTCTCGTAGAGATCCGCTACGAATATCACTAACAGATTCACCGTTGATCCGAATGGTATTGTATCAATGTGTATTTCTTTTTTTTTGTGTAAGGGGTCCCGCACAACTACTCACGGGATCTTCTAGGCCAACCTCACTTGCTTGTGCTGCACCCTGCAAATTAACGAATGAGGCTCTGGCTCTCATCAATCCGCATTGGGTCAGCGTGATGGGATATGGCCCAATTCCCTTCCATATGAACTCCTACAATTGTTGAGATCTTTGCAGGAAGCCTATGTCCGGCTGTGGACGTCTATCGGCCGATGGTGGTTTTTTCCTCATTCATGACAAAACGAACAGGACGTTCACCTGGTCGCCCATAACAATGTAGCGCTAGTTAGGACGATACACACTTTACCACATTGCGCTCGTCATTTTGAGACATAAGATGTTGAATCTCGTAACCTCAGTAATTACACTAGCTACAGCGTCCTTCAAAGTAGAATATAGTAATCATTTCACACTACTAGACGGTCTCCGGTAACGGAAACCAACCAACAGTAAAATTTTGTTTCGATTACTAGTTTTAAGGCTGATGATCATCTAAACATAGTAGAGTTTTTCCGCAAAAAGTGTACAGTAGCTTAATTCAAAGGTGTTGCAATGATGTACTTAAACCAGTAGTAATAAAAAGTTTTCTCAATATCAAATTTTAAGCTGCGCCTAAATTTGGAACAGTTCCGAGTTCGTACGACATCATCAGTGCTCAAAGTAACTAAAATATGTTTAAATTTAAAATGTACTTGGATATGAAAATGTTAAGTATACCGCTCTCGGAGTAAAGTCTTAAGGGAAATTGAGATAGAACAAAGGTAAATCTTTTCATGTGTCATATAATAACCTCTTCATAGCGAGAGATTTATAAGGGGCCTAATGCCGCAACAATGTTGTTGGGAAATGTTGGATATATTTCACGTGGTTCACTTTATGAGCATTTCACGCGATAATCAGAGGAGATGTCACCAAAACCGTTATTTTTTATTTAGGACAAAAATGAGATATGTTTGCCAAACTTCTTATAGACATCTTATTAATGATAGTTTTCATGAAATAATTTAAAAGTTTTAGGGAATGATCAACCTGAAAATGACCGGATTGAACACGGTTGGAGATTACAATAATAATCTTGTGTGATCGAAAGCGTTATAAATCCCGTAGAGGCACGGGTCGGAGCTCCACTGAGCTTGAGCGTCCTCCCTCCCCTTCCTCCCCTCGGCGAAAGAAAACATCGAGAGGAAACCACAATTTTGGGGAGATCTTTCGGAGCGCTTATGTCCAGTAGTGTACATCTCCTACTACCTTCTACATCCGGTGATGAAGATGATGATAATAGTGAGCGCTATTAGAAATTGTTGGATTCAGTTGGTATCGAATCAATCGCACTGAAAATCAATAGAAGAGGTCTATCTTCGGTGCTGGACAATATGGCTTAGATTATTATGATGCATCGTTATATAAATAGATGCAGTTAAAAATATCAAATTTTCTCGTAAGTACAATGAAGGTTTTAGAGTCTCGTATATAATTTTCTGACGGATCGATCTCAGCTGCACAAAATGGCCGCCGGCACGTAATGGCGGTCATATTGTTGACACGAGTCTCCGTTATATATTTTGTCATGAGTACAGCTTCTGCATTCTGATAAATGTGAGCGGGATTTGAAACTACGTTGTTCAGTTACTCCTATCATTATATTTTGATTGAATCTAAGAATAAATATTGTTAATTTAATTTAAAACAAAAAATGCTAACGAAAAATACGTGTAAAAAGAATTCGCCAGTTTTTCCTGCATTAACATCGGATAATTGATTTAAGATTTTGATAATCAGTTAAGATCAATTATAATCATTTCCCAATGTCCCAAAAAGGTTCAGTAGTTTAGAAACAATTATCTTATTACGCTAACTCCGTTTGTTCTTCCATATTGTTTTTAATATTAGTTAAACAAATTGAAGTTTATTGTTGTTTGAGGTGGCGGATCTGTGGAGGCTCTGAGGGTATTGAGGTTAACTTAGTAAACTGATTACGGCACTTTCGCAGACTCATGACAAATAGAAGTCATGTTAATAAGAAATCCCGGTGGAATTAGATCCTATAATGTCATAAGTATGTATTTTTTTTGTATTTGTGTGATATTCATGTATATTTATCGGCGCAAATATTTTATATCGTTAAAAATAAATAGTTGAATAACAAATATTCGATTTATCGTACAAATGTGACGTCAACTGTTTGACAGACAAACATTTGCTACAACGCTGCCCTCACTACCGACACTACTTCACTAGACTATATAAAGCACGAGCAGAGTGGGGACTCGCAGCTAAACAGGCCGTGGATCCAGGTCCACGTGCCCAATGTCAGATAAGGTGTAACAGCTGGCTTGCAGCGTTGACATCATCAAGAATCTAGGGGCCTCGCAGCTTTCGACATCACGTCGCCCTCGCTTCAGAACGCGGCGCCACAGGTACCTACACACCGCGTACACCAAGTACACCCGCGATCAGGGGCGGTCCTCACCGCCCAGAGATTCCGTTACAGGCGAAGGTAGTCGGGGAACGGGTCCGCGCTCGTCCTCGACGACCGAGTAGATTTGCCAGAAGAAACCAACAACCAGACACATATTATAAAATTCCGCCATTGGATAACTACACTACAAGTAGTACACATTTTTTGTGAACAGGCCTTGGAACTGTGTCCACGAGCCCAGTGTCAGATAAGTTGTAACAGTCGCATGGCTTGCAGCGCTGACATCATCACGAATCTAGGGGACTCGCAGTTCGTTCGTGGCTCACAAGCGAACGGATCTGTAAAACTGTGTAATTATTTTGATTGTGTGTTTGTTTATGTGATTCGTTAATTTTACTGTACCACTGTGTAAATAATAATAAGTTAACCGTTTGAATAAACAACCACGAGTCAAGAACGTAGTGTTGAGTGTGAAGACTCCCCTCCTCTTACATATTTAAATATTACTGCTTCTTGGTTTACTGGTAAATTGGTTTACAGGTATTCTTATTATGTATATGCTGTAGTGTACAAATATTGCTTTGTTCCAGTTTAATTGACTTTGTATCTAATGAAATAAATGAGGTGGAAGTATGTCTTAACTTCAATGGGGACAGTAGCGATAGTCGCTACTATCACCATTGCTATTAACGGAAGGTATCACTAACAAATCAGTGACAGTTCTGCTCGTTACGTTACTGCCAGGAGTTACTATTATCATCATCGGTCGATAGACAAAAAAACCAAGGATACCAAGAGTTAGTTGCCATTTTTATTTAATAACTTTTATCACATACAAGTAGTTTGTGCCGCCTTAGACACAGGACGAGGTGGCCGAGAGGTTAAGGCGTTGGACTGCTAATCCAATGTGCTCTGCACGCGTGGGTTCGAATCCCATCCTCGTCGGTTTTATTAGTTTTTTATATATGTCGGAGGAAGTGACGGGTTAGGTTAATTGATGATTGTATAAAGCGAGGTGTCAATTGTTTACACCCAAAATACTTTGCAAAATCTTATTTTCTTTGTTTTTTGTACCATGCAAATTGTTATTAATTTCCTTAAAAGTAAAGAATAAAAGGAATGAATGAAAGAATGAGAGCGGAGCACGGCCCCAAGTGGGGTCGCGGCGCCATCTTGTCTTTGCGCGGCGCACACGGCGCCCGCGGCGGGCGCCGCGCATTCCTTGGAGAGCGGTCGATCGAGGTGGATCGCAGTGATTCATATTGAAGAGTTAGATCGGTGCCTTGAACCCGCTGCTCATGTTTAATTGTTACCTACCTAGTTAAATCTACACATTTCTTTAAAATAAAATTATTAAGAACCTTCCCACTTAATTAAAACTGTATGGGAAAGTGATTTGTGTATTGTTCTGTGCTCGCACTTTACCCTAATGACGCCCACAAGATCCGTTAATACTGACGACAATGACGAGAAGTATCCGACATATATTTAAATGCTACACATGATATAAAACACACTAGATATTAAATTGGATGTATAATTTTTGCGTATACTATTCATTAACCCTTTCGATATCAGCATCCCCCGAACATCGATAAGGCTTCAAAATTAATGTATAATGCAACCCGAACAGAGTATAACGTAAATTAATAGTGAAATATATTTTAATGCATTTTGTTATAGGTGCTCCAGCCGCTAGTAACGAGTTAGCGAGAAGCGAGTAGCTTGGGTGTAAGGGGTCCCGCACAACAACTCGCCGGACCCAAGCCTACCTCACCTGCTCGTGATGCACCCTGCTAATCGACAAACGAGGCTCTGGCTCCCACCAACCCGAATTGGGCCATCGTGGTGAGAAATGGCCCAAATCCCTCTACATGAACCCCTATAAACGTGGAGACCTTTGGGGGAGGCCAATGTCTAGCAGTGGATGTCTATCGGCTGATGAGTACCGAGTGTGTAGTAGCTCCGTTGTTTCACTGGATTATATGCGAGTGTGAGGGCTGTCTGGCGATTATTTGAACTACTCGCTCAATGCGAACAACATGGTACATTCCTTTTTTATTCGATGAAGCGACGAGACGAGAGGGATGTTCGCCTGGTGGTAAGTGATACGCCCGTATCAACGTGGGTGCTAGAGAGTATAGTATACACAGCACCACATTGCGTTCGACGCTTTATACATAATGTTGAATCTCGCTATCCCCGGTAATTACAGTAACTAGAGCGCCGTTCAAACTACAACAGAGTAATGTTTGGCCCGAGTAATAAGCGCTATGATGTTACCTACCTTAACGGTCTCCGACAGAGATCTACCATCAGAGGTTGTGAACTTGCAGAGGAAAAATGCTGTATGCTCGCTCGGCGAGTGTTTTTATCACAAAGCGATTATCGTTCAACAATTTTAAAGCCATTATAATTTGTTGTCGTTACAACAGAACAAGTAGCGAGAGTACCTCATCAGCGATGTGAACAGATGGCAATCAACTATTCATATATATATATATATTTCATTCAAATGCAATCAGTATCTACTTCAAGATTCACGAGTGAGAAAATAATAGCTACGTCGTCGTTTTAGCTCAATCAGCTCAATTTGTAGGTGCAGAGATAAAGAAGCTAGAGTTCGATTTCGCGTCGAGTTTAGGCTTCCGGTGAAGGAAACCAACGTGTTAAGCTTAATGGTAAGTCATACGAATATTAATAATAAAATTAATTATGATAAAATTCTTTCAGGTGATTAGCGTTCGGAAACAATTCATACCTTCATTATGTCGGCCGATTATTACCTCATACTTCGCGACAAACGGTCGCTAAATTAGAGGAGTAGCGGTTGGAATGTTTCCAACATCCAACCATCCTCGAACCTCACTCTAAAAGAACACCAACTTTTTTAGGAATTTAATCAATTTCTTCCAAGGAAATAATTCGATTCCGATAAGATAATCCAAACCGTTTTCAAACATTGTATCGATTCTCGTTCATTCTTCTTTTTCAATACATTCCTACTTAAATGTGATGAAGAAAAAATAAAAAAAAATTAACATGGGAATTATATATATTTCGGTTGATTAAATATATAGTTTGTTTAAAAAAAATACCGTTTTTTACTTTTACAAATATATTAATTTCATACGTAAAGAAGTAATATCCAATGCTGAATATAAACCTTGGAGCGTAAAATCTTGATTAAGATCAAATTGCTTCCGGTTTCTCGCAATTTGGGTACCTTTACTCATTTCACGAACGGTACCTAAAATAGGAACAATTGCATCAAATGCTTGTAAATTCCAGTTTTAATATAGAACTAAGTGCACCTAGATTATTTTATTTCCAGGATTCAAAGAAGAAAAATGTGCAATCAGTCGCAAAGCGATTGACTAAACAGTTCACCAATCGATCGACCTGATACCACAAGGCATGTTTACGAATTACAGATATGGATTGGTCCCTCGAAGTAGACCCTTTCGGAAAGGTCAGGCGGACCCTTTTCAAAGCCGCGCCGGGAATTTTAAGTTTTTAATCAAAAACAACGGCCGTGTGATGAAGGTAAACTTTACCAGACTTTCGAAACCCAATCCCGTCAAGTACGTGCAAGTTTGAAGCTTATGTATATTGCTCTAGCTGATCATATAGAGCTATCCATCTGGACCAACAGGAGGGTCCAAGACAAGGTGGAAAATGTAATTTCATGACATATACGTCAATTCTAAGTGACAGCAAAATGAAGAACAAAGCCAAGCTAACTCCACCATCATGTCAGATAATAGTTATGAAGAGAGTTTTAGCTGGTATAACTTTATCACTACTGTGTTTTACCAACATATGGGTGATGGCTAGTTCTGATGAGCACGCTTCACCATCCTTAGTCTCATGTCACTGAACACCATCTACAATAACAAGAGTAATCTCATTATATATTTACGAGCGAGAAGGTCAATGGTAGTAAGTGCTACGCCTCTCCTTACCCAGTCTCGTTACCCAATAACTTCACTAGCTACAACGCCCTTTAAACCAGCACACGGTATTGTTTACACACCACTGTTTAGCAGCGAGAATCGGAACTCCTTTAATAGTGGAACCCATTGTCGCATTTTATCATCACACGATCATTTTATCATCATCATTCGATAGACGTCATCTGGTGGTACGGGTCTGTTGCCGAAGACCTATCTCGGTAAGTACTACCGCAGTTCCTATTGTAGCCGACAAACAGTAATAGGTAAGCATTACCATGTCCGATCTAAAGGGTGCTGTAGCTAGTGAAATTACAGGGATAACGAGACTTAACATCTTCTGTCTCAAGGCGACGAGCACGGTCTGCTGCTGTGTATATCATCCTAACTAGCGTCTCATTGTTGTAGACAGGCGTATCACTTACCATCAGGTGAAGGTCTTGCTAGATTTATCGCTTTATCGAATAAAAGAAAACTTAGATGGTCAGGATGGACAGGACTTTCCCAGATCATAACAACTGTTACTCTCTAAAAAACTAAAAAAAAAAATTATCTCATCGCAATTTAAAATAACCAAAAAAAAATTAATTAATTGTAACTGATCAGGAAAGTTTTCAACTCTCCGTAGATTTTAAACCTTGATAAATATGTTTCCAGGGATTCCCAGATGTTTAGGCAGTGACAAATTTTATAATTGTTTTTTTTTTTTATATTAATTAAGCAACGAGACGAGCGTGACATCCGGTAAATCGATAATAATGATATACATTACACCGCGTTATGCTCGTCACCTTGAGACCTAAGATGTTTTGTTACCTTAACAGCTTCAGCACCCTTCAAAACGGAACACATTACTGTTTATCGGCTGAAATAAAAGCTGCGGTGGTACCTAGACTATATCTAGAAATACTTGTTTAACCGTAAATTCAGATAAAAAATTAAATTTTGCTGATTACAGGATTCTTAATTGCAAAAGTCCCATAGTGATATTTTGAACAGGTTATACAAATATTTCTTCATCCCTTACAAATGGAAGGAGCAAAACGTGATTATAAAGGAATCAAACGGTAGCCCACAAAGCTCAAGGGATGACCGATGCTTGGCATTGCGTAGGTATTTTGATAACCTTAATTACCATTTCAGCATCATCATCATCATCATCAGCCGATAGACATCCACTGCTAGACATAGGCCTCCCCCGAAGATCCTCACATCGATCGGTCACGCGTGGCTCAGATCCAGTTGCTTTTCGCGACACTCGCCAGATTATGGGTCGACCTTATGGGAGGCCTCCCACCACTACGTCTACCGATACTCGGTCGCCACTTTAGAATCTTACTGCTCCATTGGCCATCAGTCCTTCGGGCAATGTGCCCTGCCCATTGCCACTTAAATCTAGCAATATTTTGGACTATGTCGATGACCTTAGTTCTTCTGCGGATCTCCACATTTCCGATTGGATCGCGCAGAGAAACTCTTAGCATAGCCCTTTCATCCACTTAGCATATGGTAGGTATACCATTGATTGCTCTAATAAAAGATACCCTAAGTTTAAGGATGCGGCTACTAATCTAGGATCGTTTATAGCACTTTAACTAATCGACTTAAAATTAAGATCAAAAGATGTAAATTCTGATGGCTTTCCGGTTCCGTTCGCGTAATCAACTCCGCAATTGCGGGCACTGAATATTTAACTACTTTCTTCAATAAATTTTCTAATTCTACTTTAATTACTTTAGAAAGGTTTTTAAAAGCTAGGCAATTTGTAAGATTGTCCCTAACTGTCTGTTAGGCAATCACTTTATCTCAATTAGCAGTATAGGATCTAAATGAGGATTTTTATATGGTTATCTATCCAGATCGTTAAATGGTATGCCTTGATCGTTATCATCTCCTTCTTCATTGGTATCATTCTTAACAGTAGTCGTGGTTATCACTTCAGGTGTTGGTCATAAGTCATCATGATGGTAAAGTCGATACGATAATAAAAGATTATTATACCATTACACTTATATAATATATCAACAGCCAATTTACGACTCCACTGTTGGTGCACAGGCCCACCCTCAACATGAGGGCGATGGGCCACAGTCACCACGCGGTCCCAATGCGGATTGATGACTTCACCCACACTTTAGAATGAATTCTAATTCCTATGCAGGTTTCCTCGCGATGTTCTCCTTCACCGTTTGTATTCCGCTGTTGTTACTTAAGTTCACAAATGTACATAACTTAAATGTTAAAGTCATCGGTACATGACGAGATTCGAATCCGCGACCTTCGGAATGAAGGCCGCACGCTCTAACCATTAGGCCAGCGAGCTATTGACTTGTTTAATATTAGGTCCTTACATATGAAATTATCGTTTTGTCGCACTGACCACTTTGATCTGAAATATCTACTCTTTGGTTAAGAATTCCAAAATCAAAATTATAAATTCATTTAGCTGGCACATTTGAGTTTTGAAAACGATCATTCATTTATTTATTCCTCATTATTTTTTTCTTTGGCATCGCTTATTACCGCACAATGGAAAACATGAAATATGGGTATATTTACGAGTACGAGTTCTACCGCGGCACCAGTACCAGTGCTGCAGGAACAGCTCGAAGGATTAATGATGTGTACGGCGCTGGTGTCGCGAAAGAAAGCACGGTACGTTTTTGGTTGCAACGTTTTCGTTCTGAAAATTTCGATCTTCAAACCAACCCCATGGACGGTTGGAGACCAAAGTGGAAAATGAAGAATTAAAAGCTATTGTGGAAGCGGATCCATCACAAAGCACTTCAGAGATAGCTGCAGGCTTCGGGGTAAGTGACGAAACTGTATTAATCCACTTGAAGCAAATCGGGAAATTAAAAAATTTGAACGATGGGTACCTCATGCATTGAGTCAATCGAACTTGCGAACACGCGCCGACTGCTGCTGCTGTGTTACTTTGCTCAGCCGACACAATGATGAAGGGATTTTAAATCGAATCATTACGTGTGATGAAAAGTGGATACTCTACGATAATCGGAAGCGCTCGTCGCAATGGCTGAACCCTGGAGACCCATCCAAATCCTGCCCTAAACGAAAATTGTACTCCAAAAAAGTTACTTGTGAGTGTTTGGTGGACTCAGCGCCGGTGTCGTTCACTACAGCTTTCTAAAATCTGGCCAAACGTTTACAGCAGATATCTATTGTCAGCAACTGCAGACCATGAAGGAAGAACTAGCTGCTAAACAACGGAGATCGGTCAATCGCTCTAGGACACTGCCGCTTCACGACAACGCAACACCACCCTCACCACACACTGCACAACAAACAACCACTAAGTTAGAAGAGCTACAATTGGAATGTCTGCGACATCCACCGTACTCCTTGGACCTTGCCCCAACAGATTACCAGTTTTTCCGGAATTTAGACAACTTTTTACAAGGAAAAAAATTCAACTCCGATGCGACAGTCCAAACCGCCTTCAAAGGGTTTATTGATTCTCGCCCCCCATAGTTTTTCAGTAAAGGGATCAATGAACTACCTATGAGATGACAAAAGTGCATAGATAACAACGCGGTGCATACTTTGATTAATTAAATGTATTTACAAAAAAAATTACTTTATATTCCTCCTGTACAAAACGCTAATTTCATATGTAAGGACCTAATATTTAGTTTTGTGTGTTTTTGTACTATTGTTTTTTAATTCAAGTTTTATTTTAATTTTTATTTATTTAATTTAAATTTAATTTTCTTTAATTTTATATACTTTTTTTTTTATTTTTTTCTCTTTATTATTTCAGCTCGCGTGTATCAGATCTGCGAGCCGTGAGTCCGATGCAGTGATGCTTGTCAATAAAACAAGCGACACAAACTTAGTCATAACAAAGTATTTTTTTTATTAAGTCTACAGAAATTTACAGTAAATATATATATATATATACATATATATATATATATATTACCGCTTAAATTTCCTTTAATGGCGTATGTTTCTTTACACGACTCTCCATCAGTCATCGACTTTATTTCGTCGCGAAAGAGATTTTATGGCAAAGGGAAAAGTATCATTGTGCACCGGAGATCAAATATGTTAAACCTTTAATCTTTTCAAGTCACCACATAATCCTTATTGTCAGCCGAACGTTTTCGGGGAAGCCGAATTAAGAAACACCGAGGGTGCTTTGAAAGGATTAAATATCACCTTCATTTTATACCGGCTTAGCCGGCGGCTTTTGGTGTTAACATCACTCGAATAACTTAACGACGAAGCTGAAGCAGTAATGTGTTCAAATTTGAGAGGAAGTTTTTTTTTTAATTAAAAGGACAATGGTACATCCGCGTTGTATAAATATTTTAAACAGCGCCTTATACTGGTGAATATTTTTTTTATTCTTTTAAGCGATGGTAAGCTTTCTGATGGTAAATGATACACCTGCCTATAATAACATGGCGCTAGTTAGAATGATACATTGTCCCACTTTGCGCTCGTCGCCGTGAGACAAGATGAGTTTCGTTACACCAATAATTACACTAGCTACAGCGCTCTTCAAACCGGAACACAATAATGTTTGCACACTACTGTTTGGCGGTAGAAATCCTAATCATCAATTCGCTTAGTTATAAAGTTACAAATAACTAAGTGATAATAAGTCTAAGAGTAAATTTGACGTGGATTATTTTTTTTTAATAAAGTCTTAATTAAACTTCATTAGCTTACGTCAAAGTTTTAATAAGTTATTCATAAATCGGAGCATATTAGCGTGGGATTGAATCGTTCCTAATGAAAGTATTACAGTAAAGATACTTTCTTCTGACATTTATACGAGGAGGGATCAAAAAGTAGTGATAACGACATATATACTCCTCGGTAAGAAAAAATAGATACTGGCCTAGCTCGGATACATATTTGTAATATTAATAAAGAAAAAAAAATCTTCGATTCTCTTTTGATTTTTCTAATAGTAGTCATTTGTTTGCTTCGTGTCGGAACGTGTTCTCGGAAACGGAGAAACACGAAGTGCGAGCCGTTATTAAATAGCTCTGTTTAAAGAAGTTAACGATGCAAGAGATTCATTGCGATCTGGAGGCAACAGTAGGAGAGTCTGCTCCGCCGTATTCCACTGTCGCAAGGTGCGCTTCTCAATTTCGAGTGGGGAGAACGAGCACGGAAGACGAGCATCGTTGCGGCCGTCATCACGTCCATCGACGTCACTCACCCAAGAAAATGTTGCGAAAGTCGAGAAAAATGTATTGAGCGATCGATGAGTTACCATCCGATACTTAATTCAAGAAACGGAAACATTTCATATGGAAGTATTCAATACATATTGAAACAATCTTTGAATATGAGATAAGTCTCCGCAAGATGGGTGCCGAGAATGTTAACCGACACTCGGAAACAAAATCGACTTGACGTGGTGGAAAATTTCTCGCTTCATCCCTTAGAACTTAAATACGTTGTTGTTTTAAATTATCGATGAAATTTTTCATCATCAGCCGGAAGGAGCTCTCTTCAGAATATATTTCTTTTTTAAAAACCAACGTTTTACTGCTAATAGGTCTATTACCGGAAATCGTCTAGGTACAACCGTAAAGCCTTGTAGTCTGGGGCTAGTAGGAATAGGACTAAGGCCTGTCTGTCGTAGAAGGCGACTAAAAGGGTCTAGGATTTCCCAGGTCTTGAAGGTGGGGGCCCTTATCGCTCAACAAGCGAATCTGCGTGAGACAGCGTGTGGCTCAGCGATGGTGCTTAGGAAGGTCAGGCTCTTTCTCAGAGACGTGTTAACACAGTGTAGAAGTGAACCGGTTATTCTATAAGAGATCCCGGAGCTTCTCTGAATCCACTGATCCAGACCACTGAGGGGATTTTAGTGAGTAATAATCTCACATAACCCTGACATTCCCGAAACCAAACAAAAAAAAAAAAAGGAACCAGCACAAACTGTCTCCAATTTGTAGAGTAACATACGGTACTATATTCCGGTTTGAATGGAGTTGTAGCTAGTGAAATTGCAGAGAAATTCGATAACACCTCACGTTTCAAAGCGATGAGCACAATGTGGTGGGTGTAGTGTATTTCATCCTAATTATTTCCTTATTACTATGGGCAGGAGCATTAATCACCATCAGGTAAACGTCTCGCTGTTCTCATCGCTTCGTTGAATAAACATAAATCTTAGTCATCAGTACTCGACTGACTGCATCTAGTAGCTTCTAGCGACCTTCACCAGAACATCTGTCCACTTAGAGAGGGGGGGGCAGGGGGTCTGTAAAGACCACCTTTACCGAAACCGCAGTATTAGCCGCCAGACCTTCGAGCGTTGTGCTGTATCCATTGCCATTTAAAGCTAGTCATCTCTAAGGCTGTGTACGACCCTTACTTATCTTCTGATTTGGTCACACTTGGCAACCTTATTTACAGCTCTGTCCATTGCTCTTCGATTTCACCTAAATTCGAGTGTTACCGTGTCAAATGTGATAACTTAAGCGGTGGAGACTAAATCGAAATTGTTCGATAAAAGAATATCTCGCCAGTTATTTTTCTTAAGTAAAAAGTTCCTATTCCTCCCCGTAAGTACTTCTGAAAGTTTTTATAGACCTCCGGTATTTCCTTTT
Source organism: Ornithoptera priamus (assembly GCA_029034505.1). Taxonomy (NCBI): domain Eukaryota; kingdom Metazoa; phylum Arthropoda; class Insecta; order Lepidoptera; family Papilionidae; genus Ornithoptera; species Ornithoptera priamus. The sequence continues at coordinate 153,863 of JARDWD010000517.1, read as the reverse complement.
GTGGAGTTAAGTTTTGGGTGAAACTTTACACAGTCCATTAGACAGATCATACAACGATTTGGGGAAGGTATGAGGACCATTATACCGACGAAAGGTACCATTTTCCTTGTCCATTGATCCTAAATATATATTATATTGTTGTAACTTGTTATAACATAGTAATACGTCAACTTAATATACTTATTTATTACATCAACGCGCACTGGGTCAAGGTGGTGGGAAATGGCCCAAATCCTCTCATATGAATCCCTACCCGATCGTGTGGGATGTTTTGGGACAGGCCTATGTCCAGCAGTGGACGTCTATCGGTTGATGATGATACTTATTTTACTTTTAAAGAAAGTTAATATATCATTTTATGCGCATTATTCTCGCTATAGATCGTAATTTTTTTTTTCAATTAAGTGACGAGATGAGCGGCAAGTTCACCTGATGGTAATTGTTACGCCTGCCCATAACATGGCGTTAGTTAGATATTAAACACTGCTCCGCATTGTGTTCGTCGCTTAAGACATAAGATGTTGTCTTGTTACCCCGGTAATTACACTATCTACAGCGCCCTTCAAACCGGAAATTAGTAATGTTACTACTACATTACCGATAGAAATAGGCTCTGCAGTGGTACCAAGACGGTCTCCGGCAACAGAGACTGACCACCAGTAATATTTGATATAGTATATTTGAAGATGTAGTACAAAAACATAAATATATGAATGTTATATATATATACTATAAATACCTCATCATCATCATTATTAGCAGACAGACATCCACTGTCAATACATCATATATAATACAAAATACTATGGTGTCTTTTGGTTACATTCGTATAGCGAATGATAAGTACGTTTAACCCAGTAGGCGCTCACTTCAAGGAGTCGTCTGTAGGGCCGACTACACGGCGCCGTGTGTGGGCTTTCTGTTCCCCGTAAACGAAATAATTGTTCTAATCGATTTCAATCTTGTCTAAATTTTTTTTTACAATTATTATATCTTGGATTTAACTAGGTATTGATGTAATAAAATTGATTAGCCACAGGGCCATTACACCTAATGGTCGAATCTTCATCATGAAGGACCCTCTTCAAACTGAAGATTGGCAATCAGACTGAGAAAACTAATCCTGTGATCGAATATTCTATACATTGAATATAATTTTGATGATGATATCGGATTGCAGCAACATCTTGCTCAGTAATTAACCTTCAAATCATGTAATTGGTAATTATATAATCTAGTGGTCGTTTGCAGAATTTGCATATTGATTAGCAAAGCCTTGAAGATTGAGAGCTTGCCATCGACTTCAGAACATATGAAGATTACAGCTTCGACCGTTAAGGAACGTGATATTGAATTGGCTATTTTATCAGTAATCAACCTTCAAACAGGAAAATAGTGTAGTTTTCAAATTACTTGACCTCAGTAGAGTAGACCTCTGAGGCGACATGGGTCATAGGAGGACATATGATGGCGGCTATATATTAATTGGCTGTGGCATAATTAAATGCTGTAGTATATAAAAAAAGGTTCACCGACGAGGATGGGATTCGAACCCACGCGTGCAGAGCACATTGGATTAGCAGTCCAACGCCTTAACCTCTCGGCCACCTCGTCCTGTGTCGCTGTCGCCGCAAACCAATGACGCATGTGGTTAGGGGTTGTCAGCATATGATAGGATTGCTTTACTTGATCCTGATTAGTTTCGTGACTTGTATTATAGGCATATATATATATATATATTTATTTAAAATGGGTTTTCTTTGTTCGCCAAACACTTGAAAACTAGTGAACGCATCTACACGGGAACATGAGCATTCGACACAGAATGATCTGCAGATTTTTATAGACTATTTATTTATTTTATTTCACAGATCCTTCATCATTTTATTTCTAATTAACTTTTATAAATATTTTTATTAGGTATTAATTATGAGGTTGCTATAGAATACCTACCTATAGATATACCTAGCTAGCCAGGTCATAAGTCCTGTTGTAAAAAAAAAAACGCATTTTTTCTTAATGTAGTAATTTAATATTATTAAGATGTATATCTACATATTTATTAATCTCGGCAAAAAAATAAAAAAATATATTATATTCCAAATGGCCACCTTTGGCTTTTATACATGCCTTTAATCTGTTTGGCCACGAATCCATGGTTTTACGTGCTGTCTCCAAGGTAAAATTTCCTTACTACTTGCTCCAAAGATTATTTAAGTAACCAATGTCGCCTTTCCGACCACCACCAATTGAGCAGCTTCTTTAGAACTGTGAGCGTACACTTTATCATTTTGCTTATTGTAGGAAGTGTTCTTCAATAGTTAAAAATTTTAACTCCGATATTTCTGTGCCTTTCCCCCGCGTGTTGTATCCGCGACAGAAGGCGTATTGTTCGATCCACTCTCTTCTTTAATTGTAAAGATTGATTTAGCACATGTCCTGTATATCCACGATAAGCACCGAGCACCGAGCTTCAGGTCTTGTTTTATAATACGCGATACGTGACAGAGTCCTAGCGGGAATCTTCATTTCTCGTGATAAGATTGTATGCTTCCTAAAGGGGTTTCGATGAATTCTGGCTTTAACAGCATTAACAGCCTTTGTAGTTCTAACAGCTCGCGGCCGTACCGAGCTTTTCTGGTTTTCGACAAAGGAAGTGTTGTTGTATCTGTTGATAGTACGATATACGAACATACGGCCGATACCAAGGTCAAATACCAAGAAAATAGGTGCAATACCTATTTTCTTTAACACCCCATTCCATATTGTAATTTGATATGTGAAATGGCACAAAATCAAAAGAACTTATTAAAATAATATACACGTTCCGGATTCAAAATAATTAAAACGTTGAAAAAAAGAAATTTTGATGTTACAGTATTTATGGTCAGATTAGTTATAAATGTAAAGGGTGTAAGGGGTCCCGCACGACTCACGGGACCTAAGTCAACCTCACTTGCTCGTGATGCACCCTGCTAATCAACAAACGAAGCTCTGGCTTCCACCAATCCGCATTGGGCCAATGGGACCAAAAATCGTGGGAAATGGCCCAAATCTGCCTATATGGATCTCTACAAACGACTGCTTCTAGTGTCCGGCGGTACCGAAGGCCATGCTGACCGGGAACCAGCGCAGCGCAGGAACGAGTCGATGTGGAGATCTTTGGGGCAGGCCTATGTCCAGCAGTAGACGTCTATCGGCGGATAATGATGATGATATTTATAAACAAAACTAGTATGGTTTTATACTTGATAGAATTAAAAGGCTAGAACCGTCCAGACCCAGATATGGCGGTGGAATTACATACCAGAGTAGTGACTAGCCGGGTTGGTGTGACTAGAATCGAACCAGGGACTTAAATGGTAATACGTTTAACCTAACTTTTTCTTTTGCCTCTTTTAAACCCACCTGCCGTAGCACAAGGTAAGTGAAAAAAGTTAAGCCTGACACCTGTTGGTTTGTGTAATTTATGCGTATCTCGGCCGTCAAGCGCGATCTAAGCAATAACTTAAGCCTGGAGCAGACTGTTGCTTCGGAAGTTTGCTAATTAAGAACGTTTAGGGAATGGGGGGGTTGCCGGACACTAGGTAAGTACCACCCACCCCGAATAGGTTCCCGCCTTGTCGTGGCGGTGAGGCTCAGTAGCCGTGGTTTGATGGTGACCATGGCGAAGCTAAGAGGAACCTACCCGGCCCAAAATACTCGCTCCAGATGAGGTCTGTAAGCAGATTTCTGATGTGTTGGTTGCGGGGACAGGTTTGTAGTGCCCTTTTCAGCCGAGGTGGAGTCGCGGAGAGACAGGAGTGAGGTGGAAAGCGGGTGATTCTTCCACACGAGTTGGAGCTGAACGGTATAGCCGGCAAACACGGTGTCGCGGACGTGTGCGCATTTTATGTCTCAAGGCACGAGCGCAATACGGTGCAGTATATATCACCTTAACTAGCGCCGTTGTTATTGATAAGCGTATCACTTACCATCAAGTAAACGTCCTGCTGCTCCCATATCAAACTAATCTTTAGAAAAAGTGGAATTAGGTTTTTAGTGTCTTTTGTCTGTTTGTCGGCAGCAGTAGTTCCTGCGGTGGTGCCTAGACGGTCTCCGGCGACAGACACCTGCCACCGGTAAGTGTACGTAGCGTACAATTAATTTTATAATGAACTACGTTAAGGGAGAAAATTAATTTTATCCCCGTACTACGCGACGCTTCGTTACTAACTTAATAAAGTTATTTCGTGTTTCAATTTATCATACAAAGTATTAGGTTATATTTCCGACGTTCGTAAGATGCAGGATGTCAAATATTTACCTTAGTAATTTCACTAGTTACAGAGTATACTGATATACAATCTGTAGTAACTGAGTTTGGATTAAAACTAACATATCCTGTAATATCGGAATATTTAACGCAACTGAAGACTAGGGTTTATTAGGATTCCTCATCTAAAACTTTAAGAAGAAAGGTTTTATCTCAATTGTAAAGGTTTATTAAATGTTTATACTCGAAAAGAATATTTGTATTATATGTGGTGGCCGACTACACGGCGCCGTGTACCTATAGACCTACAGAGATTTCTGAAGGGTATATACACCGAAATCTCTGTGCTTATCTATACTTATAAATAAACCTACCAATATCAATTCGGCATACTGACGAACCTTTTGAGTGACTCATGATATTATTATTTGCATAACTTTAGGGAGCTAAAGTAGTACTGTACTTATTTGCATATATAGATTGCACGGTCGTGTATATGAGGGCCGACAACACGGCGCCGTGTGTACATCCTTAAAAAATTTAGGTTCTCAATCACGTTGTTAGAGACGCCAGAAAACAAAATAGTTTTCACACTGGGACTGAAAAAATTTAATTTTCAAAAGGCACCTCATGATAATGTTGAAGATATTTAAAGTTAAATTGTATTTGTTTAAACTTTATAATACTTCGTATTTTCCTATTAAAGCAAAGAACAGAATTGTTTAAGAAGTTTGTAGAGTTGAATCAACTTCTAAATGCCTTTACAAGGAAGGTCCATTATGGGTTAAATTTTATTACAGTCGATATAACAATTCTCTGGGATTTTGTAATTGAGGTCAGTGCAGCTGCCAAACAATATTGAAAAAACATTACTGTATTCCGGTTTGAAGGGCGTTCTAGATAGTAACATCTTATGTCTAAAAGCGACGAGTGCAACACGTTTCGTTCGTCTCATCGCTCTGTCGTATTAAAAAAATTGCCTCTTGGTAGTAAGCCTTAAGTCATTATAGTGATTAACTTATGATTTCAAGTAAAAGTTTTTAGAAGTAAGAGTCCTTCGTAACTTCGCTGCATATATAACAAAAGAATGTCTTATGTATGATTTACCTTAAACTAAGATTGATCATGTTATCCAAAACTTATTTATATATATATGTATGTCTCCAAAACTTATTTATATATGTGTGTATATATATATATTTATAATAATAAAGAGGTAGTGGTCAATATATATATCTCATCATCATCTCAACCGATGGACGTCCACTGCTGTACATAAGTCTCTTGTCATGTGTTCCACAAAATACAATCCTAAGTCATTTGAATCCAGTGGCTCTCAGCGATTTTTTTAAATGTTTTCATTTCGTGTTATTTATGCGGTTGCTATCGAAAGTCGTCTAAATTTATATTAATGCCAGCGAAGCGGGCGGGGAACAGCTAGTATTTGTATGTCAAGAAGTTGGTTTCCCAAAACTAATGAGCGTGAAACCAGTACCCCCGTCCTCGTCCTCATCCTTGTGAAGGAAGCCATATGATTTCATTAATTTAATTTGGTCCCTAACTTTGTTGAATAAAACTTGAAAGTTTTTGTAAGTTTTCTACGCAACTGAAAATTTGTTTATAATAATTTACTTTGTGATTTCATCGTCAAAGTTCCCACGAAGTCTCGCTGAAGGTCGAGTGGACCTACCACCAGTAACCAGAATTAATAAGTAAACGAATGCGGTTAGCAGTACTTAGTATTAGTGGCGGTGTGTTGTGTGCCTATAATTTTTTTTATGGAAACGACCGAGACGTTCACCTGATGGTAAGTGATACGTCTACCTGTAAATGCGTGTAGGTAATTAGGATGATATACACAGCACCGCATTGTGCTCGCTTTAAGACATAAGATATTAAGTCACGTTACTGCAATCATTTCATTAACTAAAGCTCCTTTTAAACTGGAATACAGTAAGGTTTGCACACTGCTGTTTGGCGGGTGCAATGTGAGCTGCAGTGGTAGATGGTCTCCGGCAACAGAGACTTATGGTCAATTAAACGCATGCATATATATATATATATATTCCCTTATGGCCGTACGTCTATCATAAAAGTATAGATAATACTTAATGCAATTACACGGGGAACCAGCCCCAGGGAGGGCTGGCTGACACACTTCGGATCCAGGTCACGTCAGTTTTGGTTTCATGTGATACAAAAATATCGGGCATTATCTGAACTCTAAGCATTTATACGATAGATCGTGTATATATTTTACTGTAAAAGATATAATCGTTATTAGAGAGGTTATTGATACTATCGTGACCTAAAGTCTAAGGCGAGTAAGGTGACCTGAGTTTATGAGACGAGCGAGACGTTCGCTGACGCGCCTGTCTATGTCATCGTGGTACAAGTTAGGATGGTATACACAGCATCATATTGTGCTCGTCGCTAAAACATTAAATATCGTTACCACAGTAATTTTACTACATACAAGCCCTACAAACGTGAACACAGTAATATTTTCATAATTTGATACAGTACCGCGTGATGGAACCGGAAATTAGGAGATCTGCAGGAGAACTAAGGTCACCGACGTAGTCCAAAAGATTGCTAGCCTCAAGTGTCAATGGGCAGGACACATCGTTCGAAGAACTGATACTCGATGGAGCACGCAAGGTCCTCGAATGGCGACCTCGTACCGGAGACGTAATGTTGACAGCCCCTTGCCAGGTGGTCCGATGATATGATGAAGGTTGCTGGAAGCAGCTGGATGCGAGCAACGCAGGATCGATCGATATGTAGATCTTTGGACGAGGCCTATGTCCATCAGTGGACGTCTGCCGGCTGATAATGATGATGACTACAGCTTTGCGGTAGAAATAGGCGCTGCGGTGGTACCTACCTAGATAGTCTCCGTCAACAGAGATCTACCACCAGTAACAAGAATAAATAAATGTAGTTGTAAGTTAGTAGCAGTAGGGCGGAAAGGGAAGTGGAGTCCTTGGCTATCCTTGAGACGTGTTTAATCAAAGTACAGAAGGACCCTACTACGTTCCTGAACGAGACCAGCACGTATGTTTTAGTAACTATAACTTCTCCCTTGACTCCAACAAAAAAGGGAGGTAGTACAGGGGTAGTAGAGAGGAGTACTAGGAGGTAATAGAAGAAGAGTGCAAATTTCTATATGTACTGTTACAGGTAATTAATTATAAGATGTTTTTATAATGATTACAAACAGAGAAAAGTTTCTACTAATACTTTCTACTTCTATTAAAATGGTAGCATTCTGTAGGAACCGGAAATGTAAGATACCCTTGGTGGTAAGTAAATTGGTTTGCTTTCGTTATCAAGTTAAATTCTAGTTGGTCCTGGGATATAAATTAATGGCGTAGAATATATTAAGAATTATCACCGGATGTGCCGTGCGATAACTTCACCGAAACTTGAATCAATAGTTTCATTAATTTTCATAGACAATTTGAATTGTAACAAGATTCATTTATCTATCATCTTCCACCTTTGTCTTCAGTAGCGTTGAGAAAGTCATTGTGATTAAGATGATGATAAGAATTTTTTTTGTAATAAAAAATTGATAAGGAAGAGAAGAAGAAGTAATAAGTATCATGCCTTGTAAGAAAAATCTGTGCACGCCTTTGAGTGGTATATAAACGAGTAGTAATAACATTAGATATTTACTGTTTTTTTATAATTTATTATACTGTATCTCCAATATCAGGATTTTACATTTGTTAAAAAAAAAACTAAATTAACTGGAGCATAGCAAAGTCCCCGCCCTGCCGTTGTTCTCCTGACGCTCCAATTCGTTCAATATCAAATCTCTCTAACAAAACTCAACCAAACGTTTTACATAACCCTTAAAACCCAATTTTTATATAAAATCTATTGAAGCGTTCACATTGGTCCACTAGCAACCGGAAGTAACATCCGGTCCTTCATAAAAGCCCTTCTAAAACTAAGACAAAAATCAGGTAAGTATACATCAAAATGTTTAGGACATTTGCTTACTTGTTATAAACTTCCTGCTTCCACATGAACTTTCTTTTATATAGCGAAGCCATAATATGCCCACAATGATGCCGCTTCGGATGTTTACACAGCACCTTTGTGGAATTAAGATATTGAGTGTCTATGTTAACAAAAAAATGCTTTGCTTCCTCTGGCAGAGCGACCCCAAAGTGTCTTGGCTTCCGACACAAGACTGGCACTTACATGGAAAAGCATTAAGTCGATTTTTTAAAGCGTCCACTTCTTGCATAGAATGAGGCAGATAGAGAGAGAGAGAGAGAGAGATAAAGTAGATATCACATATCTTTATTATTATTTTGATTAACGTATAATATATTAACCAAAAAATTATACTAAAGAAGTAATTGAAATTCATGTTTGTCTTACCCAACTTATATACATAACCTAAAAGATATCGAAGTGTTGATAATTAAAATAGATTAATGAGTATTGCTGTAATTGTTAGATAAAAAATATATCAAATGTGTAGAAAGAGATGAGAATGTACCGTTTTATCTCTTTCCAGTGATGCTAGTTGTGATAAATTGCAGCAGCGGCTGTCACTCCTCGACCCTGACAGCGGCGACATCCCGACAGCTTAATAAATCCGTTTCGGATGTGATCTCCAACTCTCTTTTGATATGATGCGACAAGATTTACTCTCTAATAGTTTTTTTATTACTGTACACAACCACGAGACTTTACTGGTGGTGGTAGACCGCCTTGGTTTCACCGCAGCGCATTTTGCATCCGTCATACAAATTGTGTAAAAATTACTGTTCCTGTTTGAAAGGCGCTGTAGCCAGTGTAATTACAGCGTTAACGAAACTCAATATTTCAAAGCGACGAGCACAATGTGGAGATAAGTATAACACATCCTAACTAGCTATTCCTAAGAACAGGTCTTATGAACAGGTGTATCACTTACCATCAGGTGAAGGTCCTGTTCGGTTCATCGCTTCGTGGAATCAAGATAAAAGGAGAATAGAGAGAGACGTTAGATTGTAAGGAATACGTCTGCCCATAACGTGTTGTTGGTTAGGATGATATATACACAGACCGTATCGAGCTCGTCGCTTTAAGTTGCACGACCCTTAAAACCGGATCGAAGTGAATGTTTGCGCACTACTACACAGTACCCAGCTGCTAAGTATGGTAATGAGTGGAAACGTTTTAATATTTATTGCGTTGTTGAGATAACTGACACGGGAACCGCATTACGCCCCAGTTGGTGTATTAGCGAGCGCATGAATAGTTCATTATAAATTTTCGTTCGTTCACAAGTAGAATATGTTAATGAGTAGTGTATATACATGAACTAACAATTAGATTAACCATTACTGTTCAATTTACCAGTGTTATCAAACTTTGAAGATGATCTACCGTCCAAAATGGGGACTGATGGTTGTAACGCAAATTACAAACGAATGTTCTCTTAAATTCTTTACTATATATATATATATATATATTTATCTTTTTGCATTAATTTATAATGAGATTTATGTACATATTAAAGTATATATCTAGTCCGGCCATAAGTTCTGTTACAAATGAAACTGCATTTTTTTTTATGTAGTAATCTAGTATTATTAAAATGTATACTTACATATTTATTAGTGTCAGCAAAAAATTAAAAAAATATTCTATTCAAAATGGCCGCCTTTGGCTTTCATACAGGCATTTAATCTGTTTAGCCACGTATCACGAATCTATGGATTTACGCGCTGTCTCCAAGGGAAATAATCCACCAGCGCCACCGCCGCTTGCTCCAAAGATTTTTTAAGAGACTCAATGTCGCCGTGTCATTTACAGCAGCAGCAGGCCATGTCCTCTAAAACTGACTATAATTTAAAGTCTGAAGCGTTCAGGTTTGGGCTAGATGAGAGTCAGTCTTCAGCTCTTATAAAGTCCGGAACGTTGGTTTCAAGCCAGACTTGAGTAGTTCGTGCCTCATGACCAAGTGCAGAGTCCTACTGGAAATTCCACGGTATATTTTTAAAAAGTGTATTAGTGCGATGCTTCACATGATTCAAGACTGTATCTTGAATTATGATACACCTTGGCTGAAGTTTTCACTCCTTTTTCACAATTCAATGAAATTGTTTATAAAAATTGATTAGAAATAAAATGATGAATGATCTATGAAATACATAAAATAAATAGCATATTCCCTTTTTACTTAAAGTGCCTCTCCGTTACTGGAGATCAGATTTGTCAATTTATATGTGTCTTGAGCCATATGGAACAGTTACCCAACGCTGGGGATACCGGATCACTTTCTTAAGTTTCTTCAGCATCCAATAAGTCTTTAGTCTTCATTCAAAATAATCCATAACCAACTACAAATCATTCCGCGTCGAGTGCTCATGTTCCCGTGTCGATACGTTCACTAGTTTTCACGTGATTAGCAAACAAAGAAATTTCCATTATATATATATATATATATATATATATATATAGACCGAAGGGGTGTAAGGGGTCCTGCACAACTACTCACGGGACCCAAGCCAACCTTACCTGCCTGCGATGCACCCTGTTCAATAACAAACGAGGCTCTGGCTCCCACAACTCGTTCTGGGCCAGCGTGGTGGGAAATAACCCAAATCCCCCCATATGAAACCCTACAAACGACGGCCCCTGGTGCCCGGTGATGCGGAAGGCACAGGATCGATCGAGGTGGAGATCTTTGGGGGAGGCGTATGTCCAGCAGTGGACATCTGTCGACAGATGATGATGATACATATAAAGTTTATCAAAACCTAAGCATTGTGTACAAAGTTCGAGTTAAAGTAATAATTTAAATTTTAAAAGACTTCAATAGAACTTAAAATCAAGTTTATGCAAAATGTTTTCCCTTTTAACATATCTTTGCATTATACTCGTACTTACAAAGTAACTTAACGCCTCGAACTCTCCGTGGTCTTCGTAAGTTACTTCTAAGTTACCCTGGCTTCTCGCGACAATTTTATAAACTTCCTAGTACTATTATTTATTTTACCTTGGATATTATAGTTATTATATTTGGAAAGGAAAGGAATTAGAGAACCAAAGAAATTTGCCTGATTTTACAAAATAATTCGACATTATTTAAAATAACGAGTCTCGTTACCTAAGCAACTTCACTAGCTACAGCTCCCTTAAAACCGGAACACAGTAATGTTTGTCGGCTGCAGCAGCAGCTGTGGCGATACCTGGACGGTCTCCGGCAACAGAGACGTATCTAGTAATATTGTATATTGCAGGTCGAAGGTTAACGACGCTCGCGCCGGACGCCACTTCATCCGGCGACCTTTGGACCCAGCCCGGCTCTATACATCCCGTTCGACACTTCGACGGAGCACGCTTAACCCAGATCCATTTCAAAGGCCGGCTGATTATAAATTTCCACCCACTCGAGGTCCGCTATTTCGCAGTTTTCTGTATATAATACAACTTTACGAACAACTTTCGCGAATTGAATAACATCAAGTTAACGCGGCCTCTGCTCACAAATAACATAGTAAGTTGTGTATTTTGGTGATGGTAGGTGATACGCCTGTCCATAACATCATCGTCATCAGCCGATAGACCTCCATTGCTGGACATTGGCCTCCTTCAAAGATCTTCCAGTTTGTAGGGGTTGATAATTGAACGATTTCGGCTATTTCCCACCACGCGGGCACAACGCGGGTTGGTGGGAACTAGATCCTCGTTTGTTGATTAGCAGGGTACACCACGAGCAGGTGAGGATTGACTTGGGTCCTGTGAGTTGTTGTGCGGGACTTCGTACACCCAAAAAAAGACATATTATATTATAATTAATTCGTAATGGGCGACATTATTGCTAAATGCGACCTTACGATGGAAAATAAAATTTGGTCTGGGACATATATATATATATATAATTCGCTACAAAATTAAAATATATATATGTATATATTAATATATAGATAACATTAATAAATTTATATATATTACATATTAATCCGTTATAAAATTAACCTAGATAGGTACCACCGTATCGTCTATTTCTGCCGCCACACAGTCGTGTGCAAATATTAATGTATCCCGGTTTGAAGGGAGCTGTAGCTAGTGATAGTTACTCTGGTAGTCGTTACATCTTATGTCTTAAAGCGACAAATATAATATGGTGCTGGATATTAAAAAGATACTACTATGTATATTACTGAAATTGGTGGATCGATACGGAAGCTCATACGTCAGTGACATTTTATGGAAAGATCACAAAATGTATTGCCGGACACATTTTATATGCTCACGATACACGGAGATCGGATGTGGAGCACAGAAGATAGTGAACGGTATAGAAGTTAATCTGCTGGTCCAATGATGTTAATCTGATGTTAAACGGCAGACCCTGAAAGCGTCTGATGATCCATGTGATGGTGTGTTATTGAAATAACATAAAGAGCTTAAAGCTACGGTAATTGATCAATTACTTAAGGATGCCTATTTCTACCGCACAAACAGCATTGTTCAAACATTACTGTGTACCGGTTTGAAGGGCGCTGTAGCGAATGTAATTACTCAGGTATCTTTACATTTTATATTTCAAGGCGAGGAGGACAATGTGATGCTGTGTATATAATTCTTAGTAGCGCCGCGGTGGTATAGGCTGGCGTGTCACTTACCATCAGGTGAACGTCTCGCTTGACTCGTCGCTTCATAAAATAAAAAAAAAATAAAAAAAACAACTTGCGGTAATAACATGTATTTCATCTGATCCGTGATCTTTTCTGTCTCAAGTAGCTGTATGCGACGGCCGCGTAGTACAACCACACTGCAACAACAGACTACATTATTCAGATGAAAGAAAGAGTGTGATGATATATATATATATACAGTATATTTATACTCTAGAGCAGAGCTATACAGATTATATAAAGAAGAAAATTCGAAGGTTGGCAATTGACCTTCATTTCAGATGGTGTTTAAATACAAAGAATATATAAATATTCTTTGTATTGGGTGATTGGTCACTTGATTGGAAGTAGACTCTGACGCCCAAAAGCAGTCACATCAGAGCTGTCGGTGCTGCGTTGCCGACTAAGGAAATAACCAGAAGAGGATCCTTGCCTAGAATATCCTGTCTCTTATATCCTGGCTGCTGAATCACAGCAAAGTTGTGGTAGTGGCCAGGCGGATTCAAAATTACTCTATCAATTAAAAGTTTTACTGATGGTAGGCATCTGATGACTCTGCAGCGCTTATTGCAGCCGACAAAACAGAACTGTGCAAATGTTACTGTGTTCCGGTTTGAAAGGCGCTGTAACTGGGATAACGAGTCCATACATTTGATGTCTAAGCCAGCACAATGTGATGCGTATACCATCTTAACCAGCGCAACGTTGCAACAACTCACGGGACCCAAGCCAACTTCACCTTCTCGTTATGCACCCTGATAATCAACAAACAAGAATCGGGTTCCTACCAACCCGCATTAAGCCACAGTGGTGGGAAATGGCCCGTCCCCCCAGATGAACTCCTACAAACGGAGGTCGCAGGAAGCCGCTGGATGCGGGTAGTGTAAGAACGAGCGATGCGGGGATCTTTAGGGGAGGCCTATGTCTAGCGGTGTACGTCTATCGGCTGATGATGCTGATGATGAAGGCTAATGGTTAGCCATTGTGCCACATAGGCAGTAAGTACTTTTGAATAGACATCAGCACCATTTATTGCATCAACACCATTGTCTACACTGATTGAACCTACTTAGCCTATTTTTTTTTATACAATTAACCAACGAAACAAGCAGGACATTCACCTGATGGTAAGCGATATACTCGCCCATAACAATATGGTGCTAGTTAAGATATTATACAATGCACCACATTGTGCTCCTCGACCTTGAGATAAAAGATATTAAGTCTCGTTACCCCAGTAAACAACGCCTTTTAAACTGGGACACAGTAATGTTTGTCGGCTGCAATTGGAGCTGCGGTGGTGCCTAGACAGTGTCCGACAACAGAGACACCACCACCAGTAATTATACTTACACGAGAGGAACGAAACTGATAATAGCAAAACCACCGAAGCTGATATCCAATCCATGGAGTTAAGCAAACAATCATCTTCTAGAACGCAACTGACTCCGAGTGCGACCAGGATAACGTAGCCGAAGAGTACGTCTAGACATATGCCCCAGACAAAGGTCAGGATTAAAGATTCGTTATCCTGAAATCAAATATCAAAATCTATACTACCCTCTACTACATACCCAAAAGATAAAAAGATAAAATACCTTTTGATATTCGTATGGTGGTGGTGGAGTTTCCATTGTTGCTGAACCCAGGGGTTAATGATTAGTTACCAAGAGAAACGGCGTGATATCTGTTTAACCCCCATTAGAAATATATTATTTTTATGCACACAAGAACTCACGGGATCCAAGCCAAGCTCACCAGCTCGTGGTGCACCCTGCTAATCAAGAAACGGGGCTCGGGCGTCCACCAACCCGCATTGGGTTAGCGAGGTGAGTATTGACCTAAATCCCCCATAAGAATCCCTACCAGATCGATGTGGAAATCTTTGAAGGAGGCCTATATCTAGGAGTGGACGTTTATCGGCTGATGATGATGATGGTCTTTTAGTAAACGAAGCGACGAGACCCGCTGTACATTTACCTGATGGTAATTGAATCCTGCTCATGAAAACCTGAAGCTAGCAAGGATGACACATACAGCACCACATTGTGGTGGTTTTAGGACATAAAATGGAATCGTTAATGTTCCAGTAATTTCACTAGCTACAGCGCCCTGTAAACCAGAACACAGTAATGTTTGTATACTACTGTTTCTTGGCAGGAATAGGAGCTGCAGTGGTACATAGACAGCCTCCGGCAACAGAGAGCTGCCATCAGTAATACCGGTAGCTACCTAAGCGGTTTCTGGCAAAACTGCCGTTCACCATTATATACTGACCAAGTATACCATAAGCACCAACATACTTTACCATCAGAAAGGATCGTAGTCAGGTGTTATATCCAAACTGAACTTTAGAAGTCAGATTCAATAAAAACTTGTTCTTACACTTTAAGTTATAACTAGTGTATATAGTTGAATCAATGAATACCCATAAAGTGGTGAAGAGCAGCACCACACCCATCACCATGAAGACGAGGAACATCAATGTCGATCCATAACTTATCGCTAAACTGAAATTTGAGATCAGGTGGCTTGCTCCTGAAACAACTTTCAGATATTTCCATTTTTAATATAATTTTTTTTGAGGTAGGATCTCTGTTGCCGGAAACCGCCAAGGTACCATTGCAGCCGACAGTGTCCATGCATTGCTGTGTTCCGGTTTGAAGGGCGCTGTAGCTAGTGAAATTACTGGGAAATTTGATATGGGATCTTATGTCTCAAGGTTACGAGAACAATGTGGTGCAGTGTATATCATCCTAACTAGCGCTATGTGGTTTTGGGCAGACGTATCACTTAATATCAGGTGAACATGGAGCATGACTTGATACTTAATTGATTAAAAAATGAGTACTTGAGACTATATTGTGCTTATATGTGTAAGGCGTACATATAAGATGTTAAGTCCTCGTTACCTCGGTGATTTCGCTAACTACAACGCCCTTCAATCCGGAACACGGTAATTTTTGCACACTACTGTTTCTCGGTTGCAATAGCAGCTGCGGAAGGACTTTGCGAATAGTTAGGTTCAGGACCATGCTATATTTGAAGATGATGCACTGGCTCAGAAACCCTCGGAGACTACTTCCACCTTATATAGCGTGTAAATAGTACATACATTATATACGTTTACAGTGCTTCCGGTTCCGTCGATACCTACATTTAAGAGATGTGCGATAGACAGGAAGTAGAGGAGTATTATCTCAATGGCGACTACTGGCGAATAATCATTTTTTTTATTTAAATAAGCGACGATACTAGCAGAAGGATCACCTGATGTTAAGTGATACGCCCGCCCATAGCAACGCGGCGCTAGTTAAGATGTATACTGCACTAAATTGCGCTGGTCGCCCGAGACATATGTTGAGTCATGTTACTCTAGTAGTTACACTGGGTACAGCGCCCTTCAAACCGGAACACGATTATGTATGTACACTACTGTTTGGCTGCAGAAATAGGCACTGCGGTGGTACCTAGACGGTCACCGGCAAGAGAAACACTAACCCTGGCAAATCTGTTCAGGTGTCATTTTGATTAGCAGACGGGGAGAAGGTCGAGATGACGACCATGATGATGATGACAGAAACTCACAAAGAGTGTCGGTGAAGTTCTTCAATTTGTTGTAATTAACGTCCGTTTGTAGTTCTAACAATGATAAGCCAGCTACCCCTGTCATCTGAAAATTATAAGGATCTGAATAAGAGCTGGTTGTGGACCATCCTTAGATGCAAGCTAACTGGAGGAAATCATCATGGCGACTACTTGTATAGGTTAAATAATATCTTTAATCTTTCGTCATTTACTGATGGTAGGTCTTTACTATCGGAGACCATTTAGGTAGTTATCACCGCAGCGTCTATTTCACAGCATTTATACGTTCCGGATTGAAGGGCGCTGTAGCTAGTTAAATTACTGAGGTAGCGAGACTCGAAATCTGTGTCTCAGGCGACGAGATCAATGTGGTGCTGTGTATATCATCCCGACTGGCACCACGTTGTTATAGGCAGGCGTATCACTTACCATCAGGTGAACGTCCCGCTCGTCTCCTCGCTTCATTGAATAAAAAAAATTCATGCTTTACTGCATGATAGTAATATCTAAATATAACTGTGCCCTTGTTTGAAGGGTGGTGTAGTTACTGCAATAATTGTATTAACGATGTTCATCATATCATACCACGAAGGGTTGATTTTGATGTTGTATATAACCACCACCACTTGCACATCATTATTGCGGGTAGATTTCTCACCACCAGTTGATCGACGTACTGTCCCTGCGCTTAATTATATTATCAGTTACTAGTAAGCTTTAGTAGCTATTTTTCGTTATCACTCATAACCAAGTGTACGTCCTATTCGTGTAGTATTTTTAAGTATAAAAATCCACTTACAATAGTCTGTATTGCTATGAACACTAATCCCAGCCTCAGTGAAACCCGACAGCAGTAGAATCTGTACAAAGGGACTTTGTCGCACATTATTTAGATTAACTTTTGTAATATTAATATAAATAGTGTAAATCACTTTAAATAATTTTGACAGTAGTTAGATTTTGACAGAGGATTGACAGATTAGGTAACAGATACCAACGGCTGATTATATACCAGATGTGATCTTCAACATCCGGCATCGTTTCCGTCTCTTTGTTAATTATCATTATCAGCCGATAGACGTCCACTGTTGGACGAAGGCCTCCTCCAAAGATCCCCACATCGGTTAGACCATCGCTGCCTGTAACGCCAGGTACCAGATGCTATCGTTTGTAGGGGTGCGGGGGTATTTGTACCATTTCTCTCCACGCTGGCTCAATGAGGGTTGGTGGAGATAATTCATTAAATGATATCGTGTTTTGATAAATAAAATGTAAGTATGAAGACTGAGAGAAGGAGTTCTGAAACGATTTTCCCATTCTTCTTTTATATAATTAAGCGACGAGACGAACGGGACGTACACCTGATGGTAAGTGATACGCCTGCCCATAACAAGGTGGCGCTAGTTAGTATGATATATACTGCATCTCATTGCGCTAGTCGTCTGAAACATAAGATGTTGAATCTCGTTACAGCAGTATATACACTAGCTTCGCCCCCCACCCCTTCCATCAAATTGGAACATAGTAATGTTAGCACACTACTGTTTGGCGGAAAGACTAGGATAGGATACATCTTTCACCATTCATCCACCATAAAGACAACTACCAATCTACCGCTTAATAGTGATGAACAAAGCAAGAACAAGACTAATTCTTGGATAATCTTGGTTTTATTTGCTCGCTCTTGGTCTTGATCTAGATTAAATACTCCTAGTCTAGGTCTTGGTGTAAAATTGGTCATAGTTTTGCTTTTTGTCAAGACCAAGACTGCAAGAAAAAAAATTATGTACTTTAATATTTTTTCGGCACTACCTTACGTTACTTTAAGTGGTGGACATCTTTGTTACCGGATACCGTTGGGATAGGTACCACAGCAGCGCCTATTTCTGCCGCCAAATAGTAGCATGCAAACATTACTGTGTTCCGGATTGAATGGAGTTGCAGCTGGTGAAATTACTTACGTAATAAGACTTGACGTCCTGTCTCAAAATGACGAGAGCAATATGATGCAGTGTATAAACACCTTAACTAGCGCCACGTTGTAAAGTGTGGGTGTCACTTACCATCATGTGAACGTCCCGTTGGTCTCCTCGCATCATTGAATAAAAAAAATTATGTTAAGTGTCAAAAGAAATTTTCAAAATAATATACGTGTTCCAAATTTAAAATAATTAAAGAGTTATAAAAAAAGAAATTTTTAATGTAACAGTATTTATGGCCGGACTAGTTATATACTCGTATAAGTATAACGGGGTATAAAGGAGCCCACAGAACAACTTGCGGAACCCAAACCAACCTCACCTGCTCGTGGTGCACGCTGCTGATCAACAAACGAGGCTCTGGCTCACACCAACCCGCATTGTGCCAGCCTGGTGGGAAATGGCCCAAATCGCTCATATGAACCTCAACAAACGACGTAAGATCGCCGGATGCGGACAGCGCTGGACCGATAAATGTGGGGATTTTTGTGGGAAGCCGACGTCCAGCAGTGGACGTCTATCGACTGATAATATGTTAGTATATTGATTAAGTATAAACTACCATGAAAAGTATGAAAAAAAAATATTTATACTTTTGTGGCACATGACAATTTACCAGCTAACTTTTTATGATTCCGTATGATAGGAAACATATATAAAAAGTAACAACTTAATCCTCCTTTGCTTACTTTTGTACGAAATAGGGGGAAACGGATACCCGGTATCCTCTATTTCGTACAAAAGTAATCAGGAGATGTCAAACGTCATGCGTACTGTCAGTTTACGCTATGATTTATGCCGCCGTTATTACTTCGCATCCCCTCTTCTCTATTTTCTTCTGAATTTAATATCACTCTCGTCCGTAACAGCATTACGTATTTAGGTTTTATCTGAAACGGATGACCTAGGATTCGTGATGTTAAATAACAATGGGACTGATCATAGTTAAGCTAGCCAAGTATACCTTACTTATGGCTGGAGATTTTCAATTGGACGGTCGATGTACACTGGACACATGCACACACACAGTGAGAGAATGAGAGAGAAATAAAGAGAGAGGGAGAGAAATGAAACCACATACAGACATTTCAACAATTTTTTTTTTATTATTCAACTAAACGAAGACGAGGGGGATGTTCACCTGATGTCAAGAGCCTGCTCGTAAAAACGTGGCGCTAGTTAAGGTGTTTATACACTGCGTTATATTGCGCTCGTCGCCTTGAGACATACTACGTTAAGTCTCATTACCTCGGTAATTTACCTTACAACTGCCTTCAATCCGGAACACAGTAATATTTACACAGTAGCTAGTTAAGTTGATATACACAGTACTACATTGAACTAGTCGCTTTTGAGACGTAAGATATTAAGTCGCGACACCAGTATTTGTACTATCTACAACGCCCTTCAAACCGGGACACAGTAATATTTGTCGGATACAACAGGCTCTGCGGTGGTACTTATACAGGCTCCGGCAACTGAGACCTACCACCGGCAAAATGTTCGTATGGATGAATAACATGGCGAGTATTAGAAACGAAGATAGCGACGATCTCGTCGATTCCAAGCGTTCAGCGATGTGCCAGAACACCTCCTGGTACGCTGTTCTGATGCATTAACTATGCTGTCAACGCGTCAGTCAAACTGTCGTGGCCCTGCCGACAGACACCCACCACCACCATATAACACGATATAATATTGATTTAAAATAAATACAGCGAATCAAAAGAGGATCTTTATTTAAAGAGTTTTTTTTTTAATAACAAATACGTCCATTGGAAACCCTCCACGTCGACCTGGTCAACAATGTCCAAGGGTGAAAAGGTATCGAAACCCACTTTGATCCGTTTGTTTTTAATTAATGAAATATTCCTGATGAAATTGTATATAAACAGCGGCGATGTGGGTTAGTCTGTTGTATGAAGCCTTAATGAAATCGTGTTATTTGTAACGCGCTGGATCCAGGGGTGTCCAGACTTTTTTTTTCTCACAGGACCACTTTCAAATTCAGCCGGTTCCGGTGGACATGTTCTCATATCGATAATAAGCGTGAAGATTAGACTGATAAAGACCACCGTAGACCTGAAAGACTATCTAACAACTTCGCCAACTAAGGCCCTAGATAGTGTCATCTTTCTTTCTCTCTTATCTTACATACTCCGCTCCTCTTACACACTCCTTTTCTTCTGTCATTCTGCATCCTATTTCCTTCTTCCATACCTCTCGTAAGTGACGACGGTCGCCTTCTATTTATTTTTGCTCCCTGTAAGAGACTTGAAAAACATGAAACTATTTATCTGTTGTATATTTTCTTCTCTTCTTGTTTCCTTTTGTTCTGTTTATTCACTTATACATTTTCATTGTCTTATGTTTATTTACAATTTTAAAATACTGAAACTATAGCCTATTTTAATATTACAGATGTACTTTAATTTGTCTTATTTCTTTTAATTATGTTGGCTTTGGCTTCCTCGCAAAATTTCAGTAATACTCGACAACTATCGTCTATCGTCTTCACTCATCAGAGAGGCGACAGCTACCTCAATTATCTTCCTTGACAACTCCATTTCGCATTCTGCTCGTTCTTTCCTGTGTAAGGGACAGGAAGTGACAATATGTATCTCCGCCGCTGGTTGGGGCGCTCGTCTGGCTCGCACACCAGCACACGAGTCACACCCGGCTGCCCGGGCGGTCCTCACCGCCCTCGGCTCGCGATGCAGGTGAAGGTGATCGGAGGACGGACCCAAACTCTCTTCCGATGACCTCATAGTCATTGCCGCCATCCGACGCGCACCGCCCACGATCTTAAATTCAGTTGTATATTTATCTATGTATATATTAGATTACATCCCTTTATCTCTCCTCTTATAGCACTGTCTCTTTAACACTTCCCGCTTCCAATATTTTCTCGCCTTTCTCCTCCACCTTTTCATACAACTTTATCTACATATATATGTTGGTAATCTCGCCATCTGTGAAGTTAACTGGATCAAAATGATTTACATAAAGCAATGTCGAGTTTCCTTTCAGAACAAAATTGACGGTCAGTTTAGATAACGTGACATTCAACAACTAATGCGGGTAGTGGTAAATAATCAATAAGTTAAAATAGTGTAACAGTAACCAGTGTGGGCGTCAACGGGGAGTATGTTATGTGTTGGACAAGAGTGCGGATGCGGTGCTCCAGTCTCCTGTACTTGTGGGAATGTGGGAAGTGTTTTATCTGAAAGGCAACATATATTGTATATCACTGAACATAATGTTGGTGACGAGTGGATGCGCAGGCGTTAATATGAATCGCTAATATATATGTATATTATTTAGTGTTGTAGTTTAGCTCACGGATACTAGATGCGCGAACCCTGAATCTGATGATGCTTCATCTATTGCTGTCAATAAAACTTGCGGCGTAATTCATCATTATATAATATGCACCTCTGTCTGGTCCACCGCGGGGTCACAAAGGCACGAGGGATTCTCCTCAGAGTTTGAATCTGTGCAGGTACTCAGATAATCTCTTGTGACCCGTGAAAATTTTAATCAGAACCGTGTTCAGGTCCAGCCGGCGTAATGTTCGTTAGGTCAATGCCATGTTCGAGAAAAAAGTTCTGCGTTGTTGAAGCCGTCGTACCTTCCACATACCTCGTGATCCATTCGTCAAGTGTCTTCAGCATGAGCTGTCTTTTGTCGAATGAAACGTGGCAGTAGATAGATATCCTGTTCGATTCCGAAGTGTTTGGATAGAGTATCTTTGTATCCTGGACCACATTTGTTATCACTTAACATCAAATGAAATTGTAGTCAAAATTTCATCCCATTTGTTGAAGAGTGGTTTAATATGCTCGCACATTTTGTTATCTTTTAACGAACAGGGTGAAAATACAAACCTGCAACAGATTGAAAACTGTCAGCTGTTATATTTTTCATTTTACTTTTTCATATTTACCAACATCCGTTTCCGTATATCCGTTCAATTCGTGTCCGCGCACTAGTGCCAATTATTCCGAAGCTTGTTGAATGCAAACGAGAAGAACTCTGTTGAAAATGGTATTTCAAAGTAATGAATGTGCACTGGACTGATTTAATCTCCTTTCTACTTCTTTATCTTGCTATATATAAATTTGACTATTAGAGTTATAGCACAAAGGTCACCGATTCGATTCCGGGGGTACATTAGTTTTGATGGTGGTAAAGGGTTTTTCTTTACCTGATCACGCGGTATATTCCAATGTTTAAGTGAGTGTAAGTTTATATATAAGTAAAAAAAATTGAATAAAATAAGCTTATATATACTAACAATAAAAAAAAGCTCCAGGTCATCTTCGTTCAGTGCCGAGCTAATGGCATTGCCGCGCTGGATGGCGAGGCTTATTCTTTGTGCCATGTAGTTGCCGGCTCTGGGGTCTCGAGTGGCTTCCTTTAGTTTTTTTTGATAAATCTCTAAAAAGTTTAAGCTAACCTGGACCCCAAAACTTAACATTTCCAGTCCGAACGGTTCAAATACGACATTCCTACTTAAGGCATTCATACTTGCTCCGTTTGAGGTTCTCCGCGTGGTTTGCGGCCCGTACCAGCAATACTCGACGTGCCTGGGACGTGGGACGAAGCAAGTAGCATCCCAGACAACAGCCCACCTTACTCTCCAAGGAACCATAGTCATCCTATCCGGCGAATTGCTATCGTCGCGCGCCAGACCAATGGGCTCCAGTACAGCTGGTACAACAGCGCTGACAAGTATGACTTATGACTACGAGATAAGACGGTAACTTAATGGTAAGTCTACCACGATTATTTTACTAGATAAATCGCTTTTTAAACTATCATCATCGGCCGATAGACGCCCACTGTTGGACATAGGCCTCCCCCAAAGATCACATCGATCGGTCGGGCGTTGCTCGCATCCCGTGGGTTACCACGAGTCTCACCAGATCGTAGATTTCCCTTCTGGGGGGTATCCCAACACTAAACTATAAAGAGATAATGACTGAACCTGACGAGTACTTATTCACATCTAAAAAGTAACTACAAGTTACGAGCTGTTACTTTTTAGGAGCCAATGAAAAAAAAAGGCAAAGGAAAAATCATCCATAATAATAAATTTACAGATAAATAATCAAAATTCCCTTATCAATAAATAGTTCAAAGTTTGAATGAAGTTATATTAAGTTAGCCTGAACACCTGTTGATCTCCGTAATTCATCTTTGCACCGCCTGTTTAATCCGCTTTAGGACTAACAAAGCTGCGGTCGCAACAACTTGTGGCCTTTGTAAGTTATTACTTTATAAGTACACATTAACATTAACGACCAGAAGGTCTCTTTATTCCTAGGAAAAATCCTAGATTGATCCCTACATTCCAGGGTCAACATTAGAACCTCTGGTCTGAAGGTTAGGTTAGGTTAGGTGATGGTTCATCTTCTATAGAAGCGACTAGATCCTGATGCTGACGA
This sequence comes from Ornithoptera priamus, assembly GCA_029034505.1. Taxonomy (NCBI): domain Eukaryota; kingdom Metazoa; phylum Arthropoda; class Insecta; order Lepidoptera; family Papilionidae; genus Ornithoptera; species Ornithoptera priamus. The sequence continues at coordinate 129,937 of JARDWD010000517.1, read as the reverse complement.
TTCTACGCAGAGTAATTATCTGAATTATTCTGCGTCGTATCCTCATCATATCATCCACTATGATGATATTCTATTTATCGGTTTTTCTGGTTATACGGCACATGATGCCCAACAGTGGACGACCAACTATCAGCTGATAATAAGATACAATAAAATTATTATATAACGTTGATAACATTGTCAGATATACTGGTGGTAGGTATCTGTTGGCGAAGATCGCCTAGGTACCACCGCAGCTTCTACTTCCAGAAAATAGTAGTGTGCAAACATTACTGTGCTCCGGTTTGAAAGACGCTGCTAGTGTAATTACTGAAGTAAAGCGAATTAATATCTTATGTAACAAAGCGACTAGTTCAATGTGGTGCTGTGCACATCAACTTAACTAGCACCATATTATAAGCTGGCGTATCACTACCACTACCATCAGGTGAAGGTCGCGTCGCTTCATCAAAAAAAAAACATGAAATATTTAATTCAACTTAGAAAGTCGGACTTGCAACATTACTATCGAAAGGTTTTCGGTCCTCGTGCTCGTGCAGGTACTTTAAAAACTTCCCTCTTCCTTGTAAGTTAGGTTTATATAAGAGTTTACTTAAACCTGAACTTTTTATTAGTATTTTAAGTTATTTTTAGAAAGTGTTATTATAGTATTAGTTTTATGCAATGGTACCTACCTAGATAGTCCCCAGCAATAGAGACCAACCACCAGTTATATTTCAAAGGAAAATCGTACAAAGGATTTTAGGCGTAATTCATAGAGAGGGGTAGTTGGTGATATAATAGAAAAATCTAAAGGCTGGTAGGAACCGAACATCATGAGGGGAAACCAAAGCTCGCAGACTTATGACTTACTTCGGAACTCTCGATAGGTACCTATGTGTACCTGGAAACCACCGTGCAGCACTGTTTATTGGTAATAGATCTCTACGCCAGAAACTGTCTCGATAGGTACCACCGCAGCGCCTGCTTCTGCCGTCAAACGTTATTATTATTACTATGTTTCGGTTTGAAGGGCGCTGTAGCTAGAGAAATTACTGGGCTAACGAGACTTGATATCTTATCTCAAGACTACGAGCACCATGTGGTGCTGCTTACTAGTTATTAGCGTCACGTTGTTTGGCAATGGATCAGCAGATAGAAGTAGGAGGCACAATAGGGCGACAGCAAGCAAGTAAAAAGTATATATTTATATATTATATATATATATATATATATATATATATATATATATATATATATACAACAAAGCAACAAATAAAACAAAATATAAAAAAGGTAAAGCTTACTAGAAACAGTTCTATATATATATATATATATAACTGTTTCTAGTAAGCTTTATCTTTGTTATAGAATTAATTTTCAAGTGGCATATGTGGTATGTCCAGCTGTGGGCGTGTATAGATTGATGATGATGATGATGATCACATATGATGAAATTTTTAAATAATATTTCTTTTTTATCAAACCCTTTCGGTCACGTTATAATGACAATCGTATATTGTATAATGATTGGTATTGTATTCCGATACTCATTTACATATATGTATATATATATATATATATTTGTATGTATATGTAATAAAAATGGATTTTATTTGTTCGCTAATCACGTAAAAACTAGTGAACCTATCGACAAGGGAAAATGACCATTCGACGCGGAATGATTTATAGATAGTTATAGGCTTTATCTATTCAATTTCATACATCATTTTCCATCCATAGAAACATTTTCATTTGATATTACTTACGCGGTTGCTATAGTAACGGTTGCTATTGATAGTCATTTGCGGTCTAATTCTATATTCCGGGCAGCAAAGCAGACGGGGAACGGATAGTTATTAATAAAAGTAATATGAACGATCTTCACACGATTACATCACTGAATATCACGTGAAATAAATAAAACTCGCTTTAGTTTATCGTAGCTATTCTCCTATTGTAGTCTATTGGAGAAATGAAGAGTTTCTTCCTTTAAATACTACAGAATTTGTCTACTTCCCTTACGATAATGTTTCATTAGTTCTCGGAGATTCCACTTCCGATGCTGACGTGTGCCATGCGTATCGAACAAGTTTATAAAAGCACATTAGAAAGTTTCAGCGACGAAGCTCCCGGAAGTTTTAATGAATAGAGTACGCGGCAGCAGCTCCGTGGTAGTTGGGCCACTTTTAGGCTTGCTCCAGTGACGTAGTTCGCAGCAGTGAAGGAACTAGTAGGTATAAGTAGATGTATAGCTGCTAGATTACGTGTAAGCCATTGCGACCGTTGCAGCCCACCTGATGCTGGGCTCGTGGACCGGGCTCCACGGCCTGTTAGTGCATAGCTAGTTTAATTATCCCACTACTGGGATTGCTGATAACTCACAAGGAGAGTATTAAAGTCGCATATTCACTGTTTATATACATTCAACTGTATTTACTTCCTTTGGTTTATTAGGAAGTAGATATCGTGATATGGGAAAGTCCTGTCCAAGAGTTTTTTTTTTATTCTAGCAAGACTTTCACCTGATGGTGTGTGATATACTAGCCCGTAACTTGACGCTAGTTAGAATGATATACACTGCACCACGTTATACGCTTTGACAACATTTTATGTTGAGTGCCGTTAGTCTAGTAATCTCTCTAGCTACAGCGCCCTTCATAGTGTAACACAGTGATTTACAAGTTCGTCTTCATCATGATTTCAACCCATGGATGTCCACTGCTGGGCAGAGATCTCTTGTAATGTGCTCCACAAAACACAATTCACAATTTATCCACTTTTAAATACTAATAACTCCGGATATTAGTATTTAAAAAAAAAATAATTAAAAATCTGAAACTCACTTCCTGTTTCACAATGTATTCAGCGTGCGTTAATCCGGATACCTTTTGAATCGTTGACAATGAGGCTTTCGTGGTACGGAGCCAGGTTTAAAGGCTTTTTGTATTTCATCTCTGTTAATCCACGCCGAGTATTATGACGTATTATGTGTACTCTTTACGAACAATGATATATTGGGATAAATAGTTATAATACATATATCATCATCATCATCATCATCATCGTCATCGGCGTCGTCGTCTACGTCTACGTCTACGTCATCGTCATCGTCAGCCGAACTACGTCCACATCTGATATATTCCATATGTAGTAATAAACAAATTTACTAAATCTGTCCGAGTTTAAAGATAATTGTAGTAAAGAATCTTTGTTCCTTTTTCCGCCAGTTTCTTTATCATTATCTCGGAAACTGCTGAACCGATTTAGAAGATGCTTCCACCTGCATCCAGCTGGAGATATATTGCAAACATGGTATATAAATGAACCCGTGATTATTATATATGATATTTATTTATTGATAGGAAGACATTGTGATAATTTTAAACTTAGCTCGCCTTTGTCGTCGTGGGGACTGACTTCCGTGTACTTATGTGCAGTGTTTAAGAGTTTGTTTGTAAGATGCGTGCGTCCGTGCACGCCTACGTGCCTGCGTGCGTGGGCGTGGGCGGTGCGTGGGAGGTGCGTGGGCGATGCGTGTTCGTGGGCGTGTGCGTGTGCGTGTTCGTATGCGTGTGCGTGTTCGTGTGCGTGTGCGTGTGTGTGTCTGAAAACAGATATAACTAGATCATTCCAGCAGAATGACGTCCATTGCGCGAATATAAGTTGTCTTTGGCAGAAACGTATCTTTTCCCCGGACACTCAAAGGTGGGGTGTGAACCGTCCCGCACAACTCACGGGACTCGAGCCAACCTCATCTGCTCGTGGTGCGCCCTTCTAATCGACAAACGAGGCTCTGGCTCCCACAAACCCGCATTGGTCCAGCATGGTGGGAAATAGCCCAAATCGCCCCTACAAATAACGGCTCGTAGTGCCGGGCGTAATTTTTGGGGTAGTGGACGTCTATCGGCTAATGATTGATTGATAGTCAAAGTTACAGCAGTTGTGTCTCTAGAACTTCCCCATTATACTACCCCTTTACGTCGTGTTTGCTTTATGGAGTGTATTACAATAGACCTATGGTCCAGCAGTGGATGGTTTGGGTGAGGATATATGAACCCGTCTCTCGCACAACTATTCGGTCAACTGTTTAAGTAAACCTTCGGGTAAAGGACGTGTTTCAGAATCGGCAAAGTTGTAACGACTCCAACTACTTCCGTCACTTTGAAACTATTAACCATTTCAGCATTCGACGACATGAGTTACGAGTCACTTTGTCTAATGTTTTTTTTTAAATCTCTTTGTTCATCTTTTATTAATATATATATACAGGATTGTCCTTTTATATATTTAATCTATATTCATTGTTATAATTATATCCTTTGTATGTTCATACAAATTAAACTGCCTTCACTATTATTTCTGTTAATCTCAAAGAAGACCAGCTGTAGATGCCTTTCCTCTATAAACCCCTCTTTTTTAATCTTTTTTTTTATTCATAAGTAACTTTTACTTTGCCTTTACTACACAAGTTACTTGATTGTGGATCAGCTTTTAAAAATAAAGTCTGTACTTTTCTTATCCAAAGAAGCGTGATTCATGTTGTTATTATTTTATATATGTAATCTCTTTGTTTACTGTTATAAGTAGCTACTTATTATACACTTAACTATATATTACTCATGTTATCATATTTGAATTTGTTATATTGCTCATATTTCTTTTGTTATATCATAATAAGTATGGTCGTCTTCGTCTCTACGCAAACTTTTGCTAGAAGAAAACTGTTTTAAAGTTAAGCTTACTTTAGTACTTGTATTTTAAGATCGCTATACTTTTATACCGTGTGTACGAAAGCAATAAATAAACAAAGTTTTAATGTGAATATATAATAACTAAACACAAAACTGATTCAACTGGTTGTAACGTAATCCGCAACAGGAAGTTTTAAACGCGCAAAGTATTTATACTATTAAACTTCCTCACGAGATATTCAATTGCCTCCTTATTCTATATAACGCGTGCAGTTTAAACTTTGAGATGCAATACGGAAATTGTTTTCTAAACTTACAAGAGCGGCAAATACTAGAGTATAAACTAAATTCACAGCCCGCTTAATTATCTCACTGCTGAGACTTCTCGTTTAAGCTGAAAGTCAAAGATTTAAGATATATGAAACGAAAAAGTGTAACGAAAAAGACACTACGATAAATTCAATTATAGAGCTTAGGCTTGGGGGGATGAAACACATTTCAATTCAGTTTTTTTATTTATTTTTTTCGGGGCTTTTATCCCTTAGGGATATGTCAGCCCCATTGGCTCAAAAAAAAGACGACAACACCAAAACACTTAGGGTGCTAATAATGTGTTTACATAATTTCTACAGTATCTCGTGCTGCTCCAGACTTTGGTTCACACAATGCCATGTGTAAGGGGCCCAGGGGGTGGGGGGGTCTAGAGTATTGATGTTCAGTATAGTTCTATTTTTTGTCCTCTCTTCTATACTTTCACGTTCTTCTTTTGCTTACCATGGAGACTGATCATCATGCTGTATATATTCTATGTCTATTTCTCAATAGACTGAAAACATGAAACAAACAGAGAAAAAAAATGTTGAAATTTATATTTGTCTTATTTCTATTGTTCTGTCAATAAAAAAAAAATTCTAGGACAAAAACGAAAGGTGAGGAGAAGAAAAAAGTTATGATTGAGGAACATCAGGGAATGGACTAGCGTCCGAATAATTCCGCCGAACCCGAGACGGAAAGGAGTATACCACACTGATCGCCAACCTTCGCTAGTTGGAGAGGCACTTTAAGAAGAATAAGAATCATTCTATCCCTCTCTCTCTACCACCTCCATAGTGATATTTTCTCACAAATTAATTAGAATATAAAGTTTTACTCGATCGTATGTTAACTCACACACTTTTCATTAGCTGACAATAAGTAAAGGGTGTCACTTTTTGCCAGCTCATAAATTGGTAAAGGATGTGATGCACAGCCTGATAGGTGGATCTTCGATCTGCTGACGATCGTACGGTATTGTTGATTGCAGACCGCATCGGTCACACTAAAAATCGATTGGGTAAGACTATGTTCAGCGGTTGACAGCGATCGACTGAAATGACCTGGATGATGTTTGGATTTCTGTGTAAAGGTACGTGGGAACTCGCGGTACCACGGAAATCAAGTTAAGTAGCCATCGTATCACGGAAGTTATGATATTTGGAAACGGGCTTAAGCGTCATGTTTGGGTTGTGGATGAATAGCCACTTCGATGAGTGAAGGAAACAAAAGGCAGGCTGTTCAGTTTTTTCCCGGATGACAGTGCCGTTCAGGTATCACTGGCTCGTACCGGACTATCAAGTCTCACGGATCCTAACTGGACATGGTAAGTTTCCATAACAATAAGATAGTATATATGAGTGATGAGGCTGAGGAAGACCGTTAATATGTCTTATGGTAGCGTAAGTTGTACGCTGATGATAAATGGAATAGAGAAAAAGGAAGTGGGAAGCGCTAAACAAAGTTCCACTGTTGCGAGAATTCCTGCGCGAATGTTGTGCTGGGAGAAGCAGCATGGCAGCGACGACAGGAGCCCATCGTGTTTAACGTCATGTCATGGATGAGGATAGTGGAAAAAATAGGGACAAGGATAGAGAATCAATAACTTGTAGGAAGTCGCGATTCGACCAGTGTGACCTTTGGGTCGGTGGAATTGTTGGAGGTTGGAAGATTGTTTCTAATAATATATTTCGTACAAGTAACTCAGTCGCACAACTGTCTCCCAAAGCAGCATCAGACGACCAAAACTGATTTGGCACGAAGTTACAGGACCGGCTCCGTGATTAATGCGCGGACGGGCCGCAGCAGCGGTTTGTTTACTATTTGAATTTATAATGAAGGTAACAACTAGTTGGACTGTCAGTTGCAAATTACACTACAAATATACATCTGAAGCTAGTAAATGACTGACACACAGCATCAGCAGGTCTTCACTTTAGAAGATGAAAACAACTTACTATCAATAGATAAACTCTCAAATGTGTTTAAGTAAACGTGGCAGTATGAACATTTCATACTTAAACATCTCTTTTATTCCACGAAGCGATGAGATAACAAGACTTCACTTGATGGTGAGTGATATTCATGCCCATAACAACGTGGCGCTAGTTAGGATGATATACACAGCACCATATTATGCTCGTCGTCTTAAGACATACGATGTTAAGTTTTTACCTCAGTAATTTCATTAGCTATAGCGCCTTTCATATCGGAACACAGTAATGTTTGCACACTACTGTTCGTCGGCGGAAATGGGAGCTGCGCTGGTGCTTAGACGGTCCCCAGGAAAAGAGACCTATGATCCTGATGCATCGAAGCTATGGCCGACAGAAACGTTGTGGAATGTCGGTATATCATCCTATGAAAATGTGATATTTCTGAAAGAGACTACGGAGTCGGAGGGAGAGAGAAGCACCGTCTATTAGCATGGAGACTGATGGAGACCTGGACGTCGTAAGATGAAACAGGAAGACCTACCAGTTGTGTCGTGGTGTTATATATAAGTACATTTCTTATTATCTAAATTCCCCGCCAACATATAGATAGCCTGATGAATGGTCCTCATTTAGTATTCAAGATGAATATTGCTTCAGTAACGATTTACAGATTACGGAGCCTCGTTTCCTTCATCCCGGTCCACCCCCGCCCGCTGTTCACGTGTAATTGGTGCCTGGAGTAACAGACTCCATTAATCTCGCCGCGGAGGGAAGCGATTACAATAAACGTTTCTTTTCAGATCTTCAGAGTTATCGTAGAACAGCGAGCGGTATGTGGTGCTGTGAATACCATCCTATCTGGAGCCATATTCTGCTATATTAGTGGTAGGTCTTTGTCACCGGATACCGTCCAGCGTCTATTTCTGCCACAGAACAGTGGTGTGCAAACATTTCCGTGTTCCGGTTTAAAGAGTGCTGTAGCTAGTGGAATTGAGGAGTAACGAGATTTCACGTATTTCTAAAGGCAACGAGCATACAGTATACCATACTAATCAGCGCCTTGTTATAGGGATGTGAATTATCATCAGGTAAATGTCTCCCTTGTCTTGACGTTTTGTTAAATAAAAAAAAAAAGTATCTAGACTCTTATAAGTATCTAGATAATGAAGAAATTAAGCCTTTGAGAGCCAATATTGGTTTCTGTAATGTTAATTTACATGGCAGAAAGTTCTCGCAAACTTTACAGTTTACTTAAATAACTTCGAAAAGTGTAGGACGCGCCGGCGGCGACGAAAATAACTTATCACTAACTTAAGTAATTTACACAGCGTTCAAGTCAAATAAATTCTTGAAGGCGAAGGAGTAGAGCCTGATGCCGCCGAAGTATATCATTAATATATTTCTTGTAACGACATATGCTAATACGGAGCTAATCGACGTTTTAATAATCAGTATCAGGTTTTAATACTAGGTACAAGGTACTAGGTAAAACTTCAGTATTAAGCACTTTAAAGTCATCTTCAAGTTTTTAAAAGTATGTCGTCTATTAAAGTGTTAAATACTTTACTTTTTGTAATATTTTACAAGACACTTTCGTTTATGAAAGATTTTTATTTATGTTAGACATTTTGTTATTTTATTTCGACTATACTCTTTGCTGGTAACATAGTACGTAACAAATACTATGCTAACAGGACTTCAATGAAAACTAAAAAAAAACAAATATATATTTTAGTTTACATTTTGTACTATAAACTCTGTCCCATGTGATATTTGTATAAGGTATAACTTTTTTTTTACAGAATATTCAAAATACTTTAAAGTATTTTGTAACTTGATTTCTAGCACTCTTATATAAAAGATATCAGGCACAACATAATATTATAAGTTACTTTATCATGCCTCATGCATATTTTTACTATTAAACAGTAGTAAGCAAAAATTACTATGTCCTAGTTTAAAGGTTTTTTTTTCATTCGGCGAAGGACAAGAGGAGGGAGACCTTCACAGACGGTAAGCTACGAGTATTTGTCTTCTCTTAACAATGTAGCACTTGTCATCTTTAGACATAATATGTTAGGTTTAACCCACCCTCTGAAATTTCGGTAGCTACCGCACCTTTCAAACCGGAACACAGTACTGTTTGTCAGCAGCAATGGTAGCTGCTGTGGTACCTACCTAAATGCTCTCCGGAAACAAAGATTTACAATCATAATGAAATTACTGGGGTAACGAGACATATATCATGGCGGATAGTGTTGTGCTGTGTATACCATGTTAACTAGCATCAGGTTGTAACGGGCGAGCGTATCGCTTACCATCAAGTGATCGTCTCGCTCGTCTCGGCGCTCCATAGAATAATAAACGAAACACCAAGTGATTTAAAGTGGGCGATGGATAAACGTTGAGGGGGAGGAGGATCAGTGTCAGTTCACAATGAGACGGCTACGATCGATAGGTCTTTATAGAATCAACCAATCAGCTCCGCCGAGGAGCGGTTTGTTTGCAATTTTCTGCACTTCCAGTTAACTAAACGCCATTTACTGCGGCGGAAATTGCTCCAACTTGAAAGTAACATGGATTGTGTAGAGCTGAAATAGATTGAACGTCCAAGTATTTCACTACTTACTTTCTATGTTTTTTTTTATATGTTTAGTTCGCATAAAACTACTCATCCGTCATCAGCCGATACACGTCCACTGGTGGGCATAGGTCTCCTCCAAAGATCTCCACATCGGTCGGTCTCGCGTTGTTCGCATCCAGTGGGTTCCAGCGATTCTCACCAGATCGTCGGTCGACCTTGTGGGAGACCTCCCAATATTAAGTTTATCGGTACGTGGGGGCCACTCGAGGTCCTTACTGTTACATTGGCTATGAATCCTTCGGGCAATATGCCCTGATCACTGCCATCGAAGTCTAGCAATCTTTTCGAGCTATATAGGTGACCTTAGTTCTCCTGCTGATCTTCACATTTCTGACTCGATCGCGATCACATAAATCTACTTATCCACTACAAATAAATTAAAAACATCTTAAATTGTTTACCAGATTGGAAACTACTGGTGGCAGGTCTCTGTATGCTGGAGACTGTCTAGGTATCACCGCAGCACCTATCGCAGTACTGAGCAAACATTACTGTGTTGATTAGGAAACCAGGAGTGGATCGGGTTTAAATACCATCAGTTAAAAAGGATATCTGAGGATAAAATTAGTTTTCTCAATCTGATCCCCAAACTTCACCTGATGATAATGATGATTGCTGTGTGTCATATTGAAAGGCGATGTAGCTAGTGTAATTACTGGGGTAACGAGACTCAACATCTTACGTCTCCAGCGACGAGCGCAATGTAAGTGAGCAGTGCAGTGTATATCATTCTAACTAGCGCTACGTTGTTATGGCCAGGGGTATCACTTATCATCATGTGAATGTCTCGCACGTCTCGTCACTTACTTAAATAAAACAATAATTTAATTATCATCATCAGCCGAAACACTCTTACTGCTGGACATAGGTATGCCAATGATGTCCACTCCTGGAAGTCCAGCGTTGCTCTCAACAAACTATTTCCCACCACTTTCATCTCCAACAGTCAATTTTGTAGCGGGTCTGCGTGCTCTGTGACTACCGATGCTGCTGCATCCTCCATCGTTCGATCGAGGTGTACTCTTTGCTACTAAAATCTAGCAATACTTAGGCCTATGTCAGTGACCTGAGTTCTTCTACGGATCTTCTCATTTCTGATTCGATCGTGCAGAGATTCTCTGTTTCTCCATTAAATTGAAATGACGCGATAACCGGCATGTTGATAACTGTTACATGGTACATAAATAACCTTGATTTTTTTTAACATACAGCTCGTCCCAGCAGTGGGAACGTTAATTGGGTTATTTGTTACTATAATAAGTAAAAAGCAAGCTCACATAACTTGTCCCTAATACCTCGCGTTACTCTTTCTTTTTTAAGAATACCTGACGATAACTGGTATTTTGCTAAGGAGAATATAACCAAAAATTAGTCACTAATAACTTAACCCATTAAGCCTTAAGGAAGTGATAATATGATACATATGTTACTTCCGTTAATTACTGCCGGAACTGTAGTATTTTCAGATAACATTTAAGTCGTCGATTTAATTGAAAGAGATTTTGTTCATATATTCAGTGATAACAACGCAGCGTTAATTAGGATGATAACATCATATTACGCTCTTCGCTTTCAATCAAACGTTGTCTCTTTACATCAGTAATTTCATTGGCTACAGCGCCCTTCAAACCGGAACACCGAAATAATTGCACACTACTGTCTGGCAGCGGAAATAGGTCACTGGTAACTACTTGAACAGTCTCCGGCGACAGAGACAGTACTTGCAAGCATACTACAAGATTTACTTCAGACTTTAGATATTAAGTTATACCGCGTTTTAACTTTATACCTAAGGTATTACTGCATTTTAGTCCACAGCAATATATTACTAGGGAGAAGTAATTTATCTCTCGGAGCGGGGAGCTTCAGTTAGACTAAGTTGGCTTAGGAAAATATCTGCATAATTTTCTTATGTTCTAATATAAGACTAGCTCGTTCATTCTCAACAGTCCATATATAGGAAATTGCTTTTCATACTCGCTTCCTCTTAACCTCTACCATTCCAGCTCCAATATCTAATTACATGTCCCAACCTGTATTAGTAGACTATTTGGTAGACTTGTTGTAACGAAATTGTACTAAAAGATATTAAACGTGTACTACAGACTTAGTAAAGATTAAACCAACGAATAAATTATTTTTCAAGCGATGAGAGTATGAGATGAGCGGGACGTTCACCTGATGGTAAGTGATACGCCCGCCCATAACAACGTAACGCTAGTTAGAATGTTACACACAACACTATATTGCACTCGTCGCCTTGAGGCATAGTATGAGTCTCACTACCCTAGTAATTCATTAGCTACAGCGCCCTTCAAACCGGAACACAGTAATGTTTACACAGTTCTGTTTGTCGGCTGCAATAGGCGCTGCGGTGATACCTAACCAGTCTCCGGCAACAGAGGCTATCACCTGTAAAACAGATCAAGGATATGCTTAATATATCTGATAAACTAAGAACCTCTTGCAGCTGTAGGATAAAATGGAGTCTCCATAAGATAACCATAAAAGTGGAGAAAGGAAAGGACTGTATGTGGAAATTAAAAACAATGAGTAGATAACGCTCCGTTACAAACAGTCGTAGTTTATTTTACTCAAGTGGGCCCTCACGACGGCCACCACTTCCATCTTGACCCAGTTCGGACCTGACTCGCGCTGATCTATTGGAATTAATAGTTTGAAGGCGAAATGAAGACTTTCAACATATTGAACTTCAACGCATTGAAATATAACATGTTAGGTCCCGTTATACTAGTAATTGCATTAGCTACAGCGTCTTTCTAACCGGAAGATGGTAATGTTTGCACACTACTGTTTGTCGCCGGAAGTCATACGGTACTTACTGCGGTGGTATCTAGACAGTCTCGGACAACAGAGACCTATCACCAGTAAATTTAATTATACACTACACTACGTTTCAAGTGGGATGCAGTAGCTATGGTGACGGTCTGAGCTGATTGATGTCCTGAACTCAATTATAAGGGTACTTGCAGCTCTTAAATTATTGTTCAGTATATGGTCGCTGTCTTGACGTCTTCGCTGCAATGCCTGGTGTTTGATTTGATCTTTTTAACTATAGGATCCTAAGCATCATCTTCAGCATTTTCTATTATAATAGCTTCACCAATTATCCTTTGTAGGAACTGATAAGGGATACGCCCGCCCATAGTGTGGCTCTACTTAGGATGGTTTACACAGCCATGTGCTCGTCGCTATCGACATAAGATGTTCAGCTTCTTTACCGCAGTATTTTCGCTAGGTACGGCGACCTTCAAACCAGAACACGATAATGTTTGCAGACTGCTGTTAGTCGACTACAATAGGAACTGCGGCGGTACCTATCTATACGATCTCTGGAAACGGAGACCTATAACCATTTCACAGCAGCAGTAGCAGACGTGAGGTACTTTGACCTGGAGGACCTTCCACCAGTAATGGTGAACGTACCACGAGTCTAGTTACTTCGTTGAAGAAAAAAAATCCTTTTTAAGTAATATTGTGAGATTGTATCTTTACATCAATACAATGGGCAAAAGTAAGGTATAAGTTACATAGAAATAATAATGAAAAGGGGTTATTAATTTTACTTGATTTATGTTTATGTGAATAAGTTAATTATATAATATTTGTTACTTACGTTACTTAAGAATTATGAGTTAAGTTAAACTAGTTTCATTGATTTTGACGTAATTCAAAGTTTAACTTTGAACGTCCCAAAGTTTTAGTGTAAGTATGGATCTATGAACATATTAGTTGTAAACTTACACTTAGATTTGTATTAACCAGAACTTTACAGACCGGAAAATAACTTAGATTACTGTTTAACTTAGCTTAAGTTCGTTTACAATACCTTTATATCTAGTTCTAGTCTATGAATAATAAATAAAAAGATATAATTGCTTTTAAGTTGCGGTGGGGTAGGGGTTGCTAAGAATCTCCAGTCAACAGGCCACTCACCACCTGACTGACTACTGGCACATGTAACACCCGAACAAGTATAGGACGCTCTCCCTCCAGATGGACCGACGACATCATCAGGGCGGTCTGAAGTGGGTGGATGTCGAGAAGCTGAGGATCGCATTTGGTGGAAGACATCGGGGAAAGATCTATATCCAGCAGTCGACAAACAAAGGCTGTTAATGATGACGATGAATTGCTTTTATATAAACTACTAGGGCAGTTTTACAGAGATCAAGCTATTCTATAATGTTTTTTTTATTTGATGAAGCTATGACACTAGACGGATGTTCACCTGATGGTAAGTGATACGCCTGTCTATAAAAACGTGGCGCTAATTAGAATGATATACTCGTACTGCACCACATTGCGCTCGTCGCCCTGAGTTATAAGATGTTGAATGTCGTTATTCTAGTTATTACACTAGCTGCAGCACCCTTCGAGCCGGATCACAGTAATTTATGCACATTACTCTATGGCGGTAGACACAGGAGCTGCGGTGGTGTACCTATGTAGACGATCTCCAGTAACAGATACCTACCGTCAGTAAATATATATATATATATATACATCTATAGATAGGCTCGTCCATTGCTGGACATAGGCCTCCTTCAAAGATCTTTACATCGATCGGTCAAGCGTTGCTCGCAACCAGTGGGTTTCTCACCAGATCGTCGGTCCACCCTGTGGGACGCCTCCCAACACTACGTCGCGGGCGCCACTCGAGGACCTTACTGCCCCATCGGCCGTCGGTCCTTCGAACAATGTGCTCTGCCCACTGCTATTTAAGTTTAGCAATCTTTCGGGTTATGTCGGTGACCTTAGTCCTTCTGACGGATCTCCACATTTCTGATTCGATCGCGCAGAGAAACTCCGAGCATAGCCTCTGTCCATTGCCCTTTGGGTGACTTTGAGTATATATATATAAATTACAAGTAACGATGAATGTACACTGAAACTATATACACTAACACGTACAGACTTCAGCTTAAAAAATGTCTTTTTTTGTCTCATATCATAAATATGCCCTTCGGGGGCGAGATGTCCTTTTTCCAGCTCCGAACCCTTGTTCAAAGTTTCGCGTGTAATATTTTACATGCGGTACGCTCTCGTTAATTCTGACTTCTTTGGTCATAAATCCCAGATTTCGGAGGTCAAGGGTGGTGCCAGTTCAGTAGACTAACTCACCGTTAATGTTTATATACAGCCTCGACTTTCATTGTGAGACAATGGCCCAATTCCCAGTAGTGGGAATAACAAGAGAATTATATTATACTTTGTATTATTATATTATATGAGCTAATTTTATTATTGGCATACAAATAATATTTGAAATATATACAAATATTCTTTCGGCCCGCCAACTCGTCTATAACGACTCCGCATGTATCGCTACACCGGAAATGGAAGCCGTCTGACTTCCGTAGCGCTGTGAAATTCGAAGATTCGTGACGATGTTAGCGTTGCATGCCATACGACTCTTACAGCTTATCTGATACTGGGCTCTTGGACCCGGATCCACGGCCTGATTACAAAAAATGTGTAGTACGTGGAATGTAGTTATCCGACTTTACAATATGTGTCTGGTTGTTGGTTACTCTGGCGAATCTACTTGGTCGTCGAGGGCAGGCGCGGGCCCGTACCCCGACTACCTTCGCCTGTATCGGAATCTCTGGGCGGAGAGGACCGCCCCTGATCGCGGGTGTACTTAGTGTACGCGGTGTGTGAGTACCTGTGGCGCCGCGTTCTGAAGCGAGGGCGACGTGATGTAGAAGTTCGGAGCGTGTTGGTAGTGTCCGAAGTACGTGTGGTGACGTGGGTGTAATCAGTGACTGTGAATTCGTGTGTGGTGTGAGAGACACCTGGGGATGACGGATTTAGCGCATGCTGTGGTCTGCGCTTTTTGATCTTGAGGATTCGATGGCGCCTCGTAGTTGGCCGCCTTGGCCACCACAGGGTTGGGGTGAGATGCGACAAACTGACACACACTTAAGCTGCGTATGATTCGCTAGCACTGTTACGCAAGAAATCAATTAGCTATCTATAAGAAAATGCAATGGTCTTCTCTCGGAGGTCTCGGAAGAAGCGCGCACTCATTGGTAACCTCATAACGACATCACACTAATTTTTTTAGGTTAAATTAAAGACTAATATTATATGGTTAGGTTACAAAATCGTATAACTGCAATATACTAAACGCAAACAATGTAGATCTATTTAGTTACGTTTTACAAACGCTACGTGATATTAAAGTAGACGAATTAACATTCAGGGCTGTAACGCTGCTGCGGCGACGGCATTAAACGCTGTTAAATGCTGGATTACGTGTCATGGTGAACAAGTCATAACGTGAAGCGGTGCTCTTATATAGGCTCCCCACGAGGTGAACCGACGACCTGCTGGAGGGGAATGGAAGGCAAGAACGGGCGGGTAATAATCACTGCACTGCTGGTAGATCTCCGTTGCCGACTCAACCCTGTAGTCTCGGGCTAGTAAGAATAGGACTAAGGTAAGCCCTGCCTGTCGTAGAAAGCGACTTAAGGAGTCTAAGAATATTGCAGACCTTGAGCGTGGGAGCTCTTACCGCTCAACAAACGAACCTGCTTTGGACAACTCACCGATGGTGCCTAGGATGGTTAGGCCCCTCCTCAGGGACATGTTAATGCAAAGTGTAGAGGGGCACCGGTGCGTTTTATAAGACATCCTGGAGCATCTCCGGATTCACGGATGCAGATCACCGAAGGCATTTTAATGGGTAAGAATCTTACATAATCCTGGCTTCCTTTTATTTATTCAATTAGTTTTTTTTCTTATTTATTTATTAATTCAATTAAGCGACGAGACGAGGAGGATGTTCTCCTAATTGTAAGTGATATGCTCGCCCATAAGCAAGTACCACATGGTGCTCGTCGCCTGAGACGTTAATTGTTGAATTTCTGTTGCTCGCAGTAATTACACTAGCTACAGCCACTTCAAACCGGAACGTAGTAATGAACTACTTTCCGGCGGCAGAAATAGAAGCTGTAGTGATACCTAAACCGTCTCTGGCAACAGAAACTAACCATCAGTTCAAATTGTCTCATCACTTCGTTAAATTGTCAATTACCATAACGTGGCATTGAGGTTAAGTCAATTAAAAACTATTTTAGAACCTCATCAGCGTCAGTGGAAATAAAAAAGGAACTCGTCATCTTATCACTTGGTACAGAATTGAAAGATAAGCACATGTCGTGGTCCCTTTATTATTTCAATTAAGCCGCGGGTTGCGCTGCGTCACGAACCCAATTAAAATACTTCCAGGATCAACCTGACCTTGGAAGCCGATCTTATATTTTCATCATCATTTCGTAGAAGTCAATTGGAGGTAGGTGATGGAAGATGATAATGAATTCCATTTTAGTACACAGACGCATTATTATAATATGATGGCGATGAAACAATTGTGTAAATATTCTACAACCGCTTTGTAATACTTTGAGTGATGACGTCATCATAAGACTTTAGCTGCTACCCTTACAGAAACAAATTATTCCAGAAGTTTGGATAGAAGCAGTAAGCAGGTGGACCGCGCCCGCCTTACACATTACAGGTAATAAAGCGCACCTGTACACGACCACGGGGTAATGCGGTAATACAGTTAAGTTAAATTTATATCTGTTGGTTTATATTTTTCTTTATTCGCTTTAACTTTAGTATAAGTAAATTAAAAAAAGGAGAAAACTTAAATTACAGATACATTCCCAAAGCTATCTTATTTAATCTAATATAAATATATATAAATAAATATAAATAAGAACAATATGTATTATAATAAATCTATTTATATATAATCAGGACATAGGCCTTTCAGAAGATTCCCATATCAATCGGATACTCATTCGTATGGGGGAATTTGAGCCATGTCCCACCACGCTGGCCTAATGTGGGTTGGTGGGAACCAGAGCCTCGTTAGTTGTATAGCAGGGTGCACGAGCAGGTAAGGGTGGCTTGGGTCCTTCGAGTCGTTGTTCAGGACTCCTTACACCCTATATGTAATACAGTATATATCAATGAAGATATATATATATAGGTAGCTGTTCCCGGTTCGCTTTTCTGACTGTAACAACCCTGCTAATCCCTTTGGAGGAAGAATTTTGTAAAATCCATTCTCAGCTGATCTCTAAACGGCAGAAGCAATATCTCTACCAAAATTTGGACTGTTTACGTCTAATAATTTCGGAGATCTCATGATGAGTTAATGAATCTCTAGGTATCACTTGTATATACTATATATAGATATACAGCAAACATAAAGAAAATATATAAAACACATATTTCTTTCTATAGATAGTTATTGATACGGAATTTAAAATGGCGGTGCAGTGAATATACTTTTTTTCTATTTACATAAATGGTTCATTTGCTCATAACAATGTAGCGCTAGTTAGGATGATATACATTGCACCATAACACGCCCGTCGGCTAAGACAAGATGTAGAGTCTCGTTATCCTAGTAATACAGCACCATTCAAACTGGAACTCAGTAGTGTGCAAACATTACTGTACATTGTACCTTACTGTAGAATAGAGAACTACCACTAGTAAAAATTCCACTAAAAAAACTCTCTAAATAATAATCTCTCAACTTACTCAAAAGGTTCGCAGCTATGCTGAAAGTTAATTGGTAAGTTTATTTGTACGTATAGATAAGCAAAGATTTATGTTAATTACACGTCGCCGTGTAGCCGGCCTCCCACGTCGCATACATACCGAACATCTGTGCGCACTGACCACAGTTCAATTCACGTGTATAGCATGGAATATTATGAGGCTTTATATTCTCTCTCCAGTCAGTTCTTACTGTTTCGGCTGTGCTTATTAATAGAATGTATACACTACATGGAGTTCGCAAGAGACACAATACTACTCCATGATCGAGGGCACTCGTGTTCCAGGCCAAGTGCACTCCAGTCGAAGGGGGTGCGAGGTGGAACTGTCGCGGTATGTATTTGACATATTCAACTTATTTACACTGCGGCGTATTTGCTTTTATCGTTACCGCGAACGAGTTCAAATTAATTAAAGATACTTTATTAAATTATGGTCCCACCGCTGATGTATTGTACATACTCTAGCGAGGATAATCTAATATAAAAAATAACAGATATCTACTAAGTACCTTCACCTAATAGTGAATGATATAATACATTATACTAGTCTATAAGAGATATATTAAGTCTGACCGTAGTAATTTCACTAAGCTACAGCGCCATTCAAACCAGGACATGGTAACGTTTGCACACTTTCAGAAGGCTGCAATAGGAGCTGCGGTGGAACCTACCTAGAAGGTTTTCGGCAATAAGGATCTAACACCAGAGTAAGTATCAACACTAGCAAGGAAAGTCTGATATTAAATCTGGCTATTTACTAAGTAAAAATGCTAGTTTTAATATTTGTATACTTATTAAGTTATACTTACTTAATCCAGATTCTGTCATTGTTAAGGAACAAGGAATTTTTTTTTATAATATAGACCATTGCTGGATTATCTGATGGTAAGCGGAGGTATGGAGGTGGCAAAGTGAATAGTTAAGAAAATTATTCAAACACAGATGATAGCAAATTTTCCTGTTACAATATAGTCCTAGCTAGGATGATATACACAGCATCATATTATACGCGTTTCCTTAATATATTAAGTGTTTTTTTTATTTATTTGACAAAGCGACAAGACTAACGAGACGTTCCTGAAACGGACCTGATAGTATATGATACATGTACCCATAATAACGTGACGTTGGCTATGATGATATACACAGCATCACATTGTGTTCGTCGCTTTGAAACACAAGATATTATTCTCGTTACTATAGTAATTTGACTAGATACAAAACCTTTCAAAGCAGGACAGAGTAATGTTTGCACAGTACTGTTTAATTACTAGTAATTTATAAATTCTTTATAAGTAATTCAATAATATCTCTCGTTATAACTTTGTGGGTAGGATTGAGGTTGTTAAAGCCGAATTCGTTTACAAAGAGGTCTGTAGATTGGGGCTGATGATAGTAAACTTTGTCTACACGCCCGTAAGATGAATTGCAATTTATTGCCTAACCACCGTTTAGGAAACCTTGAAAGTTTCCCAACAAACACAAAGAGGTTGAGCTCCTCATTCCTAATAAGAACAGTGAGGAGGTGGAACAACTTGACAGCGCCATTGTTCCCATACATATACTACATTGAACACACCGCGTGATACAATCAAGAAGGATTTTTTTTAATTCAACGATATGACGAGACAAGCGGGACGTTCACCTGATGATAAGTGATACGCCCGCCCATAACAAAGTGGCGCAACTTTGGATGGTGTTCATAGCATCACATTGCCCTCATCGCCTGAAACTTATGTTGAATCTTCAGTAATTCCAGTAGTTACCCTTCAAACCGGAACGCAGTAATGTTTGCACAATACCGTTTGTCGGTAATAGACTCTGCGCTGGTATCCACCTAGACGGCCTCCGACAAGAGAGACCTATCACCAGGAAACCAGCCACCAGTTCCGGCCGGCAACGTTTAAAAGCCAGAGTATACTCGACGAGCACGCTTCATTTTGTACAGACTTATTGTCACTTAATAACAAGTAAAACTGGAGTAGAGTACAGATAAAAAAATGCCAGAGTTAATCGTGAAATAGTTCGTACAGATAAAATAAGGGTGGAAGCCTTAAAAGCCTATTTACCAACAAATTGTCTTCATAATTCACCTGGAAGTGCCGAACAAAATTACATTTCATGTCCTTTATAATGTATATCACCCCCGTTAAGAAATAATAAAGTTACATGGCGGTGAGAGGTGTCACATATATTTCCTTCCTCTTTCAAAAGAAACTCCTCTATCTAAGCACTAAATATTTTAATTTTTGACCTTAGGCCATAGGTTCTTAACTTCTTAAACCTTTTATGAACTATCGCCTTATGTTACAAAAAAATAATCCCAGCGTCATCTTTTAACATAATACTTTTACTGCTGCTAGGTCCTAGGAAGAGAGTATGATCATAAAATACCAGCACCATCCAACCCTTATTATAACTACTAAACTTCCGGAGATGGTTGAGATTAACCAACATAATTATGTATACGGAGACCGTCTAGGTACCACCGCAGTTCCTCTTACTGACGATAAACAGTAGTGTGCAAACACTACTGAGCTCCAAATTGGATAGTGTTGTAACTAGTAAAATTACTGGGGTAACGAGAATTAATATATGTCCATAGCGACGAGCATAATGTGGTGCTGTGTATGTCATCCTAACGCCACGTTGTTGTTCTCACCATTAAATGAACTTCTCGCTGATCTCATCCATTCGTTGAATAAAAACTGTTACGGTGTATGAAAGTGGTGATATATTTATACAAAATGGCATCTAGGTTTAGAGTAAAACTAGAAATATGAAAACAATGAGTGCACGTCCATTAGCAGCACAGTATCATGTCGCAGTGTGAAATTGTGAATACATTTGCATCCATTCGGCGCCCTCTCTGCGACCCAATTAAATCTTTTACCTCTGCGGATCCTGCATTCTGAATAAGGAACCGAGCTGCTAAGCAGTACCTCCATTTTAACTACATCATTACTCTATGAATACTTAATTTAGTGGCACAAGAGAAAGACTAAGTGATGTAGTGTAAACAATTTATTGATATTGTAAACAAAATTTTCGCTAAAACTTTATATGTATGGAATCCTATATTATTTATAAAAATGATAGATCGGTACGGGAACCGTCTAAGTACCGCTGCTGTTCCCATGTCCGCAGTCAAACAGTAGTGTGCAAACATTATTCCGGTTTGAAGGGCGTTGTAGCTAACGATAGTCTCTGATACCCGTCAAGTAGCGGGAAGCGGGAGATCAATCGATATGGGTATCTTTGGGGAAGGACGAAGTCCAGCAGTGGACGTCTATCAGTTGATGATGATGATGATGATGATAACATCCTATCAAATACCGCGTAATTGTAGCCAGGCCTATCACTTACCTTCAGTTGATCATCCCGATCGTCTTGTCGCTTAAGAGATCCAAAAAAAAGGAATCACTCTGCAAAATGGAAATGATCCTCTTCCTTTTTTTTTAATATAATTAAACTATTCAAACTGAAAACTGCTGAATAGAAACTAGAGTAACGGATATTAAAGAAGTTTACCTTGTGACCCACTTCCGCTGCAGCTCGGCTGCTTATTAATTGAAATAATTTAGGAATGGGCTTAGATTCGTTCAAACAAATGATATATATACATTTGTAAAGTAATAACCAATGATATTGATGACCTATATAACAGTAATTATATCTATATTACAGTAAGAAATCCAGTAAAAAAACATGTATGCAACTAGAGTATTATTTTCTTCTCACTCGTTTAGCCAGTTAGAATCCTCCATCATGAGTTCTTTTCACGAGGATTGTAGCCGCTTCCAGAGGGGGGCCAACGACTTGTAATGAAGGGGAAGTAATTACCCTAACCTCCATGAACATTTTAAAGGTAATTAAGAAACACTGCAGTTTTAAATTAATGCGAAATGAATCTATTTAAACTATAATTTACAAGCTTAGTTAATTTAGTTACTAGACTTAGTGCATTTAATATCATCAACCGATAAACGTCTACTGCTGGATATAGGCCTTCCCTGAAGATTCCCACATGGATCGGATAGGGATTCATAAGAACCAGAGCCTCGGTTGTCGATTAGCAGGATGCACCACGAGCAGGTGAGGTTAACTTAGATCCCATGAGTTATTATGCTGGAACCCTTACACTCTATAGTGCATTCTCATATTATTAATACTGGACTTGAATTCGTAATTTTGATCTTAATGTTCTGCTTTAGGCCAGAACAGGAAATTTAACTATAAATAAATAAAAACTTAAGCTATCCTATCAATGTATTATTGTAACTTAATCCCGGTTTGTAATTCAAGCTGGAACGAAATAAAATAAATATTTTATCTAAGTCTGCTGCTGATGACTATCTTGATAGGACTACTTAAGTGTTTCATTCTACCGCCTTGCGGCAGTGTGCAAACTCTACTTTATTATACAGCAATATAACTAGTAAAATTACTAGGACAGCGCTACTTTAGCCCTGTAGTCTCAGGCTAATAAGAATTGGACTATGGTTAGCCCTGTCTGTCATAGAAAACGACTAAAAAGGTCTAGGAGTTTCGCGGGCCTCTCCGGATGCACTGATGCAGACTACCGAGAGGGTCTTAGTGAGTAAGAACTCACATATCCCTGATACATTGTATATATATCCAAACGGCACTACGTTATTACGATGACACGTCTCATCGATTATTACATCTTTACACTGATATAATATTATAATCTGAATATGCAAAACGTGTACAAATCTCTTTTCCTGTTTGACCGTCATCATGCGGAGTGGGTACAAATGAATGAGATAAGATTACGGAGATAAATTACAGAGGTTGGCTTACGTAAGGGCGTAACAGATTTCAGAATCAGCATTTATTTTTATAAGATTACGAAATATCCTGAAAGTAGTGTGGGAACGTTACTGTTGTTGAAGGGCGTTGTATCTAGTAGAATTATTTAGACAGCAAATATCGTCTCATATATTTAAATAGATATCTAACAAACATAGAAAAAACTTTTGTAAAAAACAGCTGTGAATTTAAAAAAAAATTAAGGCTGTTTGGATTACATTGCCATAGACTGGTGGGAAGTCTTCGTTGCCGAAGACCGTCTAGATGCCACCGCAGCGCCTGTTGCAGCTGACAAACATTACTGTCTTCCGATTTCAAGGGTGCTGCTGGTGTAATTACTTAGATAACGAGACTCAGCATCTTTCGTCTCCAGGCGACCAGCGCTAGCTTAGTGCAGTATACAACGAACACACATCACAAATATATATACATAATGAAAAAAAAGAAAAAAGTATTTTTTTTATATTCATAACGGGACTGAATACCTTCACAAGTTAGGGTCCTGAGATACAAGCTGTGCTTAGTTCGAGACCCGCGAGATATCACGTGTTCGAATATGTTTGTAAAAGTTTGAATAAATATATCTTAACTAGCTCCATGTTGTTATGGGCAGGCGAATCTACTACCATCAGGTAAACGTCCCGCTAGTCTCGTCGCTTAATGGAATAAAAAAAGAACAAATAACACAAATAGACAAAAGGTATGAACCTATACAGTCTGTGTCCTATCGGTAATAATAGTTAGTATTTTATGTTATTATATGAATAAGCGTCTTCACACATCAATATGTATATAATGAAAATGAGTGTCTTTTTTTCACCAATCATGTGAAAACTTCTGAATGTATCGACATTGTAACATGAGCATTTGATGCGAAAAGATTTGTAGATACTTATAGGCTATTTATTTTTCGAATTTCATAGATCCTTCATCATTTTATTTCTAATCAACTTTTATAATCACTTTCAATTCTAATTCTATATTACGGCAAGCAAACTAGACGGGGAACAGCTAGTCTACATATAAATGTAAACCTTTGGATACATATTTGTTAAAGAAATTATTAAAAAAAAACTCGGTAACATTAAGTAATTACACATAATTACTATTTCACGCCGGCGCTACGTTCCCGTCCTCTATTCAATTCAGATACAAAAAAAATTACATTATTTATTTTTGCTTGAATAATAGAAAGTAACCGAATTGAAAATGTTCACCAGTTTGTGATTATTACTTAAATGTAGAGAGCGTAAAGAGGAATATATTTATTACTATAACTAGCGCAACATTGTTATAGACGGGTATATCACTAACTATCAGTTGAACGTACAACACGTCGCGTCGCTGCATCGAAAAAAAATATTAGACAAATCTATAAAGTTGTTATAATCAGATATATAGCGGGACAGCCATATGATGGTAAGTGATACGCTTGCCCATAACAAAGTGGTTAGGATGGTATAAACTGTACCATATTGCGCTCGTCGCCCTCTTGTTACCCCAGCAATTTCACTAGCTACAACGTCTTTCAAACGGGAACACAGTAAACACTACTGTTTGGCTGCAGAAATTGACGCTGCGGTGGTACCTACCTAGATGGTCTCCGGCGACGGATCTACCAACTATAGTTTATGTTGTCTCAATTAATTATTTATCACACAACATTTTTAATTTAATTTTATTCTATATAGAGAATAACAAAAAATAGTAGTGTATAAATCCAATTCCAAAATAGTTAAATTTTTTATAATAATTATCATGTAAACTTAACAAAAACTTAAAATAAATCTAGAAGGAATTTTACAACCAAGGCTGTTTAACTATATCATAACTGTAATACAAAAGCGAGGTTTTATTTGTGAGATTTTCCAGGCTTATTGCACCATAAAACTTGGCATACGGCGTGAAACTCCTGAACCTGCGCTATACGACTTACACGCAACGTTGCTTCAGTTCCACAGAGCCGCGCGCGTTGGCTGCACGTCGCCGACACCTTTGACACACCGTTAGCGAAATTAAAAAAAAACGAAATCCCGCGTCCCGCTTACTTCGTGACATGTGCAAATGGTGGACTTTTTAAATTATTATCCGCTGTCATTAAACATTAATTAATAAATAAAATTAATAGTTATTTATTTGTATATTTTTGTGAGTGTTTATGCGTAATAAATGTATACAAACTGTTTAACATATAAGTGTTAGTTAAAAATTAACAGCACAGTTACTTTGTGTTAATGATAAAAATTTATATAGCTTAAGTCGTGAACATTTTAAGTATTAATTTCGGTAAGTTAGTAGCTACTTATTTTATCTTAATAAACTTTTATTTTTAATTCCTTTCATTTGTCACATAAGATGTATAATATTGTACAGTTTTAATAATATACATAAATTAATTTAATATAACTCGGAGGGTGCAATGGTTTATAGCTATCTTAAAATGAATTAGGGACATTTTAATTATTACTAAACAAGTGATATTCGACCCCAAAATCACAAAGTATAGAAATACATACAAAATTTAGATTTTTTATCATAAAATTTCTATGTTGTATTTACGCAAATATTATTTAATAATACTAGTACTATTCGTAAAATTGTTTTGGCTGAGTTATGTGAATTGTTGAATCTTATGTTAATTGAGTTATTTTTAATACTTATTGAATATTCTATCCACTAATGCGTCACCTATTGTCACTTCACATAAGCAAAGAAGACCTAAAAAAATTATTTATATGTATTTATTCATGAATTTTGTATAATTTATCTTTAGTCATGCTTTTTTATTTATAATACTGAAGTTTTGCGCCCGAGCTCTCTAGTATGATCTTTCAAAATGTTTGGAAAGCCTCTTGAGATGGATTTAATTATCTCCATCGCCTTTAACATCGATGTATAGTAAAAGTCGACGAAAATGAATTATGTTAAAATAAAATTAGTTATTCTACTAAAAGCAGCTCTGCTTGTGATTGTGACTAATATGCCTACTCATATGTCATGTCTGGTCACTACAGCTAACATATTGACTAGCCTATCTTCAGCAGCTGATGTCTATAGGTATTTTCACTTAATTATCTACAAAGAAGATATCAAGAATTTTTCCATTAAAATAATGTCAAGCTTACGACTTAGATAAATTAAACCGCTTTTGGTATTTTTTTTTATTCAATTAAGCAATAAGACGTGCGATAAGTTTATCTGATGGTAAGTGATACGCCTGCCTATAACAATGTGGCGCTAGTTGGAATGATACACACTGCACTATATTACGCTCGTCGCCTGAGATCTAAAATTTTTAGTCTCGTTACCGCAGTAATTTCACTAGCTACAGCACCCTTTCAAACGGGAACACAGTAATGTTTGTACAGTACTGTTTGTCGAACGCCATAGGAGCGGCGGTGGTATCTACCTAACAGCAGAGACGTATTACCAGTAATTAACGTAATTCTGTCTATGGTGTAATAGTTGGTGATCTATTTTTATTATTAACAGCGATTTGATAGTTTTTCTTAGCTTTATATATAATAGAATCTGTTCGACTTTTTAACTATTATTAGCTGTTCTACTTCCGGTCTGAAGTATTAGGACGTTTCTAATTAATAAGAGACTAGCTGTTCCCCACCCGCTTGGCTGGCCGTAACACCCTCACAAGTTCTTTTAACGAAGGAATTTTGTAAAATCCATTCTTAGCTGGCCTCTAAACAGCAGAAGCACTATCTCTATCAAATGTTAATCCTACTTCTCTAATTGTTTCGGAGATCTCGTGATGAGTCAAGGAATCTCTGGGTATCTCCTATATATGTATATATGTACAGATATGTAAGTGTATATAATATACAGATTTGACTATTAAATAAAAAAAACATATAAATATTTGTTTCTCTATTATGTTAGTATGATAGTTTTCTAAGCACTATATTGATCATTAGGTTGATGATAAATATTTTGTTAATTACTCGTAATATTATTTTTTTTGCTGACACCATATTAAAAAATATAATACACGCTTTATATTTATATAAACACATTATGCTATATTTATATATACATATTGTGTTATCACAACCGTACAGTTTCAACATTGAGGAGTACAATTTACTGGTGGTAGGTTTCTGTTGCCGGATACCATCTAGGTAGGTGCAAAGAACACTGTGTCCCGGTTGGAAAAGCGCTGTACCTAGTGAAGTTACTGGAGTAACGAGACTTTACATTTTATCTCTCAAATGACGAGCACAATGTGAAGCTGTGTACATCACCCTAACTAGCGCCGTGTTGTAATACGTATCACTTACCATTAGGAGAGCGTCCAGGACAGTAGAGGTATGTGGTGTTTAAAAAAATGATGTGTCTCAATATTTATCACGTTTAAAATGTTTACGTGAAATACCACATTTGTTGTCACGTTATAGGATTAAACATGATTGAACATGATTATTGATTCAGCGCATCATTAAATGATATGTCAAACGTAGTAGTTGCAGGACGGCGTCAAATTACTGTATGCATTAAACACCGAGCCGTAGAAGAAAATTAATGGCTACGACAATGGCATTATATACGTGGTATTGGTGGTAGGTTGCCGGAAACCGTCTACGTAGGTACCACCGCAGCGCCTCTTGCAGCAGACCAAAGTTAGTGTGCAAACATTACTGCGTTCCAGCTTGAATGGAGTTGTAGCTTGTGTAATATTACTGTGCTAACAAAACTACATTTTATGTTTAAAGTGACGAGCATAACGTGTTGTAGTGTATATCATCCTAACCAAAGCTACATTTTTATGGACGGGCGTACCACTTACTTTTAGATGAACATTATTCTTACAGGCGACCTGTTGTTATAGGCAGGCGTAATACTTAGTTCCCCGTTGACATCACGGTTGTCTCGTCATTTTGTTAAAAAAAAAACATATGTTAATTACTTTAATAACCTCGTATCCTTCTTGCCCACCCGTGGGAAAGCATTTTCTTATTAAACAAATTTTGTTGTGTATTCTTTCTAACCAAATACAATCATTAACGTCAGCTCAATTTGTGCGGGCATCAAGAGAAAAGTTAATACCCTCACCGCATCATAACTTAACCACAGGTAATAAATTAAAAGGGTAGCAATAAAGGTACTTCCTTTTTGGGGGTGGTAAAATTGATATAAAAAAATATCTTAATTAATTGAATCAACTGATTAAACAAAATCCTTTGAATAACTTCAATACTACCATTTAATTAAACTCATATTTCAAGCCCACGCTAATGGACTCTCATTTATGAATAACTTATTAAAAATATATTAACTTAAGCTAATAAAGTTTGATTAAGTCTTAATTGAAAGAAACAGTAATTTGAATCAAAATTTCACTTAGAATGTTACTTCGTTATTTGTAATTTTTTCATTTATCCCAGGGAAGAAACAGGCCGTGGACCCTGGTCCAAGAGCTATATCACTTTCGAACACTTAACATCTTCAGAAAACATAGAACTGGTACAAAGGGATGGTTAAGATATTTACACAATACCAAATAATCATCGTCGCCTTAGAAATTATTGGTGGTACGGCTCTGTTGCTGGAGACCGTTCTGGTGGGTACTACCGCAGCGCCTATATTATATGAAGGTATTTATATACCTCCACAAGCAACCTATATTCCCGCACAACATCTCTTGGGTTCCAAGCCAACCTCATCTGCTCGTGGTGGAGCCTGCTAATCAACAAACGTTCAGGCTCCCACTAACCCGCACCAGGCCGGCGTGATGGGAAATAGTCTAAATCCCTCCATATGAATTCCTACTCGTTTGATGTGGGATATCCTTGGGGGACGCCTACATCCAGCAGTAGACGGCTATCGGCTGATAATGATAACTGTAGTGTGTAAACGTTTATCATGGCAAATGTTCGCGTATAACATATTCAGGTTTGAAGGGCGCTGTAGCTAGTGAAATTTGTTAGGTAAGGAGACTTAACATCTTATGTCTATAGCTACGCGCATAATGTGGTGCTATGTGTACTAATTACCGCCACGTCGCTATTGACGAGGGTATCGCTGACCATTAGGTGAACATCTCTAGTCTTCTCGCTTCGTAGAATAAAAAAATTATTTTGCCTGCTCTTGGGCGTATGATATTCACCAACTTGGCCAGCTCGGGAGATACTAGGATGACTTTCTTCATCACGGGAAACATGTGACTTCCCAGCATTGTTTACCACAGATTTTATATCTCCCCCATATGAACCCCTAGATACGACCGACTGTATGTGGAGATTTTTGGGGGAGGCTTACGTCCAGCAGTGGACGTCTAATGGCTAATGATGATGATGAAGCGACGGGACGAGCGGGACTTTCAGCTGATAGTAAATGATACGAACGTCCATAACAACTCGGCGCTAGTTAGAATAGTGTACGCTGCACCAGACTGCGCTCCAGGTCTTAAGATATAAAATGTTAAGTCTCGTCACGTCAGTAATTTCAACAGTAATGATAGCAGAGTACCATTAATCAGCTGCAATAGAAACTACGGCGGTACCTAGACAGTCTCCGGCAACAGAGACCTACCATCAGTAAAAAAAAATATTTTCAATTATGAATTTAAAGAAATCATGTAATAATACATATTTCCTTTATTTTTCTATAAATAACGGCTGAACCGTTTTGGTAGTAATAGCGGCTTAACGTTGAAGACTCGAAGGTTGATGCTTTGAAGACGGTTTTAGACCATCAAAGAGTTGCCGCGCTGTCAGCTTCTTTCCCACGCTTTTACGCTACACACATCAAATTTGATATATTTGCTACACAACAACCGCTTTGTAGCTTTTTCACTGCGCCTTTATTATACTACTACAGTAGACTTGACTGCCTGTTTACTACCAGCGGTAGATTTACTACTGGTATATCCCTGTTGCCGAAGACCGTATAGGTACCACCGCAGCGCCTATTGCGGTCGACAAATAGTGATGTGCGAACATCACTTTGTTCCGGTTTGAAGGGCGTTGTAGCTAGTGTATTTACTGGGGAAACGAGACTCAGCATTACATGTCTCAAGCGACGAGCGCGATGTGGTGCTGTATATATTATCCTTATTAACGCCACGTTGTTATGAGCAGACGTATCACTGACCATCAGGTGAACTTCCGCTCGTCTTGTGGCTGAATTGAAATAAAAACTAAAAAAAAAAACAATGCAAAATAAATAACTGCTTAGTGATTAAATTAAATAATTATTAAGCAGTTCCATAATAATTATTAATAATATATTAACTCTAGTTTAACAGTTATTTAAATAAAGGTAACCGTCTTAGATCAGTTTGTATGGCATACATACGATCAAGATGACTGACTGATGAGGAGTCACGGGTTCGATCCTCCCTGAGGTTTTCCGTACATGTTACACTTCATCAGCGATGAGGAAAGTGATCTTGAATACTGCAGGCAGATCTCTATTGCTAGAGTCTAGGTACCATCGCAGCTCCTATTCCTGTCGCCAAACTGTAGTGTGCAAACTAGAACTGTGTTCTCGTTTGAAGGGCCTTGTAACTAGTGAAATTACAATGATAGAGAGACTTAAATTAAGGTACAAAGCTACGAGCACAATATGATGCAGTGTATATCATCCTATTACTTTCTTATTATTTGCAGGCGTATCACTTACCATAATGCGAACGTCTCCTTCACCTCGTCAATTCTTCCAGTATAAAAGGCACGGTTTTTTTTTTATTTCAATTAAGCGACGTGACGACCGGCACCTGATAGTAAGTGATACGTCTGCCTTTAATAACGTGGCAATAGTCAGGGTGATATATATTGCACCACATTACGCACGCCGCCTGAGATATTAAGATATTGAGTCTCGTTACCCCAGTAATTACACTAGCAATAACGCCGTTCAAGCCGGAACACAGACATGTTTGCACATCACTATTTGGCAGCAAAATATGCGCTGCGGTGGTAACTTACTTAGACGGTCTCCAGCAACAGAGACCTACCACCAGTCAGCTCCCAGCGGTGGGAACATCAAGTGCGTAGTAAGTATATTATTTATTACAACTACACTAATCTTTACCTCTTTATCTTAGTTTGAATTAGATTACTTACATCATCTCGGAATTTACGCGAGATCCCATCTGAGATTTGATATTGTATCAGTTAGTTTACCTTAAAGTGGGTTTTTTAGGTACAGTTCCAAATAGTAAACAGTTTTTTTTTTAATTTGTAAACTTTAAATAAAATCAACGAGTCCTTTTCCTTATATTATAAACAATACTTACGAGAAGTAGTTTAATTTTTGTCTGTCCACTGATTTGGGTCAGAAAATCTATAAAATGGCTGAACTAATCGTTTCATTACATTCACTGGAACATACTCAATAACATATAAGATATATATATATATATATATATATATATACGTTTTAGTTATTTTAATTTAATTAACAACAGAACTTAGGGGTGTAAGGGATCCCGCATAAGAACTCAAGCCAACCTCACCTGCTCGTGGTGCACCCTGCTAAATAAACAAACGGGGCTCTGGCTCGCACCGATCCGCTTCCGGCGTGGTGGAAAATGGTCCAAATCCCTCTCCATATATACCTCTACAAATTCTATGGAAACCCATGTCCAGCAGTGGACGTCGGCTGATGATGATGATGAACTACATAACTCTTTAGTTAGAAACAATCTGCACAAGTAGAAAGACATAGTATTGTACTGTAATGCTTAAAATTACTTGAGTTAAGTATGTAAATAAAGTTGTTTACAAAGAGGACGTCATAGGCAGTGTTGTGTAGTTTGCTTTGTATCATAATCAGGCTTTGTAGTCGTCGAAAGAGTTTGGAGACCTCAAGAGATAACACGAGAAAGACATTAAGTTGGTACGCGAAGATAAATACATTATATTGTCGCGTTTATGGAAGACCTTCTCCGACTTAAACGTTTACAGTGTTTGTTATTCTTATCGTGTCACCCAACCGAATTGTTATTGTCGCTATAAAAATCTATCATTCAACTGGTCCAGGCAAACAAGACGCTTCGGCTAGGCCAGGGGTCGGCAACCTGCGGCTTCCAACCCATACGTCGCTATTTTGATGTGAATCTGCGGCTGTTTAGTTCATACACGCATTTTAGATATTTAAAAAAAAATTAAACTGGTTCTCTGGGTTCCGTCTCTCAGCCCCTTCCACCAGCTCCCGCTACGCTCCTGTTGAATTTGTTAGCTTGTTTGTTATTAAACTACAAGTTAGTGTTGTTATTAAACGTTATAATTTTTTATTTAAATAATAACTGATTATCGAATATTACTATTATATTATTTGTTGTGAAAAAACACTTCTCGTAGATGAATAAACAATTTTTTTTTTCATGAAAAAATATATTTATGCAGGCATTAATTATTGTTAGGAATAAAAACTGGTGTGTAAGGGGTCCTGCATCACAGCTCACTGGACCCAAGCCAACCTCACTTGCTCGTGGTGCATCCTGCTAATCAACAAACGAACCTCGGCGCCCGCCAACCCGCATTGAGCCAGCGTGGTGGAAGTTGGATCAAATCCCCCCATATGAACCTACATACGGCAGCCCCTAGTCCCCAGCGGAACGTCCATGACTTCTATCAGCTGATGATGAATAAAAACGTTCGTGGCTCTTTCAAAAATTTTAAATTCATTGAACTCTTCCGACTAAAAAGGTTGCTGATCCCTGGTCCAGACCATAGACTAAACATCTAACATCTTTCATGAACTACCACACCCCTTTACGAGAATAATAATTTCCATGGTTTCCTCTTACATTTTTATTAAGGTAAATATAACAATTTATATGTTTGTATATTATTTATTAACAACCAGATATTAAAAATTAATTCTTTCTCTCTCTACTCTCTACTCTCTATTTCCAGCAGGTCGTAAATCAGGAGTCATAGACTACAGATAATTTTGTATGATTTTAGTACTAATGAATTTTATTTGTTTGCCCATTATCTGTTAAGAATCACAAATTAAAAAAATAATTCTTCATAATCATAATAAGGCAGCTCTAGAGTCCACAATTGTTCCGCCAGACCAGAGCCATAAAGGACTGTACCAGGCTGGTCGCCAACCTTGACTAGTTGGAGAGGCGCTTTAAGAAGAAGAAACGTCCAGCAGGGATCGGCGCAGCCCCCTTTGGAACCTATGACCTAGAGAATTATACCAGATCACCACATTGCTTTCGTTGATATATACGTTGATTTATAAATACAAAAATTTCATTATCTCCAACGCCTTTCAAACAGGAACACGGGATATTATTTGCGGTGTTGTTTGAATGTAAATGTAAGCGTACTGATGGTAGTTTACTGTCTCCAGCAACAGCTAAATACCGGTAATTAATATCTTAACTCTTTTTACTTTAAACTAAACTATCATCATCATTATCATCAGCCGATAGGCTTCCACTGCTGGATACAGGCTTCTCTCAAAGTTCTTCACATCGATCAGTGACGGGTCGCCCGCATCCAGCGGCTTCCCGCGACTCTCACCAGGTCGTCCGTTCACCTTGTGGGAGGCCTCCCAACACTGACTGGTACGCGGCCGCCACTCTTGAACCTTACTGCTCCATCAGCCGTCAGACCTTCGATTGAACGGCCCTACTATTACCGCTTAAGTCTAGCAATCTTAATAATCTCAATCCACATTCTTCCATTAATAATGTATCTATCTATTTCAGCTTTATAGGGTTCGTCTTCGGACGTAGGCCTCCTTTCAATCTTTCCACTTCCGTCGATCTAAATGTATATATATTTATAACATACCATTCACATCTCGATTCTCCGCAGCCTCTGACTTCATCAATATTCGATAACTTGCAAATAGTATAAACAAGTCGGCTATTTGATATCCGGTCACATATTTATTGACTTTGGAGAAGTAAACAATTTGTTCTTATACTACCTTCATTGTTGTTCATCTATATATATATAAGATAGTTCCACCTATGTAGAGACTCATCACCATATCTTTAGAACCATAAGGCCCGGAGACTTGAAATTTGGTAGAGATATTGCTTCTGCCATTTAGAGGTCAGCTAAGAACAGATTTTACAAAATTCTTTCCTCTAAAGGGTGTCGCGGGGGTGTAACAGGCAGCATAGTGGGGAACATCTAATTATGCATATTACTGTACCAAAGTATATATGCAAACATCACTTGGAATTAAGCTAAGTGAGCTTTGAGATGTAACATATCAAGTCATCTACTGTTACTTACCGGTGTGAATATTCCAGTTCATCTTTTAAGTGAATGCTATAAGTACTCCTTTTTAACGCTGTCGGTTAAATCACATATCAAAGATGAGTGTATATAAAAATTTGAACATGATGTGTCTGTGTTCGATGTACTTGAAAGGTTCCGGAAACCAATCAATATTTAACGACTCCTCGAATACTTCCTCGCTCCGTGCTGTATCTGCACGGAGCTTCGACGATATATCTAGAAGAGTAATGACTTGAACCTTCGTTAGAAGTGAGAACATCTAGATAAATATACAGAAGATACCTAGAGATCCATTGACTCATCACAAGGTTTCCGAAAGTATTACACGTAAACACTGAAAGTTCCCATTTAGAGTTGGGAATTGACTTTACAAAATTGATGGTGGATTTAATAATGGAAGGGGCCCGGGGGGTGGTAGGTAGCCGCCGGGCGGGAATATTTCAGACAAATTTCAAATTTAATTCTATATTACGGCCAGCAAAGCGGGCGGGGAACAGTTCTTAACAAAGTAATATTTTATATAGAACAATAAACAAATTATTAAATAAATAAGTTATATATGTTAAGACCTTATTTATAAAACAATTATTATCGTAATTACATAAGAAATCTTATTCGATCTACACAACCTCTCTCGACGGGAAATAAAACCTTTCTTTGAACGGAAGCCATTGTTCCGGTTTTTCTCCTCCTCTGCTCCCAAGCATACGTTACAGTCGACGAATTCATACCGGAAATATAAGGAAGGTTTACTGTTTTTGTTGCGTTTAGAAATTCATGAAATAAATATTTTTCGCTTGTATACTTTTGCATGATCTATTGATATTAAAAAATCTCGTCTCGCTATGAAATGGACCGATATCAGATCATAAAGTTTCCACTTTATGATTATCGATTCTAAAAATAATGTTATGGTTCTCGTAATCTTTAAATATACCTAGGTAAGTACTTGAGTAGCTCGCTGGTCTAATGGTTAGAGCGTGCGGCCTTCATTCCGAAGGTCGCGGGTTCGAATCTCGTCATGTACCGATGACTTTAATATTTAAGTTATGTACATTTGTGTAACTTTAGTAACAACAGCGGAATACAAACGGTGAAGGAGAACATCGCGAGGAAACCTGCATAGGAATTAGAATTTATTCCAAGGTGTGTGTGAAGTCACCAATCCGCATTGGGCCCACGTGGTGACTATGACCCCATCGCCCTCATATTGAGGGTAGACCTACGTCCCAACAGTGGGACCTAAATAGGCTGTTGAAAAAAAGTGCTTGATGATACCTTCAGTCATTTTTGCGTCAGACAGTGGGATTACTAGTAAACCGGTGATCTACCTACTTTTAAAAAAGAAAGAACTACTATCCGCTTTGAAGAGATACCTCATGAAATCGATATGAAGATTGTACTGGTGGTAGGTCTCCGTTGCCGGAAACCGTCTAAGTACCACCGCAAATCCAATATTCGCCGCTTAACAGTATGCAAACAACTGTATGCCGGTTTAGAGTGAGCTGGTGAAATAACTAAGGGTGAGGAGACTTCTTATGTCAAGGTAACGAGCACAATGTGGTGCTGTGTACACCATCTTAACTACCCATTTGTAGATAAGTGTGTTCCTTACAGAAACAGAAGTAGAACTAGAAGCTGCGGTGGAGGATCTCCAGCCACAGAGCCCCATCACTATACATAACAACGATGACGTTTCCTCTATAATAATTATTAACCCTAACCGGATATAACTCTTTTGTACAGCTATTATTTCATATTTATGATGATGATACGACAGTGTTTTATGCATAAGGCCTTATTAAAATAGATATTTGTTCGGGATACCTTTGAAAGGCTTTTTTTACCTGTATGTTGAAAAATCCCTGTGCCTGAAATTATCCAAAGTTTGCAGGGCTTCATTCGCCCCCAATCCCCCCGTAGGCGGGCAACAAATTGATGCCGTAAAATATCTTGCGCAATATTTTTTTTACGAAGTGAATTTTCCAAAATAAACTGCTTACGACGTAATAGAAGGCTTTCGGGGTCGAGGCAGGTGATATTTTTTTTTTTTTTTGTAAAATTTATATATTACCGTAAGGCATGCGTATTAATTACACGGACCCGGATTTGTGAACCTTTCTGTTATTTTTTCATGACGATATTTTTAATGGTTTGTAAATATCCTTTTAACGTTTTTTTTTTTACTGAGAATAAAAGATGTTTTCCGGATTTTTTTATTTTTTTTTTTGGATTTTATTATCCATCAACACTCTTTTAACATAACTTGTTACAGTGGGGTCTGCGTTTTGAGGTTTGATCCATAAAAATAAAAAAAACACTAACTATGGAAAAAAAAATTGTGAAAAATTTGTGTAGTTTTAGGATTCTGTTTAGGAACAATTATGTTTTTTTTTTTACGAAAACTTCGTAATTTTGGTGGAATTATCGAACCACGGACATTAATATTGCAAGGAAAGCGATTAGCAATTGCTACATGAAGTCAGTATTTATATGACTTTATTTGTAATATAATTTTCTAATTATAATATTTAATATATTTTTTTGTTTAGTTTTTTTTTGTACACATACATTGAAACTAAACAATATTTTTATGAACATAGGCGAGCTTAACATTAAAAATATTTCACTTCCAGCAAAATTCTGGCAGAGGATAAACAATTGTAACAACTTGTGTATGTCTACAGTAATACAAAGACAAAATATACAAAAACATACAATACATATATAGATATATACGTAATAATATAATAAGACGTTAGAGATGAAGACAATAGTCCATTACTCTTAGTTTTAAAATAGCGTATTATTTTCTTAAAGATCGCAATGCAGCTTCGACCCCTCTGGTGTTATGACTGTTCACGGTCGTCAGTGATCACTATCCACCATGTGACCTGATCGCTCGTTTCCCAACCTTCAAATAAAAAAAATAGCTAAGAAGGGACAGGTGTTTGAAGAGGCAAAGCGTTCCAGACCTTCACTGCTTTTACAGTAAAAGAATCACTGTAACATTTGGAAGACTGTGTTGGTATTTTAAGAAGTATAGATTTAGAATGGCGATGAGAGTTCCGAGAGTTTTATAATAGTGTATTTTATTATCTGTGGTTATGAAGTAAAATTGTAAGTCATTGCTGAAAGCAAGATGTCATTTTTAGATAAAGCTCGTTGATACTACATCATGAAGTTATCACTGAGGAGAGTAATCAACATTCTACAGTTATTTATTCGTTTTATTTCTTCCATAGAGATATCTTTCGCTTTCTTAATGAAAACTCATTTAGATTTTTTTTTTTTTGATTAGGCGGTCGCTGAATAGTTTAGAATCGTCCACTGTGTGAAGGTTTGTATGTAGTATATGATCCTGGAGTGGCGGAAGTAGCGCTCAAACCTTCCCGCAAAATGTGTCCCAACAGTCTGATAGAGCTTGAGAAAATCGCTAGTGTAGTTCAAAATCTGTAGGAGTGAAGATCTTTGGAGGAAGCCTTTCTCCAGTACTGGGAATCTATCGGTTGATAACGATGATAATGATAAGTATGATATGAATATTACAGAGAAGCAGCAGGAGTTTTGAAAATCAGAAAGTATTTCCAACATGCACGACAGGCT
The DNA here is from genome assembly GCA_029034505.1 of Ornithoptera priamus. Lineage (NCBI taxonomy): Eukaryota > Metazoa > Arthropoda > Insecta > Lepidoptera > Papilionidae > Ornithoptera > Ornithoptera priamus. Next base: position 92,098 of record JARDWD010000517.1, on the reverse strand, counting down.
TCGTGAATAAATTAAGGCAAATATAAAGATAATTGTTGTAAAGGATTATGTATAGTCCTTAGGGTCAAATTTATAGTCTTTGTATGTAGATCTAAATGATAATATTAGACCTCTTATAAATTATCCATTTCCTTACAGAAACTATGTTTTAAGTTCTATACTTTTGTTTAATTCTTAAAATGCAGATTTTGTAGACAGAATATAATTGTCGGTAGTAATCTTCTGTCAAAAGAAAACTTATCTCTTGAATATAAAGTATCAAAAAAAAAAAAAAATATTAACTATATACACTTTGTATTGAAGGCGTCTGTAGCAGCAGTAATATGTAAATATTACTGTGTTCCCGTTTAAAGTCTGTTACTTTTGAATATCGCAGATGATTAATCCCGGATAAATGTCATCACCATCATCAGCTGATAGACTTCCATTGCTGAACATAGGCCTCTCCCAAAGATCTCCACATTTGTACAGGTTCATATGGGGGGATTTGGACTATTTCCCACCACGCCGGCCCAATGCGGATTGGTGGGAGCTAGAGCCTCGTTTGTTGGTTAGCAGGGTACACCACGAGCAGGTGAGGTTGGTTTGGATACTGTAAATTGTTGTGCATGACCTATCACTTTATGATGAACGTACTGCTGTGTAAACATCCTAAATAGTAGTAGTACTATTCACCAGGTTACCTACTTGTCGCGTCATCGCAGGAGAGCTGAAAATATCAAACGCAAATCTGTTAAAGCAGATAATATTTACATTCATGTATCAAATGATATGTATACACAAGAGATTTTCGAGTTTGTACAATTAGATAAAGTGACCGACAGAGATAAAACAGATACATGGGAGTAACCATGTGAGATAACTGTGTATGATAACAGTAGAATGGGGTATTCACTTTTACTGATTTTTAAGTTCACAAAACTAGGAAACTTGCCGAATAGAGAATCTGTGTTTAGGTAATATTTCTAACTGAACTAGAAAATTATAAACTAACTGCATCAAACTGTTACGTTCCTCCGAGTTATTAAAATTTAAAATTGGTTGAACCGTTCAGATGCTATAAATTTGTAGATTACCCCACCTCTCTCTTTTAATCGGTTCCTCGGTGCTGGATTGTGACTCCTTATTGATATACAGTTTTTCACGATATTATACCAGTGATTTCCTTTGGACCCTTTATGTACAGCGTCCTATACATGTGTGTCAACAGCCGTCTTTATCAGGTCAGTATACCTTCTTGGGGTTCATCCACGTTCTTACCATCAATCTTACCAGCAGTGACAAGTTTCTCCAAGTCATTTCTCTAATTTTCGGCATAATGACCTAAGAATTCAAATGTTGGACGAAAACAGTCACTTGAAACGTGCGTTTAGATTTTATGCTGTCTTAAGATCTGTCTAGGATTCGTTCAGTATCCGTTTCCAATAGCACTTTTCGAAAGCGTCTGTTCTCTAGCGATTGGCTGCCTTTTACGTACGATTCTCCGCTCCATAAAGAAATAAGAAGATCAAGGATTGAACGATGCGCGTCTTAGTTCACAACGAGATGTATATCTCTTTCCACATTCAGACAGAACCGTAAATTCTATGATGGACATTAAAAAATATCTTTACGACCTTTTTACTCTATGTGAAACGTTTTTGTTGTACTTATTAAAATATTTTTCTCTACAGGTCGAAAATCAACATATAAACAGAATGGGAAACAGCATCAGTGAATATCTCCACACGACCAGCAAATTTTCTTTGACCAAAGAAATAAACATGACTTAAATAAAAGTACAATGAAACAAAATGTGAAATATGAAAGTTGAAATTGTATTGGCTGGCAATCCGGAGAACGTTACCTTAGACTTCAGAGATTTGTCCACCTCCATGTATCTCACGGACAGTTACGTCAACAAGTCGCTCGAAATAAATGAGACGACGAACGACCTCGTCTACACCAACCAGTTCGAGAATGATCCCATTATCGTATTCTTTATCATCCTGAAATGCCTCATCATGTTATTTATCATTCTCGCCGCGATCTTGGGCAATTTGCTGGTCATTGTGTCCGTGATGAGGCACAGGAAGTTACGGGTCATCACCAACTATTTCGTCGTTTCGCTCGCCTTGGCGGACATGTTGGTGGCAATTTGGGCGATGTGCTTCAACTTCAGCGTTGAAATCACCAACGGGGAGTGGCTGTTCGGTTACTTCATGTGCGACGTTTGGAACTCCCTCGACGTGTACTTCTCCTCCGCTTCGATATTGCACTTGTGCTGCATAAGCGTCGATCGATACTACGCTATAGTACAGCCCCTGGACTATCCATTGATCATGACGAGCGGAAAGTTGGGTATTATGTTGGCGGTTGTATGGTGCAGCCCGGCGCTTGTTTCCTTCCTTCCGATATTCGCGGGCTGGTATACTACGCACGAGCACTTGGACTTCAGGAGGCGTCATCCGAAAGTGTGCAGTTTCACAGTGAACAAAGTATACGCTGTTATATCGAGCAGCGTCAGTTTCTGGATACCTGGTGTGATAATGATCTTTATGTATTATAGAATTTATGTAGAAGCAGATCGACAAGAGAGGATGCTATACAGGTGGGTAAAGTATCCCAAACAATCTGTTACATGATGATGTCAAAAAAGATTGAAATGTTTTAAATTTTAGTTTTTAACATTTGAGAGGAAATGGAAAAAAAAATAATATTTTCTTCTGTGAGCTTTACTGTAATTAGCATCATCACTCTTTTTTATATACGATGAGACTACAAAACGAGCGAGAAGTTCACCTAATAGTAAGTGACCACATTATGCTCGTCGTCTTAATACATAAGATGTTTTGCTCGTTACCCCGGTAATTTCATTAGCTAGAACATCCTTCGCACCGATACACAGTAACGTTTGCGCGGTACTATTTTGCAGTAGAAATAGGAACTGGAGTGGTACCTAGACGGCCACCAGCAACAGAGACCTACCACCAGTGAAGTCTATATTCATCAATGGATGTTAATAGTTGAATTCATCAGATTTGCTACAACAATTCAATCGGTGACCTTTCGATGCAGATAGTTAATTTACAACGATAACTTCAGACTGACTTTATTCTATTAAGACATTGTTAGTATACTTAAAATCCCTCTTTTTTATGTCGTTGTGTACATGAATATATTTACAAAAGCCGATTATTCCCCCTCCTCCGTGTCAACGTGTCTTATATTCAATGAAAATGTCAATCTCTTTATCGACATTAGAATACGTTATCACATATGTGGGAGTTGTGTTCGCTTGCTTGCGGCGCTCCGATATTACCGACGCCCGAACACGAGTTCCTTTTGATGTCCCCACCATAAGTAGGAGGAGTCGTGCCATAATTTTAACATGGAAAGTAATGTCTTCTAATATGTATCAATTTGATTTAATAATTATCAAAGCATTCAAGTTTGCTGATGTAATCAAAATTTTTGTGTGTTTTCTGAATTAACTTCGATGAGGTAAAATAATTTGTGAATCATATGAAACCGTCTGATGATTTAGAATGATAATGTCAGTCATCAGCTAATTGGCATAAATTGCTAACTATAGATCCAGCGATCGATACTTATAGTAAGTGTAGATCTAGACCTGATTGATGATATTTATGATCTCTCTCAATCTATGTATAAGAAAAATGATAGTCGATATCAACATTACAAGAATCGTTGTTACCTAGAAATCTACACTTTATTAATATTACGAGAAATTTTACAAATAGTGGAATCCTGGAATCAAATGTATAACAACCTATGATTTATTATATTCTAAACCAGCAGATTATTATGTCCTTAATTTAATAAAATATTGAGTAGTAATATTTTGGCAGCCGGAAGACAGTGATGCTGCTATAGCGGCAGATTTAAATTATAAGAGTGGTAGTTAGACAGGCGAGTTGGCAAAACTGTTACCATCCAATTATACGGATGCCTTAGAATTAATGAGTAGTAGGTTACCCAATATTAATCATTTAATTAGTATTCGCTTACGACACGCTGTGTGGCAACAATGGCAATAAAATCTCCGTAAGCAACGCCAATCCAAAATAATATCCTATTTGAGTTGTTACGTGTAACATCATATGAGTTATTATAGTGATATATATACAGTATAGAAAATCTTCAATAAGACGATATTTGCCTCCCTCTCTCTCCCTCTCTTTATTTCTTGTATCGCAGGCTAAGACCATGAGTCGCTACGCGAGGAGTATAAACTACCAAGAAAGAGAAAGTAACTTACTGCTGATAGGTCTCTTACAGTTGATGCCTAGATCTAGTTACCACGGCCGAACTATCGTCAGCAAATATTAATGTACCGAATTGAAGTGACGTAGCTATTGATTGAATTAAGGATTTAAACAAGTCTAGGGTAAAGAGACTTAAGCAAGTCTTAAGACGACGAGCATATTGTAATGTAATCATCCTAACTAGCACCACCACACAATATATCCTAAAAGGTTTTTAAAGTGCTTACAAGTTATTATTTGATTTTAGGAGCAAGGTGGCGGCACTGCTTCTGGATAAACACCTGCAGATAAATGGTATATCGATGGGCGACGTGATGCGGGAGAGGCAGAGCATACAGATGCAGCCGATGGCGAGCAGCAAGATGAAGAGGGAGAGGAAGGCGGCGAGGACATTAGGCATCATCATGTCGGCGTTCCTAGCTTGTTGGCTGCCATTTTTCTTATGGTACTATACCTTCTTCCTCTGGACTTAATTTTCAAAAAGTTTATTTAGAATGTTACTTAAAAAAAAATCTGATGGTGAATATTACTATTAAATAGTAATTTTTTGATGATGAATATTTTATCATCATCATTCATTGTCTAGCTATACTAGTTAATTTTTACATATAATACTATTGCTATATCATATTTTCAATTAACATTGTCCGAGTATATCATAATTAAACTGCAACGAGGTAAATACTGATAAAAGTCACACTCGATTTTAAGTGATTTCAATTATTTGCAAGCGGGTCAGTATAAAAGCTCTCTGTTTATATTGACAGTATTTTAAGGATAAAATGTATTGAAATTTTTCAGTAGAGTTAAAAGCTTTTCGTAAAGCACACTTTAAAGCCGACGTTATTTTCGACAGGTGAATAATAAATATTACTACTGTCTAGTAAACTATCTATATATACTGGATCTGTATGAGGAAGTGTGAAGGAGAAAGGAGATTTTAGTAATATTAGGTAATTAGCGTGAGTTATGAATAAGTCATGAGATATTCGTAGAATGAGAGCCTTTTTATGTCGAAGGGGAAACCTTTAAAACATACCCTGCATCTGGGGTGAAAGACAAGGCTACATGGATTTTATACCCTCTAAAACCCTCTCGGTAGTTAATAGCCCAAAATTGAAGAGCAGAGAATGAAAGCCTAATAACAAATAAGGGTGAGGAAGATTAAATTTTCTTCTCTTGTCACCCACCTTCATTTTGAAGATGGTACCTATTCATGATGATGGCTTACCGAGCACAGTGTGGGTTTATGATGAAGGATGCAAGGGTATGTATTAATATGGTGAATGACACAGTTGTTTGGAGAAAATATGTATGACTTAGCGACCCCATCCGATAAAGGTGAAAGTAGAAGGAGAAGGAAGAGTCACTGCTTCAGTTTCAGGGCTAACGTGTGTAGTTTAGCTGTTCGACAAGGAACACGTTTATCTGATGGCAAATCATACGCCTGCTTATAATATGGTTGGTGCCCTAGTCAGGATAGCTAGAATCATTATTCTGGTAATTTCAGTACTTGTAACTACCTTTAAACCGGAAGACAGTATGAGCGCACATAACTGTTTGTCGGGAGAAATAGGAGCTGCAATGGTATCTACTTGACGGTATCGCGTAAGGAGTGGCAGTGGTACGTATCAATGGAGATCTGTCATCATTAAGCTCAACCTGGACGTCCACTGCTCGGCATCGGTGTATAATCTCGATCGTTTCATAAATAGTTTGTAGAAACAAATGCTGAAGCTGAAAATCGATAGTATTGCAGTAGTTCGTACACACGCCATACTAAGTTAACGCCCTATTATTATAAAGCTTTATTAAAACTGGGGGAACTACCACTCCAATTATTTTTTATTTGACGAAGCGAAGAGACGAGCGGGACGTTCACCTGATATTGAGTGATACGCCTATCCATAACGTGGCGATAGTTAGAACGTTGTACACTACACCGTATTGTGCTCCTCGCTTACATACGATTTTGAGTTTCGTTACACCAGTAATTTCACTAAATTACTGGGGTAACGAGCTAATTGACAAAGCTAGTGAGCAACAACGCCTTTCAAACCGGAATGCAGTCAAATTTGCACAGTACTGTTGATCGGCTGCAATAGAAGCTGCGGGAGGTACTTAAACGATCTCCATCAACGGAGACCTACCACTAGTAAGAATGTTCACCTGCTAGTAAGTAATACTCTAACGTATAACAATGTGGTGTTAATGAGGATGATACACAGCATCAAGTTGTGGTCGTCGCTTTGAGATATTAAGGTAGTAAATCTCGTTACTTTAGTAATAGTAATTACAACGTACCTATAAATGAAATACAGTAAGGATTGATGGACCTCAGTATTAATAAGGATCTAAAAATTTTCTACTATTATCAGCAACTTAAGTTGGTCTGTTATGTAACTTTATTTAGTGGTATATATTTATCAAGTTTATACTGATGGTGAAGCTATGTTGCTGGAGACCGTCTGGATACCACCTGACCAACCATTACTGTCGACAACGAAGGGTGTTATAGGTAGTGAAATTATTGGGGTAGTGTGATTTAACATCAGTCTCAAAGGGACTGTAAAGTGTTGTGTATATCATCCTAACTAGTGCCACGTTACAGGCAGGCGTATATAATACCACCAGGTCAACATCTCTCTCGTGGAATAAAAAAATAATTTTTATTTGTTTATTATATGTTTTAATTAATATCTATATACTACACCTAAGTGACTTGTGCGTTTATATGTACTCATAATTTAGTTGCCATATAAATCTAGATCATAGATCAGAGGTCTAGTCTATGAGATGGACTGACCAGATAAAAGCGGCAGTAAACAACTCGAATGTGGCGTGACGACCTGTTGTGAAGCTTGCCACCAACACCTGAACTGATGACCACGATCACTCCGTCAAGAGTGATAACGACGAAGAAGAAATCTAGACTTCTGAATTATCGATATAAATACTAATACTATAATGTATTAGACATTAATACAGTTCAAATTTTGTATAAAGCTCATCGAGAAAGAAAAAAGCTCTTACGAAACAATATCAAGGCTATAAATAAGAATTCTTTTTAATACATCCCCTCTCAACCACCCCTTTTGCTCCCACTCAGGTATATAATAACGGCGCTGTGCGGGGACTCGTGCCCCTCCCCACCGCCGGTGGTGGCGGCCGTGTTTTGGGTGGGCTATTTCAACTCGGCGCTTAATCCACTCATCTACGCTTACTTCAACCGGGACTTCCGGGCGGCTTTCAGGAAGACACTGGGCTCGTGTTGCAGGTAAATATACTACGCAGTGTATATACATTAACCAAGTCAAAAGTTTAATGGAATATATACAGCGGTTGATACTTTAAGGGGGTTGGAAACTACGATCTTAAGATATTCAATTTGCTTCGGAGACGAATGGTGACACCCCTTTTCATAACAACACAGTGCTAATAAAAATATTTCTGCCGTCGAACAGTGATCCGGTTTGAAGGACGTTGTTGTTATTTAAATGACGGTCATCAGTCTTAACATCTTGTCTCAAGGCGACGAGCGCAATATGGCGAAGTATATATCAACAGCGTCATTCTGTTACCTGATGGTAACCAACATATGCCCATAACAATGTGTTAGGATGACACACACAGCGCCACATTGTGCTCGTCGCCTTAAAATTGACGCTTAGTCTCCTCACCTCGGTAATATCACAGCGCTCTTCAAACCGGATCACACATTAATTTCACGTTATTATTTGACAGAAGAAATTAAAATAAAATTTTCTTTGTTTCTTTCTCTCCCCATTCATATTCCTTGTGGACTTCCGGCGCCCACTGGGAGGTGGTACCGCCCACGTTCGCAATCTATGGTCTAGAGAGTTACAAAGCTTATATTCTCTATGAAAAAACAAAGTAGTACCTTCTTGGTCTCCAGCAATAAGGTCATCACCAGTAAAACTACCAACAATCAAACCGGTTTTCAAGTTCATAGATCTCGTGTCGTTAAAAATTAACTCCTGGCAACACTGAAAGTATCACCAACTACAGCATTTGATGTTACCAGTCCTGTGAGATGGTTTCTAGAATATGTTAAGCATCGGATTCGAACCCGCGACCGAGGATTACTGAGCTATAGGAGCTTCTAAATGCACGTTGTTATACCTGTATAGATCTCTCTGCGGCGACCTCGGCCGGCGCTACTGCTGCCCGCAGCAGCTCCTGCGCCGCGAGCACCACCACTCCAACGCGTCCTCCGACATCCACATGAACAACTGCGTCAGGTCGACTTCCGCCGACGTGCTCAGGGCACACCAGCCCTGCAGCTCCAAAGCGGAGGACACGGCATTCCCAACTTAAACACAACAACGTACGGTATTAAAGTTAAACGGTTGTGAAACATCTCGAAACGTTTTGTTCCGACAATCGGAAGCTGTTAGTTTTTTGTAACGGATATAGCTTTTAACGATTAGACAGCTTATTATAAAATAGCTCTGCTATTTTTGTAAATAAACTTCATCACATTATATATTTGTATCGTTTTAATAAATGTTGTAAATGTATTGTTAAATGTAACAATGACTGCGGAGTTTATATATTAAGATGATTTACATATTTATCGTATATATATATATATATGTGTGTGTGTGTATGTGTATATGTATATATAATAATTAATTAGCAGTATTAATAGATATAAGATATTGGTGGTAGATGTAGTGTTGACGGTGACCGTGTGGATACCAGCGCAACTCCTATTTCTACGACAGTGCTGTTACTGTGTTCCTGTTTGAATGGGGCCCCGCACAACAACTCATGGGACCCAAGCCAACCTCATTTGCTCATGGTGCACCCTGGTAATCAATGGACGAGGATCTGACTCCAACCCGTTTTGAGCTATCATGTGTACAAACGACAGCCTCCTATGCGCGACGTGGTGGGTAGCGTAGGATCGATCGATGTGGAGATCTTTGGGGTAGGTCTATATCCAGCAGTGGACGTCTATCGGCTGATGGTGATGATTGAAAGGCGCTGTTGCTAATGAAATTGTTGAAGTAGCGATAATTGAGAGCAATATGGTGCAGTGTATATGATCCTAACCAGCGCTTTTGGAGAATAAAAAGTTGAAACTGATGTTTGAAACTTTTTATAGGATTTAATAGCTTCAGTGGCGCAGCAGCTAACCTTGCTAGCTTTATAAGCTGGAGTGTTTGATCAATTCCGATGCTATATGTATTAGTATATATACCAATGAGCTTTACTATTAATTATGGCTTAATGGACCCACCTGACTACCCACAGGCCTACCCTCAATATGATGGCGATGGGCCACAGTCACCACGCGAGCCCAATACGGATTGGTGACTTCACACACACCTTAGAATAAATTCTACTACATGTGCAGGTTTCCTCGCGATGTTTCCCTTCACCGTTTCTATTCCGCTGTTGTTACTAAAGTTCACAAATGTACATAACTTAAATATTAAAGTCAGCGGTACATGCTGAGATTCGAACTCGTGACCTTCGGAATGAAGGCCGCATGCTCTAGCCATTGGGCCAGCGAGCTACTTTGACTATCTACCACTTACATTTTGTATGGATATATGCCAGATTTTTGAGGGTGGCCTATGTTCAGCAGTGGTTGACTATCGGCTGATGATGATGGATAAACCGGAGAATTCAGAATCCATAAATATATAGATGATATCCAGAGGTTCATTGACTCATCACGAGATCTCCCAAACAATCAGACGTAAACACTCAGACATTTGATAGAGATATTGCTTCTGCCGTTTAGAGGTCTACTAAGAATGTTTACAAAACTCCTTCCCCAAAAAGAGTCACGGGGGTGATATAGTCAGTAGAAGGGCGGGGATCAGCCAGTTATATATTACAGAAGATATATACACTACCATATTATTTTACTACTCAATATCCATAATATAATATAATCTGTGTAATTACAACGAAGTTGGAGCGGGACGTTGACCTGATGGCAACTTATATCCTAGCCCTAGTTAAGATCTCACTACACCACATTGCGCTCAAGTCTTGTCGCTTCAGTAATTTCACTAGCTACAGCACCCTTCAAACCGGAACACGGTTAATATTTGCACAGTACTATTTGTCAGCGGCAATAGGAGCTGCGGTGGTAACCTACACGGTGACCATCAACAGAGACCTACAACTAATAATGTCTTATTGGTGTTGTGTTGTACAGTCATGTCTCTTATAACGCTGTTCCCGTATAACGCGGTGAAAGATCAATTTGTTCTTTCTAATCTCTTATAGCACTTGTCTTGGATATAACCCGATCCGGTATAATCCGGTTTGCGCTCTAAATCTGCGCTCCGTATAACGCGGTTTCCGTATAACACAAATTAATAGCGTTATATGAGAATTGATTCTTTTATGTTTAAGTTACCTTAACTTGTAAAGTGAAATTAAACTTTTAGTTAAGTAACCTATATCTTTAATAAGTCAATTATAATAAATTGACATATAATAATAACTTATGAATTATTGTGTATGTTGTAATGTTCTAAAAAGGCCCACGCCCAGCAGTGGACTGTCACAGGCTGATCATAAACATAACATTATTAATTAAATTCATATATTAACAATAAAAACCTCAATTTCCCACTGCTGGGACTAACAGCCTTTTCTCGCAAGGAATGAGACGGTTAGACTATCATTCTAGAAGATTCCGTATGTTATTTTTTTTTTTACCTGTTTAACTGTGATGTCCTCTTTCACCGGAAGTTCAGTGGTAATTAAACTAGATCTTCGAACACGGTCAATATATTTTTTTTTTAGTTAGATATATTTAATAGATTATTGAACGATGATCGTGTAAAGGATAGAGTAAAGTGGAAGAGAAGGTCAAGGAGAGCTGATGCTGGCACCAAATGGGTAATAAAGAATAGAGAGAGGCATAGATCAATAGTGTTACAACCTTGAAACCTGACTTATATAAACATTATCCAGACATCGCAGCTCTACGTCTTTCTCTGTTCCTTTAAGATATGTCTTTCTGATCTTTTCTTCAGTCTATCCTTAGTCTCCTCTTACTAATGGTAGGAGACTTCTAGGCAGCGTCTATTTCCGCCACCAAACAGTAGTTATAAACGTTACTATGTTCCGGTTTGAAGGGCGCTATAGCTGTTGCAATTACTGAAGTAACAAGACTTAAAGCTCAAAGCGACGAGCACAATGTGGTGCAGTATCATCCTAATTAGTAGTAGTATTGTTGTTACGGGCGGGCGTATCACTTAATATCAGGTGAACGTGTTACTCGTCTCGTGGCTTCGTCAAATTAAAATAAACCGGTTTCTAACTTATTACCGGTAATTCATATCCAATATCCGGTTAATACTTTATTGTAATGTAAAGTCGAAAAGCTCTCTTCAAAACCAAAGCTCGTGTAAAAGATATTTTCTATGTAGGCTAATGTAAACAACTTAATTACTACATTAATTACAAGTAACATATCGTAGGTAACTTTAAGTGCGGGCAGTTTGTGCCAAATGTAACGACGTGTAATTACTGTACAGTTAAGTTATGTTAGTGCGGTTAAGGTAATTGTTAAATGTTTAACTAAAGTTTACAATTTCATATGTATTACAAAACCTGGTACAGTATACAAGTACATATATATATATATGTATTTATATACATATACGTATACTTAAAGCTGCGTGTTCACTGGAGTACAAAAGGTAACTGTTATATTAAAACATGGTAACTTAATCACGCGATTATTATTTATTTTTACTAGAACTTTATTTATACAAAATGGCGGACATGACGCTGTAATACATTCACTTAGAATATAATAGTTCCTAATATGATATAGAGATTTTTCATTATATATATATATATATATATATATACTTGCGGTATATCTCTGTTGTCGGAGACCGTCTAGGTACCACCGCAGCCGACAAACAGTACTGTGTAAACGTTACTGTGTTCCGGTTTGTAGGGCGCTATAGCTAGTGTAATTACTGGGGTGACGCGATTCAATATCTTGTCTCAAGGCGACGAGCGCTTTATGGTGTCACGTTATAGACAGGCGTATCACTTACCATCAGGTGAAGGTCGCGCTTGTCTTGTCCCTTCGTAGTATATATATATATATATATTATATATGTATTGCTCGACATGATGTCATTATTTCAAATCATACAAACGATTGTCGTTAACTAAAATCGCACAATAATCGCTACTAAATAACTTAACGGTTATTATACATCAAAAACTGTTAAGCTATAGAATTTTTAATATGACTCTAAAGTGTATTTTACACTAACCGAGCGACGGCTTAACGATTATTTACACTATACGATATTCTCGTCTAAACTTGTAAATTTTAACCCTCCCATTTAGTACGCTCACTATTATCGATAGACTATTAGTTATTTCTATTATCTATTAGTAAACTTACTACTACATAGTCGTATAGTAATAAAAAAATTGCCTGTTATGTACATTTCTGACTTAAAGAGCTAGGGGAGAAAGGCAATCGCTAGTCGTTCTTAAGTTAGATATAACTTCAAAAGCTTCATCTGTCCTTCTTCTAGTAATACAGAAGACACTTTAAATCCAGTGAACACGCAGCCACGCACAAAGACAACGGGGGAAATTAAATACGTTTTAAAAGACATAGAGTAATTAATTATTAAGTCTCAATAAATGCTGACGTGTTTAGTCAAATGTGTTTAATTATTGTCATCATCAGCCCACGGCTGGACATAGCCCGTCCCACCAATTGCACCACTTTGCCCATATCCAGCGGTTTCCAGTGATGGTCGTCCAACGTAAGATATAGCTTAGAATATGCTCAATATATCATCATCATCAGCTTCTCTCTCTAAATGTTCAATAATCAGCTGTTTCCATTCATCATCATCAGACTTCCATTGCTTTCTTCCAATTGCTTCGAGACTGTCATGATAGTAAGGTTTATGAGAGCAACAACCAGATCTGCTCATCAGCTAGCTCATCAGCAAACGACTAATACCTCTTTTTGGGAAGCTCTGTGCCCAACTGTGGGCATACAGAAGCTGAATGGTTTCTCTTCTTGATTTATAACTTAAATTGAAAAAAAACAAACTTATGTATGAACTTATACATAATACTCTTGAGATCGTATCTAGCTGATAAACAGTAATATTTGGACGTTACTATTTATCAGTAGGTGATCAAAAGTACGTAAGCTTCAGCCTCGATCTACGTAGAAAGCGACCAAAGAGATTCCTCCCAATTAATCAGTCTCTCATTACCAGCATCCGATCGTTAATATAGAGGCGGTCGGTGCAGAAGAATGCGAACTACCCAATTAATACTTTCTGTATTTAATGTATACTCGACATCAACTTCACGTGATAATAGGTGATAGTAAAGCAGTGAATCGTGATATGCTCGGAATACCCTGACTTTTCTTGACGTAGAGATATAGAGGAATTCTTACTACCCAATTACTTGCTATCATCATCATCATTAGCTGATAGATGTCCACAGCTGAACATAGGCCTTTCCACATCGGTCGGTCCCGCGTTACTTACATCCAGTGGGTTTCCACGATTCTCACCAGATCATCGGTCCACTTTGTGGGACGTCTTCCACAAGGTGGACCGAAACCTTACTGCTCCATCAGCCGTTGACCCTTCAAGCAACTTGCCCGTCCCATTGCGACTGAAATCTAGCAATCTTTTGGGCTATATCGGCGACCTTACTTACTATACCTTGTGACCTATAGGTTTGTCTCAATCATCACTGCTATCTGTGGCTATTACGAACAGGAGTAAAGTAGACCAAGTCTTTCGTATAAGTCGACTAAAAGTGCTAATGTTTAGAGAGCTTTAAGATTCTATCGCTTGATAAGGGAAAAGCTCGATGGAGACCATAAATACGAAGTGATTTCGTGGGTAACCGTGGCACAGGTGATAATTATAAGGACGTTAGGATATACTCATCTAAAATTCAAAGGAACACCAGTGCTTCCATTATTGAATAACAGGATAACGGGATTCTAACGCACTGAAGGATATAGATAAGAAAGATATATACACTGGAGTTTCCGTAATCTAATCCAGTTTAAATGGAAGAATATTTATCAGGGTGTTCCTCTCGATTTCAATTACGATGTGTAAATAGGCTCCAGCTCCTGAAATGTGATCTTAATGCCGTTATCAGCGGATGCTGCGAGCGCGGTCCTTATCGCAGGGACTGAAAAGGGACTGAACCGTTAAAACTTCGATACAGAGAATCTACTTAAATGAAACATTTTGTTTATTTAAGCGTGAATTTAGCGGCACTGGACTCGGTGGAGAAGCAGGATAGGAGGCTTATTGGTGATCAAGAACTTGTCACAACTGGGCTTGATAGCTTTGAACATAGACGCCGTGTATCCAGCATCGCGCTGTTCTAAAGGATACATTTCGGAGAGTGTACGATCGTATTACCGATATAACTCCCCCACCCCATTTCACCACCGGACGACCTGACGCATGGTTAGTCACCGTCAGTATATTGTAGACATCCCCAAAGAGTTCAAGTTCCTCGTTCTTGATGAGAAAAGCAAAGGAGTGGAACAGCTTGCCGGCGTTACTGTTCCCGTATGATATATCTTCAAGAAAAAAGTGAATTGGCTATTCACTAGTTTATTGATATATACCATCACAGATCATCACCTCTTAACATCAGGTGGGATCGTGGTCAAGCTCTGACAAGTTCTTATATAAAAAAAAAATCATACATTTATTTCGGAGGCTGAAACATATAGCGAAATTTAAAAACGTTCTAGTGGGTTACAAATACCTTAAAATGGTGGTGGAGACAGGGGATATATTATAGGGAACTAGATAAAATAGATGATTTTTTTTTATAGGAAGGGTTGGCAAACGACCGAACAGTTCATCTGGAAGGTGATCACTGACGCCCATGGACTACTAATGCTGAATGCTTCCCAAGAAATATAAAGGATACCACCAGATATCCAAAACGATCTTCTAGATCACACCGAGCTAGGCTAAAGAGATGGCTAATTGCAAACCAACCCGGATGTGGCTTTATTGTTCTTGTTCTCAATTACTCACTCTGTTACTGGTAATTAATTAAAAAAAGTACATAAACTATGTTAGTTGCAATTAAGTTACTTTTCATCAAATTCCATCAACAAATATCATTCTCATTTGTAACCAGTGTAAAGTAATGTTTGCTCATTACTGCCTGACAGTACATATAGGCAGTGGTACTCAGACAGTCTCCGGAGCGAATACCATCAGGTATTGATTTCTCGCCTCCGCATTACTATGGATCCATTGACACATTAGGAATTTATTCCAGTCGGGGAGCTCACCACAATATTAATATTAAATTCCTTACGTTGTAAAGCTCTCACCAGCGTCGGGAGGAGACGAAATTATTTACATTAAAACATACCAGAAATTTGAGATTTTTGGGATATATCCTTTTATTATTTAAATACATTTTTTTTTTCATTTAGCCAACCGATAATACAAGCAATACGTTCACTTCATGGTAAGTGATACGCTTGCCCATAACAATATGGCGCTATACATGTTACACAGCACCAGCAAGATATGAACTAAGGTAACGATTACCTTATTAATTTCACTAGTAACAGCACTATTCATACTGGAACACAGTAATGTTTGAATAGTACGATTTGTCGGCCGCAATGGACGCTGCGGTGGTAACTAGACAGTCTCCAGCAACAGAGACCTAACGGTAAAAGTATTTCAGAGACAAATACACAGAACTTATTTTTCTTTACACGCTTCACAAACCATAGATTATAAAGTAGCAGAACAATAAAGAAAAAAACAACAATAAACAAACAAAAAACCAGTAGAATAATAAAGAAAATCAATATTAAAGAAATTATAAACATAAAAAATATAATGACATTGACACTTTAGACCTGACAGTCTTGAGCACAGGCACCATGTGACCAGCATCGCGGTGTTCTATAGGATACAGTTCGGAGAGCATGCGATCGAACTACATGATATAACTCCACCCCCTTTTCACCACCGGACAACCAGACGTATGGTGGTTCTTACGTCGCAGACATCCTCAGTTTTTTTTTAATCATTACACCAGTTTTATTGGGTCATTCTCCTCTTTAACTCTTCCTTTCCTTTCATTCCAGTTCTCTCTTTCATGTTATTATTCTCTGTCATACTCCATCCTATCTTCTGGTATCCATGTCCCATAAATGAGAACACAATCCGCTCTGAACAAAAAAGTTCAGCTCCTCGTTCTTCATAAATAAATTAAAGGTGTGGAACAAGGACTTCAAGAAAAGGGTGAATACTACCATATACTACACTACTTAACATCAGGTGATATTATCGCGAAGGGCTGACAGTGTAAATATTAAAAAAAAATCTGTTAACCTCCTTAGCACTTATTTAACGCGAATAACACATATTAACAAAATTCATTTGCATGATAAAATCTATTTAGGCATTAAGTTAACCCCTGAAATGATTTGCATGTTAAAAGGGTAAATAAAACCCCTCCCTTGCGGAAAAGGTTTGGGGTGTAAGCGCTTTTAGATCCGCTCGTTTCGGGGGTAGCTTACGCGAAATATGGCGGACGACTACATTACTAGACTACACTGGTAGTGTACACAAGTAGTGTACACTACTAGTCTACTTACTCCTTTGGTGCAGCGACCTCAGTTGAGTCTTGGCCTTCGGACTTGAAGAGAGCGCCAGCAGTTATCTGTCTCTCTGTCTGACTGGTCTACTAGTCTACCTAAAATAATATTTAATTTTTTTTTTAAATAAACTGGGGGTAGGTCTCAGCAGCCGAAAATAGTCTAGGTAATACCACAGTTAAGGTTACGAGGCTAATGGTAAGATTGATAAGAGAGAATTTGGAATACAAAATGTATAGGGATAAGACAAATCTAGGATGTTAAGGGAATTGTATTAATAGGCCCCCCCACACGCAGAAGGAGAAATTAAAAAAAAAAAAAAAAAGTTTACAAGGCTGCCTCAAGGTAAGTGGCGAGATTTGATATAAGAAAAAAGCGAGCCGATCATCTGATAATGAATGATACTCCTGCCTACAACTGATGGTATACACACCACCATATTGTGCTCGTCGCTACAGATATTGTTGTGTCATAACCTCAGGGATTTCACTAGCTACAGCGCCCTTAAAACCGGGACATTATAATTACAGGAGGGTATAGGAGCTGCGATGGTACCCTGATGGTGTCCAGCAAGAGTGACCTACCACCAGTATAATATATGAAATAAGTATGTCATCTGTAGCTATACTACATGTAGTTAAGTAGCAGGGTCCGTTCATGGTGGCGGTGTGCTCATCCGAGCGTTGGAGCCGCTTGCCCGGAAAATCATGTAACGAGGAGGAAATGACGCGCCATCTACAATCTAATTTAGTCTTTAAATTAATTAACTAAAAGTGTCTTTTGGCATAGCATACGAACTAGGTTTGCTTGCTATACTAATCTAGATTTTACTGCTGGTAGGTCTCTGTAGTCGGAGACCGTCTAGGTATCACCGCAGCGCCTATTGCAGCTGACAAATAGTACTGTACAAAAATTACTGTGTTCCGGTTTGAAGGGCGCTGTTTCTAGTGTAATTATTGAGATAACAAGATTCAAAATCTTGTCTCCGGCGACGAGCACATTGTGGTGCTGTGTACATCATCCTAACTACGTCACGTTATCACGGAAGTTCACTTACCATCAGGCGAATTATCCGTGTTTTTCGTCGCTCCGTCGTATAAAAAAAATGTTTCACTACTAAGACTTGAGTCCTTCGCAAGGAGAGAGACAAAGCCAATTATTAAAAAAAAAGATAAAACTGATGGTAAAACTTTGTTGCTGGAGACCGACTAAGCGTCTCCCGTCCAAGTACCTCGGCAAAACAATAGTGTGTTCCGGTTTGAAGGGTGTTACAGCTAGTGTACAGGTTCCCACGTTGTCGTGGTGGTGGGGCTCAGTAGCCTTGGCTTGGTCACCCACGGTGAAGCTAAGTGGACTCTGCCCGGCCGGCCTGAGGTAGTCGCTCCAGGTGAGCTCACTTCGGATGAGTGCCGGTGGGCAGCGGGAGCTGGTTTGCACTGCCCTTAGCCGCTCTCGCTATCCTCCGCGACCATATAACGGTTGGTGGCGGAGCCCAGGACCAGGTCCCTTAGAGAGAGCTGAGTTTTCTTTCTCGAGATCCATAAGAGGAGACTGTATGTTCCGTTACAGAGATGGAAAGTGTGGCAGATCTCCCTCCCGATATGGAGCTGAACGGCACTACCGGCGCTAACGGAGTCGCGAAGATGTGCGAAAGCGTTCCCGTGTTCCTGCCATAGAACGACGACGGTGGAACAAGGTGGAGGGTTTTAGTCGGTACGAATCCGACATAACCTGTCTTCGCCCCCGCGAGGGTAGGCATGCAAAAAATAGAAAAAAAGGAGCTGTAGTTAGCTAGACTGTCTCTGGCAGCAGGGTCCTACCACCAATAAATGACAAGCATAGTAATATTTTTTTTTTTTAATAATACCGTAACAAAGGAAACGCTAATATATTATTCGTTAATTTCGTACTACCCTCATTCCGCAGGTACACAGACAATGAATAATTTAATTCCGTCGCTCGCATTTTTTTTTATTTCAGCTTTAATATCGGACCCTCGAGAAATTTAATACTAACGATTTAATAACAAGACATCGCGCTTAGCGGCGTTGTGTACACAGATGATAAGATATTCCCACGAAATAAATACTACAGTGGGAGCACAGCCTACGTTTTAATATTACACAGCAATTCATGCAGGACGACGCCACAAGATAGATCTTTCTGGATTACTGTCTTGGAGGGGCGAGGAGTGCAGACCAAAGAAGATGACCCAATTATCAACTAGCAACGTACAAGGAGAAAGAAGGAAAATAAAAAAAAAATTATGAGACACATTAAAAGAAGACAATCCTGAGTAGATGGTTATCAAGGTTGCTGCTCCACAAATCGCAGCAGGTGCTCATACTAAAGGCAAAAAAAAAATATCACAGAGTAATCTTTGTAGGTGTAAACATTGGTGACAGGATACTCTGTGCCGCCAAACAGTAGTCTGGAAATATTTCTTGTGTTCCTGTTTGAAGGGCGTTGTAGCTAGCGTAATTACTGGGGTAACGGGACTCACGGCGACGAACAGTAATGTGGTGCTTACCATTTTAACTAGCGCCACGTTGTTATGGACACGTATCATTTACCATCACGTGAACGTGCCGTTCGTCTCGTCGCTTAATTATACCATCATCAACATCAGCCGATAGATGTCCACTGCTGGACATAGGATACCCTCAAAGATCTCCACATCGATCGGTCTAGCGCTGCTCGCATCCAGCGGTTTCCCGCGATCTTCAGTCGTTCGTAGGGCTTCACATGAGGAGACGTGGGCCATTTCCCACCACGCTGGTTCAATGTGGGTTGGTGGGAGAATTTTGAGTGTTCACTCCTAATATTTTCGAAGATCACGTGACCTGAATCTCTGGAGATGTATATATATATATATTGCAAAAGCTGGTGAATACCATCAATCACTATCCAAAATCTACCACATTTGGCATTACAATGAATGTTCAGGCTGTTTCTTCTTAATCGCGACGAGGCGGGCGAGACATTACCTGATGGTAAGTGATACGTCCGCGCATAACAAGGTGTTAATTGGGACTGTATACTCTGCACCACATTGCGCCCGTCGCCCTGAGACATGTAACGGTTAGTCTCATTACCTCAGTAATTTCACTAGCTACAGCGCCCTTCAAACCAAAACATAGTAAGTTTTACACACTACAGAGAACAGTGGCATCTACCTACAGTCTCCGGCAAGAAAGACCTACCACCAATAAACAATGCGGCGTGGTAAAACGTTAAAGTCCGATTCGTTTACGTAGGCGGGTGTTCGTGTAATAGTTTGAGCGGCGGCCCGGCGCGGAATGTGGGTCATGCTTTTAATAAGTTAAGTGCTTAGCGCTGGTGCTTTGTGCTCATTTCGCGGACGGCTGGGGATGAATCGACGCACCACAACGCCACTAGCACTAACCCGCATCCGTACTGCAACGGAATAACTCGCCCCTTAAGCGACAATGTAAACTTAAGTTTAACTTTAACTAAGTGATGCGACAATTTAATTATAACAACGATTTTCTAGCGGCAGCAGCGGTTAAGAACCGTTGCTACTGGTAATAAGAGACCGTCTAGATAATTACCACCTCAATTCCTATTTTTATACTGTGTAAACATTACTGTGTTCCGGTTTGAAAGGCGCTGTAGCTAATTAATTTAACGGGGTTACAAAAAAACCCGTAAATAGATTTACTAGTAGATCTCTGTTGCGAGGCCGTTTAGGTATCACCGTGACTCCTATTTCTGTAGTATGCAAACGTTACTGTATTCCGGTTCGAAGGGCGTTGCAGCTAGTGAAATTACAGGGGAAATGAGACAACATTTTATATCTACAGCGGCGAACAGAATGTGGTGCTGTGTATATCATCGTAACTGATGAATAGCGTAGACTCGTTGCGATCCTAGCGGTGGTAACATTAAGTAAGCTGTTTGTTATGTTATTAAGTGAAGTAACATAGCACGTATAAACTATATTAAAGTTAATTTCCAGTTAAGTAGTCTGGTCAGCTGTAGTTTGTAAGTTAAAGTTACGTCAGAACCTCGCAGTTAAGTTCGAACGGCGCAGTAAACCATTTATTTAAGCCCTCTTTCTATTCGCTGACCTTCACTTGAACTGTTAAATTGATCACAACGAAATGGGATGGCTAACAATATCGATTTTTTTTTAAAAAAATGCTTCATACATGACCTCGTTAACACGCAATACTAAGTGACACTCCTACCCATAAAGACGAAGCGCCAGTTAAAATTATATAAACTACACCAAATTTTAGGTTATGAGACATGAGATTGTATGTCCCTCCGCCGTATTAAATTTACTAGCTGTAGCGCCCTTCAAACCGTAACACAGTAATTTTTGCACACTACTGTTCGGCGGGTGCAGTACCAGCTGTAGTATTATAGAGATGATCTCCGGGAAAAAAGACCTACCACCAGTAAAATCTCGCAAGATAAAGCCTGTAATTCCAGCATTGGGATAATACAGAGGGATAACTAATCTAACCTAACCTAACCTAACCTCTGTATGTTCCCACTTTTTTTTTTGGGATTATATATATATATATATATATATGTATATATATATATAAATAAATATCAAATATGTTTAAACTTGGTGCTGTATCCGTCAGACAGATGTAAGTCAGGGGTTTGCGATATTAAATTTCACACTAACCGTTTATGGGGTAAAGTTTAGTTAATTTAACAGCTGCGGCGGAGCACGGGGTAGTCGCTTTGCACAACTTGAGGGTAGTTCGATATTAATATATACAGACAGACAGGCAATACTAGTGAAACATCACTCCTTGTGTGCAGAAATTCATTTAATTAGATTTTCTGCCATGTACCAGTATCGCAGCTGATTGATCTCCGTTGCGGAAGACAGTCTAGATACTTCACTTCAGCTCCTGTTTCGGCCGCCAAACAGTACTGTTGTAACATTACTGCGTTCCGGTTCGAAGGGCGCACGTAACTAGTGTAATTACTGGGGTAACGAAACTCAACATCTTATATCTCAGGAGACGAGCACAATGCGGTGCTGTATATGTCATACTATTTAGCGCCACGTTGTTATGGGCCAGCGTATCATTCAGGTTTGATAGACGTTGTAGTTAGTGAAATTACGAGGGTAATGAGACAAGGTTTTGTGTCTAAAGCGACGAGCACAATGTGGTGCTGGACCTACCATCCTAACTGATTAGGTAAGCTGTTTCTTATGTTATTGTGTATTAAATTTTACCACAAGAATTTCTATAGCTACGGCGCCCTTCAAAACGGAACACAGCAACGATTGCATACCACTGTTTGACAGCGCAAACAGGCGCTGCAATGGTAGCTAACTTAAGGATCTCCGGTAACAGAGGCTTACCAGCAGTGAACTCAATGCCTCATATCTCTAAACCCATAGTTGAGTGTAGTGTATAATCACTTAGAATATGCACATTTCGTTCGTCTCATCTCCTAAAAATATATTTTTTATTATAGTAATTAAGCGACGAGACGAACGGCACGTTCACCTGATGGTAAGTAATACGCCCACCCATAACAACGTGGTGCTAGTTAAAGTGGTAGTACTGCGCTCTTCCCATGAGAGTTAAGGTATTTAGTCTCGTTACCCCAGTCATTACTAGCTACAACGCCCTTCAAACCGGTACACAGTAATGTTTGCTGCGGTGGTACTTATCTAGACGGTCTCCGACAACAGAGACCTCCCACCAGTAAGTAGTTTACATATATATAGTATATAGTTAACATACATAGATAAATAATTGATTTAAATTATTACGGGGTGTAAGGGGTCCTGCACAACTACTCACGGGATCCAAGCCCAGCCTCACCTGCTCATAGTGCACCCTGCTAATCAACAAACGAGGCTCTGGCTTCCACCAACCCGGATTGAGCCAGCGTGATGGGAAATGGCCCAAATCCTCCCCAATGAACCCCTACCGATGGTCCCTAGTGATAAAGGTAGATAAAGGCAACGCGGAACCGACCTATGTGGGATTCGTAGAGGAGGCCTATGTCCAGCAGTGGTCGTCTATCCGCTGATGACGACACGGAAGTAAGTAAATAAGTTATGATTAAACCATCGGTAACACTACATCATTTAAAATCAGTAAGTTAACTAATACCAGTAACCAGTAAGAGAATAAAACATTGCACGAGTAAATGTAAAAACTCGGTCGCAGTATACAAATAGGTCAAACATGATGTCGTGTGTTCCACTTTCCCATCGCGGCGGCCATTTTGTTTAAAAGCAACAAGATATTTACACAAATTCAAGTACAATTAATTAACAATTTTATAATCTGGATACGTTTTTTTTTTAGAAAACCTATACGTTTTTAAATAATGTACAACCTTTTTTTTTCATATATGAAGCGACGAGACGAGATTCGTTCACCTAATGGTAAGTAATACGCCCGCTCATAACAACGTAGCACTAGTTAGGTTATCTTTAACCTGTTCTGATTGTAGTAAATAGAACCTAGTCCCAGTAGTGGGAAAATCAAACAAGCAAATGTTATGTTGTGCGAATGAAGTTTATGTTAATTTTTTTTATTAATAAAGCGACGGGACGAGCTAAATGTTCACCTGATATCAAGTGATACGCCTGTAATAACAAAGCGCTAGTGAAGATGGTATAAATATCACCACATTGCGCTCCTCGCATTGATACAAGATATTAATTCTCGTTACCCAAGTAATTTTATTAGCAACAGCGCCCTTCAAACCGGAAAACAGTAATGTTCGCACAGTACTATTTGGCGGTAGAAATAGACGCTGCGGTGGTACTAAGATGGTCTCCGCCAACAGAGACGCTACCACCAGTGAACTGCAATTCATTTAGCTGGAACTGCCACCGTGCTGGTTATCCTCACTTTAATATGGGTAACACTGACGGTTTATTTTACAGCCGGCTGTAAAATGGGAGCTGAAAGCTCGCCGCTCGTTAAACCACTGGATTACATGTTAGCATAAGGTTTCAAGTTATACTCCTTGGAGGACAATGAGACGAGGATATTAACCTGATGGTAAGTAATACGTTATTATTAATGCGTCGCTAATTAGGACGATATGCGCTACACCAAATCCCCAAGTAGTATAATTACTTGGGTAACAAGTGTCTTAAGGCGACGAGCACAATGTGGTCCAGTGTATAACATCTAAGAAGCCTTACAATGTTATGGGTGGGCGTATCACTTACCATTATGTGAACATCCCGCTCATTTGCTTTGTAGTAAAAAAATATTATTAGCTACAACGCCCTTCAAATTTTAATAATGCATCGCTAGTTAGGATGACGTACACTACACCAAATTGTGCTTAATGTTAAATCTCATTATCTCAATAGTCGTTAACTTCAGCGTCCTTGGAACCAGAACACTGTTATTTATATATACACTACTTTTATATCGACTGCAGTAGATGCAGCAGTGGTATGTAGACTGTCTCCGGAAACAGACACCTACCACCGATAAATACCTTCAACACGGTCCTTTACATTACTGTGTTCCGGTTTGAAGGGCGCTGTAGGTGGTGACTAATGCGATAATGAGATTTATGTCTCAAGGCGAGAAGCGCATTGTGGTGCAGTGTATATCATCCTAACTAGCGCCACGTTATTAAAAAAAAGGCAGTATGCCAATAACTATCATAAAGTAGCTCTCATCACATTTAACCTATAAAATCTTATTTATTTAACCGGAAATAGTATTATTTACTTGTCCATTGTTTGAGAGTAGTCCAATTACTCAAGTCCAGACCACCGCTGGTCGGTGCGGACGGCGCGGTTCGATCAGATATACTCCTGTGGAACAATACACGTAGATTACAGTGATTGTGAAATACTCACACTACGTATTCACGGATTAAGACCACCATCAGCTGATAGATATCCACTGCTGGACATGTGCCCCTCCCAAAGATCTCTCCATTTGTAATAGTTCATATGGGGATTTGGGTTATTTTCCACCATGTTCACCAAATGCGGGTTGGTGGAAGTCAGAGCCTCGCTCGTTGATTAGCAGGCTGCATCATGAGCAGGTGGAATTGGCTTTGGTCTCGTGAGTTGATGTGCGGGACCCCTTACGCCCCTTATCATTAACTAACTTATTTATTTGTAACTGGCACTGATAAGCTGAAGCTTACGAAGACTGGTGCTAGGTCTTTATTGCTGGAGATCATCTAGGTACCAGCACAGCGACTATTGCAGCTGACAAACAGCAGTGTGCAAACATTACTGTGTTACTGGGGTAGCGATACTTAACGTCTTAGGTCTCTAAGCGACGAACGCAATGCGGCGCAGTGTATATTATCCTAACTGACGTTGTTAAAGCAAGCGTATAACTTACCATCAGGTAAACGTCCCGCACACATTGTTGCTTATTTGAATAAAAGAAAACATCAGCATGAAATAAAGTAAGCCATGCTCCGTGTACCGGATCGCATCAGGACTAAGATCCATAGAGAAACGTTACTGACATGGCCCACCGCACCACATTGCGCTCGACGCCTGAGACATAATATGTTAACTCTCGTTATTCCAGTAATTTCACTGGCTTTGAACTGGACAACAGTAATGCTTCCATACTACTGTTTAGCGGGAGAATTAGACGCTGCTATGGTATCTAATCAAACTGTCTCCGGCAACGGAGACCTATTAACAGTAAACATAAATTGTTCTCGTTACCCCAGTAAGTTCACTAGCTACAGCACCCTTAACACTGGGTATAGTAATAATCTACAGTATCACTTAAAATTAGGTGAATTTTAACGTAGGATAAGTTGAGTGCGTATTGTGCATAACAATACTCGGTTACCCTTTGTTCCGATGAAAATAATAGCAAGATGAGAAATAGTTCATTTTTCAATACCGGAAGCTGCAACGCGGATATTAAAACTTTGTCGCGGGCTGAACAAAAGCTTCAATGACTTTTATTTATTTAAAAAGTTTATTGAACACCTAAAATTAGACCACGATAGGCTCTGATAGTAAACCTAGGAAATGGGGAGAGGCTGTGGTAGGTGAGGAGGAATAATATTCCCTTAAAGGTCGGCAACGCAGCTGCGACTCCTCTGGTGTTGAGACTGTCCATGAGTATCAGTGGTCACCTTCCACCAGGCGAACTGTTAGCTCGTTTCCCAACATTCCTATTAAAAAAAATACTGACTATACAATAATAAATACATACATATATATATATATATATAAATAAATAGCCAATCCATCCAAGCCAACTTCACCTGCTCGTAGTGCACCAGCTGATCAACAAACGAGGCTCTGGCTCCCACCAACCCGCCATAAGTCAGCGTGGTGGAATATGCCCTAGACCTCCCCGTATGAATCCCCACCCGATCGATGTAGGAATCTTTGGTGGGAAGCCTGTGTCCGGAAGTGGACATCTACCGGTAATCATGATAATATTAATAAAGACATAAATAAAATAAACAGGAAACTAGTCATATATGCCCAGCTGATGTTCTTTCACCTTTCTTCTAAAAACTTCTTTATTTGGAGCTACTTATAATATCTCCAGAAAGTATATATATATATATATATCATAATATTTGTTTACATATTGTAGAGGTATTATGGTGGGGTGCTGTCTCTCTGGTGAATGACAACGCACTCGGTAAAGTCAACCTTATACTGATAAAGTGCAGAGCGATTCAGAGTACAGAGCGTCACTAAGTACAACAGTATTACGAAGATCCAGAGAGATCCAGTTGATGGATACAATAGTATACTCCTGGAGAGGCTACTGCTGTCTCGACCCATGGAATTACGGAGATCTAGAGAGATCCAGTCGATGGATACAGTTGTATACTTCGTAAAAGGCTACTGCTGTCTCGAGCCTTGGAATTACGGAGATCCAGAGAGATCCAGTTGATGGATACAATAGTATACTCCTGGAGAGGCTACTGCTGTCTCGATCCTTGGAATTACGGAGATCCAGAGAGATTCAGTCGATGGATACAGTTGTATACTTCGTGAGAGGCTAGTGCTGCCTCGAGCCTTGGAATTACGGAGATCCAGAGAGATCCAGTTGATAGATACAGTTGTATACTTCGTGAGAGGCTAAAGCTATCTCAAGCCTTGGAATTACGAAGATCCAGTTGATGGATGCAGTTGTATACTTCGTGAGAAGCTATCTGCTGTCTCGAGCCTTGGAATTACGAAGATCCAGAGAGATCCGTTTGATGGATACAATTGTTTATACTCCGTAATGGCTTACTGACCCATATCTCGGCATTACCGAGATCCAGAGAGATCCAACTTTATATTCCGTAATGACAACAATGACCTAAGTCAACATACACAAATATGCACGAACCTAATAAGGATTTGCTCTACGACAAACGATAGCGCGATCTATTGTTCTATGGAGCGCCCATTGCGCAATTATTGTTATATATATTCTTTGTAAGATGAAATATTATTTGGTGTACAATAAAGAATTTTCTATTCTATTCTATTCTATTTTATTCTATGGCGGCACCGTCTGTTGGGTTGTTTGAAAACTTCTTGTTACAATACCATATAATTTATTTATATATTTTTACACATATTAAAAAGATAATATCGGAGACATTGGCCTCAAGGACTTTCTTTGTCCTCCAGTTCTTTACTTTAGCCTTACTAGGAGGATAAAGAAATATTAAAAAAAATATATTGTGAAGAAGAAATAAAAACATATAAAAGATATATAAACCATAACATAATAAACAAATAAACATAAATATATATACTTCATTATTCTATTTAATTGTATGGAGATAAGTATTTTTTTTGTAATTCATCGAAGCAAAGAAACGAGCGCAACGTTCACCTGATGTTAAATGATACGCCTGCCCATAACAACGCGGCGTTATTCAGGATGTTATACACTGACTCATGTTGTGCATGTCGTCTTGAGACATGAGTCGCCTCGAATGATGTTGAGTCTGGATACCCTAGTGATAACACTTGCTACAACGCCCTTCAAACCGGAACATAATAGTGTTTACATACTACCGTTTAGCGGCAGAAATAGGCGAAGCGGTAGCACCAAACTAAATGGTCTCCGCCAACAGAGACCTACCACCATTCAACAAACGTAGTCCTGGTGATGACTTCACTGGTGGTAGCTACCACTGAAGCGCTGAAAAAGCTTATAACCTACCAAATAAACTTTTTGCTCATCACGCATTTGTAAGTGTACAAAAGTTCAAATTCATAATTGCGTTATGTTACCTATTGCGGTACCATATAACTTGATTAAGTTAACGTTCCGACGCGAGGCACGCAATTAAGTTATTCATGAAACTTTACAACGGCTATGCTTCCAGTATCAACTTGCCCACTGCTGAGTTTTTACTGCGCGTTGTAAAATATTTAACCGACGATAATAAAGCGGTTCGTATATTTAACGCGTTATATATAGAAAGGGGTCACCAATACCTTTACATTCAGTTCACTGGTGGTAGGTCTTTGTCGTCAGAGACCGTATAGGTACCACTGCAGCATCTATTGCAGCCGACAAACAGTACTATCCGAACATTACTGTGTTCCGGTTTGAAGGGCGTTGTAGTTAATATCATTACAGGGGAAACGAGATTCAATATCGTAAGTCTCAGGCGAAGAGCGCAATATGGCGTAGTGTTAAACAATTCTAACTAGCGCCACGTTGTTATGAGCGGGCGTATCACTTACCATCAGGTGAACGACCCGCCCATCTTGTCGTTTTTTTTTAATTATGTAGTTAAACTACGTGTTATGATAGTCTAAAGACCATGGGTTCGAATCCACTTAAACTTAAGCATTTGTCATTGGGAAACTTAGAAAAACCAACATCTACAAATGCTTTCATGTACCTTTATTATCTGTCGACTCGCACTTGGCCAGCGTGCTAGATAAATGTCCTTAAGCTCTTCTTATTGTGATACATGGAACCGAGTCCCAGCAGTGGGAAAATCAAACAAGCAAATGGTTTATATGTACATAGTTTGTTTCAAAGTTTAACTACATAACTTCGAAAACCTTCGACGTTCATAAATGAAATTACTTTGTGCGAATGAAGTTTATGTGATTTTTTTTTTATTAATAACGAGGCGACACTCGCTCGACATTCACCTGATGTTAAGTGATACGCGTGTGACAACGAGGCGCTAATGAATATGGTATTATTAACACCACATTTCGCTCGTAGACTTGATACAAGATATTAAGTTTAATTACCTCAGTAATTTTACTAGCTCAAGCGCCCTTCAAACTTGAACACGGTAATGTAACTTCTGATAACAAAGACCTAGCACAGGTAATTCAAAAGTGTGAATAAATATTCATTAATGAATATGAGATCGGAAAGAAAAGTTCTGTAGTACATATAAAATAGTTATGTAAAGATCCTAACAAACGAAACAATGTTGGTTACGGATGAAGGAGGTGAGTGGGCGCTGAAGGTGAACTCCTCGTCATTGGATATAAAGAGGAGGAGGTACAGCAATACATTAAAAGCGTTACTCTACATAATTCCGTATAATAAGAAACCTTTTCCAACTTCAACGTTTCATACGATCTCGACTTCTATGATGACAATAAGAAGCCTTGACTGCTCAGGTTACGGAAGTCGTCTAGATAGTCTAGACTCAGCCGTGGGTGTCTATAGCATTATTATCGTTATGATTGTACTGTGCAAATATTATTGTGTTCCGGTTTGAAAGGCGCTGTAGCTGGTGAACTTACTGAAGTAATGACAATTAATATATACTAAGTATCCCCTGCCCGCTTGAGATGAAGCCAAAGTTTGCAGTGATGATAAAAGCAAAAGATCAGGCATTTTTCTTTAATTCATCGTCGTCGTCATCGTCATCGGTGTGCATCATTACTCGCTGTAAAATAAAACATATTAAATGGAATTGTTAATATTCCCACTGCTGGGATTAAAACCTTTTTGCCCCAACCTCAGTCCTATCCACCGCGATGTCCAAGTTGTCGTCCAATGTTTCGGTTTCGTTTATCACAGGCTCAGTGGGAATCAAACCAACGACCCTTCCACACATGTAACTTACTAATAATCAGTAGGGGTTTACCTATTCTCCCATTCAGATCTTCAGACTTGATGGAGAAGGTCACAGTTGCCTTATAACAGGTCATGGTCAGACAAGAGAATTTAATAGTTGTAGGTCTGTGTCGCCGGAGACTGTCTGGGTATCACCGCAGCCGAGAAACAGTAGTGTTCAAACATTACTGCATTCCGGTTTGAAGGGCGCTATAGCTAGTGTAATTACTGGGGTAACGAGACTCAACATCTTGTCTCACTGGCGAGCGCAATGTGGTGATTTGGTATTATCCTAAGTAGTGCCATACTTTTATGTGCCGGCGTATCACTTACCACCAGGTGAACGTCTCGATCGTCTCCGCTCCGCTCTCTTATGATAATGATCAACGAAGATTTAAGAAGAATAAAGTATGAAGATTAATTACTTAACCGTCTGTACTTAAAGCTGCTTATACTTTATACTTAAGTAAATGTCTCATATAAACTTGAATTAGATTTTATTAAAGTAAGTCGTTATAAAGGAAACCGTCATCTTGGAATCGTATCAGCAGCCGGATGCGGATGGGGGATGCCTGATAAAGGGAACTTCTTAAGCAGACTCTGTAAAAAGTAATTAAAATAATTTTAGCAGCGTAATGTCTATTTAAACTTAAGGGGAAGTTTTGTCTTATTTCTGTACGGAGTAATGAAAAATTTGTGACGGGATTGAAGGAGGTTCATATGCGTAAAACCTGCTTAAACATCCACGAACTTAATATATATACACTGTTATATATATATATACGAGTAGGCAATGTTCACTTGAATCTATGTGTCTGTAGAACAATTATCTGAACTGATTAATGTCATCATCATCATCATCATCATCAGGATGTTTAACTACTAATATATGAGAACTACATTACTAAATAAATAAACTGATTAACCCCCCACTAAACCGCATTGGGCCAGAGTAGCGGAAAATGGACCAAATCCCCCCCTCCATATGAATACCTGGCGATGGTCTCTAATACCGGAGGCCATGCTGACTGACTGTCAATCTGACGAAGGTCGCGGAAAGCCGCTGGATGCTCTTTGGGGGAGCCCTGTGTCCAGCAGTGGACGTCTATCGGCTGATGATGATGATTAATATATTTAATTCTAAACAGCAATTGTTTAAGATGATTAAGATGAGGTAATACGTCAATCTGAACTAAGCGTGGTGCTATGTAAATATCCTAGCACTGTTAATGGACCACCATCAGGTGATGATGATATTATCACTGTTGATTTGTGTACAGTAGAAAGTTATACAATTATTAACGAATAGATTAATATTCCCACTGCTGGGATTAGGGGTGTATTCTTACAAGGTTGTTCTACTATTTATATACTGCGTTAGTCAAGTGCGAGTCGATGGATTACTTGTCTACGATAGCTGTTGTAAACCATTCACCTGATATTAGGTTACACGCTTGTACATATTAATGGCGCTAGTTAGGATGATATATACAACACCACATTGTGCTCGTCACCTTATATATATATGAGATTTCCACTTATCAGAGATTCCTCACGATATCTCTGCAACCATAAGACCTGGATACTTAAAATTTAATAGAAATATGTCTTTTATCGGGTATAGGGCAACTAATAAGGATTTTACAAAATGTCACCCCCAGAGGGTGTGACGGCCAGCAGAACATGCTGGGAATATTAAGTCTTATTACCACAGTAATTTCAGTACCTACAGCGCCCTTCAAACCGGAACACACACAATACTATCATGTTGTTAATTTCGCAGCGAGCAATGTTGCACACTGATGATGATGATGACGACGACGATGAGGTGAAGAAGAAGAGTGGTTCCGTTATAGAAAAAATTTACATAATCCGTTCACATTCATGTCAAAAAAATAAACGAAGTGAAGGAAAATTCCACGTGATATATATATATATATATATATGTAAATATATATATATTTATATATATATATATACTTATATACAGGGTGAAAGGTGTAAGAGATCTGGAGGGGCTAAAGTCTAGCTCGTATCCTATATATGTATGTATGGAATACACCATAGAAAGACAATGGCTCTGGAGTTATTCATTTTTTAAATATTTTTCCAAAAATTTCCGATTTTTTAGGAAAAAATTGGATGCTTTAATTTCGTACTTATTTCTACACAAATTTTAGTTTAATAATTATTGTTTAATCATTGTTTTATTAAATTGAATTAATAATCATCACTTAGATGATAAAAACTTAAATTAGGTTCTTTGAAAGTTGTGACAGCAAAAGATAAGGCGTCTTATATTTTTATTTACTCTTAAAACAAAATTTTATTTATAAAAATTACTTATAAAGCACATAAATAGGTACCTCACTTCAATACCTATCCGACAAGGTATAAGAAAGTACGTAAAGTTTCTAAAATATAGAACCAAAAACACTTTTTAGGTAATGAGTCAGTACGACTCAGTCAGCATTGTATTTGTATAGTATACTCCATACATAGATATATAGGATACGAGCTATACTTTAGCCCCTCCTATTACCTTTCACCCTGTATATTAATCATGACTAAAAATGAATATATATTATTCAGCTTGGTAAAGCTCCGATGATTCTCCAGATAGTACATATATATGAGATATGTCTGCCTAACTTGTGCTTGTTACAAATAACTTATCCAATTATATATGCGGTAGGCGGGCGGCCTTGTACTAATAAGGGTTTACAGCGGCCGCCTATCACACCGTTATATACACTTAATATAGTATAAGAATATTTATAGAGAATTCGTTTACTTAAGATATATATGTTAATCGTATTTCACGTTGTTTATACCTGTTTCTACCAGCCAACAGTAGTGTGAAAACATTAATATGTTCCGGTTTGAAGGGCACTGCAGCTAGTGTAATCACTGGGGTAACGAGGCTTAACATCTTATGTCTTAGGAGTTGAGCGCAATGCGATGCAGTGTATATCATCCTAACTAGCGCCACGTTGTTGTGGGCTTGTGTATCACTTACCACCAAGTGAACAACTGGCCCGTCTCATCGCCTACCTTCACTAGTAGAATATTAGTAAACAAATCAAAGCTACTAAGAATTTATACGTTATTGAATCACTTTGTATATATGATTTATAATGATATATCACAACTTCAATATCATATGTTAAGTGACCATAAAGCGGAAGCAGGTGAAGAGCCTCCATTTTTTTTTAACAAGACAACGATACTATTCCTACTTGTCATTTATGTGATAAGAGATAAGAGGTTTAATATATGTAACACTTTCTACTATAAGATACTTTTATATATGATCCTTTAAGTGATGAGACGAACAAGACGTTCACGTGATGGTAAGTGATACGCTTGCCCACGAGGCGGTAGTTAGGATGATACACGGCATTTGTGCTGGTGGATGTATGATGTGGTGGCTACAGATAATTATATCCACATCGAGATAGATGTTAATTCTCCTTAACATAACCACTAGCTAGAGGTCTTTCGAGCCGGATAGAAGAAATATTTGTCGGCAAAAACGGTAGTTGTGTCTACACAGTTTACGATAATTGGGGCCTTTTATAGATTGATAAGAGACCAGATTTGGATCCAAGAAAGAAAGCCCTTGATGGCAATGAGTGTTCCAGCTCTCGGAATGGATCTGTTCTCTGGCTCCTTCTCTCCTCTTCTACACAGCTTTGAAGAGCAGTACTAATGGCGCCTACTCATTCTAGCCGTGTAGATCTACCTAATTCCTCAATCATAACTGTTTTTTAGAACTAAGAGACGAGACGAGCAAGACGATCATCTCATGGTAAGTGATACGCCTGCCCATAACAACGTGGCGATAATTATGATGGTATTCATAGCACCACATTACGCTCGTCACCTTTAGACATAAAATGTCATGTTACACTAGTAATATCACTAGCTACAGCGCCCTTTAAACCGAAACTCTATCCAGCAACAGAGACCTAACACCAGCGAAATTAAGTGAGGTACAGTTCAGAAGAGTATAGCTACAGTTCTATTCGTTCAGCACTTGATGATGAAATAAGTATTGATTAAGTTAACTGCACTAGGCGAACAATCATCATCATCATTGATTGTCATCACGAAATTCACGTCAATACTGTTCCGTTATATTCCTCCGACTTTGTCCAGTCCATCTCTATGTATATCTTCGATGGGGTCCATCCTTATCCCGCATTCAGCCTCCCGTTATACGAGACCTGACGTTAACACGGGCGTGAGCTTCAGGACATCAGGTCGAGTATAATTATGTCAGTGGGCCCGATCACGTCAGCGGGAATATCCGGACACGACAAGTAGAGAGATAAATGAAAACCGGATTATGTTCAGCGAGCACTGCGTACTCCCATCCTTCGACTTATCACTTAACATCACATAAAGTTAAGATCAAGTATAAATCTATATGAGTTAAAAAAGTACTTATCTTTTTAATAGGATGTACTATTTTGTTATCTTTTTTTATTTAATTAAGCGACCTTCACCTGATGGTAAGTTATACGCCTGCCCATAACGTGGCGTTAGTTAGATCGGTATACACTGCACCACATTGCGCTCGACGCCTTAAGACATAAGATGTTGAATCTCGTTACCTCAGTAATTACATTAACTTACTTACTTAATTAACTACAGCGCCATTCAAGCCGGAACATAGTATTAATTACAAACTACTGTTGCAGAAATAGGCGCTGTGGTGGTTTCTACGTAGACAGTCTCCGGCAACGGAGACCTACCACCAGCTAGAGATAAATCATTGAAAGAAATCCAGGTTGTTGAGGAAGCTAGGGTTATATGGGATTCTACCATTTAAAATCCTATCAGTTGTTACCCTCATTGTGGTGCATTGAGGACCGAGAGCTACGGAACGTACTGGACCTCTACAGATCTAAGCATATATAATTTTTTTTTTTAATTCGGTGAAAATGGTGACTATTTCCTGATGGCTACTGATACTCCTGTCTAAAAAAACGTGGCGCTAGTTAAGCTGATATACATAGAACCATATTGCGCTCTTTGCTTTGAGGAATTTGTTAAATCTCATTACCCTTGTAATTTCACTAGTTACAGCGCCTTTCAAACCGGAACACAGTAATGTCCGTACACAACTGTGTGACGGCAGAAATAGAAGCTGCGGCACCTAGACGGTCTCCGGCACCAGAGACTTTAAAACAGAGAACGAAGGGAGGATATATGGGTAGCTCCGCTTCCAGCACTGGATATGAAGTCGGAGATGGTGAGCTGTGCTCGTGTAAATGCATTACTAATGCCAGCTCCCATATTTAGACAAGCAGACAGGGTCGTAGACATGAGATGAGTTCGAGAAAAACTCTGGTCATCATCTAAACTCAACTCCACAGTAATCTCTAAATAATATTATCTGGTGCACTATGGAGTGATACTATTGGAAATAGTTCCGTTACATATTCGATACCATCTGACTGATTCTGACGTGCATTGTTCCGAGATGAACAATGCACGTCCGAGTAAACCAATCTATACAGCATCCAATTACGCCGGCGGAGTTACAAACAAAATTCCAAAAGTTCTCCAAATTTTTTACACAAGCTGTACAACCCTTGTACCGTCGGGGAATGGGTTAAGTTATTACAATCTGCCTTCATAAATTAATATTAAGTTACCTACATAACTAGATAATTTAAATTTTATTATAATTCACCCCTAGTCCCTCTAGGGGCAGTAAATTCCATAGCTATTAGAAAGCTATCATCATTATCATTATCTCGCGCTATAGCATGATCGTTTTATCCCGACAGACAGCATACGAGAGATAGTCTTCTGGAGCTTGTCTCACCATCTGGCTCCATTGAAATTGAACACCACGAGTAAAGGGTTAAATATTAACCAATTATAAATAAAGAAATAAAAACCCTAGAGGGTGTCAGAACAGCATCAGTAAGGTTTTGAACATATGCTAGTGATATGGATGGCAGTAGAGACAGCAGTCCACGTGATGACTAGGCTAGTATTATAAAGTACTTATGTCCTAACAAATAAAAAACCTAAACTGCCATTGAACTATTTTAGATATTTTAAACGATACTTTCATTATCATCACATCATCAGCTGATAGACCTCCACTGCTGGTTATGGGCCTCCCACAAAGATTCCCTCATCGATCGGGTAGGAATTTATATGGGCGGTTTTGGGGCCATTTTCCACACGCTGGCCCAGTGCGGGTTGGCGGGGGCCAGAACTTCGTTTGTTCTTTATCAAGGTGCATCACGAGCTGGTGAGGTTGAGCTTGGGACCCGTGACTTGTTGTCAAAATGATCGGCGACCTCAGATAAAACAGTTCATATTTATTTATATTCATATGTACTTTCATATAAAAGTAGCTGAAATTATATTTTAGGTTATCGGCTACATACCAGCCAAAGTCCTGTTAAAATCGGTAAAGCCGTTTCAGACTTTATCGGTAACAAACAGATCTGCTTATCACCGATAAAGTCTGACTACAGAACTTATCAAAATTTGTCATTTGTTCAATATCCTTCGTATTTTATGAAGTCCAAAAAATCCAAACAACACGTTATCGCCGCCATAATAAGACGTGTAAGACGAAACAGCGGCGTGTTACGAAAGCTCCATCAACTTCCGGAAGTTTAATATCCGCGTCGCCCCAAATGTTTGCCGTAGAACACTTTGCGAGCGTTTTCATGGATACACGCACGGCAAATAATTCAGGGTATAAACGTTCATTGTTCCGGCGGCGTGTTGTGTACAGTTACTGTAATAACACTCCAGAAAAAAAAAACATTTTAAATATCGTTTGAATTTTCAAGCAGCCGCTGATGATGTTTCTCCTTACACGGAACCCCTTAGTCTGATTCTGGAACAAGAAGTGGTAAGAAACCTCTCTTATTGTACTCTCGCTGTTAACATGTGAGAAATGCTGGAAGGGGTTTAAAAGAAATATCTTTCCGGATTGCAAAGAAAAAAAGAAGTGAATCTTTAATATACAGTTACCAAGGTTACTGCTAAACAAAACGCAGTAGGTACCCATAAGACCCATTATAAGATTAAATTTAAAAAAACGTGAGAACCTCCTAACAACTAGAACCTAGCGCCCCATTGCTATGGGCAGTTGTGTCACTTATCATTACGTGAACGTGCCGCTTATCTTGTCGATTAGTAGAATAAAAAAAAAACAATAAAAATCTTTCAAGCGTACAGTTTACATGCAGTAGCAACAGATTGTAGCCCCGGCGGCTGCAGTTGGCCCTCGCTTCCGAGGAGTACTATAAATGTACTGGAAAGTAGGACACAACCTCCTCAGTTTATTTATAGGCATCCTATTCTTGCCTTTATATATGCATGCATTCTGCTAACGGAGACGGATGGGGCGGCGAGCGAGGAATTGAACGTGATCCCTTTACCCACCTCTCCCCCCCACATACATTGTACTGTTAGAACTGATAGAAATATACTGGGAAAAATACATAACATTTTTATGAAAGATTACCTGAAGCTGTCTTGCCCGTGTGTATATATATATATATATTTATAACTTATATATATATATATGTTGCAGACGTTTAAGCTGGAGTGCAGCGTCTTTCAACGCCCGCAGCAGTATCAGCATTATAATGATAATGAGCAGAGAGATTTAAAGTACGGAGCATGTTACTAAGTACAACGGTATTACGAAGATCCAGAGACATCCCAGTTGATGGAAACAGTTGTTGTATACTTCATGATAAGCTACTGTCTCGATTCTTGTTATTACGAAGATCCAGAGAGATCCCGTTGATGGATACAATTGTACACTTCGTAATGACTTGTTCGATAAAGGCAATATCCACAAAGATGTCCTTATAAGGATTTGCGCTATGATAAACTATAGCGTAATCTATTATTTACGGTAGCGCCATCTGTTGAGTTCTTTAAAAACTTCTTGTTAAAATATATATATTCGTTTTTAATTCCTCAAGGCGACGAGATGAAAATGAAGTTTATAAGATGTTAAAAATTGTCTATAACAATATGGCGCTAGTTAGGATGATATACATTGCACCACATTGTACTGGACGCCTTGCGCAATAACTCTCGCTACTAAAATATTTTGTCTAGCTACAGCGCCCTGCTAATCGGAACAGTGATAATTGTACTCGGTACAAATAGGAGCACCGGTGGTACCTTCTTAGGCGATCTCCGGCAACAGGGAACTACCATCAGTAATCGTCATCAACATCAGCCGGTACACGTCCACTGATGGACATAGGTCTCCCCTAAAAAACCCACATCGATCGGTCCCGCGTTGCTCGCATCCAGTGGGTTCCCGCGATTCTTACCAGATGGTCGGTCCACCTTGTGGGAGGCCTACTAACACTACGTGTACCGGTACGCGGGCGCCACTCGAGGACCTTACTGCCCCATCGACCAATATGCCCTGCCCACTGCCACTTAAGTCTAGCAATCTTTTGAGCTATGTCGGTGACCTTAGTTCTTCGGCGGATCTTCAGGTTTCTGATAAAGTACATACATATAAATTCAAAATTTTTGTCCGTCTGTTTAGGATCATCTGTTTGTGGTCTCGGGCTATTAAGCATAGGACTAAGGTAGGCACTGACTGTCGTAAAAGGCGACTAAAAGAGTTTTCGGGTTCGAAGGCTTTTAAGGTGGGAGGCCTTATTATCCACTAAGGTCTAGTGCTTGTTTTACCAAAGCGAGGATGTGAGGACTACAGGCCTCCTTAAGATGCTTGTAAGGTGTAGTGCCGGGGAGGCACTTGTACGTTCCGTAAGAGATCTCGACGCCTCCCGCAAAGAAATGACGATCGCCGGAGAGGTATTGTTGGTTACCAATCCCACGCAGCCTTATTTTCCCCTTTGATCATCTGCGGTTAGGATTTAAGTTGACCGAATTTTTAACATGTACCTTTAAACTAAATGTATACTGTAACCCATATTTTATATAGTGTAGAAGAAAGAAGATCTTAAAAGAATGGGACAATTTATTTCCTGGACAACGAAGGTCGGAAGGGAGGGAGACACGTTCTTTATATAAGAATTGTACATCAGGTCAAGACACACAAATGGTTCTATCGTCAACGCCACTTGTATATCAGATGTTATTTCCACAAACAGTAATGTGAAAACCTTACTGTGTTCCGGTTTGAAAGACCAACAAAGCCAGTTAAATAAGGTATATTTAATAATAAAATTGGGGTTCCGTACATTAATTATAAAATATTAAAATCATGATCAAATTTCCGCTTGATTTATTTGAATCAAAGAAAACTGTTGTTCCTTTGGTATTTATAATAATCATTATAAGGTGCCTTATAGATTATTAAATTAGATTTAATGATACTTTTTTTTATTCTATTAAGTAACGAGATGAGCGGAACGATCACGTGATGGTAAGTAATACACCTGCCCACAATAAGGTGGCGCTAATTATGATAAAATACATTGCACCAGGTTGTGCTCGTCGCCTTTAGCCGTATAAAATGTTAGATCTCGTTACCTCGGTAATTCCACTTACTATAACACCTTTCAAACCGAAACACAGTAATGTTTGAATATTACTGTTTTGTAGTAGATACAGGCGTGGTACTTAGCTAAACGGTTTCCAGCAACAGAGACCAACGACCAGTGAAGGATCCAGATCAAAAATATACTACGAAATATATATACAGAGGCAGGTTTTAAATAGTTTAAAATAAAATATAATGTCCACAAGCCAGCGGACATATTTTCAGGCTCATTTGTCACATCAGCTCCGGAGGCAGGGGCCGTGATAATGCGATTACGTGGGCCGGCACCGATGCGCCCCACGTTTATGAGGCCGCACGAGCCTTTATGTTCGAAGACCTACCGCTGAATTTTGAATAGTATGTGAGCCATGGCTGCGGTAAAGCTGCTGAAATTATTTAAATGCGACAAAGCGACAACATTAGGAAAATGGTGAAGGTGATGGTGAATATACAAAAGCCTATAACAAAGATAGTTAGATGAGACAGATCTGCTTGTAAAATGGTGGGTTTGTTGCCGGACACCGTCAAGGTGACCGTAGCGCCTGTGTCCAAATGTTACCATGTTCCGGTTTGAAGGGCGGTGTAGCTAGTGAAATGACTGTGGTAACGAGATGACATATGTCTTAAAGCGGCGAGCATAATTTGGTGCAGTATGTTATATTAACTTGCACCTTATTGTAATAAGTAAGCGTATCACTTACCATTCGGTGAACGTTTTATTTTGTAAAAAGCGCCAAGGTATTATAATAATAAAAAGTATCTTTATTAATGTTATTATAACAATTAAAAATATATTATTAATGATTATAAAATAAAATAATTCAAATTAAAGTTAAACATGTATTATAGGCATAACGTCCTATTCCTTTTGCCGATTCGCAGAAAAAAATATAGATCAATTAAATTGACAGCTGTCAATTTTTATATGAAGTTAAGGAAAAAAAGAAATAGAAAGGGGATCGCTTGTTATAAAAGGGAGTGGTCAAGTTTTATTTTAGTATTTCTTTTGATCATTTTGTATGGGAGGAAAAATCCAATTTGTTAATTGGCGGAACCGGAAGCCGATTGTTAATTAACCGGTGCTCGTTAATGTCTCGTCACCGCGACTGAGTACCGACGTTGATAACGGTACAATTAGTCCTTTGTACTATATCCCAGTAAACTGTCCTGCCGCCCAATTGATCGTGAGGATGTTCCTTAATTAATACGCTCGCGGACAGTATGACGTTTATTGAAATCTGCTAAAAAAGTAATTATATTTAATGAGTAATATGAAAATATCGTAACCAGTGATAAATCTAATTACTTACCGTCTAGGTAGGTAACACCACAGGACCTATACCTACCGCCACAAAAGTAGTTTTTTTTATTTAGTTCAATTGAGTGAGGAGATGAGCAGGACATTCACCTAATGACAAGCGATATGACTACCAATAACAGCGGGGCGCTAGTTAAGATGATATTTACAGCATCACATTGCGCTCGTATTGAGGACATTGAGATGTTGTCTGTCTCTTTACCTCAGTAATTTCACTAGCTACAGCGCCCTTCGATCCCGAACACGGTAATGTTTGCAGAGTACTGTTAGTCGGATGCAAAGGATGCTGCGGTGATACTTACTTAGACAATAAGTCTAAGTAAGTATCACCCGGCAACAGAGACCTACCACCTGCAAAAGTAAAAGTAAGTAGTGTGCATTTCTGTAATCCAGATTGAAGAGTGCTGTAGTCTGATTAAATTACTGGGGTAATGTGAACCAACAACTACCTTTTAAGGCAACGAGCGCAAAGTGATGCTGTGAATATCATCTTAACTTACGCTCCGTTGTTATTGGCAGTCTTATCGCTTGTCCGCTTTGTCGAATTAAAAAAAATGATTAAATGTTAAGTTATTTCGTTAATTACAGCGCATTTCAAACCGGATCACGTTAGAGTTTGCACAGTACTTTTTGTAGACAGAAATAAAGACTGCTGCGGCCACTATAAAGACGCTCTCTTAAGACTTTATCATCAGCCATCAAGCACTAGTATAAAATTGATAACTATGCAAGTAGACTTAACTTTAACTTAGACCGCGTGAACTTTGAAGCAACACACACCCTCACCAGATGCAGTTGAATAAAGCTTCCCACACGCTCAAGTGATATTTGTGGGAACTAAGTTAGATCGAGATGTGCTAACATAATGCTACAATGTATACACTACTTCATTCTAGATAAACCTAATCTAGGTATTGCGTTATTACTGGAAAGAAACAATCTGGTGGTATAAATTTAA
Source organism: Ornithoptera priamus (assembly GCA_029034505.1). Taxonomy (NCBI): domain Eukaryota; kingdom Metazoa; phylum Arthropoda; class Insecta; order Lepidoptera; family Papilionidae; genus Ornithoptera; species Ornithoptera priamus. The sequence goes on along the minus strand of JARDWD010000517.1, from coordinate 50,327 downwards.
CGTTAGTGTATATTGTTTATCTAAGGCTCGCTTATCGAACTAGTAAATGCCCCCACCCTTAAGGCCCGTGAACTCGGGAACCCTTTTAGTCGCCTTCTACGGCAAGCAGAGGATACTAGTCTTATTCTTAATAGCCTAACTCTATAGGGCTGAAGACCACTAGCAAAGTCTTCGATTTATTATGTAATAGGGTTGATGATGATTCCTCTTCATATATGCGAAACTTTCTCATTTCTCACGAATACCCCTCCACAACGTCATCATCAGCCGAGTAGACGTCCACTGCTGGACGTAAGCCTCCCCAAAGATGTCCATATCGCAACGATCTTGCGCTGCCTGCGTCGCTAGGCACCAGGGCCGTCGTTTGTAGGGGTTCTTATGGGAGGACTCGGGCCATTTCCCACCATGCTGATCCAATGCGGTTTGGTGATAGGCTCCTTATCGGTTTCCCCAAAATACGTTTAAAGAAAAAACTAATTTTGAGAAGAGAGATCTTAACTGTAAAAGGTGTTATTATATATTTCTATTCTTCTTTTTCCTTAACATATCGCATCCTCATCAGCTTTCTCAATTTTCCATCTAAAAAAATCGTGATCCTCATCCTTTTTCATCACAGCTATTGCCTCATCAACCCTAATATACAAAACAATACCTCTTGTCCACACAACACCATCGGCAAATATTACAAAGCAACATTTGATTATGGTGACAGGTCTCTGTTGCCAGAGACCTGGTACCACCGCAGCGGCTATTGATGCCCACAAACAGTACTATGTAACCATTACTAGGTTCCGGTTTGCATGGCACCGTAGCTAGTGTAACTGGGGTCATTGCAGTATATACCATACTAACGCCATATTGTTATGGGCAGGAGTGTCACTTTAAGGTAAACGTCCCTACCTAAATAATATATAAATAGTTTTTTTTTGTCTGTTAAGGATAATCTCCGGAAGGATAGGCTTGATGAAGACGTAAGGCATACTGAAGTTATAGAAGTAGAGATCAGTAGTAAAATTCCTTGATTACTACATATCATTGAAATGTATTATTTATTAGTTTGAGAATTTATAAAAAAATCCTTACGAGGGGTCCTGATATTTTTTTTTTCAGAATCTAAGCTTCAGGGATAATCCGAAATGTAATATTATATATTTCATCTCGCCGCCGATCTGTGCATTATTCGCGGGCCGGCAACTAAATTGTATCGAACACACACTACACCACCCCCCAGCCTTCAGGTCATTGTTGCTCTGATTTAATATCTGCTTGCGACATCTCGCCGAAGGTTGATGCAGACAGATCCATTGTGATCAGTCATAACCGAGTTTCACGTGATACTTGTAATTTTTTTTAAATTGTATTGTTTATTTACAATAGCTACAAAAGCTGTTGTTATTATTAGTATTACATTTTTTATCATACGAAGCGAGGAGACGAGCTAGACGTTCATCTGATGGTAAGTGATAAGTCCGCTAATAACAACGTGCCGCTAATTAGGATGGTATACTCAGCACCACATTGCACTCGTCGCCTGAGACAAGACATTGAGACCTGTTACCTCAGTAATTTCACTAGCTGCAGCACCTTTCAAAACGAAACATAGTAATGTTTACACAATACTGTTTCACAGTAGAAATAGGCGCTGTGGTGACCTACTTAGACTGTTTTCGGCAATAGAGACCTAACAGTAGTAAACTTAGTATTTTACCATATTTTTACATTTAATAATCTTCCCTATTATTTATATAATTCTTGGAAGAGTATAATAAGAGGTTTATTTCGTTAAAATATTAAACAATGTAATCATAAATACAAACAAAAACAAAAACAAATAAGAATGAATGATTACTTGGTCAAGAGTGCATCATTTTGTTTGTGGAAACACGGTAGAGGTAGTTGTCACCACGTCGCCGCCGTGGATTATTTCGGCCATACCATTAATCAATAAACATCAACCTGCTCTTCCAATTAATCAGCATTCAGTTTCCATCAGCGTTTGCTTATCGCCGATTGAAAACCGCCCCGCCGGACGGGTGGTATCGAGTTTAATTTTAATCAAAACTCTACACATGTTTATATATTTCAACCGCGTATGAATATGATTTAATTTATTGTCTTTAATTAATCTTAATAATATTTCAAATATATGTCATCATCTTCATCAGCTCATAGATGTCTAATTCTAGAAATAAGTGTTCCCCAAAGTTTCCCTCATCATATAGGGTCATTTGCTTCATTTCCTACCATGTTGGCACAATGCGGGTTGGTGGGAGCCAGAGCTTCGTTGGTTGATTAGCAGGGTGAACCACGAGCAGATGAGGTTCGCTTGGAAGCCGTAAGTTGTTGTGCAGGAACCATTACACTCGAATATGTGATATTTTAAGTTATTAACCACTTCGTATCGTGTAATGAGTATAGTTGGTAAATGATTGATGATTGTGAGCCGCCATTTTGTGTTGCGCGGACGGCAGTACTGCGGCAAACATGGCGGCGTACAATGGATTGCTGTTCGTATAATTAAAAGAAAAATGGTCAATTTTCGTTTGACTAAATTAAAGTGAGTTGTTAATAGATATTTTTTATTTTCCAAAGAAAACGGCGAGAGGAGAGAAACGATCACCTGATGATAAATGATACGCCTGTCTATAAAACAACGTAGCACTAGTTAGGATAGTATAAACTACACCACTATGTTGAATCTTGTTACCCCAGTAATTACACTAGCTACAATGCCCTCGACACCGGAAAACAGTAATGGATGCACGCTACTCTTTGTCGGCTGCAGTAGGCGCTGCGGTAGTACCTACCTAGGTCTCCGACAATAGAGACCTACCACCAGTAAAATGGTAATAGATAGTTATTTTCTTTTTCCTTCTATTCGCCACGCTTATTAGGAGTGTTATTTCTCGTCACTCGCCAAATAGCTCTACATCTTCTTCAATATTTTTCATCTACAATATGCTCGACCAATCGAGACATGCAAAACAATAATAAAGACTTTTTTATCAAGAGAAAGTCCTCTAAAAATACGCTGCTTTTGGAGGGAAGACAAGGTTATGCGGGATTTTTACCCAATAAAGCCTAATTGGTGGTCGTCGTCAGTGCGTTGCTAGTAGCCCCGGTATCTCTACGCCTAACGCACGTCCAGAGGAGAGGCTACTTGGCACCCTCGCTTTGGTACGACAATCATTAAACCACCTTACGCTTGTTTTTCATTCCAGACTCACTTAATAGACAATGAAGGTCACCACCCTCAAACCCTTAAATACGAAAACTCTTTTAGTCGCCTTCTATGACAGGCAGGGCTTACCTCAATCATTCTTAATAGCCCGAAATCTGCAGGGCAAAAACTATAATCAGGCCTGGATGCTGGAGCATTAAATATGGCTCTCATTCTGTAGTCGGAACGCAGCGATGCTATTATGGCGGAAGAATTACAGTATGGGAATGGTATTTACTCAGGTTTGTTCAAGGAACTTTTACACTATCCAAAGTTCTACATGTGAATATTACAAGAGAACCAGGGATCTTCGTGTTATTATGCAACCAGCCAGCGTCTTGGAGAAAGTTAATCCTATGGAACGATCGTTATCCAAGTAGAAGGTGGCTATCACCGTCGCCATTGGAATTTGTGAGGTAACTTTGACTATGTTTTTCGGATCGACCTTGACATTGGTGAAACCAAACAAATGTCTTTCAATTAACATTTAAGAGAAGGCTGCTCCTCTTCTGGAGTTGTTCTCTTTTATTAAATATATATAATATTTACTGTGACTGATGCTGAGATTTTATATCACACAAAGGACATCTCGATTAAAACGTAATAAAATGGAAACGAAGTAATCAGAAGAACCAAAGATAATTAACCCTGGAAGTTAATGGAACAGTCATCAAAGTAGTGTTGGTACGAAGTAGTGATTACGGTGATCCTTTGGCTTCGAGATTACTTTGTGACATATGTGATAAGTGTAAGAATGAACAAATCCATTCTCGACTGATGAATCCTCAGCTTCATAAAGTGGTTGTAATATGTCAACAGCGAATTCAGTAATGTTGAAAAAAAATTCTGTTTTTTTTTTATAACTGAACATGCTTTTCAGAGTTATTACTTCCTGTTAAAATAAATATATATTCACACTAGCTGTTCTCCGCCCGTTTTGCTGGCCGTAATATCAGATGACTTTCTGTAGCAAGCGTTGCTACAGCAACCGCATAAATAATCATCATCATGAACCGATAGACATCCACTGCGGAAGATAACCCTTCCCCAAAGATTTCCACATCGATCAGGTAGGGATTCGTATAGGGAGATTTGGACCATTTCCTACCGTTGCGGCCCAATGCGGGTTGGTGGGAGCAAGAGCCTCGTTTGTTGATTAGCAGGGTGCACGACGAGCAGGTCAGGTTGGCTTGGGTACCGTGAGTTGTTGTTCGAGAACCCTTACTTAAATAATGTCGAAATGAAAACGTTTATAAAAGTTAATTAGAAATAAAATGAAAGGTATATGAAATTCCTATGTCCATTTCCATGTCGATACGTTCACTGGTTTTCACGTGATTGGCGAACAAACGAAATGCATATTCATTATATTCATATTCCTCCCATATATATACATTTGAATATATAATGATATAAATTTTTTTACTGGTAATAAACTATAATCTTTGAATTATTAATAAGAAATACAGTTTAAAAAATAATAAAATGGCGCGGTTTGGCTAATTGAAAAAAAAGCATTGTTTTATCAAATGTTCGGATGATAATAGGTTTTAACTACTTACGCTATTAAAAACTTACTGCAGCTCGTTCCCACTTTTTAATGGCCATTTTACGACGCGTGTAACATTCTAGTGGACCTTTTACTGGCGACAGGTCCTTCATCGGGGACCTGAGATTTTTTTTTATTCTACGAAGAGACGAGACGAGCGTGACGTTCACTTGACGGTGAATGACACGTCTGCCCGTAACGACGTTAATTAACATGATGCGCAGCACCATATTGTGCTCGTCGCTTGAGACAAGATTAAACTAGCTGCAGCGCCCTTCAAACCGAAACACATTAATGTTTATACGCTGCTGTTTCGCGGCGGTAATAGGCGCTGTGACGTAATCAAGATGGCTTCCGTCAACAGAGACCTACCACCAGTTGAATGAGTACAGAATATATTTATTTTTTGTTATATATAATTGCTTAATGATTTGGACAATTAATAAATATATATGTAATTTAATATGAATTCTAGTATGTTTAACAATGGCGATCATTAATTACCTTTTAGTTGCGCCTTTGACTAATAATTGTTAGTGGATCAATTTGCCAATTGTCTTTTTTTATTTATTTAAGGACTTCAACAAAGGATACTCGGCATACAGTAAAAGACATATTTTAACATTTTTATTAAGTACGTAGCGACGTGTTCTTCACTTACAGGAGACCACAGCGTGCAAATCTAAATTATGGACAAGAGGAACGGATTTCCGGTCAGTAGCGGGTCCTATGCAATATTGTAATTACGGGCCCATTTTTCATGACAGATACTTTGGGTGTGGTAGTTTAGTTCTAATTTCCAGGTCCTAAGGAAGTGCCTAGGCCTTAATCCGCCCCTGGTAGTTATCACTTCTTCGTGAAGAGTTTCGGGAGGCAATCGGCGGGGAATTGTTCGACTAATATTCGGATTATTATTACATGAAGACGTTACGAGTGGTCCACATTATTTTGGCGTTAGATTCCTTCATATTTCAGAAGCGGAATATAAGGTATGTGCAATTACTATTACTAAATTAGAATGAAGTTGAACTAAGCCCACTTTAAACTGCCATGACAACAAGCTTGATTTTAGTATCATCATCAGCCGATAGACGTCCACTGCTGGACATAAGCTACTCGCAAAGGTCTCCATATCGATCGGTCCTGCGCTGCACGCAATCAGCGGCTTCACGGGACCTTCACCAGTTAATTGAGGGGAATCGGGCTTTAGCCCACCACGCACGCCCAATGCGGCTTGGTGAGTGACCAGTCTCGTCGGTTATCCAGTAGGTTGCACCACGAACAGGCGAGGTTGGCTTGGGTCCCGTGAGTAGTTTCGCGTGACTACTTGCACCACCGTATATTAGTCATTAATTACGGCCAGCAAAGGGGCCGGGAACAGAGACATAGAACATAGTTAATTATAAGTAAATAACGTGGCGCTAGTTAGGGTAATAAGCGCTTCACAAAATTGTAGTCGTTGCTTGGATAGACCAGATAAGCTTTACTCCGGTAATTTGGAAAGCTATAGCACGGCACAGTACTAATTAAGAATTGCGGTGGAAGTGGAGCAGACCCAGCTGCCCGGGCGGGCGGAAGGTGATCGGAGCACAGTCCCGAGCCTTCCTCCGATAACCTCGTAGTCATTGCCACCATCCGACGCGCGTCTTAAATTCATATCTATATTTATCTATGTATATATTTAATTACACGCCCCCTTATCTGTCCCTCTACAGCACTATACAACTCTTCAACCCTTCCGCATCCAATATTTTCTCACCTTTCTCCTCTCCCTTTTACACACTACTATATATATATATTTAATTTTTGTTTTCGTTTAGCTTGCGGATATCAGATCCGCGAGCCCAGAGTCCAATGAAGCCGCAATGGCTGTCAATAAAACTGCGGCGCAAACATCGCCATAAAATAAAAAAATGGGGGTACAAATGAAACATCCAAGTATGAATACGCTTTATTCGTGGAGTCGCCCATTATATGTACAAGGCTTAAATAAAATCCATAATTCTGTCAACCAAACGTACATAAACATTATACAAAAAAAAACTATAACTAGATACGAATATGAAAAACTAGTTGAGGAAATACATGTCATGAAGTCAAAGTCTGAACGTACAAAAACAATATTTAATAACTTAATACACGGGGGATGGTAGTAGTGGGGGTAAATGTCCCACGTATGAGTTTCTATCGCCGGAGCGGTAGTGTACTTGAATGTAGCCTATAACTCTTATAACCATCTACTTCCAGCTAAACCTATGAGAAAAAGAATTTTGTTAAGGGCTTGGAGAGGGGTAGCAGCCCTGTAATATATGAATGGGAGTAACGTAAAGTTGATATGTCAAATTCAACGTTAAATAAAGTTGAAGATTCAATGACACGAGGAATGAATTACGGTAATATATCATGAAGACTTATAAGAGGACTAAGCATTGGCAATTACCGGTAACCGAATATCCTGTTACCACTTACAATACAAATGAAAGTTTAACCGATACAAACATGTTTTCAGTAAACCAATTCGTGCTATATTACGTGAATGCAGTGGTCACCAACCTTGTTAGTAACACTACGCTAGATGGCGCGTTTATTAGAAATAGCTCGTTTATTCAAATTAAGCGATCAGCGGAATGGGATAAGCACCTGATGGTAATAAACCCGCCCATGTGGCGATAATTAGAAAGATGTACACAGCATCACTTGCGCTCGTCGTCAGAGATAAAATGTCAAATCTCGTTACCCCAAGTTCTACTAATTACAGCACTTTAAACCGGATCATAGTAGTCTGTACAGGTAGGCTAGACGGTCTCTGGCAACAGACGAACAGATAGACTTAATATAGATGGCGTTCTCATTAATTTATTGGCATATTAAGGCTATATTGTTTGACCATAGATGTCATATATAGATAAATTATTTACTTAATTACAATTACTTCTTTTCTTCGCCCGTTCAATAAGGCAAAGGCGAAGGTAAGATGAGTCCACAATACTAAAATTTTAACTACATAAATGATTTGGAATATATATCTTTTGTATAGTTATCAACTTAAACATTTGATTGTGCAGAACATCTTCAATTAAATTTACACTAGTGTACAGAACTCCACTTTTACGGTGGTGATGACCGAGATTAGAATTGTAAGAAATGGTACACCTCAACTTTTTTTTTATTATTTACAATGCGACAACACGATCTGTTCCAAATGCTGTAAGCATAGTGAACAATGCTCACCAAGAACACCTCTTGCGAATATGACAGCAGCCGGAGTACAGCGGCGTGGTTGTGGCGGCAAATTTACAATAAGTTGGTGGTAATTAGGCAGGCGGGTTCGTAAAACACCCTACCATCAACAAAACTTTACAACTGAGGCCTGAACGAATGGCATCGAACCGGTGGTACTAGGCAAGAGCTTTGCCACTGCTCCACATGTTCAGTTACGATAAATGTAGTAGCTAAATAATATGTATATATATATAGTCTCTAATAGTCAGTCGCCATCTTCGGTTTTTAACCTTTTGGAGGTTGGAGAGTCGCTCTCATTGTACAGAATCTCTTCCGTGGAGAAATCAACCCTGCGCCGCTTCAGAGCTCTGGCGTCCTTGCTGTCGACGCTGAACCTCCCGCTGCAATCGGAGTCGCTTGACATACCGTTGGTCGCGTTCTTTATGATCAGCAGATCCTTCTCAATCTCCGTCAGCTCTCTCGGCTTAGAGCGTGAAGCCCGCTTCACCGCTTTCGTTCTGACCGGCGGCGATATCTCAACGTTCTTCCTCTTCTTATACGTCCGCTTTGTTGGCATCTCTTTCTTAATCTTCTTCGGCTGCGAACCGTTCTGTAAAAGGTAACATGATGACTGAACTTCGCAAGCATTATCTTCCGGTTATGTAATTATCTGTATAAAGGCAGTACAGCATCGGAGCCATTACCAGTTAGATACTATGTAACTAACTTTATTCAAGTAACACTAAGTGTTTGGTTTTTAATTCAGATGCATAAAATCACTTGAAAGAGCTGATGAAAAAATCAGTGTAATTGTGTTTTTTTTTGGATCATACAAATACATGTCCTCTGTTGCCAGAGACGGTGTAGGTAGGTACCACTGTAACTACTATTTCTGCTGACAAACAGTAGTGTGTACATTACTGTGTTCCGGTTTGAAGGGAGTTGTTGCTAGTGAAATAAGCAGTGTCTGTACTTCATAACTTGTCTCAAGTCGAGAGTGCAATGCTGTGCTCTGAATATCACTCTAACTAGATCCATGTGATTGTGGGCAATCATAGCACTTACCATTAGATGATCACCTTGCTCATATAAATCAATAGAAAAATAAACATTTTAGAAAGAGCAACTGATTTCCAAATATATAAATAATATATTTTATGCATTGTGTATATTCCTTAATTAAAAATTAGTATTTATTTTTCATATTTTATTATGATACCGATGTTAAGTAAAAATTATTTTGCATATTACACATTTTGTAAATAAAGATGTTTTAATTTATTATGTAAAAAATTAATTAAAATCTGTTTGATAAATTTTATAAGTCACCTGTTTAGGCTTAGCTCCGATGTAACCAGAGCACCGCTTCGCCCCGCACAGGCAGCGCTTCTTCTCAATACCCGCACACTGCAGGTTGTAGTTGAATGTCACCTCACTATTCTGTAACAATAAATTATATGAAAAATCTTTTGCGATGGTCCTGACTGCTGTTAAGTCACCATTTTATCATCACTTTCATACTACATATTTTCAAAGCTGAACAGGCTCAGTCTTACCATAATTCTGTTAATGGTGAAGCCGCTGCTCTGAACTGTTCCCACATCCGAGACTTCTTAAGACACACCAAAACTGGAGATAATGAATATAACCTAACTGGCTTCATACACATGGGCCACAATTATTAACAAGCATCTTAATTTTCCCTCCTACTAGATCGGCCATTTATCCATCACACTAGCCAAATGCACATGCACTATATATCATCACATGTCCATGAAAGTTGTTCTTGTAACAACACAGTTTATTGTTATTTTTTTCTTCATCGGAACCTCTAGGCTCAGTGCGAAGCGAACCCGGACCTCTTTCAAGCGTAAAGAACATACGACCACTTAACAGAATCATCGCGCGTTCTCAACACTTACGGCGGGTATATCACGCTTCGCAAACAGTCCCACTCTGACGTCGCCCAACACTGTCCACTTCTGGGTTTCACAATTTGGCTCGCAGCAGTGATTCATGAATCTGAAAATTACAAACTGTATTGTAACTTGAACCAACAAGGTCTGTAATTTAACATGAGTGACAATGACGCCTTAGATGGTGAAGCTCATTTGACCAAAATACTCTGGCTCTGAACCACCAGCATAAAAACCTAGCACCAGTAAATGCAAATGATACATTATTCATAAATTATATGCTTATACTTTTTCCCTGAATTATTCATGTGCTAGTTCCCACTAACCTTGCCAAGTTGCCTTTAGGTCCAGCATCTATCATTCTCTCCTTGTCCAATGTTAAGAAGTAATAGTTCTCATCCCTTATTTCATATTTTCTCTCCATTCTCCGCTTGAACTCATCTTCGTCTATCAACTCTCCGACATACTCTATCACAAATTGACCTGCAAAATTTTAAATTAATTTATAAGCTGGTCATTATATATCTTTGTTTTCGATCCAAGATATAATTTGACCATGTTATTGACTTTAGGCTTATTCTCATCAGCACCACACTTTATATATGAAAATAAATGGGTAACAATCCTACTCTTTACAGTAAAACACTTCCAAACAGTATAGACACCTCTGTGAAGGTGAATATCTTGTTTGTGTTTAAGCTTAAAAGGGATCACGTTACCTGCTTTAATATTCTCAAGGGTCTTAAGGCCCCAGCCTCTGTGCGGAGTTCTATAAGGCACTAGTTTTGGATACAGGCGTTTCTCGAAGGCGCGGTTGTTGCAGCGGTCACCAGCGCGGCAAGAGGGCCCGCATTCGGTCAGAAGCATCCTGAAAACAAATACTGGATAGAAGCCTCCGATGGGATTCATAATATGGATCAATTTATCATCGGAATAAAATCCAAGGACTTCCACATACAAAGCCCTTTAAATGAGCATAACATTCACCTAGTGAAAAAGAACACACTGAACCATAATGTGGTGATTAATAAGGAAAATCTAATCTAACGACCTATGTTTAAAACACATGCTCTTACATATATACCTGTTCAAACACTGTGAGTAAGATCCGCATGGATCTTCTTCGTCTGGGTTGCACTCGCACTGGGTTAACGAGTTCTCCTCTATATCCACTCGCCTGCCACAGAGTGAACCGCAAGGCTTGTTCACTTTCAGCTTCACATAGTGTGGGGGCAAGAGAGATGACGCAATGTCCAATGACTCCTCTTCATTTGGGGTTACATCTGAAAAGATTCAACAGGCTCATTGACATAAGAAAATTATATAGGTCACTCAGTATTCATATAACAGTGTTTTGTTTGCTTATAACAATGTGATAATAGGATGTTTACACTATACACCCAGTGAATAAGTGAACATTTTAGCAGTTTATACTGGATGATCTCTGCCCTGTAATGTTACCCTCCTCGGATGAGCATAATCCTGAAAATCACATTTAAACTTCATGAAAGTAGTAATAAACAGAATGATGAAATTAACATTTGCACACTACTATTTGGCAGCGGAAATAGTTCATGGAGTATCCAGATAACCATTATTTACATAAATTGAAGTTTATTAGTGAAATGTGACTAACTTTTTAAGATCTCACATGCCCTCTTAGCGTGTTCCATTGCCATGGAGAAGGCAGCGTCGATCTTCGACTTCTGGCTCGATACCTTGCCTGTATCCCCTGCAATATAAATTAACAAACATTAAGTACAGCTACAGAAGAGGGACTAGGGTTAGGTCAACAGGTTCGATTCCTCTACTTGAACTTTAATGAAAGAATACAGAAGTAAGCCAGTGTAATAAATATACTTCAAATAAGTTAGCATTGATATAACCATAACAATTGACATTTATATGTATTTTTTAATGGCGACAATTTTTTGTTATAGACCTTGACGCAGCTTAAAAAAAAAGGCAGCTTTACCAGTATGTAGTTGAGTCATCTACTTATAAATTCTTCCTTCTCCAGCTTAGAAGAGAGTTAGAGAAGAAACCTTTCATTCAGCTTATCAATAGAAGGAGATACAGTAGTATTTTCAATGTTCATTTGAAATTTTACCATTTTAATAGATAAGTGATATTTCAGAATTGATTAAGGTTCAACGTGTTAGTTACATCTTAACTAGTCTATGAACGTCCTTACCTTCTTGAAAAGGGAACACACGACCTCTGTTCACCCAGTAGTGATCGTACTGACCAAAGAATCTCACCACAAACTCCCCTGGTGAATGTTTGACAGCCAGGATATTGGCCGGGATCTCCGATGGATGCAAGATTATTCCGGGCCACCATCTGCAACGTTATTTAAATTAAATACGTAATTACTACGCCGCAAACCATTGATATGATAATACTAAGTAAAATCTTTTTACTAAACGAGAGGTTGATGTCTATGAAAGATGTTGATTGTGGAACATGCCCATTTCCACTTAACTGTTTTGCATCACCAGTGCCATGTAACCAGACTGATGTGTATGTTTTATGAAACAATATGTATGCTATATACAAAGACTCACCTGTAGTGTCCGAGTTTCACCCAAACCATTTCACCATACAGCGGCAGGCGACCAGTTTCACAATCCTCACACATGTACCCACCTGTGAAATATTAATGTGATAATTAATCTATGCTAATCATTCGTAATTATAATTACTAAACATTAAAAAAAATTATACACATTTTACTTTGTAGACGAAACAAACAGGACATTTACCTCATGATATTAGAATCACCGTTCCATAACAATATAGGACTATTTAGAATAATATACACTATAGCATACTAATGTCCCTGGGTTTAATTTATTACTTATGACTTGACCATAAATTATAGACACTGTATGTATCACTCTCGATCACATCCATCTCTCCATCTCACTATGTCCTATATTGAATTAAACTTCAATCATCTTCAAATCTTCCTATTGTTATCTAATTTTTGATATTCTAATAAATATTTAAAGTAAAATGGATATTTAGATACCTTCCGGTGGTTTAATATTAAGACACTCTGCGTGGAAGGATGTAGGACAGTATTCACAGCATATCAAAGAACCGCCGAGGGCACAAATGAAACACCATCCTGTGTTCACATGACATGGAACTTTCCCCGGCCTGTAAAAGAAACACATTAAGAAAGGTTATTTTTTAATATGGCATCTGGAAGAAAACTTTATCTTGAGTGATAGACCTCTATTGCTAGAACCTAGGTAGATACCAACATGACCTATTTCTGCCGCCATACAGCAGTGTATTCTGGTTTGAATGATGTTGTAGTGAAACTCCCTACTTGTATCGCCGTTTTACTAATTAAAAAAAAAAATTGGCGACATTGTATGTTATTCTTTTACAAGTTGCTCATTGTGAACCACAGGGCTGCTAAGTTAAACAAAATAAACTTTAAAGTATTTTACTTACCTATGCTCATAATGTCTAGGACATATGATGTGGGTTCCAGTCAAAATCTGAGTCCCGGCCGGAATGCATTTGGTGAAAGAATGATAAGTGGCTGGACATCGAACACATCGGGCCAATTTATCACCACTGAATCTGGTCTTACATCCCCTGGGGTCGTCGCTAACGCAAGTATGGCATACATGTCTAGGGCAAGTCATCGGTTCAAAGAAACCTTTAATCTTTTTATTATTTCTGGTAGCTTCGCCCGAGCTGAACTGGGTCTGCGGCCAATGGTCTAAGCATTCTAAATGATAGTACCTATGGCAATGGGCAACTTGACACTTCTGTCTGTACTGTGCACCATCCCGAGGCGAGGTTGGTGATTTGCAAACAAAGCATACTGGTGTATCGTTCTCCATGCATTTGTTACATTTGAAATCTGAATATTCGGAACCATCTTTATTACGATTCTTTTGGGGTAACTTTATATCGATTATTTTACATTTTCCAGCTTCGGTATCGCTCCAATCGAGTTCGTTCTCGCTTGAATCCGAGTAGTACTCGTTTTCCAGTACATGGAACATCTCTTTCATTTTGGCACACAACTGTGCCTCTAAGCCTTCCGCGTCTACGACTAAATGAGATTCCGATTCTACATCCTCGATCGATACATTTTCTTCTGAGGCGTTTAGATCTTGTGACTTCTCATCACTTTGGCTGCCAAGATCCACACTGTTGGGATCTTCAGAATTCTTTTGTCTGCGTCCTCTATTCCTCTTCTTCTTCTTTCTTCCTTTGGTTGGTGTTTGCGGTTCAATTACACTCGTTTCTTTTTTAGTACATTCTATGTGAAACATGTAATGGCAGCCTTTGCATTTAACTAGACTTCCTACCTTTTCACATATCTCACAAACCTTCTCTCTTATCAAGCCTTTGAACAAATGTGGCTTAGCTCTAGTGAGCTGGTCGAAGTATTCTTCTACTTGGTCATATTCTCCATTACTTCCTAGCTCTGCTTCATTGTATATATCTGTATTGATATTATCATCATAGCCATGACCTATGTCAGATTTAACTGCAGAATTAGCTCTCGATTCAAATAGTTCAAACATTTCTAATTCATTTTCTAAATCTGAATAATCTTCATTGTAATAAGGTCTAACAACTTTCCTTTTAGATTTTGATTTGGGAGTTACCTGTTCATTGTCATACCTTTCGGTCTTGACTTTCGCCTTCTTTCTCATTCTTTTTGGCTGAACAGGAGCGTGGGTTAGCCCCTTAACCAGGTTTGATTGGTCCATATCATCAATTTTTTTTCTTTCCGATTTGAAACTCTCCTCATATAACCAAGTATTATATAAATAACTGGTTATTTCTTCTTGAGAAAGATGGGGATTTTCATCAATTAAAGTATCCTGTCGTAACTCAAAATATTTCACGAATTCGGGGTTCTTTAAATCTCTGTTTATAGACACTATCGATTTATTCTCAGTTCGCTTATTATAATTTCCGCGATGTGTTTGTTTATTTTCAGAAATTTCACTTATTTCTGAACTCATTGAAAGAGAATCGGTAAAATTATCAGAATGTTTCTGATCTGAATTTTCGTTCCGCCTTTCATCATTAATGGGATCTAACTCTGAATTAGGATCATTAGAGCTTACTAATTCTTCTGTGTAGTCTGAATCCATGGACTCCATTTCTTCAACATCCGAGTTTCTATTGGAGTGCACTTCATTATCACCAGTTTTTTCGTTTGAACCATTCTCGCCTGCTTGGAGAGAATTATCTTCTTTTGTATGTATTTCTTCACAAAGTTGATTCTGATCAATATTATTACTTTTTGATATTTCTCCTGCACATTCTGATTCAAGAATGTTCTTTGTCAATGCATTTTCTTCCACAATATAATCCTTTATGTTATCATTTGTTAAAGTATTGTCCAATTTTCTTTTTTCACATGATATTTTATTTTCATATATGTTATTGGATTCAACAGATTGTAACTGAATAACATTTTCAACATCAGAGTACATTGTACTATCCGAAATATGTTCTTTAATAAGATTAGGTAAGCATACCATTTCACAATTTGATAAACTATTTTCAATTGGCACTGGATTTATCTTTATATCTTGAACATTTACCAAGGTGTCATCATTTTGTAAGTTACATACTGAGCTATTGTCACTTTCACTTCGACAATTATTTATTTCAACAATAGCATTTGATGTGTCATTACTTGGATCGTCTGTAGCATTTTCGGCATCCTGATCAATACTTTCTACTGTACTATTTATACTACAAGATTCTTCAGTATCATCTTGTATATCATTTCTTGTACTCAATCTCTTTTTTAATTTAGATGGGATATTGTTAGATTCCAATAATTTATTTATTACATCATCATACTGAAACATTAAGCTTTCCTTAAATGTGTCATTATCCAAAACAGTGTGCTCTGAATCCTGCGAAGCTCTTTTTGAATTCACTATATAAAGTGTGCTAGAGCTTGTCGTTTCATCGTTGTATGTAGATTCATCGTCTGACTCCAAAATATTTTCTGTATTATGCATCTTTAAATCTTGATCTCTATTATGATTAGATACTTCTATTTTAACCCCACTTAACTTTATATTGTTATCTTCGGATTCATTTAACTCGATATTGTCAATATTGTTTAAGGGATTTTGAATAGCTAACATATCAACATTATTTGCATTATCTACAGATATTTTATTTAAAACGTTCGTACCGTCACATTTCTCTACATTTAGCATTGCATCTATAATCATGTCATTTGGATCAGATTGCTTTCCTATTTTGACTACATTTTCTAAATTAGAATTATCTAACACCACTTTGCTTTGATGCATACCATATACTCCTACACTATAAGTATCATTATTTTCTAAATTTTCTGGCAGTGATATCAAGGTTATTTTAGCTAAATTAGTTTCTTGTACTTCAATATCATTTAAATCTATTTGCATTGGCTCAACGTCAAGGGAAGACAGAGATTCGCTAACTGTTTCAAATGTTTGATTTTGTACTAAATTATGTTCTCTGTTACTTTCCACTTTGGTAACTAGTTCTTCATTTACAACTGCCAAAAATACATCTTGTATTTCTTCAATTTTGGTTTGTTCCTCTGTTCTGTTATGATAGTTATTAACTTTACATTTAGGGCTTATATTAGAGCACATTTCCTCAATACTAAGAGTTTTATTACAATCACCTACTCTAACGTGATTAACTTCATCTGTTATAATTGGGATGTTATCACATTGTCGATAATCAAGCTTACTGTAGTCATGTTCATTTTGATGTGATAATAATTTACTTTCAATTTCATACTGAGATTCATTTTTATTTTTCCGAAGGCTCAAAGACTTTTTTGGACGAATATCTTTAGATGTGGATCTCTTTCGCTTGACGTTGTTCGATATCAATTCCTTGTCTGTCTTTGGAAAATTCTGTGCTTTAAAAAACGATTTCTCTGGTGTTTTAGACTTTGCTTTTTGCAACCAACGATCCATATGGGACTGTCTCTGAATTTTTGTAATACCAGTTTTCGCAGCCATATTGTCGAGACATGCTGTTACAACTTCTGATACGTCTAAAGATTTATTTCTTGTTTTGCTTTTAGAACGTTCATTGTCGTTATTTTTAGTATCGTCTTCAGAAAACAAAGTATCATATAAACTCTCACTTAAAGAGACATCGCTGTTTGTTCGAGTTATTTTTCCGCTTCTTTCTATTCTCGGTGTAGTTTTGAAAGTTCTAGACTTTTCGAGCATATCGCGTAAAATTTCTATTCTAAGCCGTTTTGGTTCACGCAATAATGCTTCTGCTTCTTCAACCGATACAATCCACTGGGATTGTTTCTTTTCTGATATAAAAAAAGCTGCATATAGTCTGGGATCCCGTTTCTTCGCCTGTAAATGGTATTAATAAAATATTACATGACACTGCAATATTATGGATACCTCAATTATTTATGATTTTTTTTATATTGAATTCAAAAAGTACCTCTGACGTGAATCGTTCCCTCGTGGTTTCAAATTCAGTCTGACCCAAAAACTTCTTCAGCATATTATCAACTATCCACCCACGGCGTCCATTGTCTCCAAAAAAAGTCACATGGAGCACATCGCGTTCTATTCGACCAAACACTGTAAAAAAATTAATGATTTTAGAAGAGGTTGAACCAAGAAGTCAACATATATGCACAACACAGGGCCAATCCGTGTGAAAACTTTGGGTAAGGTATATTTCCAGGAGTAAACTTCTGTCGGCAGATGATAATGATGTATCATGCATGCTTTGTCCACCTGTGCTAAGCTATTTTATCTCTTATGCATAAAAATTCATAGTTATTGAGAAAAAATTGACTGAACAGTCAAAAATACATATAATTCAGCTGTTTCGGATTGTAAGTTACAATAAAATATACAAGTATGTATTTTACTGTAATTCTTTAAATATTTACATTAACTTGTTTACCATTCTTGATATTTTATCCAACAATGTAGAAGATCAAAAGGTCTCCGGGTATTAAATTATAACAAGGTGCATATTAAAAATGCTTCTCCTAGATGTACAAATTTTTATGTTGATTAGTCTAATGATTTAGGTTATACATATTTTCTAAAAATTCATACTTTAAATATTTATATATGTAAAGGTATAAAAAAGAAACTGTACTTAATGTTACTAAAATTTTGAAATATTTAAAATGGCACTTTAACAGAACACATAAGGTCTTGTATCTTTCTCCGTAGAGTACTGCCAGTAGTACCAGCAAAAGGATCATTAATAGCTGTTTATTATTGAAATAAAATAAACAAATGTATACAAAACATAGTTTAACTTTTTAACATTCAAGTTATTAAAAATGCTAATATTATAGACAATTGTAAAAAATATTACTTATCACATATATACTGTATGATGCTTATAACTATTTGTATGCATAAGTATTACTCCAATACATAGCCTTATCAACGATTACATAATATACACTATGTATCTATCAGAATGTTTTAAAATGATATGAAGCAGCCATTTTTTAAATACAATTTTAATAAACATAAAAAACGATGATAAAAAATGTATGTAAAGCTCTCTCCCTGTACAAAACTTAGAGAAGGCCAATGTCCAGCAAAAAACGTCTATCGGCTGATGATGATGACTAAACTAGACATTAATACATTACATAACAAAAGAACAGGATGAGCAGGACCTTCATTTGATATGTGATATATCAAATACTATGCTATGGATAGATATAAGATGTAGTTATACTAGAGTTTTTTAATAGCGACAGCATTTAAAGTAGAACATGATGTTGTTTAAACATGACAATAACCATTGCTTATGTCTTGAACCTGTCACTGACTACTGCTACTACCTACATGTAATGATTATTCCCCCTCAATACTAATGTCATTGTATCTGTGAAAGTACTTATATTGCACATAAAACTAAATAACAAAGAATTATTAACTACATATTAGTGTCTTTTTAATTAACTTTATTATCAAAAGCATTGCAAATAACAGTGTTGAGTTAAGTGTTATACTAACCATATAATCTTGCTTTTAATTAAATAAATTTGACAAACATTTTACAAGTAAATTTCTTTATAAATTTTAAAAATAATATATCAAGAACATTTCAGCTTATTGATAACCGTTCCTGAAAATTGTCCAAATCCAAAGTGCACAGTTAGGATGTTGATTGACAAGTATAATATGCTTTAAAAGTTAGTTTCTAACCCATCTGCCACATCAAGTAAATAACAGAATAGTTTATATAATTCATTAACGAAAAATATATGAGCTGTGTATTTGTAGCATTATAAATAAAAGCAATAAACATTCTCCAACAACAAATATTGATGTACTAATATAAGGT
The DNA here is from genome assembly GCA_029034505.1 of Ornithoptera priamus. NCBI lineage: Eukaryota > Metazoa > Arthropoda > Insecta > Lepidoptera > Papilionidae > Ornithoptera > Ornithoptera priamus. Next base: position 31,054 of record JARDWD010000517.1, on the reverse strand, counting down.
TTTGTTAAGGTAAATCAATTTTAAATATAGGGTATAATAAGAATTGTTTTCACAATAAACATATTTTTTTAAGAAAATACCTTCAAATTATATAGTATATATATATTTTTGTGAAAATGTCCCTATATGTGGTCAGAGAGAAGTCCGTAGAAGAATATTCATACTTACACTTCTTTTTAACAAATGTTCCACACAAAGGATCTCTTGTTACAATACAGGGCCAGAATGGATATGTACCCATTCTAGCCCATGCCAAGTCCCCTACTTGATATTCACATTTTGCTTCGATCTCAAAAATATTACTTTTTGAAAGTGATATTTTATAATCCTTATTTTCTTTCTTTTTCTTTTTATTACCATCAAAATCTAATGTTTTTACTACTGATGATGTATCTAGGTACCCATTGTTCTGTTCTGTGGTAATGCTATATTTTTCTGAAGACCTTTCCAAAATATTACCTAAATGAGTAGATGATGGTTTATTTCCTTTGATTGGAGAAAAAATATTTTTTATTAATGTTATTGTTTCCACTTTTTCTTTTTCTTTACTTTGAATGATATCTTTTCTTATATAGACTTTTGGGAACTTCTTCGCTGGTGAAACTTTTTTCTTCTCTTCAGATCCAAACCGACTTAGTGATATATTTTCATTGTAAATATGTTCTATTTGGGTTTCCAATTTATTTTCAGTATTAACTGATCGCTTTGGATTGTCCATCCTCAATGGAGAATTTGAAGCATGCATTTTATATACAGGAGACTGTATTCTTACAGGTGATTTTTCAAATTTGGGTGATTTCAAAGTTTTTGGCATTGATTTTTCCGAATCACTCGAGTCTACATCAGTTTTAAGCCGACGGGTCCTCCCATAACGGCTGGTAGTATAGTTATCTCCATTTGTAATAGGCGATGTTACTCTTGCTGTTAAATTCGTTTCTAATTCCCTTTCAACAAGTGATCTCTTTTTTGATTTACTTATAACTGATGATGGACTATGAAGATATTTAAGTTCTTCTGCACTCATATTATCCTCAGACTCGTCCATTTTGACTCGTTATAAACCATTCAGGACTTAAATAAATACGCTGACGTAATAATAAGCCTCGGTCGCCACCGAAAATTTTCGTAACAAATTTTATAAATACAAATAAATGTCAACAATAAAATAATAAATATAACGTCTGAACAGGCTCAACTGATTGCAATCTCCAGAATATCTGTGCAAGCAATGGCTGAAACAAAAGAATCGAAATGAAGTTGATTCAGTGTCAGCTAGGTTATTGAATTATTAACATAAAACATATCGTTTTACTGTGCCTTCTTTGATTTTATGAATAAAAAATTTACATACACAGGTTAGTGTGACGCTGCACTTTATGAATTTCCACCGAACATAATGGTTGCACACCAACCAAACTGATGGGCGAAACCAATTTGCTAATACAAGTCTCAAATGCTCGGGAACTTAATTTTAATTTTTGCAAAACACTATTAACTGATACAAATGTTTAAGTAAGAATTTTTAAAAGACTATGGCACGCAAGACCTAAAAGAATTACTAAAAAACACAGCGTTCAGCAATCCTTCGTGCAAAGTCCTATTTTGTTCCGAATTGGGACCTTCTATAAGTGTCATCCACGCGCCATCATATTTTTATTACTGAGAAAATAATGAAAAACTCACGATAATAGGTCCGTTCAACGAAATGGTAGTCGCTTCAAATATCAACTTTTATAAAATACACAAAACATTTAGTAATTTCACTTTAATAATATTTGTTTCTACAAAATAAGTTCACCAACGCTTGATGCCGCGAAAAATTACCACCGAATGTTATCGGTGTGTGCGTTACGTTACTTAGTGTGTGAGAGATTACGGATAGTTGTAAGTAAATAAAAAACTGTACATGTGTAAAACAAAGTCTGCCCACAACTGTATAGTTTCAGTTCAATGGCTTTTGCATTTTACAACAGAAATGTTTTCACTGTAGAAGTTGGGGATGTGTTTCATCCTATAATAACTAATTATAAATATAAAAAAATGTCATAAACGTAATAAAAATATAATCAACACTAATACTATACAATTACATACGTTTATTTAAGAAATTTAATTTTTATTATTGTCTGTTATATACAAGTAATTTCTGAACGAATATATTTCATAAATTTTACTAGCTTTAATTAAATTCTTCATATTTTCGTGTTTCATAATAATTTAAAACAAAACGTTAACAAAATTAGTTTATTTCAATTATAAATAAACAAACATCAGTTATTTTTTCACAAAATATAAATGTTACTTATACGTGTACTAATGTTAACGAATATAAATAAAGATTACTTAATTTTTGTACTTTTAATAGATAGTAATCTTAATTACCGCAAAATTAACAATTTTTTCAAATGTTACATACAATTGCAGCATAAAATTAGCAGAATTTTTATTCTTGTCTCTGCTGTTATTTTTTTTAAATTATTACGTCCAAGAGAATATTCTGGCTGTATGCGCAAAACACAAACCGTTTAAAAGAAAAGATAATTTGTGTTCTTAAATTGTCAAAATTGACAGATCGATGATACTATTATCTTATTAGCTGACAGCTATCTTATTTAAAATTGAAGAATTGCAAGCTAAAACTTTTTTATGAATCCTCGTTTTTAAGCATCGCGGTTAATTTTTCTTTCATAGAAATGTCGGGAATTGTGAAATCAAAAGATAACAAACCGGAACCAATAGCATACAGCGAGGCTGCGCTTAGAAATAATGCAGCAGTGGTTGAATATTGTAGAACTTCAATGGCTGCTTTATCGGGGTCCACTGCAGGTAAAAATAAATATAAAAATCTAAACTATATGGATTTAGATTGATTGCCTACGTCAAACGTTGAGGCATTGTCTATGAAAAATTTTAATGACAGGCATTTTTTTTGTACATTGTAGCATTATATCCGCCATTACATATATATAGGAGCTTCATTAATTAAACCATTGGTTATAAATGATGGAAAAACACAGTTCCTGTCTGTTTAATAATAAAATTAACCATGTTGATTAATTTTTGTATTTACTTTTGAAACAAAACAATGCCATTTTATTGTATTAAAACTTTATATTAATTTAGAACTAGGCTAGCTGGTTGATCTATCTCAACTCAGGTATATGATGAACACTGGTGCTTTGTAAACATTAAAGTCTTCATTTTGTATAGAAGTAAATTCTTTAGAATCTGGTGAAGGGGCCCATTTGTTCCTTTATTTCATTTTACAAAAGATTTATAACATGAGAATGTGTTTTTTTTTCAGGTGTTCTTGGTCTTACGGGATTATATGGATTTGCATTTTATGTATTTGCAGTAATCATCTTATGGGTGATGTTCATGATGAAATCTGGTTCAAACTGGCATAAATATTATGTTTCAAGACAGAGCCTATTGACTAATGGATTCTTTGGTGCATTATTTACTTATGTGCTATTCTGGACATTTATTTATGGAATGGTGCATGTCTATTAGATTGTATTGTTAATATTTATTTATATAGCAATTATAAGATATTTACTTTTATTTTATGATGACTATAATTTGTAAATAATTAAAATGTTAATTATGCAACTTGGTGAAAATTAGTATTCATGTAAATGGGCATAAAAATGTGAGGAGGTTCTCATATATATAATTGTATTAAATTTTATAAAAATGTTTAATAGTAATTCAATTTTATTCAATGATATTGTGCAAATGAAATTAAGTATTTAATTTTTTTTTTATTTGTGACAATCAGTACAAACTGCTATGGCAATCAAGATCTAGACAATTCAACTAATGAATGTAGCTCTCTCCAATAAATTTCTAGTGCATCTGCTTAGATGATAAGATAGCTTTATAACTACCAACATCTTACAATAGATCATCATCATCAGCCAATAGATATCTACTGCTGGACATAAGCCTCTTCCAGAGATCTCCACATAGATTGCTCCTGCATAGTCTGCATCTAGTGGCTTCTTGGGACTCATTGCATCGTCAGTCCATGTTGTGGGGGGCCTCCTAACACTATGTCTATTGGTATGTGGCCATCACTTGAGAACCTTACTGCTCTGTTGATATACCAACAATAGATAGTTTCTTGTTATATTTTATATCAAGAATAAAGTTTGTTTTATTCTAAACATTTAATTGTCTTATTTATAGCACAACTTATATGCTTTAATTTAATGAAATAAAATATGGATTTATTTATTAATAAACTTTGTTACCTGCAATTCATTATTTATAGTCTAGCATTAAAATTTATTATTATGTATACAGGGTGAAAGATAATAGGTGTAAAAGATCTGGAGGAGCTAACATACATACAAATATACATCACACCTCGTTCCCAGTGGGGTATGCAGAGACCACCTTTCTCCACTTGCTATGATTCTGGCACACATCTCTCGCTTCCTCTACACTTTTATGAGCATCTTCATGCATCCTTGTCAGTTGCAAGTGCTCTTGATCCAGCCTTTCTTTAGGACATCTTTGATTTGATCGGAATATGTCCACCTAGGTTGACCCACACCGATTTTTCCAATCATTCTTACCTTGTATACCTCTTTCGTTAATCTTCTTTCATCTTTCATTATTATATATAGTTTTGTATTGCAATTTATTATTATGTATACAGGGTGAAAGATAATAGAACTGTAGGGGCTAAAATATATATCATAACCTATCTATGTATGGAATACCCCATTCAAAAACAATACTTCTGGAGTAATTCATTTTTTAAATATTTCTCAAAAAAAACCGATGATTTTATTTCTTACTTATTTCTACACAAATTTTATATGTAATAATTATTGTTTAATCATTGTTTTAATAAATTCAATTAATAATCATCACTTAGAGGCTAAAACTTTATATTAGGTTCTTTGAAAGTCGCGACAGTAAAAAATAAGGCTTATACTTTTATTTATTCTTACTATTACTTCGACTTCTACTTATTCTTAAAATAAACACGCGTGCTTAATTCTTAAAATTAAGCACGGTGTAATTAACAAGGCGAAGTAATACTTCACTGCGAAGCAAAAGTCGTTGCTATATAAAGCGCAAGTCCGGCCTCACATGGAGTATTGCTATAGTATCTTTGGGCGGGAGCACCTAGATATCAGCTGGGGGCGGGAGCACCTAGATATCAGCTGGGGGTGGGAGCACCTAGATATCAGCTGGGGGCGGGAGCACCTAGATATCAGCTGGGACCTTTAGACTTCGCAAAACAGAGTTGTTTGACTTATCGACGACCCTGTGCTAACGAACGGTTTTGAACCTTATGGTTTTAGGACAGATTTTGCCTCCTTATGTGTGTTCAACCGCCTTTATAACGGGATGTATTTTGATAAACCGTTTGTCATGATGCTTACGGTCACATTTCATCAACGCACCGGCTTTCACGGTGCAGACAACCGTGCAACGGGTCTCGGAGTCGCCGCTCCCATCGCCGAAGCACCTCCCGTCGCGCGTTTCGGCGCCACCTCGCCTCCTCATCCGGCGGCGGATGCTCGCCCCACTCAATTTGGGGCACAGTAATGATTGCATACAATTATTAGGTACTAACTTTTCATCATTATCAGCCTTTACGAAAGGCTCAGTTATTTTATCAACTAGTACTTAAATATATTACTAAATTGATATTTTAACAAGAATTTAATCACAATTCCCATTATAGCGGTGGTAACCATATTCATATTGAAGATGGGTCTACATTTATTTTTATTCGAGACGAGACGAACGGCACGTTCACCTGCTGGTAAGTGATACGCCTGCTCACATGATGCTACTTAGGATGATTTGTATAGCACCATATTGCGTCCTTCGCTTGAGACATGTCGAGTCCTGTTACCCCAGTAATTACACTAGCTACAGCACCCTTCAAACTGGAACACCGTAATATGTCCACACTAATGTTTGGCGGTAGAAATAGGCTGTCTAGTGGCACCTGTCTAGATGGTCTCCGGCAACAGAGACCTACCACCAGTTATTTATTATAAAAGCGATTATATACCTTATAAAATTCTCGTTTCCTTCAATATTCTCCCAGAGTGCTTGCTATGCTTATTTAGAAAGACTGGTGATGTACCACTCCAGCGACTATTGCAGCCGACAAACGTTACCTTGTTCCGATTTGAAGGGCGCTGCACCTAGTGTAATTACTGAGGTAACGACATGCAACATCTTACGTCTCAGGAGACGAGCGTAATGTGGTGCAGTGTATAACATTCTAACCAGCGCCTCATTGTTATATACAGGTGTATCACCATCAGATGAACGTTCCTCATGTCTCGTCGCTTCGTAGGATAAAAAAGGCATTTCCGTTGATATTTAAAATATAACAAATAAACATATCTGATGAATGTCGCCTGATAAAAAGCAATTAATGTAATTAAAATATATATATATAATATAATATACAATAAGTTATGTACTTTGTTTATATTCTACGAAGTAATAAGACGAGCGGGACGCTCACCTGATGATAAGTGATATGCTTGCCAATAAATTGTGCTAGTTAGAGTGATATAAATTGCACCACTTGCTTATCGCCATGAGAAATAGGATATTAGGTTTCAATTACCCCAGTAATGACACTTGCTATATAACACCCTTCAAACTGGAACACAGTAATGTTTGAATACTACTGTTTATCGTATGCAATAGAGGCTGCGGTGGTACGTAGACGATCTGCGGCAACAGGGACCTACCACCAGTAAATAATATATTAATTTAATATATACATTATATCCGTCAAAAAGTATCATTTGCTTGTATTTATAAGTTAATTTTTTAAATAATTTAATCAGTTTGAAAGATCCATAATATCATCATCATTATCTATCTTTTGTGTAGTAGATTATATGTAAATATTAATATAATAATATCGACGTCCCCCGCGAATAATCTGGTAATATACTATTGCAAAGTTTTTCTTCAATTTTTTTTTCAGAAGTTTGCCAATATTACTTCTGAATATATAAAATCTTACGTGTATATTCCATAAGATCAACATATATGATTTTTGAACGAATAACGTTGTTGAGATCTGTTATAAAAATATTTGTAGCAAGTTTGGGACTGTAGAAGCTAATACGATATTATTCGAGTAAAATGTTTAAACAGCTTTGAACTGTAAACAATATACTACTACATATAAAGTTACATTTACATTACACGAATAATATCGTAACAGATCATTGCCAACGAGAGCAACTTTATATTGATATTGTAAAATCTTTGAAGTTAATTTATAAACAAGTGTTTATAGACACGTACATGAAATTACAACAAATCGCCAATAGAAAAAATAGCTTTCCTTTGAGGTACAAAGGTTCGTCGAGACTTATTTCTTGATGGAGTTATTGACAAAAAACAGTTTTTTGTTTCTCTTGTAAAATTTCAAATTTGCAGTTACCGGATTATTCGTCGGGGACGTCGATATACTTATTATTAGGTCCTTACATATAAATTTGGCGTTTTGTACGGGAGGAATATAAAGTATTTTTTTTTGTAATATATATTTAATGAATCATAGTATGCACCGTTGTTATCTATGCATTTTTGCCATCTCACAGTTAGATCACAAGGGGACGAGAATCAATAAACTCTTTGAAGGCGGTTTGGACTCGCAAGTAGTAGTAAGTCAATTTTCGTTTAGGGCAGGATTTGGCGAAGCCTGCAGCTATCTCTGAAGTGCTTTGTGATGGATCCTCTTCCACAATAGCCTTTATTTTCTCCATTTTCCACTTTGGTCTCCGGCCGTCCACGGAGGTGGTTCTGAAGGTGGAAATTTCCAGAACGAAAACGTTGAAACCAAAAACGTACCGTGCTTTCTTTTGCGACACCAGCGCCGTACACATCATTAATCCTTCGAGCTGTTCCTGCAGCACTGGTACTGGTGCCACGGTAGAACTCGTACTCGTAAATATACCGATACTTCATGTTTTCTATTGTGCGGCATAAAGCAGAGCCAAAGAAAAATATTATGAAGAATAACCAAATGAATGACTGTTTCCAAAACTAAAATGTACCAGCTACATGAATTCATAAATTTGAATTTGGAATTCTTAACTAAACGAGAAATATTTCAGATCATAGTGGTCAGTACGACAAAACGCTAATTTCATATGTAAGGCCCTAATATTAACATTTGTAATAATGTATGTATAATGTTATATTTACGTATTAAGTATGTATTGTTAAAGGCGTTAGTATTAGTACGCTAATTTGCCGAAAGATGGCGCCGTACCAAATATAGTTGTTTTCTTCAAATAAATAAAGTCTGACAGTAATGTTTGTTCATTAGAAATCAATAGGGAGAATCATCATCGGCCGATAGACGTCCGCTAATGGATATAGGCCTCTCCCATAGATTCCCACACGATCGGGTAGGGATTCATATGGGGGGATTTACTGTTTTATTATTTACTATAACGTATAAAGACCTATATGCGTACGTGTAGGGTCGCTCTCCTGTAAATATGTTTAATCTAGACCAAGCTAAAGCTCCGGCGACGTGAGCACAGTTAAACTAGTTAGCGACGAGGAGGGGTGATAGAAGGGGGTTGGGGAGACTATTAGATGTCTATCACAGCGTGATAGCTAGCAAATTGACGGTACGTTATTTAACAAGCTCCGATATATTATAGCCTTATACTAATTTTATAAAGAACTAGTTTTTTTTTGTTTTATTCAGTGAAGCGAGCACACGAGCGGTACGTTCACCTGATGCTAAAAGACATGTCAGCTCTTAACATAGCGCTAAACTTGTCATGGTAGTGGAGCTCAGTAGCTTTGGCTTGGTTACCCATGGTGAAGCTAAGAGAGATCTACCTGGCCGGCTCGAGCTGGCTGCTCTTAGTGAGCTTTACGAGTTCACCTCGGATGTGAGCAGTGTCAGATTAATGCGCATTCTTATAAAGCTGGAAGAGGGCGTGGAGTTTTCATCCTCCGAGATGGGGTTGCGTGGTGCAGCAGGCGCTGGCGAAGTCGCGGAAGTGTGTAATTGCGTTCCTGTGATATTTGAAGGCATTTCCGCCACGGAAAACAAAAAAAAGATGGATACCACCGCAGCGCTGTTCGTTCTTCCGCCTAAATTATAAAAATTACAGTATTCCGGTTTTAAAGACCCTGTAACTAGTGAAATTACTGTGGTTATGAATATTAACATCTTGTGTATACCATCAGCTGGACGTTTCGCTTGTCGTCGGTTCAATGAATAAAAAAAAACTGTACGTTCTTGTCCATATTTATATCGATCTACAATTCTTTATACGGAATCCTAGCTTTTAGTAAATCTTAGGCTATGTTATCCTATATATGTTTAGCGATTTGTTATATATATATATGTGTGTGTGTGTGTATATATACGTATTTTTACTGTTATAAATAAAGAGGATTCGTTGCGGTTGCAATGTTACTGAATGTACTCGACGGTTCGCATCGTGGGGGGAGATTTATTGCCAGAAAACGTGGTGGGGGAATAATGTGGCGGTGTTTTCACTTTATTAAAAATATTAATGTTAACTATACAACATTGAAACTTTTATTTAGTTTTCGACTTATACCCATACTCTGTTAAATTGTTTTCTGAAGATGTTGAGCGCTTGAAAGTCATGTTGACTCTGACAGCTCATCTGGTACTGGGCACGTAGACCTGTTTTTTTTAAAAGTGTACTACGTGAAGTGTAATTATTCAACGGCGGATTTTCGTATTATTTCTGGATTTTTGCTTTCTGCCGAAGCTACTCCTCGAAGACGGTCTCGGGTCCGTTCTCCAACCACCTTCGCCTGCCCCTCTAACGGGTTCTCGCCTTGTCGTGGCGGAGGGGTTTAGTAACCGTGGCAACCAAAACGGTGAAGCTAAGTGGAACCCACCCGGCCGACCCGCGGCGAAGGGCTGGCCGAAGCGGCCGCTCCAGGTTCGAGCACCGGTTGGGGTAACTGGAGCTCACCGAGGCGATCGGGAGCCGCAGGGGCGGCTGTATGCTGCCCTAGCGGCCAGGCTGCAAGGGGCGATTTCATACCGCCCCTCGCAGCCGAGGTGGGGTCGCGGAGGGAGTTCCCTCTGCGGCCAACCGGTGTCGCACCGGCGATGCGGCGGCGGTGGGGCCGCGGGGGAAGAGGAGTGTCGGTATTGCGAGGCGCCGTTCTCCCTATCCTCCGCGGCCGTTGACGGGTAGCGGCGGGCCCAACATCTCTCCGCCGCAGGGAGCCGGGAGAGGTTTTCTCCAGTGGCTCCCATGGCTTCTGGGCGACAGGTTCGGGGGAACCGGTCGCCCGTGCAATGAGGTCGAGGAAGGGGCGCCCTGCATGTGCCGGCGCGCCTTGGAAAGGGAGGGTTCATCCCTCCCTCCCGAGGTGGGGCTGCTCAAGCGGCCAGCGCCGTCACGGTCGCGGTTGAGTGCGCATTCGCGTTCCCATGACCCTGCCATCACGGCGATGAGGCGGAACATAGTGGGGGTTTTAGTCGGTGCAAGTCCGACATAACCCGTCCTCGCCCCCGCGAGGTCGGGTATGCGTAGGCATTTCCCCCATGTAAACAAAACAAAAAAATAAACCACCTTCGCCTGTATTGGAAAGTGGATGGTGAGGACCGCCCCTGTTCGCGGGTATACTTCGTGAACGCGGTGTGTGAGTAGCTGTGGCGCCGCGAATGCGAAGCGAGGGCGGTATGATGTTGAGATTCGGAGTGTGTTGGTAATGTCCTCATTGTGTGTGGTGAGGTGGGTATTGTCGGTGACGCTTTGATTGTCCGTGATGAGCGGGACCCCTGGATATGTCGGAAGTAGTGCGTGACGTGGTCGGCGCTTATTGGTCTTGTGTAATCGCCCGCCTTGGCCACCAGACGGTTGTATATATGTATTGCGGATGTGATGTTTGTCGTGATGGTGAAGTTTATTCACTGCCAAGTATCTGAGATTACGTAAGTACTATTGCGGCAATATTTCTGTACGACACCGTAGTATACATACATCACTGTTTTCCAGTTTGAAGGGCGCTGTAGCTGGTATAATAAATGTTGTATTGAGACTCGACCTCTTACGTTTCAGGGCTACGAGCATAATTTGATACTATTGTAACGAAATGCATTAATTTATAAAATAAATAAATTATTCTATAAAAAATATTAAATAATAAGAGCGTTTAAATAGATTAAATTAAATTTATTCAAATTTATAAAGTTGTAAATATATTTTAGCCAAAGCTAAAAGAGTGAATGTCTCTAAAATATAAAATTATACAAAAAATATTTAAAAATATTTTAAACAAACTTTATTTTATATCTAAAATACTAATATATATATAAAGAAGTTAAATTTGAAAAAGATTCGTTATAACAATTGAAAAATTTTAAATTCCAACCGTTGGGTGTTCGTGAAACGCCCTAAGGACGTAATAAGGAAGTGTTCGTGTATCGACCGGGTGTATGGGCGGCGGAGACGCGTACTCGCGCTCCGACGTACACACGGGCTGCGGACTCCGTTCGTGGCGAATGTAAATATTTGCTTCGTACAAATTGATTGAAATATTGATCGGAGGTTATTATTGACCTCCAATACACACTGAAAGGATGTATAGGAATGGTGTACTGTATAGTATACCGATTGAAATCCTAAAACAAAATACATATGTGATTGCATGGTGAAAAATTATGACAAGTATAAGAGTGTGAAAGTCTCTAGTGATGAGTTATAAAGGATATATCGGTTCGAATCCCGGAAAATATGAAAATGCAAATAATAATGTATTATGATAAAGTAAGAGTGTGAAGGTATTTAGTAATAAGATTTATAAAGTATACGACATCGGAACCGTGTAAAATGGTGTATAAAAAATGTAACATATAAAATCAAGATTGTGAAGAAGGTGAGATACCAGGCGGGTGTAGTTGGTGGTTATTTAAATAACTACTTGATTAATGTGGGAAGAGTTTGAGAAGAACAGTATTTCAGTGATATTGAAATACTCAGAACCATGTCTTAAGGCTTCCGCTCTATGGTACATGGGTGCTCGGCGTCTCAGTGGCTTGCCGCTATGACACGTAATTTTTAATAACATTTGTATATTCCAAAGTCGACTCAAACTGTGTCAATGCATTATGAGGTAGCGGAAGCGGATGCGAACTACTGCCTCGATGCTTATTAGATATTGATATTGCGTCTTGTAGCGTAACGTTAGCACCGTTACTGAACTGATGCGTCTTACGGATTCGGTTGGTTGAGGACTTTTGCAAGATATTGATGTCTGCTGTGATGTCTTGTGCGCCTTTCATGATGATGTGCACCGATGATAGTCGATTGCATGTCTGTCGCAGTTCAGTGATACGACGACTTCGACGGTCACTCGGTTAAATATCACCTTCGAAGGTTGCGCCTCGCGTTATGGTTTGACACTCTATCATATTAGATTTTTCCAAGTAGTTGGCGCTCACCGCATACACGGCGTGGTCTGAATACTGTAGCCGTATCCCATCTCCACATTTTTTTAAATGTGCGGATGCGAACTTAAACACCTGTGTCGGGGTCTTAAGAATTAATAAATATTGTAAACCCGTAATAAAATGTGGAGCCCTTTACAAGCGTGAAGGGGTTACAAATAAGATAATAAACCACACGAACGGCATCAGACTATCTTAACAAATATTCACCCTTCTATATAAACCTAAAAGTACTGAATATTGCTATAAACACAATCTAGAACAAGCTCCTAATCAAGACGATCGCAAATGATAATAATTAATTAATGGCCAAAATATAAACATCAATAATACTAAAAAGAATAGTATGCAGCATCCTGGTCGCGTAAAATATGATTACATGAGATCCAAAATATTGTTTAAGGGTTTATTTATATTTTAATTTATCTAAAATGGGGAGAAGGTTACACTGTGAAGGTAACAACTAGTGCCACGTTATGGACAGGCATACCACGTAACTTCAAGTGATCGTCCCGCTGGTCTCGTCGCTTAAGTATAAAATAAGCATTAGTTGGATTACAGGTGACAAGGATTCTAAGCAGTCTCTCTTTTCAGTGTTTGGATTCCGGATCCGATCGTTGTGGAGAACGTCGTGGGACCCTCCTCTCCAGCACCGGACATCCGTTAGCTAATTATTTTATATAGTTACGTAGCCATTGGAGTCGTAAAAAGATTGTTCTTCTTGTATTATTCAAAATTTGTACATCTAACCACTTAGGTCCATAATTAGGAATAATCTGACAACCTTTATCATCCTCTTCCAGCCTTCTATTTATATTGTCTAAATATTACTTTGCAATTAGTTCCAAATGAAGCCTCATCAGAAAAAGTTGAACCGGATTATGGTGTTTCTTCTAGGTATAATGGTGCTTTCAAAATTCCACCTAATTTCCCAAAGGCACTGCTCCGGTTACATCTCTCGTAATAAAAGCGAAAGCGGTTTTTGATTAATTAATGTCTCAATTTTACTTCAATTTTTAGTAAAAGCGGTAAGCCTCTTTTAAAATTATTGTTGTTTATAACAACTATAACATATGTATCAGTAATCTATATATAAATTAAGGTTCCCGCACAACAACTCACGGAATCAAAACCTTCAAACTAGGCTCTGACTTCCAACAATCCGGGTTAAGCCAGATTGGTGAAAATCAAATCCCTATACGATCGATGGGAATCTTTAAGGGAGGCCTATGTCCAGCAATGGACGTTTATCAGCTGGTGATGATCTTTGTTCAATGTGTTCATTCATTGTTTTTCGATTTCATTTCTTTTTACTCACTCTCCTTTCATCCGTCTTTTTCATCCATTCCTTTCTTGCTTTAGTTCGTTCTCAGTTCTTCTCTACAATATTTCCTTTCTTCATGATTCTGGGTTAAATGTGGAACACGAGCAGTTCCTTACTTGTTTGTTATGAGTTATGATAGATCTTACAATTTTATATACTCGCATATTACATTAGTTATCTATTTATACATTATTCTTATTTTTATCTAAATCTATTTCGTATACACTAGACTCTATATCTATGATTTTGTACATTTATAACTTCTTTCTTTGTTCCTATGTACTGTTTTGTTAATTTCAATAAGATTTCTGTCTCTGGGAATCTTAAGTTGTTTGATTAACTGTTTATTTATTTGCTTCGTGAACGGTTCTCTTCGTATGGCTTAGATGTAGTGGAGAAGGACATCGTAGTGGTGGGTAGAAGATCCTTGGGCTTTTCGTAACGAAAAAAACGCTTATTGCTTACATTTTACACCTTCTATATCATCATCATCAGCAGATAGACGTCCACTGCTAAACATGCTTGCCTTCTATATACCGTAGATAAAATTATAACTAATGTAAAAACTTCAGACAAGTATTAGCCTTTACCACGTCGCTCTCTTCTACAAACGTCTTCCAAGGACATATACTAAGCTTAATCTTCTCATATTCCAAATAAGCATCTCATTAAACTTCAGATGCGAGCATTTGAAAGTTTATCACGGTATAGTTACGAGGCGAGAAATTGTTTTTCCACAAACACCGTCAAGATTTATACGAGGATGTAAAACCTGTCAATGGAGTGACGAAGGGTAACTCTGATCGTAAACTGTACACATTTAAAGGTTTAAACGTACAATGGTATAATAAAATCCGGCCGTTAGCGATAATATTGTAATTTTATGTTTGTTCCGTTTCCTCTTAATGTATCGGGTACATACGTATCGGATGTAGCCGAGGGTTAATGCGAAAATGGGGTGAATGGGTATTTAAGGCAATCTTTTTTTTATTTACAATGAACTACTACTTGATCTCATTTTTACATCGTTTTAAGTAGTAAAAGATTCGTAGATAGCGAAGCGTGTTCGCCCAGGATACACTGTCTGCACTCTTTAGCAGCTAGAAGACATCGTGGCGAGCAAATTTAAAATATATGGGTAGTTGCTTTAACCCTGCACCTTTCAGCCCTGGGATCCAATCAGCAATCTTCATATTACTAGTGAAGATACTGACCATCAGAGGCAATTAAAATTTTTCTTTGATAAATTTGTGATATTCTCCAATTTGTGTTATAAAGTAAAATTAACTTAGGTTATATTATATGTATATAAAACTGGATTAAAGTTATGGTTATATATCTAAAAGTAAAAATGAATTTGAATATTTTCCCTCTCTTTCTTTTTTTTTCTCCCTCTAGCGGCTATTAACAGTTTTTTTTATTTTTTTTAATTTCAGAGGGATTTGTAATAACATCCTCACAGGAGGGTTACAAAATTTTACTTACACAACTTTACGATATTGTAATTTAATAATTTAGAATTTAGGTCTTCAACTTAACATTAACTGGGCTCTCCTTGTTATGGGAAATTAAAATACTATTAATTACTACAGGAAGTCTTTTAAATATTAAGACTTGTAAATGTTGTTGTGTCAAAAAAATTAAATCAAGTTAATGATTTAGATACTGTGTTCTCTATTTCCTTTAGGATACTTTCATTTGCTTCCGAATGAATATATTTCTGTATAATTTTCGTACAAGTTATAAATTAGTAATTCAATTAAGTATAAGAAAAACAAATACCACATTCAATATAAACAATCAGATTAATTTATTCTTACGAGAGGTTAACTCTCCCCAATCGGTACAGTTTATACAATTTACATATATCGCTGTGTTTACTTCTGAAGGGGATGCTTATCCCGAAAGAGTTCTGTTTGTTTCATTAAACTAAATGCAAATGGAGGGTATGCTAATGGATTCAGTACATCTAAGGAATCTAGCTCTGATTTATTGTGTACTAAGTAATTATGTAGTTATATACTTTAGTTGGTATTTATCCAAAAATGTTTTACTAGGATTTCTTAACCCAACATGCTTTTTGAAATGAATCTAAATTTTAAATAGTCTCGTCCGTTCGAGTGCTTTATAGCAGTCAATGTCACGGGGGAAATCAGCTGTTAGATGTCCTGACCTCATACTCATCGCGAAGTACTTGCAGCTCTTTAATTATTGTTCACAGTCCGATGTATGACGGATGAGCTCTCTGTTTATTGAAGTCTTAAAAAAAGACAAGTAACAGGAATTATTAAATAAACCAGTCATTAAAAGCGTATTACTTCCATTAAAAGTAATGGTGACATGGGCAATAAGTATAACAAAAGCTATATTTATTGCCCATATCATCATCATCATTATCAGCCTTTGTTTATCCATTGTTGGATATAGAACTTCCCCCCATGTCTTCCATCAACATTTATTATTGTCCATTCATTAATTTAAAAATATATTTCTTTACTGGTGGGTAGGTCATTGTTGCCGGAGACCGTATAGATAGGTACCAACGCATTTTCTATTTCTACCGCCAATTGGTACTGTGCAAACATTACTGTATTCCGGATTTAAAGGCGTTGTACCTAGTTATATGTTAGCTAGTGAAATCACTGGAGTAATGAGACTTAACATTCTATGTCTCAAGGCGATGAGCTTCCCCTCCAACGGGTTCTCGCCTTGTCGTGGCGGAGGGGCTTAGTAACCGTGGTCCGGTACACGGTGAAGCCAAGTGGAACCCATCCGGCCAGCCCGCGGCGAAGGGCTGGCCGAAGCGGCCGCTCCCGGTTCGAGCACCGGTTGGGATAACTGGAGCTCACCGGAGCGGCCGGGGGCCGCAGGGGCGGTTTCATACCGCCCCTCGCAGCCGAGGTGGGGTCGCGGAGGGAGTACCCTCTGCGGCCAACCGGTGTCGCACCGGCGATGCGGCGGCGGTGGGGCCGCGGGGGAAGAGGAGTTTCGGTATTACGATGCGCCGTTCTCCCTATCCTCCGCGGCCGTTAACAGGTAGCAGCGGGCCTAACATCTCTCCGCCGCGGGGAGCCGGGAGAGGTTTTCTCCCGTGGCTCCCATGGCCTCTGGGCGACAGGTTCGGGGGAACCGGTCGCCCGCACACGCATGAGGTCGAGGAGGGGGCGCGCTGCATGTTCCGGCGCGCCCTGATAGGGTCCATCCCTCCCTCCGAGGTGGGGCCGCGCAAGCGACCAGCGCCGGCAGGGTCGCGGTTGTGTGCGTACCCGCGTTCCCGTGACCCTACCATCATGGCGATGAGGAGGAACATCGTGGGGGTTTTAGTCGGTGCAAGTCCGACATAACTCGTCCTTGCCCCCGCAAGGACGAGTATGCGTAGGCATTTTCCCCACGTTAAACAAAAAAAAAAAAAAAAAAAAAGGCGATGAGCTTGATAGTATGCTGTGTATAACATCCTAACTATAGCCACGTTGTAATGGCCGGGATTGTTACTTGCCATCAGGTGAACATCTCGTTGATCTGGTCGCTTCACTGGATAAAAAAAAAATTAAAGGGAAATGTTCTGCTTTGTTTAATTACCCTGCTTTATAAATTTAGAAAAATTCTAAATTTTACTTCAATATTTATTTAATTTATAATATTTTTAAGCGTCATTAACTATATCCTATTATGTATAATATATACTTATAACAAATTGCATTGTACTTTCATCCTCTTTTCATCCTTATGATAGATTCGGACAAATGTCCTTTCATATTAAGTCCGTTTTGTTATATATTGTTTTCTTTAAATAAAGTTATCTATAAATAACTTTAAAATATTTGATCACATCTGATGATTGTCTATAGAAGTTATTCAAAATTCTCTTCACCAATTGATTCATATGCAATCGATTTATATAATAAGTGGTTTCAAAGATGAAATTGGAGAAATTAGGTCTATAGCCAACAAGGTTATTAGATGAGTTGTTTAATCGACAATCTGGAATGTGGAAATGATGATGGTTTAATCTATATTTTTTTTCTCGTATCTCCGGACATTTGTGGGCCTAGGCTTCGTTTCTTTAATTCCTTTAAAATTAATAATTTCTTTCCTCATCCCTGCCTTCCGTTCTCTTCTTCTTCTTCTGTGCCTATTCTAATCTTCCATTCCTTTTTTTCTCGTCTATACTCCATCCTAATTCCTTCTTCCATCCTTCCCTTCAATGAGTTGAGGCACACATTTTTATTTATATCCTTACTTCTACTACATTTCTTTGTCCATTTTCTTATTTCTATACATTTCTTGTCTTAGTTATCCTTACTCTAATCCTTTTACAAAAATCCTTTAGTTAATCTATATAATCTTAGGTGATAGCTTACAATTCCATTCAGTATTAAGTTGTGGATCTATAACTTGTTTTCTGTATACCTTTACACCGGATTAAGAGGTACGTAAAATTTTATGTAGTTATATCTCAAGGGTCCCCCAAGGCACCGCTGTCACGCCGTACAAATTGTTTTATTTACGTGTAAACGTGAAATATTTGCAGGTACGCTAGGGAAATAAGGAATTGTCTCCGGCAAGAGTTGACATTACGATGTACATTGATCAACTTTTTCTTTACCTACCTGTACTATCTGTCACGTGGAGAAATTTACATATAGTATATAACTTAAGAAAAATGTTAATATTACTTATTTCACATAATTTACTTAGAGTATTAGAGAAGCGAAAATGTCGGAGATAGATTTAAAATCCGATTTTTATTAAATGCGTCAAAACTTCTAAAATTGGATGGTCACGTTCAAAGATGACAGCCTTAAACTTGCTATCATTAAAAGGTAAACACGTTAGGGTCCCTTTAATTGAACACGGTTTAAAAGAATCTAAAGATTTGACCTCAAAAACAAGTCTCAACGTAATTCGTATTACTTAAGGATTCTAGATAAGGAAGGCCGCCTCTAAATATCTGGAATGAAGGTATTGGAGAGGGTGATATTTTGAAAGTGATAAAACAGGAAACAATATATTGTATATCTTTATTATAATTAAAAGAGAGTAAAAGAAAAAGGATGGAGTCCCGTTACCCCAGTAATTTCACTAGCTATAGAGCCTTCCAAACCGGAACATGATAATCTTGATATACTACTGTTTTGCCGTAGAGAGAGAATGGCCGATGGTATATAAACGATGTCCGGCAACAGAGTCCTACAGCTGTCTGATCTGAAGAAGTATACGGTTTTCATGGTTCGATTGCCTACCATCGGGTTTGAAGGATCGTAAAGATGTCCGAGTGCGCACCACATCTACTAATGGTATGGACTATCCAAAAGCAGGTACTGCACCATAAATTACACACTCGTATATCGTAAGTGTTATATTATACTTCTGGCGCCAAATATTCATGTCCAAACATTACGCTGTTCCGGTTTGAAGGGCGTTGTACCTAGTGATATTATAAGATAACGAGACTCAACGTCTTATGTCTCAGGCAACGAGCAAATTATGGTAAAGTATATCCATTCTAACTCGCGCCACGTCGTTGAGGACGGACGTATCACTTACCATCAGGTGAATATCCTGTAATTGTCGCTTAATTCTATAAAAAAATATCGATCGGCACTTCACTATTCGTTGCAATAGTATCGATAGATGAAAGTTAACACCGTACATCACTATCAATCTGTACCGATAGTGCCACATAAACTGATTACCGCCCGCTGTAGATAGTCGAACTATTTTATCGATATACTCGCTCCTAAATAGTCTATCGACAATCTTGTTACTGCATCGCGTTGCTTAATACTTAGCTTAGTTATAGTGAGAGAGAAAAGAATAACTTATATAATATAACATCTTTTTTTTAATCAAGTTTCACGAGATGATTTGAGAGAGATGTCCATCTTGGTAAATGTTACATTTTCCTATAACAAGTTAGGATGATATACATCGCTACACTATGGTAGCTTTGATATAAAATAAAATTTGGTGGTAGTTTCACTGGTGGTATGTCTCGGCGATGGTACCTAGGAGGGTTAGGCCTTTCCTCAGAGACGTGTAACACAAAAACAATGAGGCGAGACGTATAAGAGATCCCGGAGCCTCTCGGAATGCATTGATTCAGACCACCGAAGGGATATTAGTAAGTAAAAATCTCACATAACTATGATTTCCCACCAGAAGCAGGGTATCTTTCGAAGATTTCCACCCCGAAACCAAAAATAAAAAAGATCTCTTGCTGGAGGTACCACAGCTCCTATTTCTGCCGTCAAACAGTAGTGTGCTTACATTACTGTGTTCCGATTTGAAGGGATTTCTGGCTAGTGGAATAATTAAGATAATGAGGCAACATCGTATGTCTTAAGACGAGCGTAATGCGGTGAAGTGTACCATCTCAACTCGTCACATTGTTATGGGCAGGAGTATCACTTATCATCAGGTGACCGTCCCGCTCGTCTAGTCGCTTCGATGAATAAAAAAAAATTCAAATTACTATGATGATTTCTGTTTACAGCTTGTTATGTATATATCCTAACTAAGTGTTAATATTCGAATTAATCTTCGAAGTTTACGTTACAACGACAACAAAATCTTTCCTTTTTCTTATGAACTTTGTTTGAACTCTACTTTTTTTATATTTATGATGAAGGTCTCCCTGTGTAGGTTGTAAGATTGGATAGTATGGAAAATGGAAAAATGATATATATATTTATATATATAATATACTAGTAACTGTTCCCCACAAAGCAGTCACATACTCCTGATGATACGGTGGCCATAACAAACAAACCGTCAAACAAACTTTACGGCGCCACAGCGAAGCTTTATTGCTTTACGGATATCAAATATTATTCGGGCGCCAAGCGTGAGTTTCCGGTTTGCGGTTTAAAATTTACACGTCATTATCATCATCAGCCGATAGACGTCCACTGATGGACATAGGTTTCTCTCAAAGATCTCCACACACAGTCAGCACGGCCTCCGTTACCGCCGGGAACTATGTAGCCATTGTTTGTAGGGATCCATATAGAGGATTAGGGCTGTTTCCCTATGTTGGCCCGTTGATTAACAGGATGCACCACGAGTAGGAGAGGTAAGCTTGGCTCCCGAGAATTGTGCTCCAAAGAGAAATCCTGTGACCTCTCTAAACACCGAAGTTGACCACTGAGGAGGTTTTAGTGGGTAAATATTTCCACATAACTCTGAGTTCTTCGCAGAAGACAGAGTATCTTTTCAAAGATTGCACCCCCGAAACAAAAAAAAAATAAAGCTCCCGTGAGTGCTGCACCGTAAGTGTTGAACCCTTTACACCCCTTGTAAAGTATAAGTTGATAACTCTGGCAGGTCGCCGTAAAGATGAGGGTAGTGATTATCGATTACTATACTCATAGAACTTGTTATCAATAGTTGTGTACTTATGTCGTATGATCAACTAATTTCTATTTATATTTTTTTTTATTCAACGAAGCCACGAGACGAGCGGGACCTTCATCTGATGGTAAATGATACGCCCGCCCATAACAAAGTAGCGCTAGTTAAGACAGTATACACTCCACCATATTACGCTCATCACCTTGAGACATAAGATGTTAAATCTCTTTACCCCAGTAATTTTGATAACCACAGATTAGTGTACTTTACAACCACAGACCACATTACCATTTAACGTCAGGTGGGACTGTGGTCAAGTGCTAACCTTGTCGATTTAAAAAAAAATTATACAGCTATTTTCTATAGTCTGTGGTTGTTCGTCTTGAGTCACTACGAAATGGGCGGTAAACGTCTATGAAGTATGTACATTATTGTTTAATACATATAAACAATACTTGCATGTGCGTGAGCTGTCAAAATCATTATGGTATGTTATAAACATTATAATGGGTAAAGATTTTGAAAGAGAAAATGTGGGGAGAAAGAAAAAGTCATAGTTTAGGAATATCAGGGATCTGACTGATATATCTGGGGCGTCCGAATTGTTTCGTTGAACCACAGACATAAAGGACTGTACCACGCTGATTACCAACCTTGACTAGTTGGAGAGGCATTTTGAGAAAAAGATAAATGTTACTACTACTAAACAACTGAGATTAAATAATCGCTCTAGGCCGCTCCTGCTTCACGACAACGCAAGACCACCACACACTGCACAACAAACAACCACTAAGTTAGATGAGATACAATTGGAATGTCTGCGATATCCACCGCACTCCCCGGATCTTGCCCCAACAGATTACTATTCTTTCCGGAATTTGACAACTTCTTACAAAAAAAAAAATTCAACTCCGATGCGGCAGTACAAACCGCCGGAAATAAAGCCGATATTCTACGGAAGGCCGTGGGATGTTTTAGCCAGATTCCAGGGAGACACCGGTGTATTCTCCGATCCCAGAGCCCCTCCAAATGCACTGACGAAGACCACCGAGGGGGTTTTAGTGTGTAGAAGCCCCACATAAATTTGTCTTTCCCTGACAAGCAGGGTATCTTTTAAGAATTTTTTCTTTGCGATCATAAGAAAAAATTATTTTGACCAATTGAGAGAGATTGACAATTGAGTCATTGTTTATTTAAATTGAAATTGTATACAAAATGAAATATTCACTGTTTTCTCTTTCTCTTTGCACCAAATGAATGCATAAGTTGAGAAAATATCGAAATCGGAGCTCTCGCGTGAACGACAGAATTTTTACAACACAACCCGCCACCTTTCCACTGCTAATGCATAGTAAAATCCCCGCTACCCGTAAAACCAAGTGTCGCGTTGAATGTGTAATAAAACGGCGCACGGGAGTACATTTTATAGGGTTCAAGTGATGGAGGGATCAAATGTATATCGGTGTGTACGTCGCCGCGTAACTCCCTATCGATGACTTCATAAAACTCGCTGTAAACTGTCCAATGGCGGGAGTTAGTTGTTAGTTGACATTATTTCATGAAAAAAAAAAAATATTAAAGAAAATCAACAAGTAGTTTCTATATTAAATTGTGGATTTGGCTGATCACTATTTAGAGAGTCTCTCCCTAAAAAGATTTAGCGGTTTCAGCATTAGATCTCTTAGTATAAGCAGGTCTCACCGCAAGTCCTATATCCGTCGCTAAACAATCGTGACCGAATATTACTTTACGCCTGTTTGAAGGTACTAGTAAAATTACTGTGTTAATGACGATTGTGACTAGACGATATGGTGTTGTGTATATCATCTTCTCCCCACTTTGTGGTCAGTCGTATCATTTACCATCAGACGAACGTCTCGCTCTTGTCATCGACTGTCTATAAAATTAGTTTTCGTGGGTGAAACTCTCACATCATTTTAACCCTCTTCCAGAAGCAGGGTATTTTTGAAAAGTTTCCTCGTCGATATATACAAGGTAGTAGATGAGAATGGAGTATTTGATAATAAAATAGTATTATATTTTTTAGACTTAGTATTTAATATCATTACTTAATTTTAATTGGCTTTAGGTATAGGCTAGTAGCGCTTGTGGAGAATGTCCTCTCATTTCTCGGTTTTATCAAGTCATAGTAAGTAGTGAGAAGTCTCAGGACGCTGGGGTGGTCTACTGCGAGGATGTAATGCTGCAGAAAGAAGCTGTAGAGAGGCATCGAAAGATCCATCTTTAATTCCGCAGGTAGAGACCTAGGCGTCGAATGGATGCTTTACGTCCCATAACAGAGATCATGGTGGCGACGCGGGTGACCGGTGCGATACTTCTGCCTAACAGTTTTAAAAGAGGTGGAGAGCTGCAATTCCATCCCTAGATGCGGCGTCATCAAGACTTTCGGCATAACTATTCTCTTGCCCACAGCAGAAGGGTATCCAATGCATGATTTCCCCACGAATAAAAAATGGCTAGTGGCGCTACTCTGCTTGTATGGTGATAACGTCACTTGTAGTATATCGTGAATTGTATCGATTTTTTTTAAATGTTAATTTTCTACTTCTCTTCTACGCGTATAACATAGTTATTAAGCTGTAACTTCTAAGTTACATGTGTACATAAACGTTTTCTTTTAATAACAACGAATCTTCGTAACTACATCGTCTAACGTCAGTGTAGGAGCTTTATAAGAGATTTTATGACATAATACGAACTATCCATCATCCCGACTCTATTCACTACAGCATATTATGTATATTTAGTATAAAATGGAGGCTCTCTTTAGCTGAAACCTGCTATAAAAGGAACCTTTATAATAAGTGTCCGTTACATAAAAGATTGGTGATTATATCAGTAACGAAGCTAGTACATTTCTTATATTTTTTAATTCTGATGTTTTGACGATTATTCTCTCTTTCCGGAAAGGAAAGAATAAACACACGGATGCTGTATTCATTAATGCTATCATAGGAAACCACCACTGTACCCGCGTGTCATAAGGTTTACTTCTAAGGTGGAGATCAGCGATTGTTGGTTTCATTATATGATGCTTTCTTTATTTTATATGTTTTACCATTCAAGTGTAGACCAAAATATAGAGAGTTTTTTAAAAAAAAAATGTGGGGTTACCATTCAATTGCACATTAGCTATGGTGTTATGAAGTGGCAGTATAAATATCTTTATTTAAATCACAGTGTTTTGCAAAGTGCTTCGCTTGCCACCAGGACCAGTAGCTTTACGTTAACTAATCAAAATAATATATATATATATATACAATCCTTAAGAGATTTAATCTTTTTTGGTATTAGGGGAGAGAGTATACTCGAAACGATATCCTTTTCTAGGGGACAGTAGAGATTTTCGCCCATTAAAAAACAACCCGATTACGGTCGCTATTAGCTTTTGGAGGGGTCATAGAAATGAGATTACTAACTATTAATATCCAAACCTCTATCAGAAATTTTGCATGTTTCAATTACTTTTGTCAAATTAAATTCTGCTGTTGATGATGACTAAGATTTTTAGTAAAACGAGCCCATAAATAAGATAACCAACATAACTATAAACAACTAACACTAACGAACACGACGTAAGGTTTACGAGATCAATATCATAACGTGGACGCCAAATAAAATTTGCAAAACATCCGGGTCGCCGGTGCCGTAGGAAATTAGGTTGAGAAACTTAATTACGTTCAAGTAACTTAGAGCTTGAAGCTTTACACGAAAGTTAATTAGTGCCTAGGTGTAAGCAAACAAGTAAAACCGTTTCATCTGGTCATCCAGTTGGTTTGTAAAATGACGTTTTTACAATCGATCTTAATTTGGAGAGAAAATTCAAATAAAAGTGATGTGATGAATATGTAGAAAATCTGCAAGGTTCAGGTTTGTCTGCGGAAAGAAATGAAAGCTTCGCAACCGCTTCAGAATATTTCATAATGCTCACCAGAGTGAAGACAGCTGTTCTTGTGTAGCGAGTATTGCCATGATTGTTGCACATCATATGCATATTATAGGTGTAAAACAATGGGGATAAATACAAAGATAAACGGAGGTCTTATAGTTGACAGGATACCTGGTTCCCCCACCTACTCCTCTCTCCGCAGAGCTATCTCGTATCAAAGGGACAAGTACAAAACTTTATAAGCCTAATAAAGATCAATCCTATATAAAAAATAACGTCAATGGATTTGCTTACTAGCTATCTCCTATTTTATTGAATGCTTTCGCGAAAAAATCTGAACAACCTTCAGAGAAATATCGTCTTTAACACAAGGGAATAAGTTTTACTTTCGCTTGCAGATATTTAGTTAACATATTATTGAAAAAGGGTTACTTAGGACATATTACGTTTCAATGTCACTTACAAGGTACCATTTGGACAAAGATTACTACGGTTTATTATAACGGCCTGTGATCCGGACAAAATGATTCGGAAAGACTTATTACGCCTTAGAGATTTGTTGTTTATATAACCGCCGACTATACGAATTTGCTACATGTACCAGGACGATCGACAAATTTCGCAAATAATTCACCATTAATAAGAATACCACGATGCTGATGATGATTTTTCAAAAAAATAATTTTCGTTCAAGAAACACGTCGCTAATTTATTTATTAAATTAAGATATCTGTTTGTGTATTAGTACTCTTCTTTTTTACCTAGATATTTTTACTGGCACTAATTCTCCACATTTATCCTTATAGCTTTAATCAATTTAATTCATAAACGATCGCATTTTTTCCTTTTAACTATCTGCGCATACCAACGTATTATTTGATGTACAAAGAAACCTTTATCTTAGTAATATATATAAGCTTTAAATACTTGTAAAACTTTGTTAAATAATGCCGTTGGTTTCTTAATAATAAATAAATAAAAGGGAAGTTAATAAGTTAAGAATGTTCTTTTATATCATTATCATATCCAAAAGTTGTAATGGACATATTTGACCGCGATTTCTCTTGTTCCTCTTCTCAAGCTCCAAATATTCTGTTAAAGCATCTACGGTCATCGATATATACTAAAATATTGCTAGGCTTAAGTGGATTTGGGTAGGGTAAATTGCTCGAAGGACCAACGGCCGATGGGGCAGTAAAGTCCTCGAGTGGCGCCCGCGTACTGGTAGACGTAGTGTTGGTAGGCCTCTCACCAGGTCGACCGACGGACGATCTAGTGAGAATCGCGGGAACCTACTGGGTGTGAGCAACGCGGGACCGATCGATGTGGAGATCTTTAGGAGAGGCCTATTTCCAGCAGTGAACGTGTATCGGCTGATGATGAAATCATCTTATTCAGTTCCCATTTGTCGTTCAAAATTTACGTTAAAACGTATTATTTAATTAGTACCTCTGTATTCTTTGTTTGTTCGTAACTTATTTTAGGTGGATGCTGAGCCCCCGCCGTCCGTGTTTAAGTTACCTCGTTAAACTTTTAACTTTTCGCAGCCCTTGTTAAGTAAACTTATTCTTAAAACGGGAAAATTTTGGACCGTTAAAGGCAAACTTGGATGAACGTTATCAAAAATAGTTAAAAAGGATATTACGTTTTGTGTAATTTTTTTATTTTTCAGTTTAATAATAAGTATATATTTTTGCAGGATTCTTATTGTGATGTATTTTTAAGGGTCATACGGTTTATGGTGGTAAGAAACCATCGTGCCGCAGCAATTTGGACACTGCAGTTCGTTCGGGAACTGAGATCAGTTAATAGCCAATATGGATAAAAATAAAACAATGTTCAGACCTTTTTGTTTTAATATTTATAAGCATGTTAATACAGCATAATATCTTTTGGACGGATACTGTGTTTGGTGAAATACATTTAAGGAGATGTATGTCCAATAGTGTGCGAAATGAAGGTGACGTTGGTGGCAATGACTATAAAGATGATGATAGCGATAATAATAATGACAATGATGATGGCGATAATGATGGTGGCGATGTTGACGATTCCTAGTAGGAAGACGATTATGATGGTATAAATCAAATGCCACGAATTTAAGTTTAACTTTATTAAACTTGTTAAATTTGGTGATCGTACCTTAATTACCCTACGGAATACCCTAGCGGAAGAATTACCCTAAGGTAATTCTTCCGCTGTCCGATGGAAACGTAATTCAACAAACAAAGCAAGTTAGGGTCAGGTAATTGACTTTATTGTACTGAATATGGCGCGGGAGTGAAAACGGAAATACGTTTTCTCATTTACATAATGTTAACGGGATTCCGTCCTTTACAGATTTTATAAGATAAAGCTTGATGAACCAAAGGTTCGCTTAGTGATAGCGATGATGGATATCAACGAGTTAGGATGTTTTCAGCACACATTACTTTACATTCATTTTTTATTTAGCAGACTTGAAGTTTATTGACCGAAGTTAAAACATTTAAGGATTGCGACGTCAATAATATGGTTTCAACGTTCTACGATAACTTATTTGATAAAATAGAGAAATACGAACGAAAGCGTCAACTTAAACGTTCAAAATGCTCTCATTGGTTTAACAAGCAGATTACGAAAGTTCTGAAAGAAAAAAATCGAGTTTACAAATGTTTTCGTAAATTCGGCAACCCACGCGATAAATTGGAATACGAAATAGTACACGATAGACGTAATAAACTAACGCGATCAAGGGTCGGTTATTATAAACGACAAATTGAATCAAACATATGTTAAACCCCAAATTATTCTGATGATATGTAAAGGAAAAACGGAGCAATCTCTCTACATTTCCAGCCATTATGAAAATGAATGACGCCACTGCCACGACGGGAGTTGAAATAGCCAATCTCTTTGCTGATCACTTTTTTCTGTTTACACTTGTAACGTTGTCACGAATAGTACAGATATAATGTGTGTAATATGATTAAGAAACTTAATGATCGTCCACAACATACTTACAGAAAATATGGTCCTAAAGACTATTAAACTTACTAATGTATGCAAGGGCGCTGGACCGGTTATTTGGAAAAAAGCTAGAATTGTCCTTATATATAAAAAGGGTGAAACACTAAAGTAAATAATTACAGACTAATCTCAATATTATCTTGCTTTTCAAAATTATTCGAGTCTATAATTTATCCTATATTATATAAACAGGTGGATGATGCCTTATCGGAACATTAACACCGATTCAGAAGTGGGAAGAACGGTGTGATTACAAATCTAGGGTCATTTGTTTTTAGCGTGAGCTGCGAGGTCGACAAAGGTCATCAAATCGACATTGTTTACACCGATTTCAGCAGCGCTTTTGATAAAGTTAGTCACGATGTACTGTTAGTAAAGCTAGAAAAAATGAGGATACATGGACCTTTATTAAAATTGTTTGGATCATATTTATCCAATAGGCCACAAAAAATTGCTATAAATGGTTTTGAATCTAAGACTTATTAAGCATAATCCGGGGTTCCTCAAGGTTCTCACCTTGGACCCATACTATTTTTATTATTCATTAACGACATCAGTGCTGTAATACAATATAGTAATTTTTCATTGTTTGCCGATGATCTAAAACCATTAATCACCCATCAGACGTTCAGCCTTTACAGGCAGATTTAAACAATATAGAATTATGGTGCCGCGAAAACAAAATGTCACTTAACGTAGCTAATTGGTTTTAGATTTCTTTTACTAGAAAAAAGATTGCAATGGAGAAGGTCTACTCTTTAAATGGAATAGCCTTATTAAAAGTTGATGAAATTCGAGACTTTGGAGTTGTAATAGTCGGTTCTTAAATTTCGCAGCCATATTAACAAAGTAGTAGAGAGAGCATCTAAAATGTTGGGGTTCCTAAAACGAAACTCTACAGGTTTCAAATCAACCCAAACCCGAATGATTTTCTGCAACACTCCAGTACGAAGTCACTAAGGACACGCTTCTATATTGTTTGTAGTACATCTTCACAACGATTGGAATATATGGAGCGTGCATACATCAAATACTTAGCCTACAAGACAATGGGATTTCCATACAAAAGCACATACGAGAGTTGCATAAAGTTCTTTAAAATGACTACCCTACACTATCCCCGGATAATTTTTGTTCTAATGTTCTACCACAAAGTATTAAACGGAAAAATTTAATCACCGTCTATACTTGGGACTATCAATGTTAGTGTATCCCGCAATTATCCTCGTCGTCCAATAATCAAAATTTTTAGTATTCCACAACACAGAACTAATCTTGGAATATGCCACCCGATAGCTCGAATATGCACTATTTATAATACATTTAATGTCAAGATACCCGAATTTGACAATTTCAGCTATTCTAGAAATGCTTTTGAAGATAAGTTGCTACATCACTTCCCTAATATTTAATGGTTATTTATTGAATATGGTTTCAATGTGGGGATCTCTAGAGGACGCCCATATCCCACAGTGATGATTCTGATGATTCGGATTCCGATTCTGATTCTGATTCTGATTATGACGATTCTGATGATTCTGATTCTGATTATGATAATGATGATTCTGATTCTGATGATTCTGATTATGATAATGATGATTCTGATGATTCTAATTCTGATGATTCTGATTCTGATTATGATTGTGATGATTCCGATTCTGATGATTTTGATTATTCTGATGCTGATGATTCTGATTATTCTGATTCTGATTATGATTATGATGATTCTGACGATGACGATGACGATAACGATGACTATGACGATGATGATGCCTGTCAAAAACTTTGCGTTAAAGAGTATGGTATACACTTTGCTTGTTAGATTTAAAATTTTGTCACGTTACTATTAATTTAATAAATCGTTCAAATCGGAATACAGTAATATTTACACACTACTGTTCGTCGCCAGAAATACAAACAGAGAGCGGTGCTGCCAATACGCTCTCCGGCTGCAAAGACCTACCAACTGTACGTTGGCTATGAAATTTCGAGGAATCAAAATCTAATTTCTTACATTAGACAATCTCTCTTTCTCTTTTTTTTCTCATCCCAAATCATTGGAAATATCATAAGTTTAAATTATAATTAAATCGTGACTGCCATTACTAGATATGGACGGTTAACCTTGGCTGCATAAATTGCCTTTATCAGTTCCTCCAATATCCTCCAACACGTGCAAATGATCTTATCTAAGTTTTCAAAGCTCCTGTTACTAATTGATGCGCACCGTGACCGTATTAAACCAGAAAAAAACTTGTGTATAGATTAAAATGGACTCTCCTATCGCAATAAGTATTAGTACGTTTATAAGAGGAAGGTTTTTGTTGCTAGAGATCGTCTAGAACTTCCTATATGGCGCTTGTTTTCATAGTCTTTCCATTCTTGCTGCATAGTTTTATATCAGGTTCGTGAAGCTATTCTCTATTAAACCATGGAAAGTTTAAGGAACTTCAATCCTTTTTTTAAATTCATGTAGATATCAGTAGCAGTAATTAAATTAAATTTTAAAACTTAAGTCCTACATCATTAAAATCATAATATTCATAACTACAATATTTTTGATGACCGGTAAATTTTAAAGTAATTAAAGGATTATTAAGTTCATCAAAAAGATAGAGAAGACACAGTAATGAAAATTAAAGTATTAGCAAGTAACTGCTGGACATGGGGGTCTCCTAAAGTTCCTCACATCGATCGGTCCCGCGCTGCTCGCATCATCGGGCACCAGGTGCCGTCGTTTGTAGGGGTTTATATGGGGGATTAGGGCCATCACGTTAGCTCAATACTGGTTGCTGGGAGCCAGAGTCTTATCTGTTGATTAGCAGGGTCCACCACGAAGAGGAGGTTGGGTAGAGTCCCGTGTATTGTGCGGGACCCCTTAAACCCCTCACAGACAGCAGTAATAATATTTCAAATTAATTCGATTATTTGTCTTTATAAAAGGAACCGATTAATATATTTATTAAAAAATTAATTATTTATACGT